>JAAGEH010000480.1:23074397-23335752 GCA_011751065.1 Lasiurus cinereus | reverse complement strand
TGGGCTCTGACTCACCCCTCATCCTGGTGCCCTTTTGCAGAATCTCAGCAGAAAATGTACTTGAGGTGGAGAAAAAGGACTTAGAAAAAAACATCAGTGAAAAGAAATGTCAGAGGCTCCTTTGCTTACTCATCTTCCAACCAGAAAGACTTCAGCAAGGCTACTGATTCCTCATACATTCTCAGGGGTTTTGTACAAGGTCAAGAGCAGACAAATTCAAGGGCAGAGAAGTTCCCCTTTTGTTTAAAAGCAATCAGAAGACAAATAAGAATATATAACTAACTAGAGGCCCAGTGCACAAATTCATGCACAGGTGGGGTCCCCGTCCTTTCAGGTGATTGGAGCCTCGGGAGGTTGGCTGTGGGAGCGCACAGCGTTGAGCATCTTCCCCCTGGTGATCAGTACACATCATAGCAACCAGTTGACATTCAGTAGTTCAGTCGCGTAGGTTTTTATATAGAGAGAAGTTTAAATACTATCAAATTAACTTTGAATTGTTTTGATTCATTTACTTCTCTGTCTTCACACTCCACTGGTAAATATGAACATTTGAGTCCCTAGACTGCATCTGAGTGGATGACTGCTTTGGGACCCTCATTGGGAGATTGCTTTTGCCCATCGCTACAAATGTGGACAGTAACTGTTGACATAAGAATGTGAGCTGGCTCAGAGACTATGACTTTTTTTGGATCGTTATGTATTTTTATAAATCAAAACCAAAGTTCAGGTGACTGTAAGAAGGGAAGCTCTTAAAATTGCATTGAAATCTGGGGGGTTACTACAGAGTCCCTAGTGGGCTCTGCAGACAGAACTCAAGTGCAGTTCCTGAAAGGCTTCCCTATGCAAAGTAGTGATGACACTCACCTGTCCTGAAAGAGAGAGCTTTACAAAGATGCCCATACACCCCATTCAAATTGGCTGCTCTTACTCTCCTCCAGGCCCCTCCCAGGCTTGACAAAGTATAACTGTGGCCATATTAAGACTTGAGATCAAATTTATCTTCAGTTTTATGCTCTCTGCTGTTTTGCTTTTCATTTTCTATAATAACAGTAGCTAGAATTTAGCGATTGGTCACTGTGTATCTTGTCATTTTTGTGGACAGCTCTGTCACCATCATCTCCATTCTACAGATAAGAAGACACGTCTGGGGGCACCTGCCTGCAATGACCCTGCTGTCAGAGGGAGTGATGGGATTGGTCCAGGCCGGCTCAAGTCTCCTCCTTCCACTTTGCTCCTCTGCTATGAGTGGAATCTCACTGCAAAGTTCAGTGAACTGCTTATCAGGCCATCATGGGAAGAGTTAGGTTTCAACCTGGGCTCTGTCACTCAATTACCTCCATGAGTTTTGGTTTCTTTGGCAGCAGCAGAAGACAGGTTGGACCTGCCTTGCCATTGCTGCACAATCCCACTAAGCATGCTTGCTGGCCTTTAGAAGGCTCTTGTTGCTGACTCTGATAACCAGCCAGTCCGTGTGTGCTAATTTTGACGTGTTTTCCCAGGATCTTGGTGGGAGCTGGGGGGAGGAAGGAGGGGTATTGGGTTGAGGGAGTGCATTGGTTGTAGCAAAATAGAGAACACCTCTCGCCTGTGCCCCGACCAGCCAGGTGTGACTGTGACGGTCATGTTCCCTGATCCTTTCACAGTTCCCTCTCCACACTAGGTGACATAAGATGGTGAGCTAGCTCAGAGACCATAACTTATGTCACACAATCATGAGTTCTTCAGCCCAATCGCAGCCTGGGCTGCCCTTCCATCTGCACCCCCACTGAATCAGCTCCATGGGGCTGGTGGGAATGCAAATGGGCTAATCCAGGTGGGAGAATGTGGGCAGGACTTGTCGGCACACACCTCCTTTCCATATAACTCAGCACACACGTTTCTCATTGGATGTGATCTGAGTGTGGATGAGTGTGTCGGTGCTTAGGCCCTGCCTCATCCACAGAAGGATCTGGTCTTCCTGGACACTAGTTCGGAGAGCTTTTAAGGCTGTGCTGGTTGGGAGGAAGCTGGGATTGGGTCTGTGCAGGGGGCCTGTGGGTGCACCCCTGCAGGTATCCTGTCTAGGCCTCCCACCGCCTTCATGTTTCTCTCCTTTTCACCACCTCCCTCCCTCCCCACCCCAACTCATGTCTGTGATTCTATACTTGGTCCTCATACACCAACATCAAAATCTCCTGCCTAGATTGAGGTAAAGATTCCAGCGGGGCTCCTTCCCTTTGCCTGGGAGGATCAGCATGGCCCAGGACCTGCCAGGATTGCAGGAATGCCAGCTGCCCTGGGACACCTGCCACTCCCAGTGGATAGACCGGAGCCCACAATGTTCACTTTCTTGCTTCCAAGGCTTCAGATGTGTTAGCATCAAATTCCAGGTCCATCTGCTGGATTAGCCTTTCCCCACGCTGTTGTGACAAAATAGTAATAACAGTGACTCCATGAGAATTACACACATAGAGCACACACATGTACAGACACACACATGCATGCATGCACACAGACACTTTTCTTGCACTGTGCTCTCTTCCCTCTGACTCCCAGTATTTCTTTCCCCTAGTGCATAACTGAAACCATATGCCTCCCATTACATACCCCAGAGGGTATAATTCTTAAAAGAGTGTTTCCTGCATGTTTATACAGTAAAAATATGTATTTATTAAAAATAATGTTTAAAGCCAGAAATAACTTGTGCATTGACAGTTTATAAGGGGAAGTTTGAGCACCTTCCCTCCTTATTCACGAAAGCATCTGTTTCCATAGATACAAATATACTAACAACGGAAGAGTCCTCAGAGAAATCCACTCCATCAGCCCTGGATTACACAGCCCTGGAAGGGCATGTGCAAAGGAGAAATTCAGGAGCCACAGCCCACCATCCCTCCAGCTCCTCTGCAGTGGGCTCCAGTTGGACATTAGGGACTTACAAATGTGTTGTAGGCCCAGAGGAATTGACCCAAACTTGAACTTCATACCTGTCTGCCTACTGCCCCTGCTGACAAGGGTGGAGCTTGCACCAGCTCTGCCACTAGTAACAAGTCTCACTTATGGATCAAAAGAGGAAAAAGCCACTATGGTGGTTAAGCCCTGAAATAATGCATCAGCGTGGCTGCCAGGTTGTACTGCATGTTGCTGTGGGGCATTGGCGCAGCATGTTCTCTGGAAAAGGTAATAGCAGAAACAAAACAAAACACAAAACCCTGGGCAAGTTTAGACCCCCTGAGATGCAGTACAAGGGAAATATGACGGCATCCAGGTGCTGTGAAAGAGGAGAAGGCATTCCGAAGAAAAGGGGCAAAGTCAGAAGCCAGCAGGTCCAGTGAACATCGATGTGAACCCGAGCTTAACTCTTAGTTCAAAAACCCGAGTTCCATATTCATAATAAATATATCACCTTGATTACCCATTATAGCTTGCTTCTTTTTCTCTTACCTGCTTAATTCAGTCTAGGACTATCTCTGGGACTTAAACTTGCCTCTGAAATGATGAAAAAGTTTTAGAAATTGACAGCAGTGATGGTTGCACAACATTATAAATGTAATTAATGTCACTGACCTGTACTCTGAAAATGGTCAAATTGGCAAAGTTTATATGTTTTAACACAATAGCAAAAAATTTTAAGTAGCCACCCAGAAATCTAAAAAAAAATAATAATAATAATAGTTTAGCTAAAAATAGAGGAAGGGGCCCCAGGTTCGAATCCGGTTGGAGGCATGTACCTTGCTTGCGGGCACATCTCTATTGTGGGGCATGCAGGAGGCGGCTGATCGATGTCTCTCTCCCATCGATGTTTCTGACTTTCTATCTCTCTCCCTTCCTCTCTGTAAAAAAAAAAATCAATAAAATATATTAGAGAGGAATCCAAGATGGCGGCATAGGTAAACACCTACACTGCTGCCTCGCACAACAATTTCAAAACTACAACTAAAAGACAGAACAGACATCATCCAGAACCACAGGAAAGCTGGCCGAGTGTAAGTTCTACAGCTAGAAGGAAAGAGAGGGGCTCACGGAGACCCAGAGGAGCTGCAAAAAGCCGAGGTACTGAGACAAGCGCGCTGAGAGAGCGGGTGCTGGAGTACCTGGCTGGCTTTCTCTGGCGGGAGGGAAACGGAGACTCCCAACGGCATTGAACCCCTTATTTTACGACACATCATAATTAAAATGTCAAGAACAAAAGAGAAAGAGAGAATATTAAAAGCAGCAAGAGAAAAACAGTTTATTACCTACAAGGGAGCACCCATACGACTGTCAGCTGATTTCTCAACAGAAATGATGCAGGCCAGATGGGAGTGGCAAGAAATATTCAACGTGATGAATAGCAAGAACCTACAACCAAGAATAATCTATCCAGCAAAGCTATCATTCAGAACTGAAGGGCAGATAAAGAGCTTCACAGATAAGAAAAAGCTGAAGGAGTTCATCAACTCCAAACCAGTATTATATGAAATGCTGAAAGGTACTCTTTTAGAAGAGGAAGAAGAAAAAGGTAAAAGCCAAAAAATTATGAACAACAAATACATATCTATCAACAAGTGAATCTAAAAATTAAGTGAATTAAAAATTTGATCAACAGAATAAACTGGTGAATATAATAGAATCAGGAGCACAGAAAGGGAGGGGACTGATAATTCTCAGGGGGGAAGGGGTGAGGGGTGTACAGGGAGAGACTGGACAAAAATCATACACCTATGGATGAGATCAATGGGAGGGAGCTAAGTACAGAGGGAGGGGTGGGAGCTGGGTGGAGGGGTGCTATGGAGGGGAAAAAAGAGAAACAAATGTAATAATCTGAATAATAAAGATTTAATTTAAAAAAATAGAAGAAGGGAAACAGAAATTGTATTGTCAATTATTCTATATTTTTAAATGCATATAACAGAAATTATATTGTCAATTATTCTATATTTTTTAAATGTCCACAATTCAAGAATAAAATTGCTTTACTTATAAGAAAAAAACCATTTGCCCTCTGAAGACCATGGTTGTAACAGATGGTATCTGCTGGGTGAAATGTCGCCCTCCTCTCGTGCTGTGGCTTAAGGTCTGTGAGGCTCTATCACCAGAGGCCTTGGGGTGGGGACTCATAAAGTGTCAGGTGTTTGGTTCTAGGGATGACACCACTTACTGGGCAGCTCCCTCTGAAGGACGGCACCCAAGTTACCCACAGATGCCGTCTTACAGTTCAGTTTGATCTGAACCTGGCTTGTATCATTCAGAAGGATCCTGGGAGGACAGGGGTGGATGTTCAGGGAGTAGGGGAGCTGTTACCACTTACAGAGGGTCAGGGAACCTGATAGATGACTTGTATACCCTAGACCATGTCTCTCTGTGATCCGGGTAGAATATCAGAGATCTGTTTTCACTCTTTCCACCATCCCTCTTCCAAAAAAAAAGACAAAAAAGGGAGCTTGCTAAATGTCCAAACTTACACGACTTAAATATCTACTAGTTATCACCATATTCTATGTAGATACTTTGCCACTCCTTGTAAAGAAAGTCAAGTTGACCATCTGAATAGAGAGGAGATTGTGTGGATTGCAATACTTCCTTCATTGTTCTAAGATCATCTACAGAGGCTATTTCTATCCATTTACATTAAATTGCCCTTTATGAGTATGATTACTATTCGGGTATGTGAATATTACTGAAAAGATCAAAATGTGACCAATTATTCTTTCCATTGAGTGCATGAACAAGGATATTAAAAATTCAGAATGTGCTTGGAGAACAAAATCCACCCATGTAACGCCTCATTGTGTTTTGTACCACTCACTTTGTGTAGTTGCTGTCCCCTATGGTTATAAAGGAATTTAACCTTTGCTCTCAAATGGCAGATGAACATCAACTAACCAGAAACCAGTAAGGGTATTTCATAGCAAATGATCATTTGTCTTGGCATTAGGAATTGTTAAAAATTGTTAAAAATATGGATGGATGGAAGCCAAGTGGATGAATAAAAGGATGGATGAATGAGTGGATAAATGAATGGATGGATGGATAATGGGTGGATGATAGATAAATGAATGTACAGGGACAGGTTGGAAGGGAAGTGAAATAAAACCTATAAGACTTGGTTGACTCAGTGGCAACTTAAATATGGAAAGGTAATTTACATGGACTACAACTATGTTTGTAGTATCAATGTACTTATTGATATTTCTCAAAGTATGACCTACACTCTACATTTGTCAAGAAATTGGGACATTTGTTAAAAAATTGGGGCATTTGTCAAAAATGCAGACTACTGGGCTCCTCTTGAGAATTTAAAAGTTAGAATCCCTAAAGTGGGTCCATGAATTTGCATTTCACAAGTTCTCCATGCACAGAAAAGTTGAAAATCACTCAGAGGTACTGTTGCTAATTCAAGGAAATAAAGCAGCTTTATTATTATTTTCAATTTTTATGCCTATGGAAAAGCTAAGGGAAGGAAAGGGAGCAAAGTCTCTCATTAGGAATGATACCACAGATACATGAAGTAAAAGCAAACAAGTTTAGATGGGTCACTCGAGAACAGACTGATCACACATGCTGGTGATCACCCAGCATTCCATGCTGTAACACAGGAAATACGTCTGTTAGCCTAAAGACACTTTGTGCAATAATAGAGGATTATATGAGCGGCATCTGCCATCTCCATATGGGGGAATAGTGAATACTTTTATAAAATGATACTTTCTTTCACAGAAAATGCATCTTGAACATTTTAATACAATGCAAATGGAAATTATACAGAAATATCAGTCTATTCCCATCAGTAATGTAGGGACAGTTAATTCATAGATGGTAGGGCACATGTGTCAGGAGAACGGAAATTTATTTCAATACAAATGCCTAGAGGCTTAAAGCATTGTGTGCATTTAAATTTTAAAAATGGCATAGGTGTGTGTTCAGTATAAATGACTAGAATTACAGTATAGCTTATGAATTCTGTGCATTTCAGAAATAAATTCCCGGAAGCTAATGACTTTAACACCAGCGTGTGATTCAAGCTCCAGTTTCAACATTCATCCTCACAACACTCACGGATGCACAATCCATTCTTAGTATTGACTCTGGGGCATTCTCCATGAGACAAGCAGTGTCAGGAATGCATTTATTAACCCCTCTTCCACGGCATCATCTTCATTTCCTCTCTAGCTCAGCCTAACAACCAGGTCCCGCCCAGCCCAGCTGAAATACCATGTATGTGATGACAATCTGGAGGGTCAGGTAGGATTTCATTGTGTGATGTCACAGCAGATTATATGGCACATACATATTCTGAGAACGCGATGCTCCCCCTTACTCTAAGACAGGCAGACAGGAAATTCCATCTCTCCCAAACACTCAAGATATCCTCATATTTCAAATACATGAAAATGTATTTGGTTTGATGAACTCTCTGAGCCTGTCTCCCTGTTTGTAAATGGTAATAATACCTTGGTTTCCAAGGCTGGCTGATGCTCACCTGGCATGTCTACTGTCATGTCTGTATCCACTGTCCACTATAGTTCCTTGATACCCGGACAGGTGGTTAAATATTTTGAAGTCACCTGTGCCTATTTCATACACGTGCTTATATCAAATGAAATCATGATAACCATTATTTATGGAAGGAGATGTTTAATAAATTGGAGGTCATATAAATTAAGTCCTTAGATGATATTATGTCAAGTGAACTGGAGGTGAGAAAGTGGGATCAGGTCCCCTCACCCATAAGCAGCATGGTTTAGGACACGCTCACCCACTCTCTAAGCACTGTAAAAGTTGCCCACCAACCTCCGAATCCTCAACAATTTCCTGGGAGATTTCCTAAGTTATTTTCCTTTTTCAACATCAGGTCGGCCTTCTCTGGACCTAGACTCCCTCTGCATCAAATGGGTAGAGCAGGTGGCCTTCCCAAGCTGGCCCTCAGGTCCCTGCTGTTGTGAACATAATTTCCACATTTAAAATGAGTGAGGAGCCGAAACCGGTTTGGATCAGTGGATAGAGCATCGGCTTGCGGACTGAAGGGTCCCAAGTTCAATTCCGGTCAGGAGCATGTACTTTTTGGTTGCGGGCACATCTCCAGTGGGGGGCGTGCAGGAGGCAGCTGATTTATGTCTCTCTCTCATTGATGTTTCTGGCTTTCTATCCCTCTCCCTTCCTCTCTGTAAAAAATCAATTATATATATATATATATATATGTATATATATATATATATATATATTTAAAAAAACTTTAAAAAATAAAATAAAATGAGTAAGGAGTCTCGTGACATCACTAACAAACAGATAAACCTCTGTGAAGCAAAAATGTAACCTATGACCCCATTTATTGGACTGCTGTCACCTCAATGGGACATGGTCATTGGCAAAAAGTAGAAACAGGGAGGGAGAGATATGAAAATGCTAACACACAGCACTAATCTGAGGACTGAACTTAGCCTGGAGAAGCCAGGTTTACAGAGCATCGTTATGGCACACTCAAGTCCGTCCACCACATGGAAAGGAAATTGCACTTACTTTACAAGGCTCTGGGGTAGAAGCTGGGGAAACAGGATTAGGGTAGAAATGGAAGTCACCGTGAGATAGATTCTAGATTAATGTAAGTTCAAATTTTAAAAATGAATGCCTTTTAAGTTGAAGCTTGTTTGCTGTGGCCTGGAGAGTTCTGGGGCTGGTCTTGATTAGGCCCAGGCCAGGGAATGCTCGGGGGTGTTGTGGAGCACAGGCAAGCCTTTGATCTGTGTTTGAGTTACATGGACTCCCAATGTTGAGATCCAAAGACTCTAAACTGTGAGCAAAAAAAGATACTAATCTTTTCAATTTGATATCTTATGCTCAAAACCTGCCATCCGTTAAAAAGTTTGCATTAACGCCCTGGTGGCTATTTGGAAAGACTGTTAGACACCAGTCATTTTACCATGGGGATAAAAGACACTGTTTAGCCCCTAGCTGGTTTGGATCAGTGGATAAAGTGTCAGCTTGAGGACCAAAGAGTCCCGGGTTCAATTCTAGTCAAGGGCATGTACCTTGGTTGCAGGTTTCTCCCCAGTCAGGGTTCTGGTGAGGGTGAGTGCAGGAAGCAATCAATTGACATGTTGCTCTCACATCAATATTTCTGTTTTTCCCTCTCTCTGCCCCTCTCCTTAAAAAAAACAAAGGAAAAATATCCTCGAGTGAGTGATTTGTTTTTAATTCTGGTCAGGGGCACATGCCTGGGTTATAGGCTTGATCCCCAATAGGGAGCATGCAGGAGACAACCAATCATTGATTCCCTCTCATCATTGATGTTTCTATCTCTCTCTCTTCTTCCTTCTTCTTTGAGATCAATTAAAAAAAAAGAATGTCCCTCATTTGGGGGGTTTATATTCTAATAGGAAGATAGAGACAATTTTCAATATACTCAATTACACGGTGTTAAAAGAGCCATGAAAAGGAAAGGGAGTCAGCACACTGGAGGTGCAGATGAGGCCAACATCTGCACACTGAGAGGACTCAGAAATCCATGAATCCCCAGACAAGGAATTTGATGGATGACTGAAACCCACAATACTAGTAATCACAACCTTTCCTTGCTTAATGTTAGTCATTGAACACTTTGTCACTAAAGGTATTACCGGTGGCCCAAATGGAGAGCAAAACCGACAGGTTAGAATCTCACTTCTGTTACTGGTGGCTTTTCTTCCCATGCATTTGCTGGAGGTCAGATGTCAACAGGAGCTCAGGAGATGGCAGGCAGAGGAGGAGAAAGAATTCGGGTACATCACAGGTGGAGGGGCTCGCTCAGCCGGCCCAGGAGCTGCCCTGCCCTTTTCTTAGAACTCTAGCACGGAGCTCAGTTTCAACAGAGGCCGAAGAGATGTGGTTGACATGGGACTCGGTGCAGCAAACTGGCCCAACATGTTTGGAAATAATTTGGCATCATGCACCAGTGCTATAAAAAGTGCTCAGGTCCCATGGCCTTTTCTCCTTAAGTTTTAAATACGTGCACTGTTTATATCATAAGAGGACTTGCTACCTATAAATAATTCAGCACACAAGCAAAAAGAAAAGCAAATGAAAGAGAACATTTCCATAATTCCCATCCTCTGTGGCCAGTGTCTTGTATGTTCTCTCAGACTTCTGGAAGTAGATGTGTGTGTGTGCATGTTTGTGTGTCTAGTAGAATAGTGTGTGTATGTGTACAATAGTATACAGAAGTCTGCATGATACCTAGACATACAATATCTTAAAAATAGCTTCCCACATGTTCTGTTCTGTGACTTACTATGACGTTACCGACATTTGTGGATGTTAGCACAGCAGAGATCATTTTCATTTGCAACAGTATAAAATTCCATATATGACAATAGTGTATTTAACTTTTTTTTTTTTTTGGGTGCCAGGACCAACGATCACCAGCTGCCCAAGTACCAAAAAGTTATGCTTCCAAAATCTCTTGATGTGGATTCCGCACATAGAGCAATCAGGCTGCTCTGTGTGCGTCACTCACCAACAAAGGCCCTTTTTAGATGAACATTATCTTTTTCAAACTTTACATGTAAAAAAGGTTCTAGAAGCAATATTAGGCATGCATGTAATAAAAATAAAACCAAGCGTGTGCTGAGTGTTAAAGATAAACTATCAGTGGAATTGCCATGTCAGAAGTAGCACTTTTCACATTCTGATATTTAGTTTTCCTCCCCCAATGTGGTGTCACATAGCAGGAGGTGCCTATTTATTCACATGTTCGTCATTAAAGTGGTAATAATAGCTTAGTCTTTGGCAATCTAATCGCTGAAAATTAATATCCTGTACTCTTAATTTGTATTTCTATGATTGTTGCTAAAAATTAGACACACAAACGGCTGGTGAATGTGTGAGATGCTATTTCTGGGCACCAGTTGTCTATGTTTTGCATATTTTTCTTTGCTTGCCTTCTCCATGACTTTTTGACTTTTATGTATCAGATTAATACATTTATTGCATAAATAAGGCATAGTTTTCCCATTTTGTCGATTTTTTATGAGATCTTTGGCCAAATCTATTCTTTTTTTCTTTATGTAATATTTTGGTCTTGGTCTTATGCTAATACAATAACCTCCACACCCCCAAATTAAGATGATATCCTCTTATTTACATACTTTATGTTCATATATTTAGTAAAAGTAGGTTTATAGTTGTTCACATAGAAAATGCAATAGTTAATATTTTTTTGTGTGCTCATAACTGTGAATCTACTTTTACCTACCCCTGGTATACTAACCTATCAATAACTTATTTTATGAATATTGTAAAGTAGGCAGCCAACTTCTTCCTTTTTCCTTAAAAATTATCCAATGTCTCTCTTTATTGTATAATCAAATGTTACTCCTTTGACTTCAAATATCGTACAGTTATAAAATTCCCAAATGGGCATGGGTCTATTTTTGTATTCCTTGTTAAAAAAAAAAATCACCTGTCTCTCTGCCCATTAGACTATTCTAGGATAGCTAGCTTTCCTTTAAAACTGCAGGGTGTGCCCTGGCCTGTGTTGCTAAGTGGTTAGAGGGTCAGCCTGTGCACTGAAGGGTCTGGGTTTGATTCCCAGTCAAAGGCATATACCTGGGGTTTTGGACTCAATCCCCACCCGCTATCATGGTACATGCGGGGGGCAACCAGTTGATGTGTCTCTCCCTCCCTCCTTCTCACTATCTAAAAAGCAATGGGACAAAAAAAAAAAAACAACTGCTGGTGGATCTTTGATAAGTTATCAATTTTGTCACAGCTTTTGGTAATTGGGTCTATATATTCTAAAGAAATAATTGGGAAGTACACGATGTAAAGGTATCCTTGAAGTGCTGTTTCTTGGTGAGGAATTGAAAGCAACCCAGTTATCCAACAAAAGGGAAGTAGCCAGTCGTATTATAAGATTGTACAGCCACGAAAAGTAACAAGCACGAACACCACACAGTAAAAACAAAGAATTCAGGATATGAAAGTGAATGTACTAGTATAGTATCACCTGAATCCTGTAAAACAATGTGTATGTGAGAGACAAGGTCCCCACCATGCAATCATATGGGATTGCAGATGGTTTTCTGTCTGACGTGGTATAAAGACCACAGCAAGGGCTCCCTGATCAGCTGCCTGGTTCTTATACAAGCTCCACCATCTGCAGGCTTTATTACCATGGACAAACCCTACAATCTCCCTGTGCCTCAGTTTCCCCCGTATTAGCTATGGGGATCAAATATATTAATAGTTATGCAAACACACAAGCATTTCTAGTACACAGTCTATACTATGTGAAGTGTTTGCAAGTTTTTAAAAACAGATTAAAAGACAGAATACTGTTCATTATTTTCTTCCTCAAATGCATCCCATAAGAACGCCTGCTTTAATAATTGCATCTGGCTGTTCCTTAACGAAAGAAGAAACTGCTGAGAGATACAATCGAGCTGGGAAATATGAGGGACGAGATTTCAAAGAAGCGAGACAAGCTCTTTTTCAAATAAATTACCTTCTCTACGCCAGCACATACTTGCACAAGAGCCCTGACACCTGAAAGGGAGGGACAGGGGAGGCGATGGGAGAGTGACGTGTGTGACAGAGAAGCGGAGGTGCATAGAGAACATTGTCCTCTCCTGGGGAAAACGCGTCCGGGGAAAAGTGGACTAGGGGGCCGGGCCCTCTGTCCCAGAGTGGGGCTGCCCCGTTTCTTCCCAAAGGGGCTGCTTTCTTCCCTTGTGTTTATTTCACCATCTTGATGGGGAAATGGATTCCCATTCCTGGGGCTGAGAATGAATATGTTAGGGCATCCTCAGTTGTTTTACCTGGGGACTGAGCCCCCGAGCGTTTAGACTCGGCAGCTGTCTGGAATGTTCTGCAGGCTTTGGCTCTGTGGTAGTTACTTCTGCCTGGACAGCCTTACTTCACCGCACAGTATCAGTCTGCGTTCCTCAGCTGCAGTACTTCCCATCAACAAATAGAGGTTTCACTGTAATTGTTTTCCATTCCCCCTCATTCCAGGTCAGAGAGCTCTGTCTCTCCCTGATGGGAAGTGTCTTTGCCGGCCTGGAGCTCCTCTCTGCCCATGGCAGTGGTGGTTGTGGTGACTTGCTCCAATCCTCCTAGGCTGGGATTTAACACCGAACAGGCCCTGGGCTGCGCCCGTGAGATGAGGGGACTGGCTTTGTCTTGTGAAGCATTTCCTGTTTACCTAAGAGGCTGTGCAGAGAAAAAGCCAACCTCTGAGGGAAATCCCGGTAATACCTGTCTTCCTACCTCGCTCCCTGCACACGTTACAAAAATCAACCCTCAAAACAGCTAGAGAACAAAAGGGCCGTTTTCATTCTACAGTCAAAGAAATGAAGGCGGGTGACAGAGCAAAGTGAAGCTCTCATCTTCAGTAGATGTGCCCCAGGAAGCACCAAATGAGGGACGTCTGCAGAAAAACGTAACACAGGACCTTGAACGTCTATCAGTGTTCAGTCCAAGACACTTCTCCGGACATTATGATGAACCAAACTAAAATTAGGAATAAAGTAAAGGCCTCATGTAATTGGGGCTGACGGAGGAGGAATCACAGTGGGGAGAAAGTCTCTGCATGCTCACAGTGGAACCCAGAGATTATTTGTGATGACTCCTAGAGTTGACGGCACACAAACTGAGAGGAGATTCACAACACTGTAGAGTCCAGAGCAGAGGCAGGACGGAATCCACCTCCTACCGTGGTGTGCGAGCTCCTTTCAGCCCATGGGGCTGCCACCACAAAGGACTAGACTGAATGGCCAGCAGATCCAGGTCCATTGATGTATCTCTCTCTCTCTCCCTTTCCCTTCCATTCTGAAATCACTTAAAAATTTTTTTTAAAAGATACCAAGGGCACATTTCACAGACCTGAAACAAATATTCCACAAATTTATATGGACTCCAAAAAGACCCCAAATAGCTGCAGCAATCTTGAGAAAGAAGAACCAATTTGGAGGGATCACAATGCCAGATATCAAACCATACAACAAGGTAACTGTAATCAAAATAGCCTGGTCCTGGCACAAAACAGGCATATAATTTAAGGAATCAGAACAGAGAGCCCAGAAATCAACCCACACCATTATGTTCAATTAATATTTGACAAAGGAGGCAAGAGCACACAATGGAGCAAAGACAGTCTCTTCAATAAATGGTGTTGGGAAAATTGGATAGGTACATATAAAAAATGAAACTAGATCACCAATTTACACCATAAACAAGTATAAACTCAAAATGAATAAAAGACTTAAATGTAAGTCACAGAATCAGAAAAATTCTAGAAGAAAATAGTAAAAACTCAGACATCTTGTGTAGCAATATTTTTGCTGATATGTCTCCGAGGGCAAGAGAGACACAGGAAAAATAAACAAATGGGACAACATCAAGATAAAAAGCTTCTGCACAGCAAAAAAAAACAAAAAACAAAAAACAAAAAACAAAAAAACAGCATCAAAATGAAAAGGGAACCCACTGTATAGGAGAACATTTGACAGTGATGCATTATGGGTTAATTTCCAAAATACAAACAATCCAATTAAAAAACGGGCAAAGGACTGAAATAGACATTTCTCCAAAGAAGTCATACAGATGGCCAATAGACATATGAAAATATGCTCAACATCACTAATCATCAGAGAGATGCAAATTAAAATCATAATGAGATAGCACTTCACACCTGCCAGAATGGCTGCCATCAGCAAATCAACTAACAAGTGCTGGTGAAGTGCTGGTTGAGGAAAAGGGAACCTTCATGCACTACTGGTGGGAATGAAGACTGGAGCAACCACTGTGGAAAACAGGATGGAGAAAAATTAAAATGGCACTGCTTTTTTGACTCAGCAATTCCACTTTCAGAAATATATGCTAAGAATCCCAAAACACCAATTCAAAAGAACATATGTGCCCCTATGTTCACAGCAGCATTATTTGCAATAGCTAAGATCTGGAAACAGCCCAAGTGCCCATCAGTAGATGAGTGGATTAAAAAAAAAAAAAAAGCTGTGGTGCATGTATATAATAGAATACTGTGCAGCGATGAAAAAGAAGAAACTCTTACCTTTTATGACAGCATGGATGGGCCTGGAAACTATTATGCTAAGTGAAATAAGTCAGTCAGAGGGGAAAAAAATACCATATGATTTCACTTATATGTGGAATCTAATGAACAACAACTGAGGAACAAAACAGACAGGTATGGATACATGGAATAGACTGACAGCTGTCAGAGAGGAGGGAAAAGAAGGACTGGGGATTGAGGGGGCAGGGGCAGACTAGAAGGAATCAATGGAGGGAAGGGACATCTATAATACTGTTCTCTGAACAATCAGTTTTTTAAAAAGGTGAAGGGATTAGTCAAAGGATATATATGCATAACCCATGGACACAGACAACAGTGTGGTGATGACCAGAGGGAATGGGGGGTGGGGGCGAGGGCTGGATGTAGGTGGGTGAAGGGGGATGGGGAATGGGGACATCCCTAATAATGTCAACAATAAAGTTATAAAAAAGTGACAATTCAGTGGAGTTTGGTACGTTCATGATGTTGTGCAACCATCACCATACTACTAGTATTTCCAGAACTTTTTGTCACCCCATTAATAGTACCCGATACCTGTTGGCAGTCACTCCCCAGTCACCCTCCTGATCCCAGGGTTCCCTCAAACCTGTTTTCTGTCCTGATAGAGTTGCCTATTCTGAACATCCTAGAAACAAAATAATACAACGCCGTGTCTTCTGTGATGGGTTTCTTTCACTTAAAATGTCTTCAAGGTTCCATGGTGTAGTGTGTCAGACCTTCCTTTTCATGGTGGATATCCCTTTGTATAAATGGACCCCATGTTCATCCCTCATCAGTTGATGACCCAGGGTTCTTTTCACCTCTTGGTCTTTGTGATACTGCCACTATGAGAATTCATGCAGCGGGTAGACCTTTTTTTGTTTTTTTAATCCTCACTTGAGGACCTTTTTTCCATTAATTTTTAGAGAAAGTGAGAGAAACATCAATGTGAGACAGACACATAGATTGGCTACCTCCCACATGCAACCTGACCAGGGCTGGGAGGTACATGCCCTTGACAAGAATCAAATCCCAAACCCTCCAGTCCACAGGGTGACACTATCCACTGAGCCAAACTGGGCAGAATGAGTATTTGTTTTCAGAAGCTCTCCAGGCAGCCCCATCCTCCTGGTGGGGAGATGACATGAATGGCCCACAGGTATGCAGCTGTCAGTGCTGGAATAAGAATCTCATTCCAGAGCCTGTGCCCTGAGCCACCACCCTGCCATCTTCTGGACCTGCCCCATGCCACAGAAAAGGAGACTTGCTCAACCCCACCCCACCCCCCAACTCCCGACACACTGTGGAAGCTTTAATCCTTAGTGCTCCCTGGGGCCAGGACTTGGCCTGAACTCTGACCACTACAACGCAATTGCCCCGCCCCAGCTTGTTCTAACCCTAGAGAAAGACCTGCCACCTGGAGGGAAGTCACAGAGCCACTGGGCCTTCCTGTGGACTCAGGTGGGGCCCTCGGTCTCCAGGGAGGCTTGACCCGGAAGCCATGACCTCCACCTGCTCAGAATAAAAAAGACAAGTTTTGGAAGAACCAAGGGTAAAACTCAAGGATATACAATTGGAATGACCTGAGTTTGGGGCTCGGCACTGAGAAATGTGCTTGCTGTAGGAAAGGTGACAGTTTTGGAAGGGCCTGTCCAAGTTGCCTGGCTAGACCTGCTCCTCTGGGCCCCTGGCAGGCCCAACTGCCAAAGGATGGAGACGCGATAGCCAGGCCATAGGGTGTGCAGATGAGTCCCCGACTTTACCTCCTGATCCAGTGTCTTCCTGTGGCTGAATTTTCTGAAATTGTTTCTCAGTAGCAAGCAAAGGGCAGCTGAGCGCAGCCATCTCGGGGTCCTTGCTTCTTTGAGGAGAGGGGATCGAGGTGTAACTATACAGAAGCTTCCAGAAACATAGCTATTTTTAAGACTGGCTGTTGTGAGCCTTCTTAAGAAGCTCAAGGTTGCTTTTAATAGCCTTAGAAAGGAATTAACAGTCTTGAAGAGGAAGAAAAAAATTCAGAACAGGCCTTGCAGGTGTGAACCCCATGGGCACAGTCTCCTTGTGTAATCTGCAAACGACCCACCACCGCAAGGAAGTTTCTCCTCGGCCAGAGCCAAGACTGCCCTGCCCGCCTTGAGTGAGGATACCCGTGACTACTGCTCCTTTTCCTCCTCGAGCCCCTTCTCAGGCCGAACCCTGTGCTGAGCATTTCTTACCCCTTAGTATCTGCCTTCAGAATGGCTGAAGCCCTAATGCAGTGGTTCTCAACCTTTCTAATGTCACAACCCTTTAATATAGTTCCTCATGTTGTGGTGACCCCCAACCGTAAGTGTTTTCCGATGGTCTTAGGCAACCCTGCTAGCGGTTCTCAACCTGTGGGTCTAAGCTCTGCTGTAGAGCCCAGGACCATCGGAAAACACAGATTTTTATATTATGATTCATCAAGGTAGCAAAATTACAGTTATGAAGTAGCAACAGAAATAATTTTATGGTTGGGGGTCACCACAACATGAGGAACTGTATTAAAGGGACATGGCATTAGAAAGGTTGAGAACCACTGCAATGAAACATTGGTCAATGGGACAGCCCACACTAAGCCCTTTTCCAAGCCTGACAGCACCAACCATCTGTGCCACACGATTTAATGCATAACTGCTGTGCCACTTGGGTACCTAATTGTTCTGTGTGGCTTCCCTCCCGCACCTGACCTAGACTAATGGTACCCACTCTCCCAGAGGGAGGAACTGTATCCACAATGCCGCATCCATTCCCCTTCTCCAGGCCCACAACACGGAGCCACCATAGTGAGGAAGCCTTTCATGAACTCATGGGGAAAAAACTTGGGATTTGCAAACCAGCGCGGGAAGTCAGGGGCAGCAGGTAGAGGGCTGTTTTCTTGTTCAGTGAAGGGCAGCAGAAGGGCAGAGAGAAAAAGCCTGCATAGGACCAGACAGGTGACCTCAAAAAGGACAGCACTCCCCTCACCCACCTCCCAGCTCCCAGTGTGGACAAGCCTTTGCCAGTGGTCCAGGCTGTCCCTCCCACTCTGGGGTCTCGTAAAAAGATTTAACTGCATACAAACTGGAAGCTGTGTCAGTTTTTAGAAAAAACAGCGAAATCGGTTCGCACTCTGGCTCCAGCTCCTTCCCTCAGTGACTTGTTTCGGGTTTTCTGAGGGTTCTGGAGAGGAGGACTGGGCAGCACTGCTGGCCTGGAGCGGAGGGTGAGGGTGGGGTCTCAGGAAGCCCAGAGACCCCAGGGCGGCTGCACTCACTCGGCTGCGTGTTGTCCTTCCCCGGCCGACACGGATTTGGTCCTGGGGCAGCACCGCCTTGCAAGACAGGCTTTTTGTGCCTGTGGCCTCTGCTGCTTCCACACACCTTCCATTTCAAGACCCAGTGTTCTCCTTCGTTCCCCTTCCTGCCCAGTGCAGCCCCTACAGCTTTCCACCAGTTCCCAGGGGCAGCTCCTTGCCTTGATGCCCTGAGGGGCTCCCTCAGTAAACCTAGCATGTCCCCGGAGCACTGTCTCTGCTACTCAGCTCAGCAGCTGGCCATCCGGGTGGTAGGTCCCAGATGCTCCCCAGCACTTGGCTAGCTTTGTGTTTTGGCACAATTTTACAGGTTAAATATGTATTCTGGTATGTTTGGAAGGTTTGTGGTTTGTTTTTGTTTTGTTGTGATCAGTGCCTCAAAGCAGCCTGGACTGTTGGGGACAGGGAAGTGGTGCTGGTTCTGTTGAGTCTTCCCTGGGACAGGGTGCTGTGTTAGTAAGGGTGCAATTCATTACTCATTGAGCATCTACCTGCGCACGATGCTTGTGCTTCACCCAAGAAACACAAAAGAAAGACTATCGAGGCATTTATTTCAGGCTCTAAATGCCGGTCACTTCTCCACGTGTGATCCTGGTGTATGGCTTCCGCATGTCCCCACAAATGACATTACATGAGCCAGGTTAGACTCCTGCATCTCACCGTGGCTGCTTTTCTCTGATGACTAACACATGTGGGCAGCTACCTTGTGACAGAGACACCCTTTAGGCAATAGGCGAGTCTCCTCGCTGCAGAGAAAGAATGAACGCAGAAACAGGGTCCCTCTACCACTATGGCTATTGTGCACATATCACCATGTCTTGTTCTTTAAGCCACGGAGAATTATTTATGCCAGAAAGAGACCCTGATTGGAGGGGACTGATTAACAGATGTGCCACCAAGAAGAATAGGGGAAAAACAATTCTTTGGCTTCACTGAAAAATCTTCAAATACAAATAAAAAGCAGGGAAGCACCCAGGTGCCTGAAGACTGAAGAGGAAGGGGAGGCTAATTACAGCTTCTGAGTGAAGCGCAGCCCAGCGTGGGAACAGGAGACTCAGGCTTGTCATCCCAATTGTCACAGAGAACACTGTGATCTTCAGCAAGCACGCTCTGGAGCCTGTGTTTCCGCTTCCCTTAAAAGGCAGACTGTATCGTTGGCAGGCAAAAAGATTTTGTAAAGGAATTTGATAACATTAAAAGATGCAGAGTCTACTGGTATGAACAACGTGCAAAAAATGGACTAGCATCATATTAGCCAAAATAATAGATACCCTGTTTGTTGTAAAACTGCCTTTAGAACAGACGGATGTGAAGATGCCGCCCAATGAAACCGTTCTTGTCTCTTCCCGACACATCAAGCCCACCGCTCAGGTGGATCGGTGGATGTACTTGGGCAGCTGCTCATTCGTTTTCCAGGGCTGTGTGTTTTCAACTTGCACCAACACATTTCTGCATCTCAAGTGCATGTGCAGGGATATTCATTCGCTCTGAGCGCCACCTGTGAGCTTCTGAACAGCGTCTCCTTCTCTGCTTTCTTCTTTTAGCCTGGTCGTGGTCCAGTCACATGAAGCTGAGATGCGTGAACTGGAGGCTTCAGGTTTAGTAAGAGGCCCTCCCAGGGCATGAAGACATAGAGGCTCATGTCTTCATGATCTTAGGCTCGTGAAATGATCTCAGGCAGAAAAAGTTCCTCCCTAAATTCTTGGAGCCACCATGATTGGCATCGTTCTCAACAGCATCCACTGTTCTGGGGATAAAGTGATGTCCTCCCAGTGGCAGAAAAGCACCCACGGACCCTTGGGGTGATGCTGCAGACAGCTCAGCATGCGCACTGACTGCCCACAGGTTGAATTCAGAGAGGATGGAGACCCGTCTGAACACTCCCCACCCCCACCCCCATGAGAATACCATCTTCCTGGGTATGGTCACAGAATCACACCTTGCCACCAAGCTGCCCTTATGCCCTTGGTCAGCCCCTAATCCCAGCTGGAACCCCCAGCTATTCGGTTTGGCTGCAAAAAAGTCAGTTATTTGATCTTGTGCTTGCCAAAAAAATGTTTCAATTTCTGGCACCCACTCTGCAGTCCACATTTATTTATTTCTGTCCTGTATTTACCTAGAAGTGGGGAATGTCCCATCTAAAGGCCGTATCATTTGGTCTGGCCCTGCCAAGGCAACCACAGGCAGGATTTGAAATTCAATAAATCTAGGAGCCTTTTTCATAGTAACATAGAGTAAGTTGATAATTTCCTATGGCCCGAGAATGAGATTATAAATATCCAAATGGTCCTTGGTGGAAAAGAGGTTCCCCACCCCTGGTTTAAACCCTTCCTTCCAGAGGACCAGGTGACACAGAGCCAAGTGGTGGAATCAGTAAAAGATGAGCAGATAGCCCTTACTGCTTTGGCTCAGTGGATAAAGTGTCTGCCTACAGACTGAAGGGTCCAAAGTTTAATTCTGGTCAAGGGCATGTACATTGGTTGCAGGCACATCCCCAGCAGGGAGTGTGCAGAAGGCAATTGATCGATATTTCTCTCTCATCGATGTTTCTAACTCTCTATCCCTCTCCCTTCCTTTCTGTAAAAATCAATAAAATATATGGGAAAAAAGAGAAGAGCAGACACTCATAGGCATGGGAGCAGAAAAGCAGTCGATGGAAAGCTGGGAGACGGGGCACACCAACAATCCAATTGCCAAAGCATTTCAGTTGGGCATAAAGTGTCTGGAAAGAAAGTCTCAGCCCCAAATCTAATAGCCTTAGATCCAGCTCCTCCTCTGCCTATCTCTTTAAAACAGAATAAACAAACTAACAAAACACTGGCACTGATACCGACAGAAACCAACTCATTCTGGTTATTTATAATTTTTAAACCCAGGAAGCAAAATTCATGAATATTTCAAGCCTCTGTTTGGTGTACCTGTGAAAGCAATCCTGGGGTGAACAGCCATTCTAGTAGCTGAGATTCATTTATCAACGTCTCAAACACAAAACCAAAGAGAGACTCTTGAATTCATTAATATCCACTCCCCCTCTCCCCATCATCCTCTAAACAATGTGGCAGTTTCACATTGCTTCTGCTGAAGCACACGCTCCTGGAAGCTTCCGGAATTTCACCCTGTCAGTGTACCTAGTGTCCCTGGAGGACTTTCACAATCCACCAAGCCCCCATTACCTGTTTGCGCGATGCCTTTCCTGAGCTGTCCTGCTGCAACACACACAGCTTTCACTCTGAGTAACAGGACCACAGGAGTGTTTGCACCCGCCTTAAGTGTCTCTGAGGGTGCCTTAAGTCCTCTGCTGTGGGTGGATCTCTCCCAATCCTTTTCTTTTTCTTTTTCTTTTTTTAAAATATATTTTTATTGATTTTTTACAGAGAGGAAGGGAGAGAAAAGAGAGAGCTAGAAACATCGATGAGAGAGAGACATCGATCAGCTGCCTCCTGCACGCCTCACACTGGGGATGTGCCCGCCACCAAGGTACATGCCCTTGACCGGAGTCGAACCCGGGACCTTTCAGTCCACAGGCCGACACTCTATCCACTGAGCCACCTGGTTTTGGCTCCCAATCTTTTTCAATACTTTAAGTTTTTGTGATAGAACCTTCATTTTTTCCCAAAAACTATTTTGCAGGTTTTTTAAACTTATGCACTGTTGGTAACAAGAGGCAATCTTATGTTGACACATCCCCCATTTCTTTGATGGAACTGAGGAAATATCAAAATCTAAGCTGGGATTAAAATTCCAAAACGTTGGGCATCAATATTTGGCCCTTCCAGTGCCTAGATTTTTCTGTGGAAACTGCTGACCCCCAAGGCCGTCGTCTCTGATCCTCAGCTGAAGGAATTGTCCAATCCCCCATCCTCGGTGCGGGGAAAAGTTTGGCCTATCTAGACAATAATGATTATGGCAGGACATCCGTGGTGCGTCCCACATTCTTACCTAAATGTCACAGCAGTTGCTTGCTGTCTCAGAGGCTGGAGATCAATGTCATCTAAAGACCTGTTCCCAAGAAAAGGCTAAGAAACAGCCACTTAGAAAAGAAAGAAAATTTCCTAGTAAATAGCAGAAGAAACAAACAAAACAAAACAAAAAAGACAAAAAAACAAAGGAATTAGATTATTTTTTTCTGAAAACAAGTGAAACCAGATTATGTAACTAAAATTATTTTAATGTATCTTACGTAAAATGTAGTCTATCATTACAATTATGCAATAATCCTTAGACTCTACGGCAAAAGCTTCTAGCATAATTGCTTTTCTGGAACACTTTCTAGAACAAAAGGGTATGATGGCAGGATCAGACGCCTTTTGACTTCAACGCTATCCCACGAAAGTCATTTTTGCAAAACTGTGGAAAGCTGCTTTCTTTTCCCGAGAGGCCCCTTGAATCGCTGGGTGTGCAAATGCGGGGCTTTTGGTGCTATCTGGTCATGATCCTCAGCGAGGGCTGCTCTGTAATTTCTGCTTGTAACCAGAGGTGTGGCCGTGGGAGTGTCCAGAGCAGCTCCCTGAGATCACTTTCAGTGACTTGTGAAATCCCACATTTCTAGGGGATAGTTTTATTTGACACTGACCTGTGCAGATCCATGGCCTCTCTCCTGGGCCACCTCTTCTCCTTGAACAGAGCACGGGGGGTGCAGACCAGCCCTCAGCTCCCTCTGATCACTGGGAGGGCCACCTCAGGTCCAGGACTCCCCGTGGAACCAGCAGACGCCTTAGCTGTAACTGCATTTCAACTCAGTGCACTCCCCTCATTCCATGTTCTCCCCAAAAGCAAGGCTTCCTGACTCCCAGCATACAAAGCTCAATCCAGTTTTGGTCGGCCCAGCCTGAGACATGTGGGGGAGGGAGAGGAGGGCATTTATCTCAAACAACAGTATGTGTCCACTCATTTCCTTTTGATCCCACAGCCATTCTATGTTGAAGGCAAAGGTATCGGGATGCCTTTTATAATAAGACCCAGGGTGCTGAGCTTGAGGTGGGTGTGCAGCCCGGGCTGGCTGGTAGGCACACTGCCCATTCATACTCAGGTCCCGTGACTCTGGCTCTGCACTGTGTTCCTCCAAATTCATATACTGAGCCCTACACCCCAGTGTGACAGAATTGGGAGGTGACCCGGTCCTGCGGGTGGGGCCTACATGCAGGATCTAGTGTCCTTGTGAGGAGAGGAGGAGCCAGAGTTGGCTTTCTCTCTAGCACAGTGGTCAGCAAACTGCAGCTCGAGAGCCACATGCGGCTCTCGAGCCACAGTTTGCCGCTCTGCTGACTAATGAGTTTGCTGACCACTGCTGGAAGACATTACTCTTACCTAGAAGTTTTGACTTCAGTTTAAAGACATTAGTACATTAAAATGTTTTTTAAGTGTATTTTCCTAAGGCAGTGGTCAGCAAACTCATTAGTAAACAGAGCGGCAAACCACGGCTTGCGAGCCACAGTTTGCCGACCACTGCCCCTATAGGTGAAGACAGAAGAGGGCCATCTGTGAACCAGAAAATGGGCTCTCAGCAGACCCCAAATCCACCAGCACCCTGAGCATGGACTTCCATCCCAGTCTGTGGTGTCCTAGTGTGACCGCTGGGGTGCCTGACACAATCCCCTTCTAATGCACTAAGCCTGAGATGAGGTCTGGAAACAGAACAGAGCCCTCCACGTGGGCAGGGACGTTTTCATTTCAGCACCACAGAAACGTGTATGATCGGCCTCAAGATCCGCTGGCCTTGCCCCTCTTTCCACAGATCAAGGCACAGATCAGCCACACTCACTTCCAATTAGGAAACTAATTACCAGTGCCTTACAGAAGGTTCCCTCATGCTCATTCTGTTAGGAGCCTCCTTCACACCATCCCCTGCCACCTCTGTGACCTGGTTTACCCTGGAGGCCGAGGCAGGCAGAGGCCTCTGTCCAACCCACAGCTTCACCCTCACTGGGGAAATGGGCCTGGGCCAAAAGGACCTACCAGGAACAAGCTGGAAGGTCTGTCACCCCAAACCCCTCTTTTTTCCCCCATGATCCCCATTAATCTAAAATACGTATTATAAAATGTTAATATCCTATTCCCCCAATAAATTCTTAAGCCAAAACATATCAACAAAAACTTTAGTGCTGTGTAGACCTCAAGTCTGCCTTCAGTTTCCCCCTCTACTAACCTGCCACCAGAACAAAAATGCTGTGTCATTTCTGACCAGCAGAAACCTGGATTTCCCCTGCAGGATGGGCTGCGACAAGCCCCAGGTACAGAGGCAGCGCAGGAATCCACAGGCAAGCCCACAGCCACGCCCGCCCAGCACACGTCCCAGGGTGTGGGCAGCCCAATGCTTTCCAGCTGAGAAAGTGCCACCCCCTTAAGGGAACAGTCTGGAAGGTAGTTTGTTAGGAATCAGATGTCTCTGTCCCATGCCCATTACCTCTTTTTCCAGTTGCAAAGGACCGGGATGTGCAGGCAAGTATCACCAAACTCCCTCTGGTTTCCAACCCAGAAAAATGCTTCACCTAGGTATTGATTCTACACCTACATATTTTATACCTACATTTGTTTTTTTTTATCTTCGTTATACTCTAATTTATACTATGCTTGCATAAGAGAGTGTAGTTTCTACTAGTATACTTTCAATATTCCAAATTCCACTGCAAGGCTTGGAGCCCAGATGCTGCGGGGACCTGGCCGCACTTGGGAACCTCATCTCCGCTTCTTGTTCTTGCCACATGGCCCTAACCCTGCTTTGCAGCCCACAAGCCTTCCAGCAGCTACACTCAGTTGAACTGGTGGAGCTCTTAGAAGTCTGTGTCCTTTTTAAAGCCTACAGCCCGCTCCTCTTCCACTGAGACCCAAACACAGCACAGGTAAGGTGTGGGCATTGGACCCATCTGCAGGGTCCAGGTTACCATCCCCCTCAAAGAATGTCATTAAAGCCCTTCTTACAGTAGTTCTGGGAGAAAGTGAAGGCCATACTCCATGTAATTACAAATACGCTCACACAGAGTTACCCCACCCCACAGATCACCCATCAGAATAGGGGAATCAGCCATTGTGCATTCCCTTCCACTCACGACCCAAGTGACGAATTCCCCATATTACAGGGCCTTATAGGTGGGACAGGCCCAGAGCACTGACCCCAATGGTTACTCCAAGTTGAATTGTACCCCCCAAATAATCCTTATCCCCAGAACCTGTGAATGGACCGTATTTGGAAATATGATTTTTCAGGAAATAGGTAAAGATGAAGTCATCAGGGTGGACCCTAATCCAATATGTCTGGGTCTTTATAAAAAGGGAAAATTTTTAAGAGAGAGAGAGAGAGAGAGAGAGAGAGAGAGAGAGACCTGTGAAGATGGAGGCAGGGATCAGAGTGATGCGTCTACAAGCCAAGGAACACCACACACCTCCAGCCACCAGCAGCACCCAGGAGCCAAGCCTGGAGCAGTCTCCTCACAGCCACAGAAGGAATCAGCCCTGCCCACATATGACCTCAGGCTACCAACCTCCAGAGCCAGGAGAGAATAGATAGCAGTTGTTTAAGCCATCTGGTCTGGGTGCTTTGTAGCAGCCAGAGACAGATACAGAAGTAGAAATCAGTGTTTCAGCTCTCTCTGCCCTCGGGATTGCAGGGCCCAAAGGAGGGACTATGCTGGCCCTGTCCATCTCAGGTAGCGGTACCAGGACCACATCCAGGGACAGGCTCAGGAGACATGACTAATAGCACAGGCAAGGATCGGAAAAGGAGAGAGAAAAGCCTCCTCCTGGAGCCCGTGGAGGGGGAGGAGACAGAGAAGGATGCACTCATCCTCTCCATGTGCTTTGCTGGCCCCTTTTCCTGCTGTGAACTTGACCTCAGAGCAGGCTGACCCCCTTTACTCTCACAGAGGTGGATTTGAGCCACACTCACTTGACCTGCACACGTTTTAATTCCCAGCCAACTGCTGACAAGGCAGGCCTGCACTGAGCAGTCCCGGACCAGCTCCACCTCAGCTTGTCCGGAAGTCCTGAGAAGAGTGTCCTCCTGCCTTCTTCTGTCATTTAGAAACCGTCCATGGCACACACACCCTTTCCTGTCCTCCCTAAGAGGCAAGGCCAAGGAACATTCTAGCTCCTATGTGAGTGTACATAGGTCTTTTGGCCTGTTCAGAAATCCATTCACACCCAGAGCTGAACAACAGATTTTTCTTCCTGGCATTTTCACATAGAGGTACATTCCTGCAGGCAGAGAAATGAGTGCAGGCAGCCCTCTGGACAGCTTCCAGCTGCCTGCCGGGGTGGCTCTGGCACAAATTATAACTATATTCCAGCGCTTTCTTCTAGTTTTTATGATCACAGCTTCATTTATATAAACATCAACATGCCATTTAAAAAGTCTCCATCCCACAGGTATAAATCCCCCTGAGTTTTGCAGGGCCCAAGCCCAGGCACACATGTGCACAGCGTTCCTGTGTAAAACACGAATCCCTCGCTCAGCCGGGCATTTCCAGGGGTCTGGAGCAAATTTTAAAGTAGGAACCATTTGAAACCATAAGCCTGCCTGCGTCAAGCCAGCCAACATCTGGAACAGTGGAAGATGATCCGGCAGCATTGCGAAACCTAAAATATGAGACTTGTTAACTTTTTCCTGTGTTAGAACTATTTTTAAATCATGGAACCAATCTGATAACACATTGAGAAAAACTTTAGTAGCCAGAAAAGCTGGAAAGAAAAATAGTTCAGTCATGTTAAGGTTTCTTTTTGCCTGAGTTGCACTGTTTCCAGTTTTAAAGCATCATTACCTTTGCACAAATGGATTTTGCTTTGGAAGCATTCTCACACACGTTTGCCTTTTTGTAGGTACTAATGTCACATTGAGTCAAAGAAAAACAGCAAGCCATAAGCCAGTGTATTAATGAGCAAAGTACTGGTAATCTAATTGCACAGCATTCATTGTCATTGCTCGTCTCCCTCAGGTGCAGTCCCACGATGGGATGGGCAAGATTTCACAGCATTCTGGCAGCTCTACCCATCTGAGCACCACCTGGCACACATGAAATAGCCATTGCCAAGATGGTTCTAACAGCTACAGAAGAAAGCAAACCTCAACCAAAGCTGTGACATCCCCCCAAAGATGCATTTCACCAGCCAAGGCACTGCTGGAAAGTGGGTGGGGATATGCAAATGTATGAGCAAACCCACCTCCTGATTGGCTGAACCACCTCTCCCCCGCCAGTAGCTGAAACCTGAGTCCAGGCCATAAATATCCTCAAGTCAAACTCAAGCAGAAAAACATCTCAGAAATGTTGTCTGCACACAGCAATTCCCCCCAAGAACAGGAATCCCCTCGAAACCTTGGGAAGACAGAGGGGCAGACCCAAAGCGACGGAGAACATGCTTTAATTAAATGAGTAAATAAGTCTTTATCACAAAAATATTAAATGTTTGTATTCTGCAAACACATGAATCAGCAAATGGTTTTTTCAAGCCTTCAAGGTTAGAGAAATTGACCTATGGTTCTAGCTAAAACACATCTTTTGTTTCCTGATGTTGCAAATGCTTTGGAAAATTTAGAAGGCAGGATTCCAGCTCTGCAAGATGAATGCCTTCCTGACACCCAACATCTAGGGAGGCAGGAGAAGCCCAGGGGAGTCTGCAGCTCTGAGCAGTGGAAGAACTAAGACCACAGACCCAGTACTTGCTGGGCACTAGAAAGTGATCTCTTCCATTCTCCACTTTCTCCACAGGAACCTGCTAAATAGGTCCAATCGGGTCCATTTTACAGATGCAGAAATGGATGAGGGGCTGAGTACTTTGCCCAAGATAAGGGCTAGGAAATGTGGCACAGGTCTTCTAACACACAATCTCTAACTTCAACAACTATGACAACAGTTTCCTTTAAAATACTAAGTCACTAGTACATCGCAATGACAAGTGGCTTTTTCATTACTTGTGGGAAAAAAAAAACACCTGTTATTTTCACCGTTGAGAAAGATAAAGGACAATAGACACAAATACGGACTCATTTTACCCCTCACCCCATAGTGAAGGTCCAGCCTTAAGAGTTGATCCTCATCTGTAGTGTCCATACCTGCCACTCTTCATGGCAGTGCCCATCATCATAGGAATCTTGTGTCCCCAGGTAGGGGTCACATTCTCATTTTGCAGAACAGGAGACTTAGGTTTAGACAGGTTAAAGGACTCAGGCCAGGCAGGAGGAACCTGAACCCAGGTCACCACACCTGAAATCCCTTTATTTTATTTTTTATATTTTGTTAATCCTCACACAAGGATCTTTTTTCCATTGATTTTTTAGAGAGAGTAGAAGGTGGAGGGAGGAGAGAGGGAGAAATATCAATGTGAGAGACACACATCTATTGTATGCCTCCAGTATCACCCCAACAAAGGTCAGGGATCAAACCTGCAACCCAGGTACATGCCCTTGATTGGGAATTGAGCCCGTGACCTTTTAGTCTGTGGATGGGCACTAACCATTGAGCACACCAGCCAGGACACTCCAGAAGCTTTAGAGAGAATTAAGCTCCATGAGGTGACACCCTATTTTCTCAGTTACATCCATTCTAAATGTCTGACTATAAATTCACATTTTGTAAGGATTTTAAGGAACTATTCTGGACACAATTCTCTCCTAATGCTTTATTTAGCCTCACAAAAGAATTTTAGATAGTCATTAAACAAGTAAAATAAAAACACTGCCCAGCCAATGTGTCTCAATGGTTGAGCGTTGACCTATGAACAAGGAGGTGGCGGTTTGAATGCTGCTCAGGGCATATGCTTGGGTTTCGGGCTCCCGGAGTGTGGGCTGTGCAGGAAGGAGATGTCATCATTGACGCCTCTCTCCCTCTCCCTCTCTGAAATCAATAAAAATATTTTAAAATGAAAACATTCACACTATGATGGACATACAGAGTGGAGACCTGACCACAAAGTTACAGCTGCATGACAAAGGCGCTCACAGTGGCACATGCTGCCTGAGGTGTCCCGTCATCTCTGTTGTCTATGGGCTCCTCACTTCCACACAACCAACCTTTCCCTACAAAGTAAGTTGGCTCAGATTAAGATGACTCAGCTGTGTGGCTGACCCCATTGGGTTCACTGTAAGCCATTAAGCACTGTGGGTCTTCCTGTGCACAGGGAAGCACGAGGCATCCTTGCTCCCAGCTGCACCTGCCATGTCCAGGAGCCTTCGGGACTCCGCAGCACACCTGTCCTGTCTCAAAACAGCACTATCCACTTGTCCCCAGGACCTTGTCTTCAGGTCCACTTGACAGGACCTGAAGCAGACACCTCACAGAACCTAGCTCAGGTGGCAGGTGGGACCTAGAGTCACAACAGGACAAGGGTAACATAGTGTCCAACAGGAGAATCAGCACCCTGGGTGTGAACAGAACAGGGTCCCAGAGCTCAGGGAACGAGGCTGCCAGGCTGCTCTGGCTGCCATGACAAATGCCATGGACAGCAGACATTTACTCCTCCCCTTCCAGAGGCTGGAATTCCAAAATCAAGGTGCTGGCCAACTAGGTTCCCAGTGAAGTGTCATCTGCTACAGACACTGCCTTCCCACTATGTCCTCACATGGCCTTTCAAGAGGGCTCTAGTGTCTTCTCCTCTTATAAAGACACCTCCTGACCAGAACAGCCTCACCCCCAAATATAGCCACATATGTCGGGGACTCAACATATGAATTTGGGGTCACCACCATTCAGTCCATAGTGAGTGGGAAGTGAGCCCTAGACATTGGCTGGCTCCCGGAGACTTGGGCCCAGGAAGGGACTGGCAGGGAAGATGGAGCCTAGAACGAGCCTTTCCCAGAAACATGCCAACCCAGTGGAGAACTGGCCCCAAGTTGGCTGAGACACAGGCCAGCCCCATAGTCTGCTGGGTAGGACCATGGTCCATGCTCCGTTCTTCCAGGAGCTGGACTCTGGCCAAGCTTACCCTAAACCAACCACATGTGGAACTCACTGATGCTGACCAGGGTTAAAGTCAGCACATCTCTGCGGAACATCCCCACATGCCAAGCATTGCTCTAGAAAAAGAGAAGTGAACTACCCAGTCAATGTGGCTCAATGATTGGGCATTGACCTATGAATCAGGAGGTCACAGTTCAATTCCCCGTCAGGGCACATGCCTGGGTTGTGGGCTCTTTTCCCAGTAGGGGGCATGCAATAGGCAGCTGATCAATGAATTTCTCTCATCATTGATGTTTCTCTCTCTCTCTCTCCTTCCCTCTCTGAAATCAATAAATATATATATTTAAAAATTTTTAAAGAAAAATAAAGTGAACTGAAGGAAGAAATCTCTGTGGCTTGGAGCTTTCCATATCCAGATGGAGATGTGCTCATCTCCTACAGGCTGCCCAGGAAGGTGACGAGTCAGCTTGCCTTGCCACACAAATTTAGAGACAAGAGCAGACTTCCGGGGAGAATCAGGAGGAGCCCACTTCTTCAGTTTGCTTCAGAAATGCTCCCACATCCCCACCGGGGAGCAGCCTGGGGGTGTTCATTGTGCACAAGGCTATTTACCTGGGTGTCATTTTAGCAGCAGAAGGTTGGACCCAATCTGGGTGCCCACTGGAAGAATGGGTAGGTAGTTCTGGAGATACCTGGTGTCGTGGGATACTCCCAGCAGTTGGAAGCCCCAGATGACATGTGGACATTATCAGAGTGAGCAAAATGGCAAGCAGAACAAAAGAGGCTAGACTACCACTATTAACCTTTATTAAGAGCACTTGCACACAACATAATAATTTAAGACGCAGATTAAAAGTAACACATCAAACACTTTCACGTGGTTGGCAATAGTGGGTGGAGAGCAGGGATGGGATGAGGATAAATGAGAATAAGGAAACATGGTCACTCAATGACAACGGAGGAGGCAGCCCAGACAGCCCAAGGGTGATGCTGTGCCACTAACTGAGGAGGAAAAGATGAGCTCAACCCTGTGCATCTGAGGTCAAACACTATGTGTCTCTCCACTTCAAGGGCTCCTCGTAAATCAACATGAAGACACTTTCTCACACAGTTCACTCACTGTAGACATGCTGAGTGACAAACGAAGAATTGATGTGCCTGCTAAGACATGCTGGAGAAGAGCCTGGGTGTAAAACAAGTGATGAGTTTATGACTTGAGACCCTGCATTGTTCTAAGGGGCTTTGACACATTATGAACAGGATTTGGTTTGCTCTCAGACATCCCCCTCGCAGATGTAAGGATTATTTGCTCATTAAAGTAAAAGTTTTAAAAAAGATGCTATTTATCATCTCAGAAGCACTCACCCTGCGGTTGTGATGCCTTTGGACAAAACCTTGGGGTTTTGTCCCCAGGGCCCCAGCCACCCTCGGGAGTCTGGGTGCCATGCTGAACTCGCCAGCTGGCTCCATGACACAAGCTATATTTTTACCCTTTGTGTACATGTGCTAGGTCATCTCTTCCATATACATAGCTTTCCATAAATTTACAATGAATCTGAGGTCTCTCCCTGCCTGATTACCACCTATTAGTGACGTTTTGGCTCACCAGCTATTGAAATCTCAAGTGTATAATTAATAGGGGGTATAAAGGTTTAAATCAATTTCTCCCAGTACCTATTAAAAGATGAGATGCATGAGACAATGCATCGCTGGTGTCCCTGGCAAATGAGGGGACCTTGCTCTTTGAAAAGTGTCATTGCAAAGAAAGGTCGGAACAGAGAAGAGTAAACAGCATTAAGAGATTTCTAGAAAGCTGCAGAAAGGCATGTCCTAGCAGTGAAGTGTTGCGTGAATTTCTGGAGGAGGCTCTGGGAACTGTTCTTGGAAGAGCCTTACAGACAGGCTAGTGGAGGAAAACATGGAACAAGCCTGAGCAGACGCTGTTTTCTATGCTCTTCTCTCCCCCAGGGCCGTAGGGCAAGGAGGCTCAATACATGCACATTGGATGCATGAAAGCGGTAAAAACACAACACAGTGACTTGGTAATTTAAATTCCCTCCCTCTGTGTGCATTTTATAACAACATCACGCAGGGTTCTGGGAAGGTGCATCTTCCTACGGGTTAGAATTCTGGCCAGTCTCTACATGGCAAGATTAATTGCATAGTTATACGAGGCGTACTTGAGACTCAAGTGCAGAGAAAATAAAATAGAACTCTGTATGCCCAATCTCCTGAATTCTGTGGCAGCCTCATAATTATTGCAAGTAAACCTCTTCCTTCCCAGCCTTCCTCCCCGGTCCATTGTTAGAAGAGCGGGCTTCACTGTTAATGACAGCGTGAAAGCCCCTGCAAAACAAGGCTCTCTGAAAAAAGGGTGTGTGTGTGGGGGGGGGTGATAATCAGATTCACACTCAAGCCTTAAAATATAAAACAGAGCAACTCCACAGACAGCACAACCATCCCTGCCTTCCCCTGAGCTGGACACGTCTTTACGTCTTTGAATCTTCCTGTGTCTGTCCAATTAATCTCAACAATTAAGGGACCAAACTCAGAGGAGCACATTTGCTCGTTTATTTTCGTCGAGGAAAAAAGAGCACAGGCGTCAGCAGAGTAAGGGCAGCAGCCCAACCTTTTCCATCCAGAAGGCGCTCCTGAAGCGGGGCTCAGAGTCCCTGCCAGGCCATGTCTGTTTCTTTGGAAGTCTCATTTGTCCAGACTGTGATAACTAAAGAAAACAGAGGGCCCCGTGTGAAATGTACTCCTTTTACCCAGCAGTTAATTTGGAGGCAAACCTGACCTTTGGGGGTATATGACTAGGATAAATGGATAGGGACAAGCTCTTGTGGTCTGGGACAGCAGTCTGGTCACTCATTCAATGCAGTACCTGGACCCCTGGGGGCACGAAGAAAAGGCACCATACCATTCCAATGGAGTCCCATGGGTCTGCAGGTCCCGGAGTTCCATCATCCCTCCTTTGACATGGGACTAGATTACAAAGTAAACAGGCCCCAGCATTGCCACACGACCCCCACTTATCCCAGCTCTCTTCACCGTGTGTCACAAAAGATGGTGTCATTAGACAAGGGAAACGAAGCCTGCGATTGGCGTCTTTCACCCAAATCCTATAGAGAAAGGAGGAAGGACCTCATCTCTGGGGTGAGGCCTTGTATAGAGACACGTGGAGAGCAGACCATGCAGAGAGTGGACCTATGATCAATCTCACCTATAGGATGAGGCCTTCCATGGGACATGTGCAGGGTAGACCATGCAGAGAGTAGAGCTGTGATGGATTTCACCTGAGGGGTAAGGTCTTCCCTGGCTTGTTCCATGGATAGGGGTTCAAAGCTGCCAGGGGGGCATGCTGTGTTGCAGGATGACGAGTAGTTGGACTCAAGGGGGACAGGTTTAGCCATTAGACAGCAAACTGTCCCGGGTACGATTCAGATGACCCAGGTATTCACTAGGCTGGGAACAGAAAAGCACAGCACATGCTCTGGGGTAGGCCTCCCAAGTGTGTTAGGATTGCTCTCCAAGTCTGATAATTAATATGGCTTCCTCCAGAGAAAAATGGGCACAGCATCCCTTTGTTTCTCATACAGGTTTCTTTGACTCAGGGGTTGTCATAGCACTATTAATTTCTTCCTTAAATGGTTTTTATGACTCACATTTAAGTATTCAAAAATATTGCCTCAATACCTAAATAACATGATTCACAGTAACTCCCTACACAGGCACGTGGTCTCCGGCGATGAAGCACTAAATTGTTTAGACTCGAAGTCACTTCAGATGGGTCTTGGAAGTTGGTGGAACCTGTGAGGTAGGCATGACTGTCACCATTTGACCCACGGGAAACAGAGAACCAAGGAGAGGTGGTTCATGACCCAACATACACCATGGTCTGGCGAGTGAGCGGGTGTTTGCAATGCCACGCTGCTCACATGTGACTGCTTTATACCATTTACTGAGTATTTTGCACCTCAGGCTGAGAGGTGGTTTGGGGGTGACTTCATTAAAGAGAATAAGTGAAACAGCAGATGCTCACACACGTGAACCCCCTGGGTTTTGAGTGGGGGGGGGTCAAGGTCCATCCTCCTTGGAGGCCCAGGGCTGGTTTCCTGAAAGAGTTGGGGAGCTTTGTGGGAGATGCACTCCTCTAACTTTCTTCTCTCCTAAAGTCCTAACCTTACATTTATTCCAGCCCCAAATCCCTCCTGTCCCCCCTCCTGGAGGCCAGACCTACTGGCTGCTGGAATAACTTCAAAGGCTGGCCCACCCACTTCACCCCGCAGGGCGCTGCAATCTCAAAAGCACATGCCAGTTAGAAGAAGCCTTTCATCCAACTAACTGAGTGCTTACTAATGCACTTTCACAAATTGCTGACAGATGATGCCACTCAATCTATTTGCATAGGTGCCTCTGCATCTCCATGAAATGCCCTCCTAGTTAGAACCTATGCAGATTCACTCATTCGTTCATTCAACATTCACAAGTGTCTCTGGGCAGCAGTCCAGGGAGGCAAAGATAAACAAGAGGTGCCACGCCCACTCAGAAGACCCGTCCAGTCAAAGAGATGATATCCACCAATAAAATATGTCTGCTCTGATGAATGGAAATGCAGAGCAGTGGGCATCTTGAGGAGCTAGTGATAACTCGGGCTTTTCCCTTCTGTGTTACAGGCACTTACACCCATCTGCCTTCCCTTGAATTCTGTTCACAATGAAACAACACCTCTGAGCCCAACGCTGTGACTTTTGTGACTTTTTGGGGACCGATCACCCCATCCTTTTGACTTCCCTTGGGGGATTTCTCCAACTCTGGGTGACCATGGGTTACCAAGGCAACAGGCTATGTCATTGAACAAAGTTTCGCTGGAGCCCAGCTTACTGAGACCTTGGTGTGCACCTCTCACTGGGAGGACATTTGTTCCCCTTCGCCAAGGGTAGAGAGAGCCTAGTAGGTTGGTCATTGCCTGAGGGTTGGGGGGGTGCTTACAACTTGGGATATCCCCCCACTAATGCAGGACCAAGACTGTCATGCTCAGACTTCAATTCAACCCCACGCAAGATGCACAAAAAAAGAGAACATTTCCAAAGCAGGCAGATCACAGCCTGCCCCACAGTCTCCCTCTCCTCTCTAACATCTTCAGGTGCTCCTTCCAGAGATAGAAATCAGAGCTTTGCAAAGAGCCCAGGTCAATCTTTTTTGCCAATTTTTTAGCATGGGGTGGATGGAGCCAGGTTGATTTGGGCCTAGAAGGCAGGCAGTCTACCGCTCAGAGACGAGACAGAAATGAGCCCTGCCTGTCAACCCTAGGTGAGTAGATTTGTCCTAAAGTGTAAGAGCAACACCATCAGTACAAGTCTGATATTTTCATTTAGGACTTATTTATGCTCCAGCACAACTGTGGTTTCTTATCTTTTCACATGCACATCCGACTGAGCACTGGCTCTGCTCATTCAGGCTACATAGTCTATAAGAAGGGAAAGGACTGAATTGGAAATCAGGAAATTGGAGTTCCGGTCCTGGGTGTGTGATTAACCTCTTGGAGGCTCAATTTCCATATCTTTAAAATGATTTTAGATTAATGATCTCTGGGTACTTTTCAGTCCTAAAATGTGATAACATGGAGCATAATTTACCTATTTAAAATTAGTGCAGACATTAATAATTACCACAGCTTTGCTCATATGACATTGTGTTAATCACCCACTTATTTTATCTATTTGATGCCATTTTTTTTAAAAGGAATACAACCACCAACTGACACATTGTTTGAGAAAACAAGGAGTGGGCATTTGGAACAGATGTGAATGATAGGTCAGATTTGGACATAGGAAGATAAAGGCAGGGTGGGCCGGCTGTCATGGCAGAAGATGCTGACTATCTAAGGCATGGCCACTCTTGCCACCAACACTTGGGTCAGCCCAGAGCTGGACACAGCTGTCAATGAGTCACCTCAAGGGGAATGGGCTTGCTCTGGAGAATGAGATGCTTGCCTTCAGTCCTACCCTTTATATTCTAGCACTGGGCAGCAGACAAGAGACTTTCTTTCTTTCTTTTTAATCCTCACCAGAGGATATATTTGATTAATTTAGAAAGAAGGAGAAATAGAGATAGAGAGAGGAAGGGAGAGAGAAAAGGAGGGAGGAAGAGAGAACATTGATTGATACGAGAGAAAAGATCAATTGATTTCCTCAGGGGATCAAACCTGCTACCCAGGTATGTGCCCTCACCCGAAATCAAACTGGCAATCTTTCCATGCATGGGATGATGCTCCAACCAACCACCCTACACTGGCTAGGACTATTTCTTCATCTATAAAATGGGGGTTATATTACTTGCAATGTTTGGTAAACAAGAAAATTAACCAACTTGACTCAGTGGATAGAGCATTGGTCTTCAGACTGAAGTGTGCTGGGTTCAGTTCTAGTCAAGGGCAGGTATTTTGGCTGCAGGCTTGATCCCTGTCCCTGGTCGGGGCTCCTATGGGAGGCAGCCAATTGATGTCTCTCTCTCACATCCATATTTCTTTCTCTCTTTCTCTCCCCTCCTACTTTCAAAGTCAATGGGAAAATATTATCGGGTGAGGATTAACAAAAAGAAAAGGAAAAAAAAAACACCTATTAGCTACTACTTTGTTTACCTTCATAGCCTGATTATTAGGCAAGTGAATAACAATTATGCCTATTATTACAGGTGAGCCAGATTGGCTTGTTCTAATTCTTAAAAACTTTTATTTGATTTATCCAAGACTAACCCAAGTTCATATATGATCATCATCTATAATTTCTCAAATATGTGGCTAGGTCATCCACTTGGTCCTAAGAAGTGGAAAGGAGAGACCATTGCTCAGAGCCCAGAGACTATCATTAATCTCCTTGAAGGTAAAACTATTAGTTGGGTTTTTAAAAATATATATAATTAAAAATACAATTTCTCAAACAATATATTCTCATAAGAAATTCAAATACAGAAGAAATCTATTGTCACAAGTTTGATAAGATTTCAAATACATAAGTCTATGAAGTCCTAAGTTAGAGCCTCCCTGACCCCCATTCATGCCTCCAAGGTCCTGTGCATCTTGCTCAGATCAGGCCTCGCAGCCTGCCTCCAGACCAGTGGATCTCAGGGGAGATCCCCACTGTCCAAGTGAGCTGTCCCTCTCCAATCCTGAAGCAGGGAGACTCAAGGTGGCACAAGCAGCTGGAAGCTCTGGGTCTCAGCGAGCCAGGACCCTGCTCTGTGCACTTGGAAAACATTGTGGGTTGGGATCTCACTCACCTGCAGCAACAAAGGTTGCTGCCTTTTTTCACCCTTTCAGTATTTTTCTTCTCAATCTCCGATAATAAGAGCAACTGAAGAAGCAACAAAACAGAGCAGGACTAAGAGGAAGGAAGACAATGGATGGGTGGACTCAGAGCATAATTAGCCAACAAAGAATGGTGTACACAGGGCCTGTCCTCCCAAAAGAAAAGCCTATGAAGTCCTAAGTTAGAGCCTCCCAGGTCTGTGTCCACTTTGTTACCGAGACAATGGAAGAGGAGGCAGACACAGAAGAGCCCTTCCCTCTTCTGAGTGCCCCTCAGGCTGCCCCCCGGCCTGGTCCTGATGACACTGGAGACCCCATCTCCTTCCACTAGAGGGGCAGGCACACTATTATGGGCAGACACTGTCACCAGGGCCGTTTCTGACTCATCCTACTGACTGGACCCGGGATCAGATGAGCTTGGTTCCCACCATAACCAGCCATCTTTCAAGTCTCCCAGCACAAAGGCTGTCATATATAAATTAGAAACACTGAGAAAAATAATGAATTAGAGGAAAAGGTAAAATATAAAACTTCATGTTCTACAAGCACTGAAAGGAAATATGGAAAAACAAAACATTAAGGTGTTGGTATGATTGGGTGGTCAACAAATTTTATTTATTGAAAGATAATGAATGTTATGGAATTAAATATATAATCATAAAATTACATACATATACTTATGTGTATACCCATATGTATATATGTACATACATGTGCATATATAACACACATACACATGTACCAAGTTACCCAGCCAGAGATCATGTCACTCATGCAGGTCAGTTATGAGGAACACTGATGGACAGAAGCTACTGAAATCACTAACTGGGCGCCATGGACATAGGGGACAGCTTGATTGGCAATTGTGGACAGTGCCCTGGTGCAGAGGAAGTGAGTATGGGCCCCACACGGACATGCTGCTTTAAGGCAGGAGAGGGCCATGAGGTGTGGATTTTATAAGCATGGAACACTCAACTCAGGTGATAGGGTTTTCTGGCACCTGTGTTTTCAGAAAAGTGGGGCACAGACCAATAATGTTTGCCAGAGATCTTGGTGGGTCAGTCTAGACACCATGGGACACTCATCTGGGAAGGTTCTTGCTCCCTGTGGCCCCTCTAGTGCCTCCAGAGGCTCTAAGTACTCTCTGAAAAGGTCCAAGTCTGCCTGAACTCCTGTCCCTTCCTTCACCATGTGCCCTCTCTTGAGTCCCCCACTCCTCTTTTGACACTTCTTAATAAATGTCCCTTGCTAACAGCATCTTTCATGGGAGGTGACCTGCCTGCCCCAGATACCAGCACCTGGCTGAGCCATGCACCAGTTCACGCAGACTGAGTCTCCCCATGCTCCACCACAGCTCCCTGAGTCTCAAGCTTCTCCAACCACAGACTATCAGGATAGAATCCTAGGTGTAATAGAGTAATTAGTCACATAGCCAGGAGATGGAAACACCAGTGTCCCTCCACCACTGGATGCACCAATGACTGCGGGACAACCCAACAATGGAACACTATTGGCAACAAATGGGAATGAAGCCACCGCATTTGTGCTTCCACTTACTGACATGTCCAGAACAGCAAATCCATAGAGACAGGAAGTGGATCAGTGGTTGCCAGAGGCTGAGGGGTTGGGAGAACAGGAAGGGACTGCTAATGGGTCCCAAGGCAGTTTGCAGGGTGTGGGGCTCCTATGAAAATGCTTAGAAGGTGGCACCATATTATGAAGACAATATTTTCCATATTATGTCACAGCACTGTTCACTTTAAAACAGTTAATTTTACATTATGTGAATTTTACTTTAGTTAAAAAAATAACCTAAGTTGTAGAGCTCAGAGAGATTTAGGAGTTGGAGGATAGGGCTTAGGATTCAAAGGGGATTGAGATTGACTAAGGGACTTAGAACTCAAAATATATTTCCTGTGTCATCAAGTCACCAGTGAGTCCCTCTGGCTACCTTGGAACCCAACCACATCGCTCTGAGTTTCAAAGACCTGATTTACAAACAAATTTTGGGATCTAATCTTTTCCTTTTTGATCATGGAGGACGGCCTATAGCTCAGTCAATCCTGGGCTCTTGTTCTGAATCCATCAATGAAAAGACATCATCCCAAGAATCTTTGGGGAGTGGAAGTCAATTTAATCCATTTTTTTCTCTGTTAGCTCCTCTGGTAATTGGTTTGACGGGGAAGAAGTTGGAAGATATAGGTTAAATAGCGGTTTTTGGATTATCTATGCATTTAAATTATTCATGCTTCACCTGGCCCCAATTAGCACTAATAATTGTTTTCACTGAATAGAAGTCATTTCCCATCATATCACTCTTTCTAGAGGCTCATTTATTGTGTCTCTAATGGAGCCCCACAAAGACAAGCTACTCTCTCTAAACAGAGCTCAGGACCTTACCCCACAATGTGTCAAATTAACGCTGCCCACTGGGCACTAAGTTAACTGTATTATTAATAGTATGAAATCAATGCTCTTCATAACCAAACATTATGTAGCTAAAAAATGTAACCAGACGTTTCCAAATGCACATGACTGAGCATTTATAGCCATAAGGTATTGCAAAGCATTTCTAATCAATGTTGTCAATTGATTTGTTTTTCTCAGTTTCAGTGGAGAGTGTTGCCGTCTTGATTTATCCCTATTCAAGTTAACAGGGCTTTTGAAAGTGCCAGTTAATTTTAGCAGCCTGCCGTTTTCCCCGATGTGTTTACATTTACTAACCTCCATCTACATGCCTTTTAAGGTTTCAGTTTCTCTTTTTAGACACGTTTGTATTTATATAAAGCATGATAAATATCTCCCATTCCAACAGCCCTGTCAGACCTCATTTGATCTCTGGGTCCCAACATCCCTTAACCCACACAGAAAGCAGCCTCCTTCCTGCAAGGCTACTCTGAGCCTGGGTCCTGCCCCTTTCTGCCTCCTGTTTTCCCATCTCCATGGCGATGCAGTCTGTGACAGCACATCCACCCACTCAGGAGAAAGTCCCTGCCAGGTAGAATTACTAACTAAACAAATTAGCCTGGTGCCAGGGTGCCAGGAAGTGGTGCCCAAAGTTCTGCAGTTCTCCTTTCCACGCAGTCAAGGTACAGGTAGCAGGGCCAACACAGGGATGCTGACAGGGTAGTTCTTTTAAAGACACAATGAACAAGTGACTCTTCAGGGACACAGCCTGTGGCTCAGATCTATACCCACCCCTCCAATGCACTAGGTTGGGGTTGGGGACTGGTGAGGATTAGCGCTCCTTCTGCAGACACCCTGTTCTGGGCCCCCATCAGCTTGGTCTTGGTGAATAGTGAACAGCAGAGGGCAGAGTCCCCAGTGAAGACTGGGTGGTGGAGGGAGCCAGGGACCGAGGTGGGGGATTAGAGGTAGGGAGGGGAGATGCTCCATGCTATCCCTATGTGGACTGAAGAGTAATCAGCTTTCAGGAACTGTGAGACAGCCACTCGCAGGCCAATTTCTTTCAAAAAATAATAAGTTAATTGGTGCACCGTTCTTTCTGTGGTTTCTAAAATCATGAAATGGCCAATGTGACCATTGAGAAGAGGCTCCTAAGTTTTGCTTTTCTCAGTATCACTGTGTCTTTTGTTTGTATTTTGTTTCTCCTGATGTATTTGATTTTGGTAAAGGAATGCTGATTAGTCTCTAAGGAGACATAAAAAAAATGGAACACATTAATACTTGATAAGGAAATAAATGGACATTTTCATTTAGAGACGTCAGTGATTGTTTTTAGATGGGTAATCTACAAAGATTTTCTAAATGCAAAAATTATATGGTGACACCTCAGTATTAATCACTTATTTTGTTACCTGGGTAAAGATAAACTGATCATAACTAATGAACAACACAGTTAGTTGGGGAATTATAGCTATCTTCCTTGTCCAGTTTTTGCGACATGTCACCTGCAAAAAGTAATTGAACCCTGTGTGAATTGTCACTTTATGTCACATGTGTGCATAGTCCTGTGTTCTTATCAACTTTCTAATCCTATTTGATTTAAGGTTGTAAACCCCAGCCCCAAGCTATCACATCAACAAAACCCTGGCTGAAAAGGAGCAAGCATGTTTCAACGATGTTTTAAAATAATATTAATTGGCCACTTCATCTTGATAATTGGTGAATGTATTCTGTAGAATTATAGGTACTAGAGATTTTTTGTTTTACAGCAATTCTTCTGATGCCTGAAAATTGTTTTTGCTACCTGTTTCCCATTTATGTTAAAGAACTTTAAGTGACTTTAACTTCCCTCAGAAATTGTTTCTAGGTTACAGCAACCACAGTAAAAACACAACAAAAAACACTAAAGTAAACTTCATTTTCCTTTTCTGAATTGAACAGTGAGTTCACTCTTTTCAGCGAGTCCTTCCCACAGAGCCTATGGTTTGCCCTAATCAAGATGCTGAGCTTAGATGTCATTGTCTGGGGGAAATGGCCTTTTAAAATATTGAGTTTCCCAAAACCATGTCAGGGCTTTTGATGGTGCAAAACTGACATGCCTATAAAGAAGGAGCCCTCAACAGAAATGTCTCTGCAAAGTCCTGACGACCTGTCCTATCAGTGCAGGTGAGAGATACAGAAAGGGCCATTGAATGTACTGATAGTTGCCAAATCCTCATGGATACAAATTACACACCTGTTTCCTAGCAACTAGGAAAAACTCTGTCTCTATTCTGCTTTCCTGTATAAGATATGTATACAGAAAATAAGAATATAGGATGAAGTAGAAAATGGAAGGGCCATAAGCGTTGCCGGTTACTGTCCTTATAAAGGAATTGCTCTTGATGACAGGAATGAGGATTTCTGGGAAGCAGTTATTTTTTTTTAAAGTATATTTTATTGACTTTTTACAGAGAGGAAGGGAGAGGGACAGAAAGTCAGAAACATCGATAAGAGAGAGACATCGATCAGCTGCTGCCTCCTGCATGCCCCACACTGGAGATGTGCCCCCAGCCAAGGTACATGCCCTTGACTGGAATTGAACCTGGGACCTTTCAGTCCACAGGCTGATGTTCTATCCTCTGGGCCAAACTGGTTTTGGCATCTGGGAAGCATTTCATTTGGGCTGTGGCCTCCAGAGGAGGCCTCTCAGGTCAGCATTCACAGACAGAGTGTCCTAGGAATTGCATACCCTGCTCTCTTTCAAACAAATGGCAGCTGAGTGCTCCGACCTCCTGGACAAGCCAGGTCCCCACCTGGGCTGCGCCTGACGTAGGTGCCACCTGGGCAGGAGCAGGCCTGACAGTGGAAAGGCATCCCTGTTCGGTAGGGAAGGCCAAGGCTCTGAACACTGAGAAAAAAAGGGGCCTTCTAAGGGCCACAGGACTTGCACAAACCTCTACTCATCTCCCACTTTCCTCCACTCCCCACTCCGAGTCTTCACACAGACAACTCTGGCTGAATGTTTAGGCGACACAGAGCTGACTCTGCTCAGACCCTTCCCCACATTTTCCTGCTGAAAGTCAAGGATATACTAAGAAGGTTCACATGTCTGTCTCGGTGTTAATCATTACATGTCACTCTTGGGGAATGCCATGTTCATGTAAGAACACACTTCCATAAAACCTCTGCCTCCCATGGCCTATGTCTAAGCACCCGGAAAAGAGAATCCTTGAGGCTGATCTATCTGTGGCTTAGATTTCTCGAAGGCTATTAACAATATGTTGCTTGGGATTCTTCGAAATCTGTAGTCTCTGCTTAAACTGGCATTGTGGTGGAAATGACAAAAGAAATCCCACAGGAGCCATTTAGTAGCAGTTTGTTCTGACCAAAGTGCCCAGTGGTTTAGCTGTCCTTGTCCTGTTGCCTTGTAGCCTGGGTGCAAGTTCAAGGTGTGCTGCTGACACAGGACGTGCTGCAGGGTGGCTGGTTCCTTGCATGCATGACAGGTGTGTGTACGAGATGGCGTGCCCTTCACAAGGCCTCCTTGGGTGCTCTTGTTTCTGCTTCTGCGACAGAGGTGGCCAGGAATCCCCAGGTCTGAAGACCTTGAGAAGCAATCCTGTACATTAAATAAAGAAATGGGTTAGAGAAACCCAAATCCTGCCAAAATGGAAGGAAGGAGGTTGTTTGAAAATGGCAAATAATCTTTTTTCAAGAAAGAAAGGGATTATGAGCCAGAGAAATGTCAGCCATGACACTTGTCATCACAATGAAGATACCTTTTGTAACAAAAATGTGGCAGAGACAGCAGACACACAGCTCTTCCCAGCATCATCGTTTACAATGCCTTTTCCAGTTTCCAGAATATGTGCTGGCCTTTAACCGTATAATTTGGAGTACATAAATGGCCTAAGTGGAACTATTATATAATTGTGATGATCTGCACACAGTGTTATTAAGTGCTTAAAGAAGGCAGGTAACTATGATGAGGTTTTCAGGGAAGAGCCTCTTTTCCAGTCTTACTCAGAACAATTTGAGGATGACCTTTCCCTCCAGGACACGGAAGCCGTGTTCTGCTGCGGGAGCCGTGTTCTGCTGCTTGGCTGGGTGTCAGATTCTGTACTTTCCAGGCTGAGACATGGGCCTTGCAGCTTTCAGTGTTAATCATTTACTGGCTCTGAAGTCTTGAGGCTTTTCAGTGGAGCTACAAATATGCCATCTCTCTAAGTCATCTTCCTTGTAATTTCTTCTTTTATCCCCCAAAATCTAGTGAGAAGTGTCATTCTAATGGGACAGGGGTTTGGTGAGGTAGAGACAACCTGTACCTCTTATTTGGATTAAATAAGAGAGAACATGGGTTAAATAAGATGGGTAAAAGGGAAGTTGACTATACTCCTGCTGAATACTTAATTTGCACATTAAAAGCTGATCATTAATCCTATATTTTAACTCTATAAATGCCAGAAGCTGTTATTTCCTGGGATCTGACAGATCTAGGGATAAACTAGACTGTTCTGTGGCAAAGCCCAACAATGACCAGGCCGATAATTCCTGTATCTAAATGAGAGATCACTACATCAGGCTCCAAGAACCAATTTGTTACCAGATTAAGCTAAGGGGAAGAATCCTAGAACAGACTATAACTGGTAGTGTTCTAACCAGGAGAACGTTATTAAATCTAATTATGGGTATATATACATGAAGACACACACATTTTAAGTGGCCAAAGTAGCACTGATTTGTCCTCTTCAATGTTGGGGAAAACCCAGGGAACAGAGATCCAGCTAAGATGCCTCACACAGAGCTCACCCAATGATGTTTTTAATGACTCTAGCATAAATCAGTATGACCAGCAAACAGTTCACCTAATCTGGAAAAACCAACAAATGAGATAGATAAAAAAGATGTATTCAGGCCGAGATCGGTTTGGCGCAGTGGATAGAGTGTCAGCTTGTGGACTGAAAGGTCCCAAGTTCGATTCCGGTCGGGGGGGCATGTACCTTGCTTGCGGGCACATCTCCACTGTGGGGCGTGCAAGAGGCTGCTGATCGATGTCTCTCTCTCATCGATGTTTCTGACTTTACTTTCTATCTCTCTCCCTTCCTCTCTGTAAAATATCAATAAAATATATTTTAAAAAAAAAAGATGTATTCAGGACCAAAGTGTAGTTTCTATCATGATGGCTTTCTGAGCTCTACAAGCCTGGTCAATAAGCTCTGAGAGCTGGGATTTGATAACACTTGAAAGGGTGGGTAGCTTGCCTCCCTGGTGCCAACAATGTCCTCCTTAAGCTGATTAACTTCAAGTTTCATACAAACAGCTATTTGAAATGGTTTGCTCATAAATGAACCCACAGCTTTCAGAACAACAATCTCCTAACCATGAGAAAAAAGCGAAGGAAAAATGAAGGCAACCCAGTGACAAGAAATTAGGTTGTTGATTTTATGTCCAAATAGTACACTGGCATCTTTCCTCAACTCTTAAACCGACTTTTAAAATGTAGTAGTCTTTGCCCTAGCTGGTTTGGCTCAGTGGATAGAGCGTAGGCCTCTGGACTGAAGGGTCCCAGGTTTGATTCCAGTTAGGCTTGATCCTCAGTGGGGAGCATGCAGGAGGCAGCTGATCAGTGATTTTCTTCACTGATGTTTCTATCTTTTTCTCCCTCTCCTGTCCTCTCTGAAATCAATAACAATATTTTTAAAAAATTAAAAAATAACATGTAGTAGTCTTCAGTAAAGGTTGTTTATGCACTGATGATGTGCTAAGTGCAGGCTGTCCTCCTGAGAACATGAGAGCAAAATGTAGCCAATCCCCCTCCCACACATATACACAAATTTAATTTTATATTCTTCTAAATTTCATCAGAATTTGGGGATCTTTCCAGGAGAAACTTGAAAGAAAATGTGTCCGTTTGTTGGTGCTTCAGTCACCCCCGTGTGTGAAAGTCAGGGACATGACTGTCTATCACACCGAGCCTCAGAGATAAAGCCTGGTGTCCATGGGGCTGTGCTCAGTTTCCTGGCAGAAAGTGGAACCTATGTCCTAGGCCCGTGGGGGAGGGGCTGCAGGCCTGCTGGTGCTCATTCTTCACTCCCCCTCTGAGCAGTTCAGAAACTCCTGGAAACTCCTCTCCACTTCCTGTTCTGCAGCTCAAGGGCTCACGTGGGACAAGTAGAAGAGGAGCTTTGCAATCCATCTGGGAGACCTGGAGCCCCAGTTTAAATTCTGTGTCAACTCACTACCTTTGGTCTGTTTTACCTTATCCAGACACAAGCTGGGGAAGCAAAGTTCTGGGGTGTTTCTATCTTGCAAGGGATTCTTTTACACTCCTCAATTAGGAAAATGTGTCAATTTCTAAAAATCTGAGGTCCAAACCACAATCAAGGCAGTGTAAATGGAAAAAGAGAGATTCTGAAAGGGCTCCTCTGGCTCTGACTTGAAAAGAGGAAGGCGCTTTCTCAGCCAGGCTGAGTGAGGGCGCCCAGCAGAGGCAGCCAGCACTCCTGCCCGGCCTTCGGAAGGAGAGCCAGCCGGTGGGTGGGACCCGGTAAGAGGATCCTCCTCTCCCTGCCCTGAGCCCAGACTCCCAAAGGCCTGGAAACCCAGCAGAGCTGCCAGACAATGGAAAATATCCCCACTGCTCCTTTATTCCTTCTCTCTCTCCTCTCTCTCTCTCTCTCTCTCTCTCTCTCTCTCTCTCTTTCTCCCCCCTCCCCATTGCTCCTTTATTCCCTCCCCCTCTCTCTTCTCTCTCTCTCTATCTATGTGTTAAGACAAGATTTCAGTTTTGAAAGAAACAAAAATAAAGCACTGGCTCAATTATTAAAGTCTGCTGTTGCAGGCCAGAGTGCGAAGATTAATCGAAAATAGTTATACAGCATTGTCCAAGCTCCCATGGAAATATTGAGTGTTGTTCCAAGAGAAAAGGCGGTTACTTTTCAGGGTTTTCAGAAAACTAAATTTGTATCCATTGCCCGAATGCTAGGCACATCTGCTTATCTGGACCTCTTGGGGGCTGCTGTTGTGAGGTTTGTACAACTCACTTCCTGTCCTCCCACTTACACAACAGGATATTTAAATAACAAAGGCAACTCCCCGAGAAGCCAGCCAAAAGGGGCTGCTCCTCACTTCACATGTGCCATTCTTCATTTCTTCATCCCCTCTTGATGGGTTCTGAGGTGCAGAAATAATTGGCAAACACAAGGACATTTTAGAGAAGGGACAAAAACAGGGACCTGTGTTTATCCTGGCCGCTGTGTGTTGCAAGGGGCTGTTGGTCTCCCAGAGGGAAAGCCACTGTGGCCCCATTGTTTGCGGAGTTCGGAGGTCCACTATGAGCTCTAGATCAGTTTTTCCAATCATAATAAGCAAATACATGGAGGCGCATTTGGATGTTCAATGCCTCCCCCAGTCCGCCATGACACTTACCATATTTAACAACTTTTAGACCTTCTCATTCACTTCTTAAAATACCCAGCGTGGGTTTTAAGCTCACAGTGATACAATGTAATTTCAAATGTACACCAAATACTTGAGTTCAAGAAAATCTTTTCTAATAAGTTAATATGCTTTCTGTCTCATGTAGTTTCCTGGCTTGGAAATCTGAACTAAAAGGTGATCTTCACTGTTTTACTGCTTCCTTCATAGTAACATGACTACAGGTGTATTACAAATGGTTTCACCCCACCTATTGTCTTGCCCTGAGTGTAAGTAACCAGTGGTGCCTATGACACTAAAGGACGGAGTATTTTTCTGACCATGCCCAAGGTGTCCGTGTGAATGGTGTTAGCCCATGCACATATATTATGAGAATCAAAGCTGTGTGCCAGGGACTATATTCAACTTGAAAACCAAGAATGCATTTATATAAAGAGAACTTAATTCTGTAAAGAAGAGTTCCAACTTTGAAAACACCAAGGGGTTTCAAGTATCTTCACTCATCACTAGAAAATTATAAATGTCTTACATCTGTATTTTATAGATGTAACAGAAGTATTTCAAACAAATTGTCACATTTTAACCTATGCAATACAACACTTTAACTGATGGTTTTTTTAATGTGTGAAATTAAATATGCTTTTGTGATGGAAGAAGTGAGTACTATATGGGGGTAAAAATAAAACACTGATCCACCATCACACAAGACAACCACAACACACATTTTATTCCATATTTTTAAAAAATGCAATATTTTTTTGTTTTCATAATTATTTTTATACTTACATATGATATTTTAAATCTGAATCATAGAATTTTACTGTGGGAGGTTTTATTTAGTTCTGGCCTCTCATTTCTCAGATGTACTATCTAATGCTCAGAAAAGTTAAGTTACTTGCCAAAAGTCATAGAGCCACTCATGGCGAAGTCAGGGTGAGAAGCTATTCCTCTCATTTCTCTCCTCCAGATGCCGTGCTGCGACATTGGCCCTTTCCAAAGGACCAGACACCCAGGGAGTTGGGCAGACCTGAGAAAAAATAACTTGTAATATAATTGAATACCTAGGAACAAGCACTGTCTTTCAGGCCATTACATTCCCTTTTGTGCATAACAGAAAAGATCATTGTTCATGACCGCCATTTTTTTTAAATAACACTTTTCCTGAGATATAATTCACATACCATACAACCCATCCAGCTGAACTGTACAATTTAATGGTGTTGAGCATATACACAATATTGTGCAACCATCACCTCTATCTTGTACCAAAACATTTTTATCACCCAGGTCCATGAACAATCACTCCCCATTTCCCCCGTTTTCCTGTCTCTGCCAACCTCTCATCTGCTTTGTGTCTCTGTAGATTTTCTGTTCTGGACATGTCATGTAAATACAATCATACAACGGGTGGCCTTTACCTAGCATACTGCTCTCAGAGGCTCATCCATGCTGTAATGTGTACCAGTACTTCACCCCTCTTTAGGGCTGAATGGTTCTCCATTGTGTGCTCAAACCATTCATCAGTGGGTGGATGTCTGGGTGTTTCTACTTGGAGGCTCTTATGAATAATGTTGCTATGAATATCCAAGTGTAAGTCTGTATGTGGGTGTGCATTTTTACTTCTCTTGGGTGTTTACCTAGGACTGAAATTCCTTAGTTACATGGTAACTCTGTGTTTAATCTTTTGAGGAGCTGCCTGTTTTCCAAAGTGGCTGCATCCTTTGACACCCCCACCAGCAATGTATAAAGATTTCACCACCTCTTTGTCAACACGTGCTATTATCTGTCTTTTGATTCTAACCATCCTAGTGGCTATGCCATGGCATCTTACTGTGGCTTTGATTTGCAGTTCCCTAATGGTTAATGATGTTGAGTGTCTTTTCATGTATTTATTGGCCATTTGCATACCTTCTGTGGACCCTTTATCTTCTAGTCATATCCTTTGCCCATTTTTAAAAGAGGGTTATTTGTTTTTAAATTATTTGTAAGAATCTTAAAAGTTCCTTCGATATACCAGATGGAAGTCCCTTATCAGAGATGACATATAATTTGCAAATACTTTCTCCCATTCTTTGAGTTCTTTTCACTTTCTTGAAAGTGGCCTTTGAAGCACAGAAGTTTTTCATTTAGATTGGAACAAATTAACCTGCTTTCTTTTGTGCTTTTGGTGTGGTAGCCAAGAAGTCTCTGCCTAACCCAAGTTTGTGATGATTTGCTAATTATTTTCTTCTAAGAATTTTATATTTTGCCCTCACACTTTGGTCTGTGGTCTATTTTTCAGTTGATTATGAGGTATGTTGTGAGTTGTTTTGGGGGTATGTTGTGAGGAAGGGGCCCAAATGCATTCTTTTGAATGTGCAGATCCATTTGTCCCACTATCATTTGTTAAAAAGATCCTGTCATTTATAACGTGGCTTTTAGATGATTTTAACAAAGTATAAAAGGAAGAGAATGTGGGTCAGAAGTAGGAATGATACCACAGCTGTCACACACTATTACTGTATGAATATAGCTCAGTTTTAAACCAGGCTTAGAGCCCACTTCTCATTTATTTTCATTGCTAATATGTCTTAACTCCTTTTGCAGTGTATTACTTTCCATTTACTGCTTTTTAAACACATTTTTGTTAGTTTTTAACAAATTTTTCCTTTTGCGATTTTTTTCTAGTTTTTACTCGTGCATTTTGAACACATGTATTCCTTCTGCCAATACCTAGTGTAATAAACTCCTCTCCCTCCCACCCAGCACAGCAAGAATCTGACCAGGCTTTTTCTGTCTTCCTTAGTCTTAACATTTAGGGGGAATACTATTCCTGATAGCTATTATTAAACTTTTAGGCCGGCTGGTGTGGCTCAGTGGTTGAGCATCAACTTATGCAATAGGAGGTCACAGTTCAATTCCGGTCAGGGCACATGCCCGGGTTGTGGGCTAGACCCCTATTAGGGGGGGTGTGCAGGAGGCAGCCGATCAATGATTCTCTCTCCTCATTGATGTTTATGTCTCTTTCTCCCTGTCCCTTCCTCTCTGAAATCAATAAAAATCAAAACAAAACAAAATCCCAAAAACTTTTACAATCAACACTTATTAAAATGTAACAATATGTTTTCCCACTTTCTTTCATCACCTGTTTCTTCTGTCCCCTTTTCTTTTTAAATTTATTCTTTAGTTCCAATTTCCTTTAGTCTGAGGCACGAAAGAATGCCAGGCCCTGAGCCAGGTGAAAATATAAGGTTCCAATTCTACATTCTGAGGGGACTTTCATAAATGAGGCAGCAGACCTAAAGCAAGATCCATCACCTAGAATTAGCCTCAGAGGACAGGAGGGCAGCTGCTGGGATAGGTCCGGATAACTTATGACTCCCAGAGCACTCAGAATGGGCCTTGAAGCCCCTGTTCCAGTCCTGCTCCACTCACATAGGCTGGTGCTCCCCACATGTCCACGAATGAGCACCCTGAGCATGAATGGATTTGTATGTTGAGCACAAAGGGCTGAGGGTGGTGTCCCAGAGGACTGGCTGTCATTACCTGCATTGTCTGTTTTTTCCATTTTGTCTGAGCCTTCGCATCGGTAAACATGCCCACAACTCTCTCGCCTTCAAACAAACAGCAAGGGCAGGAAGACCTCTGCCTTCACCTGAGACCTCTGCCTTCACCTGAGACCCTCCCAAGCAGGGACTGAAGCTCAGGCTGGTATTACTGTTCCCCAGGGTTCATCCCCTTTTCCTCTGAAGCTTCTCTCCTGAGGTCCCACAACAGCCTGTTACTGAGTTTGATGGATGTGCAGCCGTACCTGACACCCTTGGCCACTCTGTCTTCTTCAGGAGAACGGTCCCACCTGAAGGGGCAGAGCCCAGTTGGCCTGCCTTAGCTGTTTCCGTCTCCATCAGCGCTGCCCTCCCTTTGGCCAACCCAGTAGTCTGCAGGCTCAGTGTATCTTACCTTCCAGTTGATTTCTCCACCACCATGCCCTTTTCCCACTGAACCAGAGGATTCTTGAAAAACCTCTCTGAGCACATCCTTTTCTTGCTGAAAACATATGGTGGCCGCCAGTTGCCTTAAAATTTGATGACCCGTAGTGTGAACATCACACTGCCCGAGGCAACTCCTTTTAGTACAAGGGGCCGATGGATTTCAGGAACTACACCCTTAGATGCACAATTCTTAAAACCATTCTGAATTCAAAAGGAATCCACTTCTCAAGGACCACACCATCCAGGAAAAAACTTTGCTCTGGTTTAACATTTTTAAATAGAGTTAGTAATTCTGAGCCATTTCACTTAGTGTTGTGAGCAGAACTAAAATAAAATAAATGAGAAAGTACTTTGAGATGTAGTGCGTGTAATTATTACAATTCCATAGGACAATCCCTCTACTCCTATTTCAGAAAGGATACAGTGGTCCTCTGTTCCCATCCCAGCTGGTGTGGGGACTCGCAGACACAAACAACTGTGGCTTGGTCACTGGGAGAGTTGACATTTTACCATAAATGCACCCGTTTTAGTGTATGTTTGTGTGTGTGTGTGTGTGTGTGTGTGTGTGTGTGTTTTGACATGTAAATGATCACCTATCATTGTTCCTGTCTTCACATCCATGGTATTCTTTACATTACCTTTGACTTAGACAATAGGTTCTCCACGCACAAAAGAGGGGAGCAGTTTTATGCGTGTGCCCTGGTCAGAGGAAACTCCCATCACAGTTTGGAGAGAATTATTTGTGTGGTCTTCACAGAACAGAATTTGTTTTTTACATGGTTTCTGTGTTTTCTCAGAGCATTAGATAACCCATTTTCCCCAGCCCCCTTACACAGCTGTCCCATGTTTACTCTGTTTAGTTAATCAAACCCCAGTGGCCTGGATGAGTGGGATGTTTGCACCATTAACTTTCCTGTAATTCTGCAGGGTGAGAGGGAGAAGCAATTCTGCACAAAAATGAGGAATTGGCCGGGGGGTGAGGGGAATACTCCTCCATGGAAATGACGCTGCCCCAGTCCTTCCAGAGCAGAGCTGGCCCTGAAATCCTTTCTGTGCTCTCACTGACCCCGAGAACTGCCCATCTAAAATTTTAACATGAGGGAGCACGTGAGCACGTCGTTGCCTTTGGAAATAAGATGATATTTCTGGACTTTGAAGACATAACAGTCCCCCACGTAACACTTCACAAGTAGGGCTTTTTAAAATGGGGCTTTTGTATTGTTCCAAGGAAATGTTTCCTACTATTACAAATATCAGTGAAATATTTCCTAGAGAACATAAGGCCTAGAATGGAAACTTCTTATCAGTTTGCCTGAAAGTCACTTCTCCGCTCCATTTAGGTTAAGATCCAAAATAAACAACTGGATAAACAGCAACTGAAATTAAAGAAAAATAACAGAGGTGTGGGGGAGGGGCCCGTAAGAGGGACGTTGTTTCTCCCTCCTGCAAGTTTGGAGTGTTTATGCTGTGGGAAAAGGGGGCATGCATGAAACAGCTTCATTTTAAGGATCCCTTTATTTTGACCAATACCTTTCATTTACTCGGAAGCAAGTTATATGAACAACGATACTACCGGCTCTACTTCCACAGGGAGGCCTGATTGGCAGCTCTCTGCTCTGAATTTCCTTGCTCTCATTCATCCATGCACTTTGTTCAAACAGAGTTTGGTGCTTACTGGACGATTGTATTGCATTGTAACTTACAGTGTAACACATACTTTCTATATTTATTTCACAGAACGACTTTCTAAAAGCAAAAGGGTTTGAACCGGAGTAAATAAAGTAGAAGTGGCCATCCCGAACCTCCGGGGCTGGTGTCCTCTAAGACATCTCAACATCAACACCCCAGAAATTTCTGCAGACCCAGGCTGTCGGAGGTCTCACTGGTGGCAGGAAGCCGATTAGGTTTGCAGTTTCTCGGGGCAAAACAGGTGCTGACCCAACCCGACTGTGAGGGTCAGTGATCACAAGATTGGAGCTGAATTACAGTCACCATTCACATTGGCACTGGGAATGCAGATGGGGTCTTGAATGAAGCTCTGACACCTGTGATTTTGGGGTGTGACCACGAGATGTGACAAGGCTGGCCCAAACCAATGGCATCCCATGTAACCAAACACATTTCTTCAAATCAGTGACAAAAATATGAATGGTTCTAGAAATGCCCTCATTTTAAGAGTGCCAATACAAATTGGGATAACATTTCTGATGCTTTCAGATATTTTTAAACAATGTATTAAATTAACACACAATTTTGTAATTTGATTACATCAGCAATTATATAGTGAGGAAGAACTTGTATATGAGGAAAAGAACTTGCAAGGCCCTGGCTGGGTAGCTCAGTTGATTAGAGTGTCGTGCCAGTATGCCAAGGTTGTGGGTTTGATATTCAGGGCACACACAGAATCTATCAATGAATACATAAATAAATGGAACAACAAATTGATGTGTTTTTTTCCCCTCTCTCAAATCAATCAATAAAAAAGTACTTTGTTTGCCCATACAAAAAATACTATTAAAACAATTTTAAGTAATTTTGCCTTTTTATTTTTCTTGTTCATAATAATTGTGATTCCTACTTGTAGGTATGGTAATTAATGTAAATGCTTACTAAATTCTAGGCTTATAGCTTGCTTCCAAATCACAGTGAGGAACACTGGTTGAATTGTTTGTTAGGCAAAAATATTGTTGGGAATATAGTGCATTACATTTCACAGTCTCTCCCATGCCTCTCTCCATGCCCCCCACTTTTTTTTCTTCAGAAATTGTAGGAGAAATTTCACTTAGATAGCATTACTGCGACATAATGCTTTTCTTTGTAAGGATGCACTTTTCCTCTTATAGATAGAGCAAATCCGGTAAAGAATAATGTTTCCGTCTTTGCTTTGGATGCTAGGAAGCTCAGAGGAAATTCCAGCACCTCTAACAACACAGCACCACTTGCTGTGCATAAGTATGCACTTGTCTCAAAACTTATTCATGACCCCGACTTCTCTACTTTCTTCTTTTACTTTTTCTGATTAATTCCTCCCACTGCTGTGCTGTCCATTTGTATTTTATATGTTTTTAAAACCAGTTCAAATTCTTTGGGAAAGTAAAAAAGATATTCATAGAGATTCTCTATCCACCAGTTAGCAGGGTTTCCTGCACAAATAGGTACCACATATCATGGGGACAGAAAACTGACCGTGCTTTGTGGTAAGTGACAAATGTGAAAGTCAGAGGATGTGGCTTGTCCAGGGAAGACCAACACCACACAGATGATAACTGGATACAGGAGTTCATGTTCCTGGAACTGTTATGAGAAAACTCGGACTAGGCTTTTTGTCCTTCTATAAAATCATCTTCATTCAGCTGAGGCCGTGGTGCTCTGGGCTGGTGATATGGTCCAGGGGGTTGCATCCAGGGCTGCTGGCTTCACACCCTGCCCTTGGCTCGTGCCTGCCTTACTTTTAAAATTAGTACTTAACCTAGACCTTGGTATGGAGCAGTATATGTGGAATGAATGAACCAATGAGGCAAAGGTATGAAATATTAGGATTTTAAAATTTGGTTAGCTTTAAATGGTGACTATGTGAAATATTAAAAATTTTTTTCATTCTATTGAATGTTTTTGCAATCTAATATTGTTTTCCCATATTCCCCATTTGTCACAATTCCATATGCTACAGCCACCAAAAGAAAGAAAAGAAAAAGAAAAAAGGGAACTCATGGACATGGACAACAGTTTGGTGATTGCAGGTGTGTGTGTGTGTATGGGGGAGATGGTGGTGGATAGAGGGGATAAATGGTGATGGAAAAAAAATAAAATAATTTTTCTAAATAAAAAATTAGCAATAAAAATGGCATTGTTTTCTATTTGCAAAACGTCACACATCTGGCTTTAAAAATAAAAAGCAAAACAAAAGCACACAGTAGTGCACCTTTTAGGAGTTTGGCAGCTCAAACTGTCTTTCTCAAAAATCCCATCATGGCCCACCAGAAATGGAATTTTTGCAAGAGACAACAGTTTGACATCTCTTTATAACCCCCTATCATCCATTCCATAATTGAATGCCTGCCCCTAGCACAGCAATGGGGTCCCAGAGATGCATACCTATGCTAGGTCTGTCCCCAGGAAGGTAAACTCTCTTAACCAAGGCTTCTTCCTGGAGCCAGAAGCGGAGGGTCACCTGAGGGCCCATACTTGGTTCATACATTCAATTCCCCATCCATGTCTTTTTATTTATTTCAAATTTTTTTGTTCTCCCTTTTTTTTTTTTTTTTGAGGAGGAGAAGGAGGGACTGGAGGAAGGACAGGGGGAGAGTGGGGAAGCTTATTTCAATTTTTATTTTTCTGATTTTAATATGCTTTTTCCAACAGTCTGGTTAAAAGTCATAAATAAGCTATGAAAATACTGGCCAGAGAGTACTTAATTAAAACCCAGCTTTTGGTCTGCTCCCTGCCAACCTGCTGCTCTTGGGAAGATGGACTCCTTCTTCATTTTTCTTCTGAAACTTATTTATATGGAAGCAGGGACAAGCAAAGACAGCTGGGTAACAAGATTATCCTATGTAAGAGAAGACAAACTCTTGAGGTTGTTTTTGTTGAGATTACAGTCACTTCCTTAACTTGTTTGGCAAAGCTATTGCCTCCATCATCTATCACCTCGAGGCCAAATTGAACCTCACTACATGGTACAGCAGGGATGAAGTTAGAAAACATGCTGAATGAAATGAGCCAACCAAACAGGACAAATACTGTCTGATCCCGTTTGTACACGGTCCCTGGAGCAAATTCATAAAGACAGAGGTAGAGGGTGGTGGCCTGGGGCTGGGAGAAAGGGAATGGAGTTCAATAGGTATGCGTTCAGTTCTACAAGATGGAAAGACTTTGGAGAAGGTGGTGATGATGGTTGCACAACACTGAATATACTTAACATTACGGAACTATATGCTTAAAATTATAAAAATAGACAATTTCATGTTATGAATATTTTACCACAATAAAAATGTCACCAAAAAACGTACCTAGTCTCCCTCATCAAGAAAATATCTTGATTCCTTAATTATGACAACCACTTCCACATATCCTGTCCATGTCTTTCCCTGCTGTTTTGATTCTAACACCCTAGAAACTTCTTAACGCCAAATTCTACTTCCGATGGTATTAAGTGATGTTCAAGTGGGATCTCACCAAAAGGTCTCTGCCCCTGCCCTCAGTTTCATTACTAGTGTGTCCCACCCACAAACAGGGAAGGAGATATTGCTGGTTCCCTAATTTTAATTTCTGTTCTCTTAGAAAAGTTAGCATCATCTGTACAGGTCACCAATTGGTTATGCATGGTGAAACAGAATGAGATTTGGGGGCAGAAAAAGTCAATGGTTTTGCTGTTGTGAGAACATGGGATGTTAATAGGTCACAACTCAATGATTAAGTAATTAGCTACTGTAGGATTATAGGAAAAGGTAGTAAACAGACCTCTTCCCTCTTGGGGAAATCTTTCAAATACAGTTCCTTGTTGAATGTGTTTATCCTTAAATGAATTCTGCTCTACAGCCTCATTCCTTTATTCTTCTGACCAGGATGAACACATCTGTGGAATTTGCTGTGAGCTATTCTGCAGCCAGCTGTTGCTAAGTCTTTTATTCCGGTTGAAATTAAGAACAGATTCAAGGACCCTCTACCTACTGTGAAGTCCTGATGGAATTACCTAAAACTGCAAATGGTGAGACAATATGAACTGTTCATATAGTGTCTACAACACTTTTGCCTCACTTGCAAATCTACACTTACTCTGCGTTATCTTTGCTATTAACCAAAAATAGATGCAGAGCCATCAGTGAAAGAAAATCTGTGTTGCCATAATAATAGTACTTCTGGTCATTGTGGAGGTGTCCTCTGAGCAGAAAGCAAGGACAACTGTTAAAAATGCAGGTTTTCTAGGCAAGTTGTTCAATTTTCGGCGATGAAGAAAAATTACTAAGGCATTCTCTGTATCACACTCATGGATACATTTGCACACGATCTCAAAGGGAAGATTTGCTGATTATTAAACTGTTTAAAAATTCAAGTACAGGTGCCTGTTGAAGCATCTTTAGACTCAGACACTGTGGAGAGAAGAAATCTTCATAAAAGTGTTTCAAGCAACATGGAGGTTCTCACATGACCAAGCAAGCCTAAAACTCAGCCAATTTGACCTTAAATTACCCTATGTGGGAGAGAGTTGCCGGGTCAGACATGGGAGAATCTGGGTGCAGATCCCACTAGAGCTAAGTGTGTGTGCATGTTTATAAGAAAATGACTAGAGTACTCATCACCCTCAATAGAATGAAAATTTAGGAAACAGAGCTGAGAGAGTTTCCTGCACTGAGATTAAAACCATCCTATTGGTGAAATTCAGATTCAAGCAGTCTTGAAATGGTTTTGTAGAGGACTAGTTGAAATATAACCACAACTTTGTCTCCTGTCTACCAAGGGGATTTTTATATGTTGAAAAGGTACTGTGTTACTTCCTCCATCATCTCAATACAGCACATTCTCTGAGTGTACAAATTATGTGAAAAGGAAGGATTTTAGAAAAGGGCAGCAAATTAGCATGGGGGTAATATTTTTGAAACCGTTTGTGATGAAATAGTCAGTTTCCATGTCATAGTGACATGGTTACTCGTTCAAAACAATGGAAAGGCAGTCACCATTTACAAAACTCTTTACCCTGAAAAACGGGTTGATCATTTAAATCAAATTTGTCCCTAATCCACTCTGAAATCTATAAATTTAAGTTAGTTCAGGGAGCTAAAGATTATTCTTAGATTTAGCATAATATCATTCTCCTTTCTCAGATATAATTTAGAAAATCCTCATATTTATATGGAGATAGAATTAACATTAAATATTTACTAATAAGTAGTGCACTTACATTTTTGAGTATGCATATTTAATAAATATGCTTTAGTTTGTCTTGGAGTTCATACTATAGTTAAGAAAGTTACACTTTCAGCTTTCAGAAAGACCAGGCCTTTATTTTTTGTGGCGAGGATTCTTCTTGTTTGCTTTTTACTATAGCTATTCTTGAAAGGAACCTCTTAAGAATCTTTCTTATCTAAACGGCCAGCCATCACACTACCGCCTAAGTTATACAGACAGGCCACTGAACACTGTTTCACTCAAAGGCCATTTTCCTTAGCTCGAACAAGCAGAGTCCCAAATGCTGAACAAAGAATTCATTAGATAATAACAAGGGAATATGTGTTTTCTTCTCCATCTGTTTCATGAACCAGAATTTTCATAAAATTATAAATTTATACTAGTAAACAGGCAAATATTTATTCAAACATTAACCCATTAATATTGCTGACTTTTCTCTACCCAAATATTGTGATTTACCTAAATATTTCAAAATAGGAGAACTTCTGGGACGTTTTAAGAATTTGTCATTTATCTAGAAAGTGTCTTTAATCTTGAATGGCTACTTTAAATGTCTGAAGATATTAAACAGTTGAAATTTTGGCAAGGTTAAATATGTTACAGGAATGGTATGGGGACCTTTTTACATACTTTGTTTTTATATCAATTTTCCCTTGGAACATGCTACGAATGGCGCATTGACAAGTGAACAATGACCAGTGACTTTGTGTACAAATAATGTTCAGCACGTTTTGCTTGTCCTGAAAGGTGCTCTCTCCTCAATAACAAAAACCGGGCTGGCCCTGCAGCTGCCATTTTCCAGAATGTAACTCTGGCCCATCTCTCATGTTACCTTCTCAGATTCTGTATGCATCGTAGAGAACCGTGAAAGGAAAGAAATTTTCTAAAAGCACGATATTACTGTAGAAGAGTCATAGTCCTGAGTGAAATCACATGTGGGTGATTCAAAGCCTGGAGAAAGGAGGCAAGTCACAGAAAATCTCCATTTTATACGGAGGAGTTTGGAAGTTGCTCACTCTTTTGTTGATCTAACTTATCACTGTTCAACACATGAAGGTTATTCATGCGACACTGTGGTTTTCAATAGATCCAAGTATGCAGATGAATGTAGATTTTTACTATAAACTCAAATCGACATGAAAATACTAAAAAAACTGTATGTCAAGTATTCCAATTTTAATTTCTGAGGTTGATAACATATCTATGTCTATGTATGCCATTTATATCCACGTCGTTAATTTAGAGGATACTTTTGTGTATTTGTACTGTGTTTTGTAATGAATTGTGGGCACTTGAATACATTACTGTGAATCAGACTTAAAATTTGAAGGAATGTATCTACTGAGGTGGTCACGCTGGAATCAGCAACAATTGTCCAAAGCCCTCACTTACCAAGCCCGCTCTCCAGAGCAGTGCCGATCACGGATCACCAAGAGAGCTTATGTGTGAAGGATTCTGGATCCTTTTCTTGAAGGTTCTCCTCCCTCTTGCCCCCTCCCTCCACTGAAACACACACATCGCAAGCATGCACGCGCGCGCACACAGTACACACGCAGAATGGCCCCTGTGTCTGAGCCCGGCTCTGCAGGAACAAGCTCCTCCCTATGAGCTGTCTGTAGTAGTTTCTGTTGTAAATGCCCTAAGTTGGAGAGGCCCTGAGCTGCAGCTGCAGTGAGTATTAGCGCACATTAGGCACCGAGAAATGTCACCGCGGAAGGCAACACATGGGCTGCAGCGCGGCTGGTGGAGCAGGACGAAGTCAGTGTCTTGGACGGAATCCATCTCCACTGCGGAGTTATCACGAGGGGAGAACAATATGGCCAGGAGCGGTGGGAGAGAACGGTCCCCCCTCCCCAGGCTATAGCTCCAGGCTGCACCACCACGGAGGCGGGGAGCTCTCCTCACTCTCCCTCCCACCTTCCCCGCCCCCCGCCCCCCTCTCTCCCCCCCCCCCCCCCCCCCCGCGTACCAATAATGCTTTTTTGGGGATTTTTGTTCCCAGACTCAACTTATTGTAGTTAAGCACCGGCCCAGGGAGAATAGTTGGTGTGAAGAAACGAAGTTTGAAAAACAGAAAAATTAAGAGAACTTTTCAAGGATAAACAAACAAACGAAAGCACACAAGTCATTTTAAAATTGCCTTACAGCAGAATCCACGTTCTGAAGTCTTTCCAGAGTGACCTTTGATCTTGGTTCAGGACTTAATGCATTGATACTCAGCGTCTGAATGCCCCCCAAAGCATTTGCCAGGAAGTTGAGTAAACGCACCCCCCACCCCGCCCCAGGCTGTTTGTAATGCACAGGCACTGAGACCTCCGGAAGGAGCCCCACGAATCGCTCCGGACTCTCGGCTCAGTGTTCAGGTACCCTAGCCCGCTGAGATGCATCCCCGACACGTCTGCACGTATGGGGATGCGTGCGTGTGTGTGGATCTGTGTGTGCGCGTAAACAGCTTCGCATAACTGGAGCTGCGGCAGCGGAGTCCTTGGAAGGAAGGGGCGACGACAAGCCTTGGAATCGTGATTCAGGACTATTAGGGAAAGAATGAGCTGCTTCTGAGTCATCGCGAGCCTCCAGACTTTCCCCGCAGTGTGGCAGAACTTTGTGCTGATGAGACAATAGTGAAGCGTGTGCGTTTCCTACAGGGCAGACCATTCCGGGGCTGGGGGAAGCCTGGGGCCTGCGCCCGGCCACGGTGGCCTGGCCTCCTCCCCGCGCCGCGCAGCTCCTCGAACCCGGCCGGTTTCGGAGTCCCCGCGGGGCGGGCGCGTCCGGGGCGCGAACGGGCAGCGCGGGGAGGGATAAGGGCGCGTGGTGGGCCCCGCGCGCCCTCGCGTGTCCCCCGCGCCCGGGCGCAGCTGGCGCGGTCGATCTAGTGCAGCGCTCGGCTCCGCGCCTCGGGCGCTCGGCTTCACCTTCAGAGGCGCGGGGCGTGCGCGTCCTCCTCCCCGGGCCGCCGCCTCCCCGCCAAGGTAGGGACCGCGGTGGGGGCGCCGCGGGCCCGCGGGGGCGGGAGTCGCCAGGCCGGGGCCTGGACGCTCCTGGGTCCTCTGTGTGCGCCGCTGATGGGGGGCGCCAGGGAGGGACTCCCGGGAGCTGAGAGGGCGGCTTAGGCTTTCCCTGCCGGTAGTTGCTGGGCTCCGCAATTCCAGGAGAGGGAAGATGCAACTTCAGGCAGCGAGGCGAGCGCAGGGAGGTGGAGGTGGTTTTTACCGCAGTGGGGGGGGGGGGGGGGGCCGGGGTGGGAGCGCGCAAGAGGCTCTGGCTTTGTACACTTCGTCAAAGGCGACGCGGGAGGAGGGGAGCTCGGATGCGCTCTCCATCCATTAGGAGACAAAGAGCAAATTGCCTTACTTTAAAGTAAAACGCTCTGGTTAATGAAGGTGAGTGATGGGGCTGCGGGGCCCGAGGAGCCGCTTCAATTATTAAGGGTTTGGCTGATGGGATCGATGCGGTGGGTACCGAGCGCTGCTGCCTCAGGGAAGTGTTAGCGTGAGGGAGGGGGGGGTTGTTTGCCCTCTCCCCTGCCCTGTTTGCCTGCCCATTAGCTTATAAGTGACCCAACATTAAAGAAGTGAGAGCCTGAAAGGGAAGTTAGGGCAGGGGCAGGGGTGGGGGCGGGGGCGAGGGTTCCCGCAATGACTTGGACAGGGGTGCGAAGAGGGGTCCGGATGGTTAGGACTCCTCCGAGAGGCACCCAGCCAGGCTGGAGCAGGGACTGTGATGGTGGTAGTGGTGGGGGGGTGAGGGTGGGGGAGTTACTGATCTCAATATATACCCGGGTATAGCCAAGAAAAGAAGAATGCTGTGGATGTGTGTATGTTGGGGGGTGGTGGTGGGGGGGATGGTGGAAAAGCGCTTAGTCTGCCATTTCCAGAGAGAACTAGCATGGTGAATAGCTACGATCAGTGTTTTTAGATTAAACCGTCTCGTTAAGTTTTAAAGAAACTTTGTATGGATAAGTTCGCTAAAAGCCAGAGCGTTGGTTATTTAAACAGGAGGAAGGTTGGTGCGGTGACCATCAGCCCCAGTGGGCTGGGAAAGCAGTGGACCCTGCCGTTAGGAACCAGAGAGACCCAGCCTTTTACCAGAAAATGTGGGTCTGTAAGTCAGCCCCATTTATTATCAGCCTTAATAAGCTCCCTGCAGCAGACCGGGAGCTTCTGGGCTGTGTTTCTATGTTACTCATTCCGCTGGGCTTGTTGGTAAAGAATTACTTGGTCTCCGGGTGTGCAAAGATTAACTTGCTGAGGCCCCTTTTAAAATATATTCATTCTGTGCCTTATTTAATCCAGATGCACAAAAAGCCATTTGCTGCTTCATTGTTGGTTTACATTTTTTTGAAAAGGCGACTGGTATAACCTGTGGAATTTGAAATGCAAATAAAAGCCTGTGGGAGTTGAGGCAGAACAAATCGGCGTTTATAAAGTGAAAAAGATTTAATGTCTTTGAAATCATTGCAGAGGGGGAAAAAAAAAAACGGGAGAGGGGGAGTCATTTTTCAGGGAGTGAATTGTGACGTCAGGTCTTTTTGGAAAAGATATTTTTAAGGTCTGAAACCCGGGTATGTAAAGTGCTTACAGGAAAAGCAGATTACAAGATTAACATCTGTTAACATGATCATTTATCTCCAGCCAAAAATAGGTCAGTTCTTAAGGAAACATGATTGCTGGAGCATGCTTAAATAAAATTAAAATAATGAATTTTTAATTTAGGACCGGTGTTTTTTTTTTTTTATAATCTGACCTATGAAAAAACATTTTTTATTTCGAGATCAGTAAAAGGTCAAAGTTCCTTTTGAATGTTTAGTACAGCTCTTCACCCTGCGTCCACCCCTCACAGAGGACCCCCCCCCTTTCTCCTTACTCTGAGCTCTCTCTTCGCCCCCTCCCGGGATTGCTAATTCCCTTTACATCCATTGTGGAAGTACAAAATATACTTAAGTGGATATTGTCTGATGCCCCCTCGTTAAAGAAGGAAAACTCTCCCCCCACAGATGGCTAACTTTCAGAGCTCTGCTGTTCTTTTACCATTAAATGAAATGGTGGGGAGGGGGGGGGGAGAAGGAAACAGCCTTGTAAAGTTTCCCTGCCCCCTGAGTGAGAATGACGGCTCTGTTGGCCAATCCGTAGCGGCTTTCTCCATCCCGGAGGTAATTTGGGGTGTGTATGTGTGTGTGTGTGTGTGTGTGTGTGTGTGTGTACGCGCGCGCGCGCGCGCGTGCATGCGCCCATGTGTCTCTGCACACTAAGTCCCTCCAGAGCCGCGCATCCGCAGACTCCTGATTTGCACAGCTGTGTGCTGTAGACGTGGACACACTTTTATTCTAGTCTCTGCGGCTAGCTGGGCACACTGCAGTCCAAATGGAGACCCTGCCTCCTCGGAGTGTCCTTCTGTAAAGAATGGACATAAGAGGCGCTTTCGGATTCCAGTCGAAACCTGGAGAAGGGGGAAGAAAAGAGGAGTGATGTGATTATGCTTCTCAGCAACTGGGGAGTCGGCTCCTTTCGTCTCGTTCCCACGCGGCAGGCGCGCCCCAGCGCTCTTGGGGTTCGGGTGATGGAGCCCACTCACCCGGCTCCAAGTGCACAGAGAACGAGAATTGTGGAAATTGCTGCTAACTCCGCACTAAAATGAAGGCAGCATGTATGTACCTTTCGACTTCAAATTTTATTTCTGGAAGTAGGTACTTAGTCCTTGGCAAATTCTAGAAGGTCACGGCCAGTGAAAGTTCTGTGGCTCGCCGAGTTGCGTGCGGAGCACGGGCGGAGACCGTCCCGGGCAGCCCCACGCTCCGTGTGGGCGTGATCTGAGCACCAGCTTCCCTGGGAATGTTGGTAGTGCTGTGTGTGGAAACGTGTGGACCAGAGCTGACCTTGTAGCATCTGTCACGGCTGGGGTTGCTGGGCTGCCTCACTCCTGGATGGAGGAGGAGGAGGATGCGGTGCGGGGGTTAAGGACCCACGTGTGCCCCCTCCCTGCCCAGAGACCCCTGCTGGGAGACACCTGGGAGAGACCCGTGCCCCAGCTGCCCGGCCGGACCCAGGTCACCCCGAGGGCCTGCGGGCGACCCCAGGCGACCTTTGTTCTCTTCCTGCAAGAACCTAACGCGGTTAAGAGGCGGTGTCCGGCCCGGCGCCTCCAACTCCGGCCATTTCCGCCCCCCAAGGCGGAGCTGGATCCGATTCTGCCTCCCGCCCTCCCAGTGAGATCGCCGGTTGAGGAATGGGCAGCAAGGGGGAGGTGTCGCTGGATTCAATCAGTCCTATTTCTGTATCTCCGGCGTTTTGGTGCTGGGTCTGGGGCGCCGCTGGGGGCGGGGCGGGGCGGGGGCGGGGGTGGGGGTTACCTGCCCGCCCCGGGGGCGGGGGCGCGGGCGGCTTGTTGCTGGGCTTCCTGGGGGCGGGCCGTGGGCGGGGCGGCTGGGAGAGAGGTGGGGGAGGGCCGGCCCGCGCCCCCGCCCCCCGGCGCCCGCCCCCCGCCCCCCGCCCCCGTCATGTGGAGCGGACGTCACACGCCTGCACTGTAACCCAAGAAGTGAAAGAGACGGGGACCCACGGCCCAACTTCGCACCGTAACAAAGGCGGGGGTCCGTGCGGGTCGGAGGGGGACCGGCTCGGGAGGGAGAGGGCTGGGGGGCGGGGGGAGGGGCAGGGGTAAGGGAGCGGGACGGCTGGGAAGTGGGGGCCTGGGGGGACGGGGTGGGGGTCTTCGCGGGTCTGGGGAGTCGAGGCCAGACCTGGCTCGGGGTCCGTTGCGGGGGGCGCGGGGCGGGGGTCTGCGCTAAGCCCGGGGGGTCTGCGCGGCTGCAGGGACCGCGCTCCGGGGCCCGGGCGCCAGGGAGACCAGGTAATTGGTTTCTATTTTAAACTTCACTTTGTTCTGGCGGAGGTGGGGCGGTGGGGAAGGCGTGGCCCTCAGGACGATTACATAAGTGTTCACACCTGATTTGGTCTGGGGCCGGGGACCTCGCTCAGGTGTGGGTGGGAGGCGCTGGGGCGCACCGGCCCGGGCACCCGGCGAAGGGCCCTTGCGCGTGGGTGTATGCCCTGCCGGGCGACCTGACCCAGCTGGGCGCCAGAAGCTGGCTGGACCCGGGGCCGCCTGGGAAGCCCAGATGTGCCCGTGGGCGTGGGCCGAGCCTGCCGGCGGGGTCCACCGCGTAACAAAGGGCAGGGCTTTGGGACCTTGGGCTGCGCCCGGTGCTGACCTAACAGCAAGTCACAAAAGGAACTTTAGACAGTGGTCTGAATTAAACATTAGTTCCCCCCCCCCGCACCCCCCCCCCCCTGTGAACCTGCCATTAAGTCGCCGTCCTGATTAAAGACGATTTAAAAATGGATGTATCTCCACGTCGTGGCTGCGTAATACCCTTAAAGAAATGACCAACGTCGACGCAGAGCTGGCTTTTCCCCCAACAGGATCTTCTCCAGATTATTTTCCAAGCCGCCCCACGAATATGATTGGGGTATTTTGGTTGAGGAATGTAAGTGCTACTTTAAGGAAGGAGGCATGTATGCTATTCAATAGGCTACTTTCTCCTGCCTCGTAAAAAAAAGCTCCTTTTATCATTTGTTTGTTCCTCCTTCATTTTCTCTTGCATTCTTTGTGGCATCAAAATCATTTGTTATTTATATTTACAGAGACCAGCCAGATTTAAACATACCACATACCACATGCTACTGCTGCGTGTGAATGGAGAAAGTTGCCCCCTCTTGGTAAAATTGGAGAGAGTTGAGCCGAGCTGGGGGGTGGTGCCTGGGTCTGAGAGTTGGATTACAGGGAGGACATCTTTGGTTTCACAAGAGAGACGGCCATGCCATCTTGAATGGGCCCTGGGAGAAACTGAGCAAGGCTCAAGTCTTTTGGTAATGAAATTAGAATTTGGGTGTGCTGAGATACAAACAGCCTGTCTCATATTTTTCTTAGTTCATTTCTAGGACTTTGTTTTCTTAAACTTGCTAATTTGCATATGCTGAAACATTCAGGGCACTTTAACATTCTAAACAAACAATCCCCTGGGTGTGTGATAGAGCTAACCAGGAGGCCTGGGAATGCCTTTCCGAAGTGAAACCAAACAGCTAAATGCATATTTGGTAGGGACAGGATTCAGCAGTCCAAAGGCAGGCGTTTTGCTTATTTTTGTTTCTGAGTCATCTTCCCAAAGACTTACTGTACAGTACTGAAATGTACTGGCTCAAGAACTTTAACTTTGGAATGTGTCACTGATGATCTGGGAATACTTTATAGGACAGGAGTTAATCCCACTTATTTGTAAACAACTTTTAAAGTTGCCTGACTAATTTAGAGATTAATCAGTTTGAAGGCCCACGTTTCTAACTTTACAAGATGTTATCCCGGAAACCAGCCTTCAGTGAATAGAATAAGAGATGGTTGTGGAAAGAGGTCAATGTTGAAAGCATGTTGTCTCCACTTCTACAAATTCAGTTTCTCCTGTATTTACCTTACTTGAGTCTTGTGTAAAGCATTTGATATTAAGATTAACCGAATAAGGAAAGGAGGCTTCTTAAAAAGAATGCCTCAAAATGAGGTACACTTTAACAGATGGTTTTTGGCCTTACCAAATAGGGGAAAATTATAATGTGACCTGCAAATTTAAGTAGGGCTTAGTCATGGATTGTTCTTGAAAAACCAGTACTCAATTTACTGGGTTGTTGTAGATTTTTATTTATTTGATTTCAGGATATATATTGCTCTTATTTATCTTTTATCAGAAGGAATCTTTTTAAAATTGGGAGGGAGGGGCTGTTAAGTCTGACTGGAGGTTGTGTTTAGAGTTTCAGTGGCATTATACCTTAATGCCATGGAAATAGGAAACTGAAATATAAGCTGATTACATTCAGCAGGAAGGAGCTTGTCCAAACCAGTGCGCCTTCCTGATATAATATGCTTGTTTTAAATGTTCAGGACAGTACTCTGTTTTGGTTTTTATCCTATTTTCATGGGAGAAAAGAGCGTGTGTTAATTATATAATTAAAAATGGCATTTTGCTTATAGTGTAACTAGATTTCTGAGTGAATAAAGCTTCTCTATTGCATGGGAAGGAAACAAACAACTTTTTCATTGGCATTTGAGGGCCAGTTCAGCTGGAGACATCTACACGAGGTGGTAGGCATAGATTTTAAGCAGAAGTCATAGAACTAATGGAAGAAAGCAGAAGAATGTTAAATTTGATGACATATTTGCATTATAAATACTTAAATGTAGAAGTAGAATTGCTTCTTCAAAGGCAGACATCTTACTCCTGTAAATTTGTAAACACTTACAGCAATAAATGTGGATAGAGCCAATCTGACACAATCAATTAGTCCTTTCAAAAATTCATTTCTTGGTTGTCCTGACCCCTCCTTCTCAAAAGTTGTGGAGGCCGTGGGAGTGTCTGATGAACCCTCTTCTTAGTGAATGTAGTCCAGACAATACCTTTGTGCCCTTGGGCACCCTAGGGGGCCTGGTGTGTGCTGGCCTGACCCCAAAGCATGTTCCTTCTTCAATGTGGGCTCACCTGCTGCCCAACTAGCACCCAGCACTTAGAGTTGCCTGGGCTGGCTTACCACGTGGCACCTTTGATTGCTTCCAGAATTATTAATATCTAAATGTGAATAATTAATTGCATTACTGTCTTTAGCTCCCAAACCCTTACTCTGGTGGAAACTGCATGTCATATGGGTTTGCATTTTTCAAGTGAATTGCATTGTTGGGATGTGGGTGTGTTCTGAAGCCTGACCAGGAGCTGGTTGGAAGATATGAACATGTGTCATGGGAGACAGATGACAGGATGCAGCTTCTAGGAGGCAGATGTAAGTGTGGACGACTGATTTCAATTCACAAGCTTTGTGTACTTCACCAGACAGTTTGGGGAGCAGCAATTATTTGTCTTCTTTCTGTGCTGGGCTTGGTGCTAACTGGGAGCATGAGCTAACCCACATGACTATGGTCCTCTTTTCCCTCCCTGGGTGTCTCACCCCCCAACCTTCCTATCCAATGGCCAACAGCGAGTGCACTGACAGCAGCCTGTTAAGAACTGAATATGTCTTGGGATTGACAGCATTTTCCAGAATCGGGCCTTAACCTTGGTCTTCGTTGGCCTTAGAAACAAGTGAGTTTGGAGTGCAGAAGGTGGACAGTTATCTTTGATGGAGGGGTGACCTTTGCCCTGAATAAAGTGAGATCATACCCTATCCCCACTCACCAGAAGTGGGGGCGTGATTTATAGGGAGAGTCCTCCTTATCACTGGACTCTTAGCTTTGACTTATCTTACAGTTTTCAGGAATATTGGCAAATTGTCACAAACCATTTTAAGGAAGGAATCACATCCAATGTTTATGAAGAATTTATTAAAATTAACCTTATGGGAAAACTGAAGAAAAACTTTATGAATTTGAAATCTCACCTTCTTCTTTAAAAAGCATCTTTATTTAGAATTAGTTTTCTTCGGCAGAGGACCATTTTAGGGGCATGACTTGGTTGTAGGGAGGGTACATATAAGGGCACTGCGAATACATGGCTTGTGTTTGAGATCCGAGAGCAGCTTAGGTCTATCAAGTGTGTCTGAGTGGGGAAAGGAGCAGTTGTAACTGTCCGTTTGTGTAGTCTTTGTCCCTTGAATCTGGTTACATGTGATTTGAGCAGCTGAAGCTTTTCTTTCCGAAGCTCGCCTGGCTGTCATATTTATGTGCAGAGTGAGATGTTTTCTAGTGGCCTGCATTCGAGTGGTAAGGGAGTGTGATTCTATGGCTCTGGACTTTCCTTAAAAGTCATTTTTTTTACAAAAAAAAATCGGGCATTTAGGCTTCACTTCCAATGGCACCAAAAATGACAAAGCAGCAATAATTAGAAATGCAGCTGTTTTCAGCATGCAAACATCTGAATATCTCTAATGAGCAGAACATTACACAGAGGAATAGAAAAATAGTTTAAAGAGCAGCTATGTCAGAAATAGATACATTTTGCTCTTTACTTCACATATGTGTTCATTCTGGTTGATTTATTCCCCTGGTGTCTGTGTGTTTGTATGTGTATATGTGTGTATGTGGTGAGCAATGTAGTCGCTAAGTTCTCAAACCCACTTTAAGAAAAAGGTATTATATAGGGTAGGGCAAAGGTAAGTTTACAGTTGTGATACACAAAACACAGTTTATTCTTGGATTATTATGTGTTATTTTCCCTACAAACAACTGTAAACCTATTTTTACTCCACTCTGTACATGATGGTGAAGTTTAGATAGTTCCTTGCCAGAGTGGTGAGAATAGGATGAGATATTAGTATGTTTTCAAGACAGAATGAATCTGGTGTTTTATTCCTTCAGAAGCAGGTAGACTTGTCTCTCACCGTGTGGCACCCTAGGGAATTGCTGATGTCAGCTCAGCCCTGGGATACAGCTGTCCTCCTATTTTCTTGCTCATTTAGGGGATAGTGAGTGCAGGCGACATGTGGTGTTGGCTTTCAACGCCCCGTGAAAGGGAGACTTAGAAATTTAGGTTTCATGTTAAAACGTTATAGTGTTTTCTTAATGGCTAAGAATTAGTAAAAATTTTTTTCAGCATTATTTAGTAACCCTCGACAAACCCTTTCCTCTTCACTCTTCCCTGTCAAAGGAAAGGGTGTTTGTTTAGGAATTTTTTCCTTTGTTTCAGAAAAGGGCAACATGTGTCTGTCTCTGCCATATGGCACTATTTAACCTACGTGGCTCAGGCTGACTCGGCGCTGCGCTTGCCTTGATTTATTTCAGCATTCGAGAATGTTCTTTGAAATGTACAGCGCAGGATGCATCGTAAGTTGTGCGAGAGGCTGTCCCTGGCTTTCGCAGTTTGTTTAGCTGATGTTCAAGGGTAGTGAGCTGGTGTTACTCTTATTCCTGAATTAATTTTTGTAGGAAATAGTTGAACATTAAATGTTGACTGAGTTAATTCAGGAAAGCATGGAGCCCAATGTGAGTTAAAATTTCTGCGGATTGCAAATAGGCTGAGGCTGGGTTGGTAAGAAGGGACCTTCACTAACTACTTCCTTCCTGAGTACTCCAATGATATTTAACCTAGAGCTAGAAAATATGTGTTTTCTTTCCTTAAAGACTTGGCTATTTTTGAATGGATGGATGAATCAGTGAGCAGATCCCACTTTAAGAAAAAGGTATTATATAGGGTAGGGCAAGGGTAAGTTTACAGTTGTGATACACAAAACACAGTTTAATATAATACAATATTATATTAATTTCAGCTGTACAACCCAGCGATTAGACATTACATAACTTACTTAAGTGATTATCCTGATATGTCTCGTGCCCATCTGACACCACACCAGTTGTTTCAATATTACTGACTATATTTCCTGTAAGGTATTCTACATCCCGTGACTATTCTGTAACTGCGATCCTGTTTCATAGTTGAAACCTTTGTGGTGCTGTTCTGGAACTGTCTAGAGCAGCAGTCGCCAACTGGTGGTCCTCAGCCCACTGGTGGTCCGTGAGGTCCGAAAGGTTGGCGACCGCTGATCTAGAGGCAGATCTGTAATGTTTCCACTTAGGGATTTGTTTTGTTCACACATGCTATATACATTTGCATGTTTGGATTGACTTGTATTTAAATCACAAGGGGGGCTTCTTCAGCCCTATCTTGGGAATCAGTGAATACAGAGCACTGTAGAAGATTCCACCTTCACTTTTAGCATCCTGCAAGGCTGTGTGGCCTTGCTACCCATGCCAACCCATATTAATCCATACGGACCCATGATAACACACATGTCAACATATGATAACTGTGCTAACATATGCTCATGTGTCTTTAGGCATCTCTCTTCTTAGCTTGAATTGTGCTATTTTAAGGAAAAAAGTAAACATATTTGTACTCCTCCCTGTGTGTGCCCACAGCAGGGCCTCCATGCACAGAAAGGTGGGCTTGGGTGGCACAGAGAACTGCAGCCATGGGCAGGAGCACTGCTTTTGTTGATGCATAATTTATATTGACATTATCAGTGACACGGAGAGAACACTTTTGTGCCATTTGAGAAAATATCACCATTGACATTGGTAATTATATCCCCACAGATTTAGATTCATCACACCAAAGCTTTCTCTGTCGTTAGTGTGACCATTAGCGTAATGGTGATAATTTGTCCCTTTGTAACGCCAAGCATCTTCAGATTCCCATGATTGTGGTTAAGTACAGCATGGCCCAGGTGCTCACATGGCTTTCTTGTTCCAAAAATGGCTCTTTACTTTTTAAAGTAAGAGGCAAGGAAGATGATCTCATTCCTGAAGCCAGCTTAGAGAATATGACCCTTAGTAAGTGAATCTCGAATGTGAAAATACTTGCTGTAGCCACGTAAACTTGGGGACAATTCTGTGGAGTCCTGGGATTTGTGGTAGGATTAAAATTGTCCCCAGTAAATTACTCTGGTGACAAAAAAGCAGAATCTATTGATGGTTTTAGGGGAAGATTGGCTTATCAGTTATTTTCTAGGTTGATGGAAGATTATGACTTGCTTAGAATGTGATCTTTAGAAGGGAAGGTTAATTTTCCTAGCTACCCATCTTTCAATATCTGTAGGAATTGGTTAAAAAGGGAATTTATTGCAGTAAGCATTTGAAATTTTATGTGCCTGTGGGAGACAATTTACCACTCGTGAAGGGACAGGTGCCAGCATGCATTTCAGGCTGTCCCTATGGTAGGTCTACCAACTGTCCCTGGAAGTTGTCAACCATTTAGGAAAATGCATTAGATCCTTTGGGCCCCACAGCCACCCTTTGGATGGTGCCAAGGTGGTGGCTTACACTTGCCCTTGCCTGGACCAGAGTACATGTGGCCCAGAGTATGGATTTTATACTGGTTAGGATTATTAAATAGATTCTGTGGAATGACTGGGAAGGAAAACATTGACTTTCATGATTATTTACCTTTCTTTGTGAATTTAAGTTATTTTAATTTGGATTTATTTTATTTTTTAAATATGTTTTTATTGATTTCAGAGAGGGAAGGAGAGAGAGAGAGAGAGGGAGAAACATCAATGAAGAGAGAATTACTGATTGGCTGCCTCCTGCACGCCCCTTACTGGGGGTCGAGCCTGCAAGCCCAGCATGTGCCCTTGACTGGAATGGAACCTGAGACCCTTCAGTTCACAGGCCTATGCTCTATCCACTGAGTCAAACTATCTAGGACCGATTTGGGTTTGTTTTAGAAGGTTAATATTGAGTTCTATATATCCTATATAATAAAAGCCTAGGTGGCTTCATGCCATTGCATGACACCCTTGCTCAACATTGTCACAAGATGACCGCCACAAGATGGCTACCACAAGATGGCCAGCAGGGGAGGGTAGTTGGGGGGACCAGGCATGCAGGGGAGGGCAGAGGGGGCCATTGGGCTGGCAAGGGTGGGCAGTTCGCTGCTATTGGGCTGGCGGGAGAAGGCAGTTGGGGGCCATGGAGCTGGCAGGGGAGGGCAGTTGGGGGTGACCAGGTCTGTCGGGGAGGCCACTTGGGGGCTATCAGGCTGACAGGGGAGGGCAGTTGGGGGCTATCAGGCTGGCAGGGGAGGGCAGTTGGGGGTGATCAGGTTGGCAGGGGAGCAGTTAGGAGGTGATCAGGCTGGCAGGCAGAAGCGGCTAGGGGCAATCAGACAGGTGAGCTGTTAGGACGCAGCAATCCCAGATTGTGAGAGGGATTGGGCCTAAACTGGCAGTCAGACATCCCCTGAGGGGTCCCAGATTGGAGAGGATGCAGGCCAGGCTGAGGGATACCCCTCCACCCTGTGTATGAATTTTATGCACCAGGTCTCTAGTATGTTATAATGGACAGAAAACTGAGAGTTGGTTTTTGGGTGAATCCTAACATTTTACAGGTACTAAAATAAAGGATTTAGTGACTCAGTGATGGACAGGGCTGCAAGCCAGCTTTCTTGATTCCCCCAAAGTTTACACCATGTTGATCACACAAAGTCTGGTGGGGTAACACTCCACATTCAAGACCAGGTTGTTCCCTGGCTGGGTAGCTCCGTTGGTTAGAGCATCATCCTGATATACCAAGGTTGTGTGTTTGATCCCTAGTTAGGGCACATACAAGAATCAACCAATGAATGCATAAATAAGCACAACAACATATTGATGTTTCTCTCTCTCCCTCTCCCTCTTTTCCTCCCTCCTTCTCCTTCCCTCCCTCTTGCTCTCTAAAATCAATGAAATAAAAAAAAACAAATGAGCTTGTTAAGAGCTGGTCATTTTGTGGTATGCAGACTGGGCCAGTGATCAGGCATTAAGAAAGGAGACTTTGTACTGTCCCCATATCTATTTCACTTCTAATGCTTAGCTAGAGCTCCAGAGAGAAGAAATGTTGACTAAAGTTTTGCATCTCTCAACGAGGATGTCATGTCCATGTGAAAACTGGACGTATGGTCCCATTCAAAGGAGACTGCAAGGGCAGACCTGGTCACCAAAGACCTGGAAGCTGTTTGCACAGCTCTCTAGCTCAGCAGGGGGCCAGGATACAAGTTTTCTTGGGAAACCCTGCATTGGCTGATTAGCATCTGATCTGCTCTTGGTTGCTGGATGGATTCTGGCAGACAGATCAGCGTGTAGATGGGTCCCTGTCCCCTCAGCTGGCTCCCGGGACATGGAGCTGGACCAGGTGCAGTGAGGTTTTCTTCATCCAGCCAGAGGCCCATAGAAAACCTATTTCCTTTTGCATTCTCCATGTGAGCAAACGTGGCTAACATTCTAGGTTTTCTCTGAAGAGGAAAAACTAGTAAGCTGAGACCCAAATTTAGAATGCTTTCCCCTTTCTAAAGAAGCTAATACTGGAGAATGTTTTCATTATTTATCTGAAATTATATCCTAGGTAGCTTGCTACCTTTTCAGAAATTTCTCAAAATCTTGGATGGCCAAGTGTAAGCTAAAAATTGCCCAGATTGGTGATCATTGTAAGACTCGGGTCTTCATCCTGTGTGAGAATGATGTGTGTGAGGGTTTTTGCAGGTTTTCACTTGAGTTCCGGGAATTGAAATCTTGCAATTTGCACGTGGGTCACAGCAGTTGGCTTCCGCATACCCATCTCATTCTATAAAGGATGAAGTGCACTAGAGATTACACGTTACATATATAGTAAAACAAAAATGGGAACCAAGAAGAAAATGGACTAATAGGTCACAATGAGGGGAAAATAGGACATATCCAGATTATAATGTCCCCCTTCAGGGGGTATACTTGAACCAAAATTTGGAATCTAAATTTCTGGCAATTCAAGCAAGAGTGAAACATCACCATTTATATGCTGCACTGATGAGAAGGGTAAAACTCACCTGTGATCCCATGAAAGAAAAGCTTTTTATAAGCTTATAACCATAAGGAAACTTTTGATGTTGATTTTATACATATTTTTATGTATACAATGCCTTTAATAGTATTCTCAAGGCCCCTGACATAGCAGCCTTTCAAAAAGTGGCAACTCAGATACCAAGAACCAACGGCAAACGAGCAAAATGCGAGACATGGAGAGCTAGTTTTTGTCTCTCTATGAGAGTATGACCCAAGTTATTGAGCATGACAGTTTCCCGTTAAGTTACAGGTTTAACTTTTATTAATAAAGACTTACTTTAGGACTCAACCTTGGCGAATGCCTCAATAGCCAGTCCCACATAATTCTGTGAAGTTCACTCCACCAACACTGGTCAGATGCCTGCCTTTCTCTATGCCCCCTGTTTTTGGGCATCATTCCAGTTAAGAGGGTAGGGAGTCACATTAGTCCCTCTTCCCCATGCAGACACTGGGAACCCACCCAGTTCAGCAATCTGGTCACAGTGCCATAGCTGGGTTGCCTGAGTGGACTGTTCTTTGGGGAGTTGCTCTGAATTTGTGGGAGCTGGTGTGTAGTGTCTTCTGAGCTGGGACCCAATCAGTATATGACCATGTCTGCTCTGAAGACAAGCCAAAGTTTTGAGTAATCCATCAAGAGAGATGGTAGGGTGGGGTTGGGGGGCGGGCATGAAGGGGAAGTCTGAGAGTTTGAAGCAGAAAACCATCTAGCCTTCCAGCCCACTGGAGGGACTTGGCCCTTCCCTGACCCCTCAGCCTCTCTCTCCTGTTCTGCTGGTTGCTTAGGGAGGGTCCACTCTTTAGGATCCTGAACCCGAGGTCTGTCTTTCTAAAACTCCAGGGCTGGGGTCACAGACTTTTCCTGTAAGGGGCCTGAGAGTATTTTGGGTCTTGTGGGCTTTGGTCTCAGTGGACACCACCTAGCTGAGGCTTGTAGCTCAGGAGGAGCAGACAGACCCAACAGCAGCAACTAAATGCACTACATTTATAGACTCAAACTTGAATTTCATATTATTTCACGTGTCCCAAAATATTGTTCTTTCAATTTGTTCCAATCACTTAAGAATGTAAAAACCATTTGTAGCTGACAAGCTTTACAAAGACAGGTGTTGGGCAGGGTTTGGCCACAGCTGCAGTTTGCTGACCCTCTGGGACTGTGCTGCCCCATGGAAATGCGAGGCACCTGTCATGGGAGATTTTTTTTTCAGTGACCACGTGAAAAAAGTTAAAGAAACGAGTAAAAGTGATGCTACTATGTTTTATTTAACCCAATAGATCCCAAACTTCACTTGCACATGTAGATGACATGCCAATTATTACCAAGATGTTTTTTGTTCTTTGCCATACTAAGTCTGTGAAATCTGGTGTGTATTTTATAGCCCGTCCCCATTTGGACTTTGTGCCGTTGGCTCCACAGGGGTTGGTGCAGCTGTGGGGGTGGGGGTTTGGGATGACAGGCCCAGTTTGGGAAGCCCCCTCCGTAGCTCACTGCCAGGTGCCAGGGTTGAGGGAGAAATCTCTATTCCCCAAATTCAGCTTTTTTAAAACAAGGACATTGAGGGAAGAAATGTTACTTTGGAGCTATCTCAGTGGAATTCCAGCAATTAGAGGGAAAAAGGTTCCTTTTACCACTCTAGGGTCTGTGCCAGGAGCCCATAGTAGCAGTGTGGGGTGCTGGGCAGGAGGCTGGGGCCCACTCTCAGCACATCTGCCCCTGGGAGTGCTGGGTAGGTTGACCAGGTAGGTTGATGAGGGTGCTCTTGGGTGAAAGACCCATCCTGTGTAGGATTTTCTTCGAGTTCCCCGAGGCCAGACCCACCTCCAATATGGCACCTGGTAACTGAGCCTAACTCTGGCCCTGGGGTAGGTAGAGAGGAACTGAGTGAGGTGGAACCCAGCCTGCAGCCACAGTGCTTCTGGGCATGTTCTGGAGCCTGTGCCATTCACCCCTTTCTGTAGAAATGGGCCTGGCCTTCCCTGAGGGCCAGCGACGTGGCAGGAGGTGCTCTGGGGGAAAGGAAACGGAGCCCTTCGCAACTAACTAGTTACAGACAGAGGCCCTTGCCCTGAGAGTTTCAGAAAACAGAAAATAGGATGGTTTGAGTTTATTCTGTCTTATCCAGTGATCATTTTACATCCAGAATCAAAACTCTGTAGCAATTTGGTTATTTCTAATCTTTTGCAAGTTAAAAAAATAAATCATGTTTGTTTTAGAAGAGATGAGGATTGTGATCTAATTGAATGAGGTTAGATGTTATTTATAGTTTGGTTCACCTCATGGTGTGAAAAGCAAATCGATAGAATGTAGGTGCTGTTCAGTTGGCTTGGGTGTAAGGTATACGCCCTGGGAGAGCCAGGCAGACCTGGCTTGTTGTTTTGTACTTGGTGGTTGTGGTGGCGGAATAGCCACCAAGTGCTCTTTCCTGTCAAGTGACTAAGGACTTGAGTGAGATGATGGAGGCCGGTGCCCACCCTCCCACATTCATGGAGGAATACTCTGCTGGTGTTTCTCCACTCAGGTCCCGGAGATCTGAGACCTGGGGGTCGGAGTTCGCTTCCAACTCTGAGTGACAGCCCAGGAAGGGCCTGCGGTTGGGGTTTTTACTTAGGAGGGCAGCACGGAAGGCAACACTGCCCCTCCTCAGAAAGGATCTGGGACACATGTGTTTCATCAGGCCTTTCTAAGTAGGTCGTTTAAATATAATAACAGGAATAATAACAAAAGTGAAGATCCCCCTCCTGCAATGGGTAACAGTAATGGCTCAGAAAAGCTGTTTCTCAGAAGTTAGTAACTTTGTCAAAGCAAACATACCCCCTTGAACAGGATGCTTCTTTTTTAAAAATATATTTTTATTGATTTCAGAGAGGAAGGGAGAGGGAGAGAGATAGAAGCATCAATGATGAGAAAGAGTCATTGATTGGCTGCCTCCTGCATGCCCCCTACTGAGGACTAAGCCCGAATCCTGGGCATGTGCCCTGCAGGGAATGGAAGGGTGATCTCATGGTTCGTATGTCTGCTCAACTACTGAGCCATGCCAGCTGGGCAAGAGGATGCTTATTTTAAGGAGACGAGGGCTGAATGCATTGTAATGAGTTTCGTTCACATCCACAGTATTTTTTTTTTTTGTGTGTGTGTATGTATGATTTCTATATTGTTCCTAGGCTGCTAGGTATTATAGTGAGATACACAGAGGAACGCAATGGGTTCTTCCTCAAGGGCATAACAATGGACTACTTTGTGGGTGCTGCGAGTGTGTTTAGGGTGGTCTGGAAGCCAGGTGGAAGGGAAAAGATTCATTAATGTAAAATTGTAAGAGAATCATGTTGTGTTGGTATATTTAATATGTGCCTCAAGGTAGGCACAAACTGTTGCCCCGGTTTTTAGGAAACAGAGCTAAGCTAGTCTTTGTCCTCATGTGGCTCAAGGCCGCTGGTGTGTTTGGTGGTTCCGTTTTGTCCCATTTTCAAGGTGAGACACAGTTAAGCTGCTTCCTCATTTGGGGGCTGGTCCTGTTCTTTGTGGCAACGCCGTGGTTCACCTATTCTTCCTGCCTGTAAATCTAGACGTTCAGCTCAACATGTTTATTATTGTGATTGAGGGTCAAGTTCAAGTTCCACTTCTTACCCTGAAATGCTCCTTCTGATAGTGGACTGGTGTTGAAACCGACCAGATTTCTGTTTACTGTCTTGCCTGTGGAATTGCCATATCAATGTTCACAGGAAACTTATCAGATTTTTTTATTTTTTTTTTTAAAATAAGATTGACCAGCGTTCAAGTGTAAAAGCAAAGTCCAAATCGACATTGTTCAGCTGTGATAAAGAGTATCACAGCTTATCCTTGAACGTTTCAGTGGCTCAGCAAACAGTGCTTTGGACGTGTGCGAACACAGGCAAATGGATATTTATGTTTGAAGGAGAAATGCGAGCCTTCAGTGTAGGGATCATGATTAGTGTGTGACCTAAAATTCTTCGGAGAGTTTTGCAAATCCTACTTGTCTCACCCAGTTAGATTTCATAAGTGGGCCTTTATCTTGAACATGACTTAAGCCTCTATAGCCAGTCACCCCCTATTGGCCATCCATGGGAAGGGAGGGGAGGGACCTAGGTGGTTTCTGTCATGTGAAATTTATAGGTGTTCAGTTGCCTGAGGTTCTGCTTGTCGGATGGCACTTGGGTATCACAGTAAATTAAAGTGTCCTGGTGAAAACAACTTTTTTTTTTTTTTACATAGACCTGGATTGGTTTTGGAGGTTCATGGAAAAGAGACACGGAACTGCAGGCTAACATTGAGTCACCCTGGTCAGAACTTACTTCTTTTATATTCCTTTGAAAGTCACTTTGCTTACTTCACTTTAAGATGTCTAAAGTCCATGCTAATAATGTGGCAGTGTCTTGGTTTTAAAGGACAGGAATCTTAGTGCTGAAACAAGCCAGTTCTGACCCCCACCCCTGTGATATCGACTTTGTTTTTTCTGTGGAACTCTGTTGGCTGGTAGGGAGTTGAGCCAAATGTCATTATTCCAAGGAATTATGGGAAGCTATGCAATACAGTTATTGAATCAGAATTAAACATTGGCAACAGATACCCAATGTCTTCCATTGTCTATTTCTCTTGTTGCAGGGGTTGAAGACAGGCGCGAGTTATTACCTTGTAAGACATATACTGTACACAGGTTTTCAAAAGTAAGTTCTGTAGTGGTTCACAAACGGTCTAAAATACCACACTTCCCCTTTAGGATCACAAAGAGGGCTCGGGAGGGTAGGCAGCACAGTAAGTGACCCATCACTTCATTTTCACCCACGTTTGTCTGAGTAATGTAGTTATAGCCAAATACTTAGGGAAGTTCTGCCTGAATGGAACGTTTTCTTTTCAGATAATTATACAGAAGGCATAGTTCATGGACTACAGAGTCTTCATCTTTGCCATACAGATATTTACATTCTAAAGAGGAAATTGCATTTTGAAATCAAAGAACTTGTTCAACATTTTGCAACATGGATGTACTTTTATTTTATGCAAGCTACTATGTATTGAATGCCTGCTATATGCTAATCACCATATTAGGCATTTAAATACATTAACTTAATTACTACTCAATTTTCAACATATATAAAGTTTAAAAAATAAAACTTTAAATAATGAAAGGCTCATGTTTCATGCCATCACAACTTACTCTTTTTTTAAAAAACACTTACTCTTTTCTTAAAACTTACTCTTTTTTTAAAAAAAATACGTTTTTATTGTTTTCAGAGAGAGAAAGGGAGAGAGAGAGACACACATCAATGGTGAGAGAGAATCATCGATTGGCTGCCTCCTGAATGTCGTTTATTGGGGATTGAGCCCCACAACACAGGTTTGTGTCCTAATGGGGAATAGAACTGGTGACCTCTTGGTACATGGGTTGATGCTCAATCACTGAGCCACACTGGCCAAGCACAACTTATTCTCTTTAAGGGATGTATAGAGGGCACTTGCTTGCACACAGCCTTGATGTGGCCCAGTTCCAATGCATCAGGAAAATTTTGGCTGTGAACAGCCAGCAGGGGAGTGGGTCAGTACCCTGGAGCTGACATCTACCAGAGGAAGCTGCCCTCTATTTATTCTGTGCCATTAGGGGGTTGAGGGACATTTGTCTTGTTAGCAGTTGTCCTTATGTGCAGAAGGCATAGTTCATGGACTGTGATATAATATTGTGCTCTTGTGAGAATATTTCTTTAGGAGAAATAGAATTTTTGGAATGAAGGGGCACTTTAATTGATAATTCTTGCCAAATTTCCTGACTAAGATATCAAAATGACATTTTACAAACTAGCAACAGCCCATGTGAATTTGGCCTTTTTTTTTTTTTTCACCACTTGGTGTTATTAGTCTCTTATGACTTAGCCAGTTTAAGAGGGAAACTATCTCACCGTATTTAAAAATCTTTTAAGTGGTGTTCATCATTTCTTACGATTCCTGATCACTTTATTTTTCTTGTGAGTCACCTGCTCATTTATTTGGTCAACTTTTCCACTCAGTTTTTCTTGATTTGTTGCTTTTTAAAAGCATTTGGTTTATTGCCTTGTGCTTTATGTTTGTTGCCTTTTGTTTATTGTTTTGCATCTTATGTCTTGTGTAAATTCTTTGTGCTCCAGAAATATTCAGACTGCCTATATCTGAGCTGTTTCTCAAAAGGTGTCCAAGTTTCATTGAACTTTGTGCATTTGACTGGGTAGAGCATGTATAATAGTTCTCTCCATTTCTTACGTGGTTTTTGATCTGCTTACTTTTTTTGTCAATTCCTGAGTAAATTTGGTACATTTATATTTTATCAGAATATCAATCATTTCTTTCATGCATATTATCCAATTTCTTAACCCAAAGTTTTGAAAAATATATTCTTTTAATTTTCCTTCTGTAGGTGGTCAGTAAATCTAATTCCCCCCCCATCTATGCCCTTTTTTCATTAGGTCAGCTATTTATCTAATTGAGTTATCAAAGAACCAGTTACTAATTTTATTAATCCGTTTTATTTTTCAAGAGGCTGTCATTGTGGTTTTTGCCTATTTGGGGGATTTAATACTTCCCTGTGACATAAACCTTCCTTTTTAATTCGAGTCTTCTCCTATACTTTCGCCTTTTTAATTTCTCAGGTTTGAGGGAGGTAGGTGTTTTGCTTCTCCCAGGCCATTTCCTCTGTGCTGAGCTTTCCATGTGGTCATTGGCTTGCTTGTTTTATGGATTTTATTCTGCATTATTGGACATAAAGGTTTAAGACAATTAACCTTATTTGTGATTTCTCCTTTTTACCCTTAATAATTACACAGTGTGATTTTAGTGCCTTTTAAAAAACCATGCATTAAACTTTTAATAGTATTTTTACTTTCACTATTGCTTTTCTTAATATTTTCCTGCTTTATTTTGTCGGCAGGCCCAGCTTTTCTGAGTTCCTTAGTTTTAGGTATCTTTTGTAGAAAACAGATAGTTGGATTTAGTTTTTACCCTATCACAGAATCTCTTTTAATAAATAAATATAGTCTATATTAATTCTAAAAGACTCATTTTGTCTTCTTTTCTAATTAAAGAACACACCTTTTATCTTTTTTTACTCTTTCTCTATCCCCCCCCATGTATTAGTCTCTGAATTGCCTCCTCTCTTTTAATTTTTGAAATCAGAAGGTCCATAGACAGTCTAATATGTATAGTTCCTCTAGTGATTATATTTATAACTTTTGCTTAAACTGTGTTTCACAATTTATAAACTTCAGTAACTCTAAGCCAGCTTCCTCTTGAAAGAAGATGAAGAAATTAGTGCCCTTCTGTTACCATTTTCTTCTGTCCTCATCTGCCTCCTCTCCCCGCATTAACCTGTAATTCGTTTTTTGAAGGTTGTTTAGTCTCCTATTGTTAATTTATTATTTTACATGATAGATAATTGATTATAAGAACTGTGACAATGTTTATTTTACATGTATATCACGGGTATGTGGATTTTATTCAGTTTATGCTTACTCTGTTTACTGGGTTTAATGATTGTTGCCAGATGCTTACATTTTTACTTTTTTGCTGTGCGTTCTTTGAGTTCTCTTGCGGTGACCTGATGACCTTTTCACATAGATTGGGAGGACGAGCTCTTGAGGACACTAATCATGTGGACAATCAGCCCCCTGAGTCGGGAGGTGCTGGGCAAGCATCTGCGTGATGGAAATGGTCCCAGCCCAAGAACAGAAGTTTGGTGTGCATGTGCGTGTGCGTGTGTGTGTGTGTGTGCACGTGTGTGTGTGTACAGGGTAGCAGACAGGTGAGGGCTGATGTCTGTGAAGTCACCAGGACAGGTCATTAAGACTATAAATGTGGTAAGGACTCCAGGTGGGATATTCTCTCAGCAGAGTTGAGGGCCAAGTTCTGGGGACCCTTCAAGGTCTACATTGGGGGCTTCTAAGTGAGTGACTGAGAAGGGGTTGTTCAGGGGAGGTGGTCCAGGGGGAGGGTGGTGCTTGTCACTGGATGAGTGGCCATGAGAGAGGAGAAGAGAGACCAGGGGCTGGGTCACATGGAAAGGTGATATCCTAGACACGGTGAGAGATGGAGGGGTCCAGCATGGGGTCGGATCCCTGGGAGGGGCTGCAGGTTGTGGGACATAGGCCAAGGGCTGAAAGACTCGTGTGGACATGGTGAGTGTGAGGGCAGGCACGTGTGGACATGGTGAGTGTGGGGACCACTGGGCAGAGGTGCCACCAAGACCGGGATGTGCTTCCAGAGCAGCAGTGTCACCCAGCCAGCTGTCACCAGGGCTGAACTAGGACCTCAGAGCATCTGCTAGGTGTGGGATCTCTTGTCAAAGACATGACACAATCCAGTGAGGCCGCCGACTCGCTGTGCAAAGCCTGACCACCTGGCGTGGCATGTTCCAGCCATGGTGGCCCAGGCCTCCCGGGCCCCAGAAACACGTGGTGTGGCTTCCATGGAACTGGCTGTGGAAAGGGTCGGGTCCTTTCTGTCTGCCCAGAGCAGGCACTTGAGTCTCTCCTGGAAAAGTCAGGGGCAAAGAATTCAGCCTGCAGAGTTGAGGCCCCTCCTGTAGTTCAGGGAACAGGGCTAGGCTGGATTTTATTCTGCATTGTTGGACATAAAGGTTTAAGACAATTAGCCTTATTTGTGATTTCTCCTTTTTACCTTTAATAGTTACACAGTGTGATTTTAGTGCCTTTTAAAAACCATGCATTAAACTTTTAATAGTATTTTTACTTTTACTATTGCTTTCATTTACATTTTCCTGCTTTATTTAGTCTGCAGGTCCAGCTTTTCTGAGTTCCTTAGTTTTAGGTATCTTTGGTAGAAAACACATAGTTGGATTTGGTGTTTACCCTACCTCAGAGTCTGTGAATGGTTTTGTGTGTTCTTTTAAATGAGGATGTCAGGGGCATGGGGAAGCAGCTCAGCCTGTCACCTTTCGGGAGCGGGACCCGTGTGGCAGTGCACTCCTGAGTTCAGGAGGTTGAGGGTTTGCTGAATGTCATAACCCATGAACTGATGATACATCCTGCGTATTGATAAAATTGTTCTTTAAATGTTTTTAATAGTAATAGTATTTCTAACTCTGTTTCCTATTTCTTCTGGCCAATGGATATGGTGAGGAATAATGTAAATCAGTATCTTTTGAGGTGAGTAGAATAAAACATCTGAAAAGTGTCTTTTAATTAAGCAGCTTACTTTTCAGGAAGGAAGACTGCTTAGGAGGAGAAAGGAATATGGAAGGAATTTAAAAAAAACTAACAGTTTTCTTGAACTTGATGGAAACATTTCCAAGGGTAGGGTGAGCCTTGCAGAAGGAGGGGTTTATAGAAAAATCATAGATCAGACAATCTTAAGGTGAATTCCATCAGAATCCCCTGCTTTTGCCCCGAGGGTGGTTGTAAAATGTTTGTAACAAAAAATGACATGGATTAAAATTCTCAGGATCCACCAGAGAGCACAGAGTCAGGTTGGTGTGGGATTCCCAGCCCGGAAGATGTGGGGTGTTCCAGAGCTGGGTTACAAAATAAAGGGCTCCTTGAAGCCCACACCACGGTGTCACAATGCATCTAAAATAACTTGAAGTTGGAATTTGTGGAGTAGCCAGTGCAAAAGGAGGGACCCTGTGAAGCAGGTTTGTGCTGGATAGAAATGCACCCTTTCTGGGCCTCTTCCTTACAGCTATGGGTTAGAATTATAGTCTCCAAATTTTTTATTTGGATCAAGAGCTAAGTTAAAAGTTGGGGGTGAGGTGGTACAGAAAGGGACATTTTCTGTAACTTTTTTGGCCCAGAGAACTCGTGGCAGAGAACATGAAGTGGAACAGGGTAATCCACCAACAGGCTTCTCTGAATTTGGCACAAGAAAATTGGCTGCCTCATCTAGAAAAAGAATTTTTCTAACAGTTTCAAATTTCAGTGATGGCCTTGGACACATAAAAGTCTAACAACCTCATTTGGGGTTATACTGTTTCATGAGTAACATATTTCACCTGGCTGGTGTGGTTCAGTGATTGAGCGTCGACCCATGAACCAAGGGGTCACCAGTTCGATTCCTGGTCAGGGCATGTACCCAGGTTTTGGACTCAGCGTTTCTCTCTCTCTATCCCTACCCTTGTCCTCACCCTGCGCCCCCCCCCAAAAAAAAATATGGAGTAACATATTTCATGTATTTTTCATAATTGGTTATTTACATAATGAAGCCTATAAATAGTATTCATTTATACTTTTGTGTTATGATTTCTTTTAAGGTGGTACAGTTTTAAAGTACTTGAAATGACTGCAAACATATAAAAGCTATATAATTTTATTTTGAATTTTTATTGAGGTAAAATATATATACAACATAAAATTTGCCATTGTGACGATTTTTAAGTTTATAATGAATGGACATTCATGGAGAGAAACATTGGGCAACTGATTGTCGGAGGTTCTGAGTACAGTGTGCCTTAACCTTTCAGAGTTCTGGGCTTTGGAATGACACAAGATAAAAATATCAAGTGAAGGCTCTGTTTAATCCCAGCATGAAATTTTATTTTAAAAAATATTAAAGTTTCTGTCTGGTCAGGAGACTGAAGTTACCATAATCCCTTTTATCCACAATGTGGATCTCCTCCCTTGGCCCTGCCCAGTAATTTTACTGAATTTCGTCTTACACTGAAAGAGGGCACTCTCCCCTCGATGCAGTCGTGGAAACTCTGACTCGGGGTTTGGTTATTTCAATGCAGAAGGGAAAATATGTGATCTAACATCATGAGTACTTTCTTTTTAACTGTCCACTCTGTATAACACACACATTCATAGACCTTTACTACAACGTGTTTTTAAAAAGCTCACTAAATATAAAGACATAATGAGTTTTCTTGGTTATATATATAAAACAGGACAGCAGGTCCTTAATAATAATAAGTTTGGGTATAATTTTGGGCTGGTGACTTCAGCCCTGCACCACGGTTGCTAATTTTATGTTTTGCTGGGAGAAGGGAAAAGCTGTCTTCCAGCCAGAGCAACGTTAGCACACCCTAATTTGACATTAGTTATTTATATTCAGGCATACAGGACTAAACATGTGGAAATGCTATAACTTCACTTAAAAGAACACACAAAACCATTCAAGAATGGTCTTTGAATGCCTTTAAAGTCAGGCGAGGCGATGGTGATGTGACTGCGCTTCCCGACCTCAGGTCCCTTCCCATACATGTTCTTCATCAGTGCTGCACGCCCATGGTTCAGGGTCTCTGCGATCCAGAGACATTCAGATACGTGCAGCGGCGAGAAGACAGGCTGTATAGACCCAGGGCTCTCCTTGGCTTTGAGGGCTCACCCATCGCATTAATGGGAGCACTGTCCAACCTTGCTGTTGGTGCCCCTGTGAGAGTTTTTGCTGCAAAAACAGCTCCTGTGATGGATGGTTTTTCTAGTTAACTGGGCCTGGGTCTGCCCAGATCACCAGTGTGGAAGGACATTGCCAGTCCTCATTTTGGCATCTCTAGTTTTAGATAAATAAACACATTTCTGTGAAAGTGGGAAGCGGGTTCCCTGTGTCTGTCGACCTTTCGGTTCATCAGAGCCAGCTCCAGCTTTCCTGTTGTCACATGCAGACCAGGGACCTTCACCGGGGACACCTGCTGTCTGCGGACACTGCGGGGTCTGTTGGCAGGTGCGTGTGGACTGGGGTTCAGTGTCGCCGCAGGAGGTCTCATTCCCAGGCCGGGCTGTGGACTGTGCTGCGGTCATCCTGGAGGGAGAGACCAGTGTGGAGAAGCAGGTCCCGCTCTCCAGCGATGACTTAGTACTCGAGTCGCTGCCTCGAGACTCTGTGCCGCTGTGGGCTGTCACTCACAGATAGGACGAGAAGCCCCCTGTCCGCAGGCACTAACTTTGTAGGTTTCTGAAGACGTCTCGACTCTGGGTGGTGGGCACACAATGCGATAGACAGATCACGGATCATAGAAATGTACACTTGAAACCAGATGATCTTATTAACCAGTGAGACTCGCAATCAAGTCAATAAAGTAAACCAAACAAACAAACACAAAACAAAACATAAAACATCGCCATAGCCCCAGAAAGGCCTGGTGCATTTGCATCCGTTTGCTTTTTTCTTACATAAAAAAAATTAGCAAGCTTTTATTGAAAGAGTGACTACTTAAATATGAACTTTGCTCATTTCAGACTCGGGTGGGTTGGGGAGGGTGGAGTTCTCCCTGGTCCTGAGCATGGCAGCTTAGAGGGGCACACACCTGGAGGGTCTTGTTACTCATTTACACGTTCACCGGAAGGTCAGGTCAGGTTCCATGAGAACGCCTTCCTGTTAGGATTGCAGACCTGGGTGGAAGCATGGGAGCTAAAAACAGTGTTCCCTTGACCTTGGGGCAGGGTCGCTTTTCCCAGTGTAGCTGAAGTGTTTTGTGGAGATGGATGATGAATAGAAAAAAACACACAACAAAAAAAAAGGAACAAAAACATTCATTGTGAGGCCTCCTATTCCCCCTTCTCATGAGCTCCCAGGGTCACGGAGTGAATTAGAGCCAGCTCCTCGGAACTTTCCCCTGAGAGACGAGAAGGCTGTGTCAGCAGATCTGAGCTTGGTGCGGGGAGGAGGCTGCACTTTCATTTTTGTTATCTGGGAAGGAGCTGGTGGAAGGGGTATGAGTTTGCATATAAGTAAAACTAATGCTGTCGTACCTCCCACCCCCCACCCCCCAAAACACACACACACTTCTGCCTGCCTCTGGTGATTTTGGGCAGAAGGCTGCAGAGATACACCCTGTCCCTTCTGAGGGTGCTGCTTGGGGACGGGGCCCATGGATCACAAACCACTGAGTGTTCCCTCCTCCCTGTGTGTGTGGGTCTCTGTGTGTGGGGAGAGGGGAGAGAGAAAGGTTTCGGTGTTTGTTGGGCAGGTCTTTCGGGAGCAAGGTCACTAGCCTGTGCGCACACCATGTGTGCCAGTTGTGTGTAGACTTGTGTGTGGCTTCCGAGTTTCTACCTCAGTGGACATTCTGGGAGCTTACGTGTGTTGGGCTTGCAGCTCCTTATAAGGAGAGGAACGGTGGTGCAGACTTCTCTTCCTGCAGTTGTGTGGATTGTCCTTTGATTACAGTGGTGAGATGGCTTGACTTGCATTGGTAGGAAGGAGTCTCTGAGTTAGAGACACTGCCGGTGGCCTTGCTGTCTGTGTGGGCCCCTCCCAACACCCAGCCTGGGCAGGTCATTGTGGTCACGTCGTGTGGAAAGCTATTCCTGTATGACAAACACATGTACAGAACGAACATAGAAGCCAGAAGGAAAACATTAACTTAGATATTAATGTGAAGGATATTTTGATGCTAACTAGGGTCAAAAAGGAAAGTTTATATATTTTATCTCCAAATTTGGTGACAATCATTTGACTTTAGAGTCAGAGCAATAGGGGCAGAGAATCACCTGCAGGGATGAGGTTGGCACCAGCCTTTGCAGGTGCGGGTGCCCAGGTGAGCCCACCAGGAACTTGCCTCATTAAATGGGGTGATCTAGGCTTCTCAAAGGAGGTGGGGCCCAGGCATGGGAGGCACTGGCCCCTTGGTCCTCTTTGTGGTGAGAAGGCTTCAGAAGCCTTGTCCACTTGCCCACGCATGCCATGTAGATGGTCCTTTTTTCAGTGGACAGAGAGGTAGGAAAACAAATCATGTTCCCTGGGGGATGCTGTCCTGTTGATGTTGGGGATTGAGTCCCCCTTATAAACGCAGCCTGTGCCTGGTTCTGTGGCCCTCATGAACCATCACTGGTGCATCAAGTTCAATAGGTTGTAAAATCAGTTCTTGCTTCTTTGTTACTTTTGGAAAAACCCAGGAATAAACATCACTGGTGAACAAGGAGACACATGGGCTCTGTGGTTGGGGACGTGTGTCCCTTTCTTTCCCTGTAGCATTTTTTAGTGATTTCTTTCTTGGGCTGTGCTCAGACACAGTAGGCTGGTCATACAAATCTGGAAACTCTCGCTCCGAGTAATAGTGACCGACCGTCCATTGCGTTCCATGAGCTCTGCCAGGCTTATTCAAAAGAGAGAAAAGCAGTCCATCTGATTGGGCCCCAGTTTTTGTTACTGGCTAATAGTCGACTTGCCAGCTGCCAGAAACCTTGTCCCCCATGTCAGGGATGTGGATTTGGGCTCCGGAAGGTCATGATCCTCCCTGCTTGGTGATGGCAATGTTCTGATCCCACTTGTGGCCCCGATGTAGTTTTGTACTTAGGGTGCAGCCCTTTTCCTGGGAGGTTGCAGTGTAATTGGTAACTTTTAAATGGAAGTCCAATGTCATTCAACATTTGGGCGCGGTTTGCCACCTGCTTTCGAGGAGGGTCATGTTCATGGCCGGTGTGACCTGGGTGGCTTTATCCAGGCATTATCGCCTCACAGTTGTTAGTGGACTCATTCCTTGCCTTACGCTGATAGTCGCGAACAGAGGAAGCTCTAGTGAATTGGATTTGACTTCATTTTTGGGGACTGGTGTCAGGGCCCCCTTCCCCATGTCTTTATTCATTCGAATGTGGCCATCTGCTGGGGTCTTGGCACTTTGCTGCCACCATCCTCATCTTAGATAACACAGGACTGGAGTCATCGGGATCTCCACAGCTTCTGGCCTCCAAGAACACTGTGGTGTCCCCCACAGGGTCCAGCCCTGGTCGGTCCATCCCAGGTTGGCAACCATACAAAGCCAGGTTGTTGCCCAGTAACATCTTCTCAGTTTTAGGCCAGAAGGCTGTAGAGGGCAGCTACAGGTTGTGTGTGTGGAGCGTCCTGATGGTGTTATTTCAGACCTGAGAGAAGTCAGTGCCAGAACATCTGAGGGAGGAGGAAAGGTGGTTTTACCTGTGAGGTCCCCAAGACTGTGCAGACAAAAGGGAGGGTCCTAAGTGGGGCAGATGGGCTGCTATTTCCAGGGGTCACTAGCTTGACCTGCAAGCCCTTTCTGAGCTGGTTCATGGGGTGGGTGTGTGCATTGGTGGTGGCGAGTGACCCTGTGTCTGGAAGGAAGGACAGCTGTCCTTAGATGATGTGGTGGACACCGTCAGTGCCAGCTGGGTTAAGCAAGGAGCTCTGAGCACGCTCTGAGTGCAGAATGCCAGAGTGGTGGAGGTGACCTCTGGCAGGTCCTGGGCAGGGATGCTGTATGTAGGGACCAGAGGGCTAGTGATCCAGGTACTGAAACCTTTAGGAAGCCAATGTTTCTGGGTTGGGGGTGTGTTTTATCAGGGGTGGTGTTGGAACTGGACACAGTGCTCCCCTCCATGTGTGGTGTATTTCTGAGTGAGTGGGTTTTTTGGGTTATACACATGCCTGTACATGCATACGTGTGCACAAGCACTGCTGCCCTTTGCCTGCCCTCAATGCCTGGCAGTCTGCTCCCTGCATTTGCCCTGAACAGATCCCAGAAAGGGGACCTGGATTTGGATGTGTGCTGTGTGCTTGGTGGGGAGTTGGGGAGGGAGTGCTGAGAAGAGCGTGAGTGAGGAAAGGGACAGCAGTGACGGGATGAATCCCTCACAAGTGCATACGCACCACCATCCTGACTCTCATCGTCAGGATGGACATACCTGGAACCAAATGGATCTGGGCCATGGTCTTCGGGTCTTTGGAAAATGTTTACAGCACCTGGCGTGGCTGGTGCACTTGCTCTGGTGGCCACCGGACGTGCTGAGCTCGTTAAGCGCACACTATGCTCCCAGACAGTCCAGCCTGGGCTGGCTGGCAGATCCGAGGCTTCAAGGTCCTTCTTCATCCTCTTCGAGGACCGGGCGTGGGGTGGGAGCCTTGAAATTCAACAGCGTGCCTCATTGTATTTTAGGTTCACTTTTACCAGAAGCTGTTGCTGGGTAAGATGCTTTTGCTTAGGAAAAGCCCTTTCTCATTCCTGCAAGTTCACTTCCCGTGTAGCAGCATTTTCTTAACGTGTATGGCTGAGTAGCACAAAAACATGACTAGAGGGAATGAGAGTGGAATTTTGCTTGTTGATTCTGTTTTGTTCCTTTTGAGAAAAGTATAGGTAGCCTTTCATCGTCAGAAGTCAGGACTTCAAGTGATGGGTCATTGACGGTGCCTGAAAATACATGGTTCGACAGGCAGGCCGCGTAAATCCTGGGGCAACGTGACATGTTCTGTGGGGGAACAACTCTTTGTAAACAGGCTCTGATAGATCACTCTCCTTAAGAGGCGGACAGTCCAGCTGCTTTCAAAGGTGCTGCGTGCATTAGTGATAAAGTGGGTCACGTTACAATGGTTATTGGCGGTCGTGGTTCTGGAAAATTTAAACTGGTTAAAGTGTATGCATGCTGTGCTCTTTGTATAAAGTAAGGCATTTGGGGAAGGTTTGTGACCTTGTATGCTTTTGATCATCTTAAAAGTATTGTTTGGTGTTTGTACAGTGGCAAACAACATCTTAAATAATTTCTTGCACAGTATGCCTTTCAATGAAAATAGACTCAATTCAGGGTATCATTACAGAAAATGAGATTGAGCCATTGGTTAGAATTCAGCAAGATTGATTATTGATGTGTTTGCTTTTCCCCTGCGTGCTCCTAATGAAGGGGCTTTGGGGGCCGAGTTCTGCACCAAACAGTAAACCCGGGGAGGTAATGTTTAACAACGGTTTATGGCTTCCTGCGCATAATTGTCGCTCTCTGTATTCTCAGGCACAATTCTTTCTTTCATTTGATGGTGGGGACTTTCAGGCTCTTTCACAAAACGCACAGAAGAGATAATGGGAGATAGGTATTAATTGCAGTCTGTTTTCTTATACTGGGAGAGAGACGTTGGTTTTGGGTAAGATGCTGGAAAATAGGTCAGCGTGCCTGTGTTGGGGGCAAATACAGCCTTTTGCTTTGTTTACACGGGATAAAATACAGTTTACTTATAGAAACACATTTCAATTACAATGTGTTTTGCAGTCAGCTAATGGGAATTAAAAAAAAAAATTGTCCAGTTGACCAAGATGTGTTGCATAGTAAGGAAATATAGTGAGTGTCTCCATACATGATTGATTGTTTTTACTACTTGTAATTTAAAAAATTAAAAAAAATATATTAGATACTGAATTGGTGATAGTTTTAGCACTTTAGGGTTTAGGGTCAGAAAAAAAACTATCAGCTACTTTTCAATGGGATTTTCGCCCTGAAGTTTATCTGAGGCCTCTGGCCTTCTGTGCTTGTTTTAAAAATAGAAATTTACACACCTTTGTTTTCACTGGTGTTCCCCAAGTGTTCAGTGTTTCTGAGTTACTCGGAATGTGGCTGGTGGCTGTAATCATCTTGGTGCAGGATGTAAAAGAGTCAAAACTAGAAACTCACTGCTTTTGTGGTTTGTGGAGAGAGCAGTCAGTGATTTGTTCTCTGTGTGAAAAGCTGAACAGCCAGCCCTCTGTGACGACAGTCTTTATTGGAGCTGCCCCGTTTGGGGGAGATGCAGTTGGAAGCTTCTGGGAAATGGGGCTTTTCATGGGTCCATTGCCACGATCGTAGCACTAGCCCTGCCTTGCCTCCAGATAGCAGGGGTCCCATCAGGTGCTAACTCTCCTGGCTGACCAGGGTGTCCTAACAGGACAGTTGCCTGCAGAACATTAGGGAGTAAGTTCTGAGTCCTTTCCTTTTGTGATGACGTCACTACTTAATAGGATGGGAAACAGTGACAAGTAGGTGACATGGATGCATTAATTTTGGAGAGCAAAAGAAAAGCAAGTAAAAGGACACTGTTGATGTAAAAATCCCCTCCTTCATTTTCACATGGACAGCTCTGATTAAAGTCTACATAATTCCATACCTTGGGATTTTTCAGGATGTTATTACCACCTGGGGGAAGCGGATTCCCACATCCTCCCTGGTTTGTTCTTGGACTTTCTGAAAGTGATTACTAACTATATGGTGCACTCATCTGCTTTTTTTTTTCTCCATTAAGGTCAGACTGGACTGCCAGTCTTTGTATTTATTTAATAGAAGGGCATCAGGACAGCTGCTGTGTTAATGCTCATTTATCTTTTCCTTTGGAAGTATATTGGTCTATCTTCTTCATGTCCATAAATGCCCTTCTGTTTGTATCTTCTATTTGGAGGTGAAGATGGAGCCTTTTTCTTCTGAGCCAGGCATTGCTTTGGGTTCTTGACAGACGGTGCTCAATCGCTTCATAAAGGGTAGCCCACTGGCAGGATCACAGTTAGGTCATCTGGGCGTGTTTGCTCCAGTGAGCGCTGATTCCGAAGCTGAGGTCCGAGGCTCGCAGCACTGAGACCAGTCTTGCTTACCTGGTCAGGGAATTTGGGTCATCAAACCTGTTGGTAGACAGGAGTCACCCAGTTAATACTTTGGGGACGAATGTGGGGTCTGCTTTGATTTATTTGGCAGTGTTAAATAATTTAAAGGAGACCTTTCATTTAAGAAAATGGGACTTTGTCACCGTCCTGTCCATGGTTCCTTCCTAGTACCTCTTGTCCTGAACAGAAAGTGTGTGCCTCACCTTTGCAGTGTTTTTGGAAATGTGGAGCGCATTGTTTGCTGGGAGTTGGGAGGTGAGGCTGTTATGGGCAGTGCCTGTCCTTGGGCCCTTTTCTTTCATGGGGGAGGTGGAAGTGAGGGATTATGGTAGCCTTTTATTCATTTCTTCTTCTTAGAGTGGAAATGTAGTTTGCTCATAATGGATTATTGATTGGTCTGAGCGAGGCGGCTTCAAGACCCTGTCATCAGGGTCCTTACTCTCGGGGCAGTGAAAGCCTCACTTCATGGAGCCACTGGGACCCTGGTCTGGGGACTATAAGCCTGGAATTGTTAATCTCGGGCAGATTGGTGTGTGGGGAGAGGAACTCCTCATTGTTGTTCTGGAATTTCTCCCCATTTGTTCAGAGAATAGGCTTTTTGTCTCAGCAGTTGATAAGCGGGTGCAGGATGTTAATGATGTATTTTAATTCATGGCTCATAATACTACAGTGTAACCAGTAAAGCTCGCTTCATTGTCTGCAGAGGAACAAACGCCCAGTATACTAAGCACACTGGGCCCCCAGCACTGGGCATGCCCTGTGGCCAGAATCCCCTTCAGAAATGCACCAGGCCAAGCTGGAGATTTCTCTTTTTATTCTGTGGCTTGGCTTTGCTGCCATAACACCCTGGTCCATGCCTTGAGCCATCTGTCTGTCTGCTGCAAGCAGTTTTCTCTATAAGGGCATCGACTGTCTCTACCTCCCCCATTCTCTGCATTTCACAAATGCTCCTAGTACCTACCGTGCTCTGGAGGGGACAGGTCCCCAGCCCACTGCCTCTGGCTGAGACTTTGCCAATTCTGCCCATTGCCCCCACCCCCCTCCCGCCCCGAAGGTGACCAGAGCAGGAGAGAAGGGAAGTGACCACACAGCTTCGAGGAAACCAAAACCATTTCTTACTATCAAGCTATGGTTAATTAATGAACTAGAACTAAAAAATACCCACCTGGAGAGCTCTTGGAAAAACCACACGAGCTTCAGGTTTGCTCCTAAACTGAAAAGCGGTGACCCTGGTGCAGAACTGGGCATCCCCTCCCTGTTCCTGCAGACCCCTTCCAGCCTCCCCAGTGTCTACTAGTTCCGCTTGGGTTGCTTTCAGAAAACTTGCAGGGTGGCTCTGCTATGAAAATTACTCTGAATGTTAGAGGTTATTTGGAAATCAGCCCTCAGGGTTCCATTTTCAGGATAACATTTTGATGGAATTGGCTTTGGTAGTTTTGGGGAAATCAGCACAAAATCTGTCGGCTTTGACTTTGTGTTGGTTTAATTTACAGAGCAGAAGATGGCAAGATTTTGTGTAGATTCAAAAATATGCTTACTGTTTTAAAATAGGGGATATTTACCTTTTCTTCTGATAAGATCATATTTAACTGGCTGGGAAACGGTGGTTTAAAATATGGAAGGAAACCCTCAGCAGCATTGCTGGTTTCTGCCCTGGGAGGGATCCCCGGGAACGCCCCAGGGAGCATGGCTGGGCCAGTTTGGCTGGTGGTAGTCTCCCTGCGCTGTCTGCAGCCTTGGGGCTCTGGGTCGCTTCCTGGGATGTCTCTGGGCCAGCCTGAGACATCAGCAAGCAATCTCTTAAAATAAAATCTTGCTTTGCTTTTAAACAGTTACATATTACTCAGATGCTTTTACTTTCTTTGAATTTCACACATTCCAGTGAACAGAAGGTACTTTCTTAACTGCATTACTTGGAGCCCTCTGAGCTTCCTGGGGGACCTCGGAAAGGAGAGGGATGGAGGAGTGGTAGAACCAGTTGGGGAGGGATGAGAGAGGAATGGGGGAGGGGAAGGGGTAGGAGGTATAGGGTAAGTTGGGGAGGGGTTTGGGGTGCTGTTGTGGTTGTGGTGGTTGTGGTGGTGGTGGTGGGGGGAGGTGGGAGAAAGGAGTTGTGCTCTCAGTTGTGTTACTGGGGTCCCAAATGTGAATCGTTTTTTCTTTTTGTGAAAAATGTTTAAAAATCTGCAAAAATAGAAAGAGTAATACTAAACATGCACACCCCTGACCCAGAGAGGCAGCAATTTGCTTTCTCTCTTTCGGTAAACTGTCTGTAAGGTATTTTATCACAGGCCTCCAGAAACGAGCCCATTTTCCCATATTAGCGACCCGACATGAGTGACCTGACAGAAGTCACGGTAGCTCTCAGTATCGTCCGCTGCCCCATCCAGCCCACGGGGACGTTAGTTTTTCTGCAGCTGGGCCTGCTGGGCATCTGCTGTGATGACCGCAGCTGCGGGTGGAAGACTTGGTTGGTGTGTTGAACCCTTTTGTGAAGCTGTGGGCCCAGGTGTTATTGGGGAGTGTTTTGGGGTTTGCTTCCTAAGCTCTTGTTGGTTTGCCATTCTGAATTGATCAAACCAAGTATTGTCATTGCCAGTGACAAGGTATCACTGGGCACTGCACTGACATTTCATTCATTTATTCTACAATTACTAATTATCATACCTGACTTACCTGGAGCATTTGCTGTGTGTTAAACACTCCTCTTTGCTTGCATTAATTTAAACCTCACAAAATACTATAATGTGGAAACCGTGAAGAGATGGGCTGGGGAGCAGAGAGGTTAAGACACTTGTTCAAGGTTGCACAGCTGATCCAAGTGAGTGGCAGAACAGGATTCCACTTCCATTTGTCTGACCTTGAAGCTCAAGGTCGAGACCTTCTTTCCCAGCATTTTATTTTAAGAGATTGCTTGCTGATGTCTCAGGCTGGCCCAGAGACATCCCAGGAAGCCACCCAGAGTCCCATTGTGTGATTGGTTCTGTGCTAGTGTATGGGATTCAGTGAGGAGAAAGCTCAATATTTTGTGGGCCTGCCCTCACAAGATATATGGTCTAACATACGATTGTGTGATGGTTTAAAGAAGTGGGAATAGTAATTGCTATATCTTATCAATAGTAATTCCTGACGTGTATTAAGGCAGGGCTGGACCCTGCAGAGTGCCAAGCCAGGGCCACTCCAGGGGCCCAATTTTATCTCATGCTAAAGGGGCTCAGGTGAGGCCCTGGAGAAGATCAGTGACTGATGTGTGGCAGGGCCCAGAGCTACTGTGAGTGTGTTCTGCTGGGGTGTGTGTGGGCAGGACACAAGGTCATGAACTGGGAAGCCAGGGGAGAAAGCTCGATATTTTGTGGGCCTGCCTTCACAAAATATATTGTCTAGCATACAATTGTGTGATGATTTAAAGAAGTGGGAACAGTAATGTGTCCTGATGTGTTCTTGGTGCAGGACATAGCCCTTTAAACCCTGGTGGGAGTTTGGCCTCATCTGAAGGGTGTGAACACCTGTGTAGGTTGCTGTCTCGGGCTGCCCAGACATGCATTCTGGAACTGCAGTTTTGGCTGAGATTGGAGGGGGTGTGGATTCAAGACTGAATAAGAGATATAGCAAACAGGATGAGCATTATTATGGGATGCTGGGAGACAGAGGTTAGGGCTGGGGAAGACTTCTGATGTTTGGGGTTGGGTCCTTGGGATGGGGAGTCCCTCTCACCCCTAAAGTTTAGCTCAGACCATTTATTCTCAGACTCCCCTGGACTCTTAAGAGGACCAGCCAGGCCTTGCCAATGTAGGTCATCACTTCCCTCCCTATCCTTCCGGAAACTTCCACTTGCCCTGCAGGGTCACGGCCAGTGTTCTTTTTTTCCATCCTGTGCCCTTTGGGGTTCCTAGAAGCTAAGCCTGTTTCTTAGTCACAGTTGATTGTGAAGTTCCCAGCGTCACCTGTCTCACAGTAGGCCCTCAGGGATTGTGATGAACCCGTTGTTCAGTGGGAGCCTGCAGGCAGCACTGGGCCTTAGGCCCTGTGGGATCAGGCCTTGATAGAGGCTGCACAGGGCTCTTGATGGGCCCTCTGGCTGAGTTCAAGTGCTTTTCCCTGCGGTGTGTGTCTCAGGTGTTAGCTTTGTGGGCCTGGCTCTCACAGGAGTTCCCTAGGACAGGTTGGGGGAACCAGTCCCCCGTGCAGTGGGTCGGTCACCTGGGCATGCTGCTGCAGGAAGTGACCTCTCTGTGCTGAAGCCGAAGATGCAGTTCCCAGGATCCCCACTTACAAAAGGGTGTGTGTTTTTAGTTGAAATAGTTACCCACAGATTAAATGTACCTACAGTCAGTGGTAGCAGTCTTGGGGAAATCTCTTATGTCTCCAGGGTAGGGTGGCAGCCTGACATATGAATGCAGACTTGCCGCTGCCTTTCTCTGTGCGCTCACATGCTGATTTCTTAAATGTGTTATTTTCATGACTTTTATATTCTGTCCCCAAACCCCTCCCCATGCCCATTAGAATGCATTCTTATGTTATGAACGCGCATTTTTAGTTTCTTTAGTAAACATTTTATTTCTTTCTATTTTTATAAATATTAAATTAACGTTTTTCAAAATGAGGTTTATTTTGAAAATTACATAAGGCACTTTCAAAAAGTAGCTTCCAACTCTTTATTCATCTCTAGAGAAACAGACACACACATACACACACACACACACACACACACACACACGGAAACATCCATTGGAAATCTATTTTAAAACCCTAATCAGCAAGCCATTTTTATGCCTAAACAATGAAATTACAGTCTTGCCTGGCAAGTTCCCAGTGACAGCCTTGGGAAGAGTGTGTAAGACAGTAAGTACAAAACTCTGATTCATTATGGGCAAAATATGTGCTCTGTGCTTTACGCATGTCTGTGGTGACTTGTCACATGTCAGCCAAGACACATGGACGTGTGTTGGCTCTCTACCCCCACCCCTCCTCATAGCATCTGTGTTACCTGAAAGTTTGGGAGTGTGAACCTCTCCTCACAGGGGCCACAGTAAATGGGGAGAAAGCATTTGAGGACACCCTACCCGCCTCTCTATCCCCTAACTCCCAGAGGCTGAGGGGCTTTTAAAAATAGGACAGCAAAGCTCTTAGTGCCAAGAGGGCTGATAACATCCCCATAACCCTGTCACTGGGATGGCTGCTCCGGGCCCATTTTTGAGTGCTAAGTTCTGATGACAGTGTTCTTGTTCTTTTTTGGAAAAGAAAGGATGACTGTGTCTTAAATGGCAATTTTTGCTGACAACTAAAAGAATGCTCACAGAGGTCTGTTGACTTGGCCACGGAGGAGAGCCAGTGGCAGAGAATTATGTTTTAACTGGTTGCTGAAAGGTTTGCAAAAAAAAAAAAAACCATCGGTGGACTGTGGGCATCAGGAACAGTATTAAAAATCTGCCTTTCTTTAAACCACCACACAAAAATGGCCTGCTGATTAGACTGTAATTTCATTGTTTAGGCATAAAAATGGGCTGCTGAGTGGGCCTCCTTCAATGCAGGAGGAGAACCAGCCCTGTCCCAGGGGAGCCAGGTGGACCCGCCGTCCCTAGCTAACCTGTCAGAACTCTGTCCTGAAAGATGCAGTATTTCCCACGCGCAGTGCATTCTAATGGTACATTGTCTGTCTGTATTCTGCTTATCACAGGTCAGGTGGACATTCTTGTTTTTATGGCACATGGCTGCTTTCCAGCGTGGACTGTTGTGGTGGCAAACAGGTGTTTGGTTAGGTTTCCCACGGTGTAGGGGCTTGCCCACTCTGTGCCTTGGATTGTGCACAGGGTGCTGGACATGCCCAGGTGCCTGGAGGAGCGGCTCAGACCAGGGACTGTCCCTCATGCTCTGGAGGGCAGATGGGCAGGAAGGTGACAGTGATGATACATCTGCTGTCACCAGGGAGAGGTGGACCTGGCCTCCCCGGGAGGGCACTGTGGGATCTGACTGTGGAGAAGCGGGGAGGCCGCCCAACCTCTGGAGTCAGCAGGGTTTTCTGCACCTAGGCCTCAGCCTTGTGGCCAGAGTTTCAGGTGGTTTTGGTGACACAGGGGACAGGGGGTTAGGAGTGCTGGAGAAAAAGGACAGGGCCAGGATGGCACGAACTTTATCAGGTGGGCCGAAGAGTTTGGGTTTTATCTAAGAGGCGACAAGGACCGGATGTTGCTCTGGAACTGGTCTTGTGGTCACTTAACTCCTGGGAGTGGTGCCTGTGGGGTAGCCAGCATCGGCCACCTACTTCTGGGGTCGTTGGCTCAGGGCACTGACCTTGAAGTAGCTGAGGGTTACCTTTCTGCACTTGGTTACTTCTCTTTTACTGCATCATCCAAGTTTTAACTGACGACTCGTTTCCTTACGGCCTGCACACCTTTGTAAGTGCTGCTCACAGCTGTTCGGCCCAGCAGGAGCTCTGCCTCCACCGATCTTTGCCATCATTCCCCCCACATTTCACTCTGCTCCTTGTTCCCACGCTCTCCTCTTTTTTAGCTGTGTCTCACGCCCACAAACCCGCACCAGTCTTTTCTTAAAGATTTCATACCTTTTTGATAAAAATTATTTGAGTGCATTATCATTTACACTGGTTTGTTTTAATTATTTAACACGATCATTATCAATAATTAATTGCTTGATTGTTGATCTCTGAAAGGAAAGTAGCTGCTTATACATCCGTTTGAATTTTTGTGGGTGCCTCATTTCTTTAATTTGGGTTGGATTGGTGTTTTTAAGGAGGACCATGTGGCTGCATTGGTGGATGTGACTGTGTCACCGTTCCCCGGCACACCTCCTTTCTAAGCTCTTCTCTGTGTCTTTTCTGTTCCAGGTGCTCGCTGCCTTCCACCATGTGCTCCAGGTAGGACATGCACGTTGTGGTGGCAGGCGCGTCTGCAGCTGGGAAGCAGGAGGCTCCTCTGAACATGGAGAGATAAGACCTTGTCCTGCAGGCTTGCCTGACAGAGAGCCCTGCCACCCTGGCTGAGCTAGCCCGTGTCCTGGAGATGGATCGTAACCAGGAGGCCGAGATAGAGCTGCGCAGGGGCCCCGAGGTGGCTGGGGAGAAGGCCCTGAGCCACAGCTGCTGCATTTGCGGCAAAAGCTTTCCCTTCCAGAGCTCCCTGTCTCAGCACATGCGCAAGCACACGGGCGAGAAGCCCTACAAGTGCCCCTACTGTGACCACAGGGCTTCCCAGAAGGGCAACCTCAAGATCCACATTCGCAGCCACCGCACGGGGACTCTGATCCAGGGCCACGAGCCTGAGGCCGGCGAGACGCGTGTGTCCGAGGGCCTGGACGGCTGCACCAGCCCCACGAAAAGCACTTCGGCCTGCAACAGGATCCTGAATGGCGCCACCACGCAGCTGGACAACAGCAAGATCCTGCTGAGGAGCAGCAGGAAGGAGGCGGAGGGGGCTGCGTGCTCTGCGGAGGAGGGCGGGGCAGTGGCTCAGTGCTCCTTCTGTAAGAGCAAGTTCGAGCGCAAGAAGGACCTGGAGCGTCACGTGCACCGGGCACACAAGCCCTTTAAGTGCCGGCTGTGCAGCTACGTGACCCTGAGGGAGGAGTCCCTGCTGAGCCACATCGAGAAGGACCACATCACCGCGCAGGTGCCCCGTGGCGAGGCCTGCGTGGCAAACGGCAAGCCGGAGCTGCCGCCTGGGGAGTTCCCGTGCGAGGTGTGCGGCCAGGCCTTTAGCCAGACCTGGTTCCTGAAGGCGCACATGAAGAAGCACAGGGGCTCCTTCGACCACGGCTGCCACATCTGCGGCCGGAGGTTCAAAGAGCCGTGGTTCCTGAAAAACCACATGAAGGCGCATGGCCCCAAGGCGGGAAGCAAGAACAGGCCCAAGAGCGAGCTGGACCCCATCGCCACCATTAACAACGTGGTGCAGGAGGAGGCGATCGTGGCCGGCCTGGCCCTCTATGAAGTCTGCACCAAGTGCGGGAACCTGTTTACAAACCTGGACAGCTTGAATGCCCACAACGCAGTCCACCGCAAGGTGGAGGCGGGCAGAACTCGGGCCCTGAGCGGGGAGGGCGAGCGTGGCCCTGCGGACTCCCAGCAGCTCTTCCTCCAGTGCCTGAACCTGTGCCCTGTTGGCACGGGTACACCAGCCCACGGACAGACCGGGCAGCGGGTGGCCGAGCTGGACCCGGTCAACAGCTACCAGGCCTGGCAGCTGGCCACCAGGGGCAGGGTGGTCGAGCCGGCCGAGTACCTCAAGTACGGGACGTGGGACGAGGCGCTGGCTGGGGATGTGGCCTTTGACAAGGAGCGGCGCGAGTACATCCTGGTGAGCCAGGAGAAGCGCAAGCGTGAGCTGGAGCCTGGTGCGCAGGGCCCCCCACGGAAGAGGGCAGGCACACCAGGGGACCTTGCACCCGGGTCCCTGGACCCTAGGCCCACCTCACGCCCCAGCCGCCGGGCTACCACCCCAGCCGGTCAGGGCAAGTCCTCCGAGTGCTTTGAGTGCGGCAAGATCTTCCGCACCTACCACCAGATGGTGCTGCACTCCCGGGTGCACCGCCGTGCGCGCAGGGACCAGGAGGGCGCAGGAGACCGTGTGCCCCGTGCCCGCTGTGGCTCACTCAGCGAGGGCGATTCAGTCTCACAGCCCAGCAGCCCTGGATCCGCCTGTGCAGCCACTGACTCCCCAGGCTCTGGCCTGGCAGAGGAGGGTGCTGATGAGAGCGGAGAGGAGGGTGCCGCAGACCCTGCACCAGGTGAGTGGATGCGCCTATGCTGCCAGGTTTTCCCATGCCCAGGTAGTTTCAGCTCAGGTAGTCCTGCACCCAGGCTAGGCCTGTATTCCTAGCTCAGGTAACCCCATACCCATGTGGATCTGCACCAGGTGACCCCATCCCAGGTAGTATCTCTGAGCCCAGAGATACCTGGCCCAGTGTTTTGTTCCCAAGTAGCCCTGTGCCCCAATAGTTCTTCCCATGGTTTTTCTGAACCCAGGAGGTCCAGGCCTAGTGTCCATGTAGCCGAGTGGCTCAGACTCAGGTAGTTAAGTAGCCCAGATAGACCTGATGCCCAAGTACCCATGCCAGTGTGTGTGGGGTTTAGATAGCTCTGAACCCAGGTGTCGCACGCCCAGCAGCCCCAGAGCCAGGTAGTTCAAAATTCTGCACCAAAAAAACCCCATGCCCAGGTACTCCATACCCACGTAGTCTGGGCTCAGGTAGGCCAGCAAGGTGTTCCTGAACTCTGGCTGATGGTGCAGATGCAGGTGCCTGGTGCTCCCCTTCTGACTCCTTTTTGCTCATTACCCATACGTGTGTGCGTAAATGCACACCTTTGACCCGCTGAGTTGATAGTCTCTCTGGGGCATCAGTCATTTGAGAGACCACAAGTGGCAGGCTACTCAGAGGGTGTGGTCTCTTCCTGTGCAGTCCCAGACCTAGCTCGCTCACCACAGTGTGCATATGTGTGCGAGCACACAGGAGCAGGCACAGAAGGCCCACCTGTGGGTTCACACACACATATGTTCTGCCGTGCCTCTTCTCCCCTGCACCAGGCAGCCAAGTAAAAGAGTAACTTCAAATTAGTTTACAGTTATAATTAATCTCCTTGGATTCGGGTAGCCCTATGGTTCAGAGGCAGCTAATTGGCAAGGGTTACTTTGGAAATAGCAGCTATGTAAACATTTAAAGATGCTTGGCTAACTTGGTTTTCATCATTTTCCTACTTTTCATAAATCTTAAAAGTTTTGATACTTTCTTCATTGTTTTGTGTTTTGGGTAATTCTTAAAAGTTTCAGAACTTGCTACTTTCTAAAGATAGCCAGGAATGTTATTTTTTTCTCCCCTTCTCCCTGAAAACTGGTTATGGATGTTGCCTTTACCTGCAAGGTCAGGGATGATGGAAACCCTGTTGCTTCAGCAGGGCTATTTATGTTTTGTAGGAAGGAAAACACCATTTATAAGTGTACATACAGGTAAGTGAATAATAATACATTATGCATTGACCCACATTTCCATTCACTGCTTAGTCATTAGCCCTTGGAAGGAGCAGGAGAATACATTGTTCTCTGAAAATGCATTGCTTGTTTCCTGTGCTTTTTTAAAATTCTTCTATAAATTTCTCACAAAAAAACAAAAGCGCGCGCGCACACACACACACATATACACACACACATACACACACACACACACAACCTGGTGAACCCAGTTGTGACCCCTGGGTGGCATTTTAATTTTTGGTGTTCCCTTTTTAAAATTTTTACAACTAGAGATTTTACTTGGTCACATTCTAGTAATAATAGTAAGACAACTTTTTGGAGCATGGGTAAAATATTAGGCTAGATCTAAATCTTATTTATTTTTTACTTTGAAGACAGATATTTTGAATGCTTGGAAAGCTTTTAGGCCTGATCCTCACCTGTTATGATAGCAGTCAAATAATTAATCATAAACTAATTCAGTAGTGCTTTTAACAGCAAGATGTTGGGAAGGTCAAAATATTTTCACTGATAATTAGAAATGATCCTTTTTCTCTAGTTCACTAAATTTTAAAGGTTATCATTTGCCTCTTAATAAGCTGATACGTATTTTCTATATATAACCTATTTTTTGAGACACTTGATTCTATAATGAGATTATAGATGGTAGTTGAATATGTTGACAGTAGAGTGAACAGAATATGTAGCTTATTGAGAGCTTGAAGAAAATAAATTTATGGCATGACAGAGGCATAAAACGATGAAGAACAGTGTGGGTCTGCATGTAACCCCAGAGGACAGTATCTTTCCTCCTAAAACTACCAACTTTTCAATCCTGGTATCCTTTGATAGTTGAGTGTAGCATTAAATCGCTGGTTTGTGGATGCCCATTAAGGAGAGATGTGTGCTATGTGGACTTAATACTCACCAGATCATTTCACTTGCAGGGTTTGGCTCAGGCCTCTGAAGGAGCTATTTTGGAAAAGGAGATGGGTATTTTGGATTTTATCTTAGGATCTGTAGTTTGTGTTTTTGTTTTTTCCCCCTTAAAAAATGCATATCACTTTGGGAAATACTCTTCTTTCCTGTTACTAAAAGATCGTTTAGATTTTAAAACATCTCAATGACTTTAAATTCTCATAGAACTTTGATGAGACGACTGGTTAAAATTGTTAGAGCAAACAGGGAGAAATGGAGAGCCAAGATCACAGTGGCATTCATAGGAGGGAGCCTGGTCAGTGGGGGCAACAGAGTTGACATTGACATTCTGATCTTTGCTATCCTTCCAGTAATCCATGGTGCATTGTGCCATGATTTTACCCAGACATCCAGGAATGGATTGGAATATTGCCTTTGCATCTGGGGCTAATTTGCACTATTAGAATGATTGAAAGAAACACACTTTTCCATGAGATATTCCCCATCTGTTGACTGTTGTTGCCTAGTCCTTCTGAGAGCACCCGTTATCACATTGCTTTTGTGTTCACTTAAGACTGATCCCAGCAGCTCTCATCACTAAGTTCTAATAAGAAGAGCAAAGTTGGGAATTAAGTTCAATAACATAAAACATGTTATTGAACTAGACTGAAATATTCTATTGAGAAAGTAGCAGGGCCCAGGTAGAAAGTATATTTTTGGAGTTGACGCAAATTAATTCTGTTCGTCAGAGAAGAGGAGCATTGAGAGGGCATAGAATTGAAGTTTATAAAAATCAACATTTTCAAACAGTCAGGCTCTTAGCGGTCATTGCTGGGGACAGTGACTATTCCTTCAAGTCATCAGGCCCTGAAAGCATGGGGCTGGATGACTTAGGGACGATAGAAGGCCACCTAGCACGTTTAGAAGGATCTATCTCACGCGAAACCTGTGCCCTTATAGAGCTGGTGCCATGGTGAGGAACACCTTCCGATGGCCCTGCCTGGTGCTGGGGGCCATCATAGGTGTTGAACCAGTGTCAATGCAAAATTCCCAGCAGCCCGTCTCTACGATTTAGTTGCCTATCGTTTCTGCTAAATTTGTTTGCACCTTTTCTTATTATTCTAACCTCTCCTGTCCCATCAAATCCATACTCTATGGAGTTCGCCTCTGCATATATCTTTGTATAATCACCCTTAATAAATAGTAAACCTCCAAGTTTTAGATGACATCCTGTGACTGTTTTCGACCGAACAAGATGCCAAGCTAGATGGCTCAGTAGAACTAGGGCCACAGTATCAAATGCAGATGGAGCAATGAAGGAGATAGTTTCAGAAATAGACAGTATGTCAAGGGAAGGAAAGATAATTAAAGGGAGAAATGAGGTTACTGCATTTTCCTATTTCTCTGCCAGCTGCCTCCCTCCAGGCTACACTCCTGCACCATCTTAATTGAAAGAAGATCCAGTCTTTGGTTATAAAATGTTAGCTGAGTACATGCTCGACGACTGGCCACTTGTCCCTAAGTGTGCGCTAGCCGGTGGGGAGGACCGGGGCGGGGCATGCAGCCAGCCCGGAGGTTGAACAGCTACTGTTGTTTCTCTCTATGCAGTGTGGGCAGTCACGAGAACAGTTTGGGGGACATGTTCCTGTATGCCCACCCATTGTAAGAGGATGTAGAGTGAATCTAGCTGAAAGAAGAAACAGGTGACGACAATGTTCATGGTTTCACACTTCCCTGAAAGCTGAGGAATTGATTTAGTTGGGAATAGATGAAGTAAGGCTAGAAAAACCTTCGTATTTAATTCTTACTCATTATCAAATGCAGAGAAGTTTCTTAAGAAAAACACTCAGATGTACTTGACTGTGGAGTGCAGAATGCCCGGTGGTTTAGTCGGCATCTTAGCAACCAGAAATGGCTCTCCATCAGCATCATAAGCACATAGGCCTGGTGAGGACTGTTTATGTGGTGCTGCCGTAGTCTGGATGCTCTGAATTACTGAGGGAAATTGAGTTATGATGGGAACAGTGTGCTTCACTGTACTCCGATTCTCCAATGCTGATCATCTATGCATGGCATGCATGCTAGTATTTGCTTGAACAGAACACCGAGTTCCCTACCGTTCCAGAATGAATTTATTATTCTGTGAAAGACATTAGGCTCTAGAGATTATGCTTTGGGATTTTTCTCCCTGTCACCAGGAGGCACATATGGGATGTGCACACTCAGAACTATAAAACAAACACCATGCAAACATTTTGGTGTGTTAGCAAAAATCAAGCACTTCATTTATTTTTTTCTCTCTCTTGTAATTTTTGTTGTTGCTAATCCTCACCTGAGGATATTTTTTCCATTGATTTTTAGAGAGAGAAGGTGGGGGAGGGAGAGACACAGAGAGAGAAACATCGATGTGAGAGAGACACACATCCATTTGTTGCCTTCACATGTGCCCTTAACTGGGACCGGGGCTTGAGCCTGCAACCGAGGTATGTGCCCTTGACAGGAATTAAACCTACAGCCCTCCACTTCATTGAGCTGACCACTGAGTTCTAACCTCTGAGCAGTTAGGGCTCTTGTAATTTTTTTGACACAATATAGTAGAATCATAGGATTTTTAAGTGGGAGATGCAAACTCCAAGATGTTTGTTAAGCCCCTCCCATTTTACCAGGGAGGAAACTGAGGCACAGGGAAACTTTATAATTTGCCCAAAGGCGAGTGGTGTATTCATTCCTAAAGGACAGTGTGGTTGGTGGAAGGCACGTGAGCTTGGATGCCTCGATTGTAATTTTTTTTTTTTTTTGCAGTGAGTCTTCAGTAAGTTCTTCAGCCCTGAGTGAGTGTCCAGTTGCCATGGTGACAGTGTGGGGGCCATGACGCTCATTGAAGGGCTTGTTGTTAATGTGTTCCTGTGTGTGCCTGGCATCGTGGGCGTCCTGTAGGCACTCTTTCTGACATTAGAGTTAGAACCAGAACAGGTCCACAGGGTCCAATTCCCGGCATGGGAAAGGGCTTCTGTCCCCGTTTGTCACTGGAGGGTAGAGGCACAAGGTTACAGGCTGGCTCAGCTCTGTCCAGGGTCCAGGTCCCTGTCTGCCATCCATGGGCAGCATGGGATGAAGGTAGCTCAGCTTGCTCTGCAGAAGCTGTCTTCCCCCTGGTGGGGACCGGTGTCATCCTGTCCCCAGGAAGCTGCTTGTGGGAAACACCGAGTGGCCATTCTCTAAAGGTGAAATTAATGGTTTTCCTGAATTCCAATAAAAACGCGTGCACTGTGTTTACAGAGCCTTATTTGATGTGACAATGTCCCCGCCTTCGTTCACATACCGGATTCCTTTGTATCTGTCTCCATGGCCTGCTAGTCTTCGTCTTCCTCAGCGTGCAGTATGGGTGACGAGGCTGTGATTTTAGCTCCTTCCCTGGGGCTTTAAGGGTCACCTTTGCTATTATGTCATGGAGAGGAGCACTTGACCTTCTCCAGTTCGGACTGGAACTTGTTACTCCTGACAGGAAATGCCAGGACTCCTCTTTGTAGATTTTATCCATCAATAGTGAACAGAAAGAGCTGAGTGTGGGTCTCTCACCCCAGTCCCATCAAGAGTGACCTTATCTGTGAAGGGGTGGATTGCGCCAGGTCGAGGGGTGTTTATAGAGTGAGTTGCTCTGATCTCACTTCTGAACCATGGGTTGCATATGTTAGGGGGGTGAGGGAGGTTGAGGGTTAGCCCTGGAAGAAGAAGAGCTCCTGCAGTGGACATGGGCTCACATCTGGTCAATGCAGCAGGGACCCCTCCCAGTGCGATGACCCTAAGATGGTGCCTTGTCTCAGCTGTTCTGGACAGACACGTCACTCTCGCCCATATTCCTACCACTGCACTATCTGTGATTCTGTCTGTTCCTCTGTACCTGGGATGTGGCACATCTGGCTGCATCTGCTTCAGGCCATTGCCCGTGTTGTTGAAGCTCAGACACTGTCAGGTTGCAAGGGAGAGTTCTGGCTCCTTATGGGGGGGGCCTTCTAGGAACACAGCTAGGGCCCTGATATCCCACTCATCTCCTCGGCTGCACCTTCACTGTCCCCCAATATCCTCTCTGGAATGCTCCACTCACCCTCCGTGTGACCTGAGTGTCCTGTCTCCTTGGCACACATACTAGACACCTCTCCTGCCATCTTGGCTAATCCCTTCCTCTGCCTTGTCACCCTCGAGTCTGCTCTTGTGGCTTCCAGGCAGTGGCCCTCTCTGTTCCTGGAACATGTATGTCTGCTGCAGGTTTTGGGCATTTGTCTTGTGTCATGTCACAAGGGGGCCTTCGGGCTGTCCTCCCTAGAGGGAGACCTTCTGTGCAGTGGGGAGAAACTGTGGAGACCTTCCAGCCCCTGGCCCATGTAACCTGTGGCCCGGTACTGAATTCTCAGTCTGCTGGGAAAACAGGTCCCCTGTCCCTGTCAGGGCTGAGCCCACTGCGAGTGGGAGTGCAGGGTCCAGGCCCAGGAACTCAGAAGGAAACCTGTCCCCCCTCTCTTGAGTTGGGATGCCCTCCCAGCAGGCATGGTGATCTGGGGTCAGAGGATCTCTGCTCAGTGGGCTGCTGTTTCATTTGCATCCACCTTCGCCGGCTTGCTCCTAGGGGGTGCGCTGAATTATTTAGTAAGTTTAGACTCTTCAAGCACTTAGGTTTTATTAGCTGAGTGTTTTTGTTGTGTATGCATCTCTGGCACATGTTTTAAATTTTTCATTTGTAAGTTTAGGGTTATTTTCTTTTTTTGATTCTTAATGTCCTGTGTGCTGGACAGAATCTGAGGCCAGTTTTTCGAGAAACCTCTGAGGCTATGACTGTTGCCAGTATTTGCATACAATTTGCATAAGCTCTGCATATTAAAAATGATTGTGATTTTAGATTCAGATTTTACTAGCAGTAGAAAGGCAAGAGGAGGTGTATTTTTCTCCGGTTAAAAATTAGCAGGTCATACTTCCACTGCTGCCAGATTCTGTGTGCATGGTCAGCACCGTGGTGTCCAGGGTCCTGGTGTATTCACACAGGCAGCCATTGATTTGAGGGAAGAATTCTCACAGATTAGTAAGACATTTGGGCTAACTGCTAGCTGCCAAATATGTTCCCGTAAAAATGTGCAGATCAGAGTATTACTCATGTTCTTTCTTCTGACTGCAGAATAATGACTTTCAGCACAGTGAACAAACTGCATTCCAAATGTACTAGGAGGGCTGTTTTCATCTAAAAATGCAGTTGGCTATTGAAATGTATCATTTGAAACAGTAATTCAGTAGGACCCTCCAATGCTTTGACCATCCTCTAGAAAATTCCCTGCGTGCCTGAATCTCATATCTGAAACCTGCTGGAGAGTAGTGCCTCTAAAATTGTTTCCCAGTCCAGCGACCGAGCATTATTGGAGCAATTCGTTCACTGGACTGACTGTTAGACAACATCATGTTTGATGCCTAAATGGCGGTCAGGTTTCCAGCGTGACATCTAGTTACTGTGGTTCCCTTGATTTAAAACTTATCTGTATTATTATTATTGATGAAGAAATGATTACTGCATAATTCATGAGATAGGACTTATACAGACTATTTTGGTATTAGACTAGTGGTGGGGTGGATTGAAAATTTCTAAGAAATGTTCCTGGGTACTATGTTTTTTTTTTGTTTTGTTTTGTTCTGTTTTGTTTTGAGAAATGATGATGTTTGGTAGGGCAGAGCAGAGCTATGGAGATTGGAAACAAGGCACAGACCCCTAAAACCATCTTGACTGACAGAGAAGGATCAGCAATATCCTCAAAATGCAGTTAAATGTGTCACCTGAAGGTGACTTGCAAAGATCTTGAATGCCAGGGTGACTCAGTCACAGAGTTCTGACTTGGGAATTTTGGAGGCTGAACCGGAAGCTTCTGCACAGGTTGTGCTGCGCCAGGAGGAAGAGTCTGCAGTTGCCAAGGTGATAGCCCACACACCACTGAGAATCAGATTCCTGAGATTGTTTAGGAGCCCCAGTGACAAAAGGGCATGTGCTTGAAAGTTAGGAGGAGATAAAATCGCCCAGGCTGGACTGCCTTTTCCACTCTGGGTCAGAATTTCATGTTTTTTTTTTTTTTTAACCTTAAATTAAAGATCTTTCTCTTAGCCGAAACCGGTTTGGCTCAGTGGATAGAGCGTCGGCCTGCAGACTGAAAGGTCCTAGGTTTGATTCCGGTCAAGGGCATGTATCCTGGTTGCAGGCATATCCCCAGTAGGGGGCATGCAGGAGGCGGCTGACTGATGTCTCTTATCGATGTTTCTAACTCTCTATCCCTCTCACTTTCTCTCTATAAAAAATCAATAAAATATATTTTAAAAAAAGATCTTTCTCTTAGAACTTAAAGGTCTGCTATTTGGTAGGGAAGGTGTATTGCTGTAGATGTTTATAATTTTCAGAGCTGGGCCACATCTGTGGGCTAGCTGTGCACAGCAATAGTGCCACACCTGTGAGCTAGCTGTGCATGGCTACAGTGGAGATTAGGGTCTTTTCCTTCCTGCCGTCTGTCCCAAGGCCAGAGACAGAATCTCAGACCGAGGCCCTGGACCCAGGAGCACCAGGAAGGGTCACCTGGAGTTGCCGTTGTCATCCTCATAGCCCTGTGCTCTGTCACTTCTCAGCTCCTTTACTTGACGTAATTCATCCAAATAATGTGTTTATTTTAGTTGAGAACAAGTTATAGAGTTGCCAGATTTAGTAAATAGCAGTACAGGATTCCTGTCAAATATGATTGTCAGGTAAACAATGAGCCCTGTTTCTTTTTAATTAATTAGTTAATTTAATTTTTTACATTTAATTTATTTATTTTTATAAATGTATTTTGTTGATTTTTTACACAGAGGAAGGGAGAAGGATAGAGAGCTAGAAACATTGATGAGAGAGAAACATCGATCAGCTGCCTCCTGCACACCCCCCACTGGGGATGTGCCTGCAACCAAGGTACATGCCCTTGACCGGAACCGAACCTGGTACCTTCCAGTCTGCAAGCCGATGCTCTATCCACTGAGCCAAACCAGTCTTGGCTACATTTTATGTTTTAATTTTATTGGGGTGACATTGCTCAGCATGAACATATAGGTTTCATGGGTGGATTACTAATTTACCTATATAATTACTGTATATAGGACCATGTGATCACCCCCCAAAATCAAATCTCCAGTCACCTTATATGAGGACTCCTTTCTTCCCCCACCCTCCCTCCCTCTGGCAACCACCACACTGCTGTTTGTGTTCATAACTTTCAGTTTTCTATTCCACGTATGAGTTAAATCATATAGCTCTTAGCTTTTTCTGTTTGACTTATTTCACTTTGCATAATGTTCTTAAGGTCCATCCATGTTGTTGTAAAGATGCTATTTCATCCTTTCTTAAGGCCGTGTAGTACTCCATTGTGTATTTATACACCACATCTTTTTTATCCAGTCCTCTATCATAGGGCACTTTGGCTGTTCCCAACTATTCTTGGCCACCGTGAATAATGCTACAATGAACATAAGGGGTGCGTATGTCTTTGCGTGTAAATAATATAAATATGTCTCACGCAATATTTGAGACATACTTATGCCTTCAAAATTATTTGTTGAGCTTCTGAAATTACAATCACCTGGCTGTCCTGTGTTTTCTCTGGGAAGTGTCTCACGGTTAGGCCTCTGTGGAAAGCTTATGTCACTTCGCGCACGTGGAAGTGTCTGGTCTTGTTGCCTGTCTGTCTATGGTTGGCTGATTATAGCCTGTTGAGCAATCCTTGGTGTGTTTTACTGCTGTCGGGAGATTCTGGTTCTCTCACACTGCGAATGTTACAAGAACAATTAGGTGAGGAAGAAAAGGGGAAACTTTCGGTGGTGTTTCTCTTTTTCCAATTTTATTTGCTAAAACTTTCAAGTCCAGATATAAGCTCTGTGGAGGTTCAGTGCTATGGAAAAGGAGATTCAGAAGAATAAACTACCTTTAGTTTGGTTGCTCGGTTAAAAAATAACTCACTGTTTTTTTCTAACAGTCGTACACAGTACATCAGGGTGGTGTGAGATACTTGAGTGGTCTGTACAGCACTGAGGACCTTGACCTTGAAGTTTCCTTTCAGTCTCTGAAGCGAGTCCTGGAGGATGATGCTGTAGGGGTGACCTCCCAGACACAGATGACAGTCACTGGAAAGGAAAGGCCTGTCTTTTGCAAAATGTTTTAGGGAGTGTTAATGAGTAACTTAAACTTGGTAAATGAACACAATTATTGTGTTAGCTTTGATGCTTGAAATAACTACATGCCATTATTTCAGCTGATACAGATTTTATTTTTTAAGTTTTTACTTTCCAGCTACAGTTGACATTCAGTATTATTTTATTCTAGAGGCCCAGTGCAGGAAAATTTGCAGTCCGGGGACCCCTCAGGGGATGTCCACCTGCCAGCTTAGGCCCGCTCCCTGGGGGATCTGGCCTAAGCTGGCAGTCAGACATCCCTCTGGAAGCCTGGGAGCCCTCAGGGTCCCGCCACCACCGCTACGCTGGCCAGCCATGGGCCGGCTTCTGTCTGAGTGGTGCTCCCCCTGTGAAAGCACATTGACCATCAGGGGGCAGCTCCTGCATTGGACATCTGCCCCCTGATGGTCAGTGAGTGTCATAGCGACTGATTATTCCACTGTTAGGATCCATTTGTGTATTACCCTTTTATTATATAGGATTAGCTTCAGAATAGTCACGGGGATGTAAAGTTCAGCCTAGGAAATCGTACTCACATGTAGGCTGCCCAGACGTAGGGACATGTTCTGTGATCTCAGTGGACATCCTCTATCTATGGCTGAGGTTTTCTAGGACTTGTTCTGCCCACCCCCTGCCCCTAAGCAGTCTGAGGAAATCAGTGGCCCCGTTTCTTCTGGTTCTAAATTGATTTTGCCTATGGACGGCCTTTCCTTATGTAGTTTTGGTTTAAAAACGTGCTCAGCAAATAGGTGTGAAAAAAATCCATGGCAAATACTGTTCTCTCGGGAATCATCGTCCCGTGCTTGAACTGTTGAAGAATTACTGACGTATTCGTCGTGGATTCCACCACGCAGACAGAAAAGTCATAAAAACAGGGGCTCCTCCCACTTCCCGAGCCTAACAACATGCACCGAGATCTCAGGTTCGCTGGAAGGGATTGGTCTGTGATGGAAATAGGCTCTGCATCCTGGGGTTCCTTGGGGATGAGGTCTTGGTGAGTCAGTGCAAGGTCCTCGCTTCACCTGGAAGTGGTTTGGAGGTGAGCGCCGCCTCTGCCAAGGTCCTTTTTAACAAGTCTTGTTGCTCCCCTGTCGTTGGGGGCCGATTCCTGTCAGTCAAGGCTAGTAAGCATCCGGGGAAATGTGCGGCCTGTGTTTTACAGTGATGGTTCTTTTTCTGGTAGCTTAGCACTCACTGCATTATAGGCTCCCAAAGGGGAGAGGGAGGTTAATTACATTAAATGAAGTTACTGCTAGAAGATTTGGTTTCTACCCTTCTTTTGTCACATGTAAGGATAATCCAAGAAACAGTCTTTTTTTTTTATCCTGATTTTAAAAAAATACCTGAAGCCAGTGAATTTCAGGTAGTGATCAGGGTGACTTGTAGTGAAAGAGGTGGTCCCCAGCAGTGATACAGAATGTGGGGGCCTCCTACAGCTTTGGGTAAGAGCAATCTAAAAATACTGTTACCTTACTGACATATTTATTTCACCAACAAACTGCGTATCCTTTGATTCTAAAAGGTCGCAGATGTATTTGACCACTAGGCTGAGGGAACATTTGCAACTTGGTAACTAGCAAAACTATGGGAGTTCCCATTTAATAGGGAAGCCCTCCTTTGACTATTTAAATATCACTCTCTTCAGAGGTTGAGATGATGTAAATAAAGCTAGAAATGTCCAAAACGTACGCAGAACTTACGTATTTCTGGTTTTAGGAATAATAAAATCTTCAGTGCAGTATTTTCTCTAATTGAAAGCTCCCACGTTTATACAATTAATTACATCCACAAAGGAAGAAAAAAAAATCCTTTCTAGTTTTATTACTCCTTGGCTTTAAGTAGCAAAGCTTTAGCAGATGTAAATTCTAAGGTGGGTTTTTTTTTTATGGAGGATTACTTAATGTGATAGGGTAAGGTAGTAAAAAATTGTCCTTGGATCTGGCACCTATTTGCATATTTTAACAAAGGAAGTGTTCCAGAAATGGATGCTCAGCTTGCAAATCCTCTGATCAGGATAGCATGCCATGCAAGTTTTCAAATCCGGTCAAGGCAGAAGTGTTTTCAGATTTTGAAAGTTTCTCCAGGTTCCCCGAGTGGTCCTGGGTTAATAACATGCCGAGAGTGCCGGGAGGCACAGAGAGTGAAACAGTTGAGGCTGGGCTGGGTCCGGTCTCTGCCTGGCTGGGCCGAGAGCCTGCCCTTTGAAGTCGGGGACCAGGGACCGGATGAGCCATCAGTAGTTGTTATGAGTGGAAGCCTGCGAGTTCAAAGCAGCTCCCAGAGAGCGCTGCCAAGTTTCATCTCGGAGCTCTGCAGCAGCCTTCAGATGGCTGCACGCTGACAAGATCGTGGCGTCTGTTTATTTCTCAGTATCCCCCACCAGCCTGACTAGCATTCGCCGTTATTTATGGAGGTCTTTCGGGCTGCGTCTGCCAAGCATGAGAATGGCTCAGTATTCCTGCCTTTCTTTCTTCCTCCTTTCCTGGTTTGATGGTTAACAACAGCTGTAATTTGGGATGAAAGCTGCTCCCCCCCCGCTTTAATTTGGAGACAGAGAGTGGGAAAATGAGGGAGGAGTATGTGTTCTTTTATCTAGAACCAACCCAGGAAAGAGGCATATAAAATATATATATATTTTTGCCAAACTCAAGACTCAGTTGTACTTTAGATGAGACTTTCAACCTTGGTCTCGGTGACTGTGGTTTTACTTACGAAAGTTGACCTTCCATTTACTACTCAGATGCTGCAGGTGAAGTCTGCGTGATGAGTATTGTAGGAACTGCTGGTGTCTTGTTTCTGGAACCTACAATGGCCTTTGGGCTTGGATCAAGTTTTAGGGTTTGAATGGGATCCAATATTTGATGATAAGCCCCAAAGCCCAAAGCAGTAAGTGTGGATAACTTGCGGATCGTCTATTGGGGTTATTAATGGGAAGATTCATGGCTTTTGACATTGGGTAAAGCACGTTCAACATTCTCCCGTCGGCTTTGCCTGAGGACACGTTGTGACACGGAGATGGATTTGGGGAGCGTCACCGGTGGCTTCTGTGAGGGAGAGCGAGTGGCCCGTGTGTGACAGTTCTTCCCGTGGGACGGGCTCCTCCAGGGGCCCCGGACCGCCTCCGAAGCTTTTCTTACTTTATAAAAACCCTGCTGCGTGGAGGCTTCGTTCCAGTGAACCCTGCTCTTTCTCGAGTCTTCCCCCCTCCCGTGAGATTTAGTGATTCCATGTGCAGGCTGGACTCGGACCGTGTGCCTTGTGTGGGGAGGGCGGGCTGTGGGAGGCTGCTCCTGTGAGTTAGCCGGGTTTCTTTCCTGGGACTGAAGACAGTGGCTGCCAGGATCTGGACTCCTGTGCAAACAGAGCTAATTGGATGTCGGAACCGAAGTGACTGCTTGAAGCTGCTTCTCTTCGGTGGGGTGGGTGCGAACTTCCAAGGAAGCACCTTGGGAAGAAGGGTCAGCCTTCCTTCTTTGCCGCCTGGACGTGGAGGGTGGGGACTGAGCGGAGGCAGGAGCTCGGAAATGAACTGCCCTCAGGACGCGTTACTCACATTCCTGATGCCTTCTCCCTGGTTCTCTGTGCAGGTGAAATGACAAAAGGTATTTCCTGTGAGCTCTGTGGGCGGAGGGCCGGGCTCACTGTTCCTTCCCCATCGGCTGGTTCCTGAGAGCCTGCGTCCAGGACTCAGCTTCAGAAACCACCGTTCTGGAGCTGGGGGGCCTGCCTCATGGACCAGACACACAGAGGGACCTCCACTTCCCCGACTTTGGCCATCTCATGCTGTAGTCCCTCAATGATGAAGCCTATTGGCTGCTGTCTAGGGCAGTGGTCGCCAGCCAGTGGTCAGTGAGGTTGAAAGGTTGGTGACCGCAGGTCTAGGGTGATGGTGCAGCAAAGGGCTTTGGGTAGTGGGAAATGGACATGTAGTGGGCGTGGCTACACGGCCATGGCGAAGCGCGGGCTACTGCTGCTGCTGTATCCAAGTTAAGTGGCCAGCATGTGGATCCCTGGGCTCATGTAACTGTACCGCATCACACATGCCTTCCTGTTCTCCCTCAGCTTTGCCTTATTAGAGCATCAGTCCTGGCTCTGGTGACCTGATCCTCTGCCGAGCGGACCTGGGTGATTCCTGCCCGGGGCTGAGCTCTGTGTGGGGTCTGGGACCTGGGCAGGAGCTCGCAGGGTGTGGCGTGCCAGACAGGGCCGAGCAGGAGCTGTGAGCGCTTGTCCTCCGTCTGTGTCCTCACAGCGGAGTTGTGGTGTGGAAGACGCTGTGACTATTGCGTGTGACCAGAATCTGAAAATAATAACCGTTTCATTTTTGCAGCTACATGTAGATTTGGTGTGTGTGTTATGTAATCATACAATCGTAAAAGTCTGAATACAAGAAAAGATGAAACCTGTGTGTGTGCGCTGCTCAGCGCAAGCTGGCCTGTAAGATTTGTCACTTTTAAGTTCCTAAGGGTATGGAAGGATGCCCTCAGCTTTTAAAAATAGCCTTAACACACACACACACACACACACACACACACACATACACACACACATTTTCTCCTTTTAAACGATGGTGTATTCCTTTGGTTGACATTCTGGACTTTGTAATTGGCTGTGGGAGGGTGAGCGAGTTCTCAGGACTCAGGGTCATGTGTGTAATTATCTGGCTGGACAGCACTGACCTCATAGTCCTCCCTGCCTAAATCCTATGGCTCTCTTGTGGGAAATTGTGTGCATGACTGTGTGTGCAAAATGGGTGTGCACCCATGTGACTTTCTGTGCGTGACTGCATTGAGATAGCACATGTGGGACTGTGTGTGCATACAGGTGCACATTGTGTGTGTGTGTGTGTGTGTGTGTGTGTGTGTGTAGAGAAACATCAGGACAGACAGGCAGACTCGGCCAGAGAGTGGAATGAGATGCCGCGGGTCGGCGTGGCCAGTGAGCGTGGCCGTGATGTCCAGGTGGTGGCAGGGTGACTCAGCAGCGTGGATCGCCAACGCTCTGAGCACGGTCTGTTTTCAGATGTGGCTTATGACTCTCCGCCCTGTGGTGCAACGCGGCCACCACAGCCGCAGACCTGCTTCAGTCCTGTGTGCAGTCGTGAGCTGCCAGCATGCGTGGGAAGCAAAGGCGGACAGGGACACAGCAGCCTGATGCAGATGTTTTCTTTGGTTGGAGAGAAGACAGTGGAAGATGTCAGAGTCGCTAAGTGGTTGCTGTTCTTAAAATTGAGTTTCAGGAACAGCAGCTGCAGCCTTCCAGGCACCTCTGGTTCTGCAGTCGTGCATCTTGCTTATTGCCTTAGCGACCTCAGTGTGCTCAGGAGGAGCTGGGACCCTGTCCCTGAAGGCACTGTCCCCTCACCTGGGTGCACCGGCAGAGCTCAGATCACATGGCTCACGGGGAGGTTATCCTGAATGTAGCCGGTGGAGCAGGCCAGCGAGGCAGCGTGGTGGAACCTTCTGGTAGGCGCTGAGCCTGCTGCCTTCATCTCTGGGCGGTCAAGTTTGTTCTTGGTTATTTGATTAGCCCCCCGTCTCCCGCTACGAGAACCGTGGTGAGTGCTTTGCTCAGTGAAGTCAGCAGGAGGCGTTGCCCTGACGTTTGAAAGGTTTTATTTAAAGAGCGAATAAATTAATTAGTATCGAACATGATGGCATCCTTAGCAAGTAGAAGGTGGGGCTGAGATCTCCTGTGCCCTCAAAATATGTCCTCAGAGAGCTGCCCCACCCCTTGGGAGGGCCGCTGTCCTGCATGCATGGCTACATACACACGGGCACCCCGGTGCACACACAGGACCTGTGATATCCTCGCTGTCCAGGGATCGTCTCTCAGTCAGTCAAAGAAATGCTGGTTTCCTTTGTCACCCTTCAGACGAGGCCATGCTCTTAAACAGGGAGGAAGGCTGTGGGGAGCTTTGTGGCCGAGCGCGTAGCCGGTGACCCGTTGTTTCCTGGCCCCGTGATCCTCACCTTTGCCCCAGATAGCTCCTGTCCTGAGTTATTTTGGGCTGGCCGGCCAGCTGCAGGGCTTCTTAGACAGCCATGGAAGGGATGCCAGGCCGGAGGGGGGCAGCGGGACCAGGCTGAGGGCACTTCCTTTTCAGTCCAGCTAATAGGATTTGTTGGAAAACCCTTCACATAGCTTTACAAACCTCTAATTCATAGATGCAGGGCTCCTGCTTAGCCAAGGCCTCCTGGAAAACAATCACAGAAATAAGATTTTGCAACTCCTTCTCAAAATAGAACTATGACTCAGTGATTGAGAAAACCCACGTCCCTAGCTGGGGCTTTCCAGAGATGCTCGAGCCTCTGAATGGCCTTGTGGCCTTGGGGCTTGTGATTTTTCTGTCTTGACTTTAAAAACTGCATAAATCGGAGGTGAGCTGTAAATTAGGGGCACAACTGAAGGTACACAACAAAGGGGATACGTGTATTGTCTCTTTAGATAAAAAGGAGAGAAAATAAAACTAAGGGACGAAGACATTCACAAATGAGAATGTATAGATGCTTTTTTTTTTTTTTTCACATTTAATGAAGACTACTGTAATGATAGTCCATACTGTGTGGCTTAGGTAGCCTGCCCGAGAGTACGGAAACATTTAGTGATGGAGTTTGAGAAGAGTTGCTTAAATTATTAAGTAAAATATATAAAGCAGTTCTTTCCACTAAGTGTCTCTGGTGAAGTGGAACTTTTGAGATTTGATATTTCTCTAATAGTTTGAACTTGTCCTGTTGGAGAGACAGAAAATCTACGCATTTTATTCTCATTTATACCCATAAAAGGCTGTAACCTACCTGTGCCTGGCCTCCTGCTGTGGGAGAGATTACTGGCCAGATAGGCGGTGGCCATCCTGGCTCTGAGGCCCCACAGCCACCGCTCTGCTGACGGCTCTGTAACCCACAGGTGCTGGGCTGGGACCGGCCATGCTCTCCCCACCTGGAGCCCTGACAGAGGGAGAGGCTGTTGGATGAGGCAAGGTGGGATGCTCCTTTTATCGAATTTAGCTCTGTAAAATAATAGTCTTCACTTGGTGGGCATGGAGTTATTAGCAAGTTCTGGCGAATGCTCAGAAGGGCGGTGGCTAGCACAGTGGTTGGCAAACCTCGGCTTGTGAGCCACAGGCAGATCTTTGGCCCCTGGAGTGTACCTCAATCAGATTGTGGACATTTTTAGCCAAAGGCCAGCTTAGGAGTACCCTAATGAAGTTAATAACAGTGTACCTACCTATATAGTTTCAGTTTAAAAAATTTGGCTCTCAAAAGAAATGTCAATCGTCGTACTGTTGATATTTGACTCTGTTGACTAATGAGTTTGCAGATCACTGGGCTAGCACATTCAGTCTGCTTGATAGAAGACACACCTGAAAATGCTGAAGGAATGAAAATAATTTGTTTTGACAAAGTTCTGTTTGTGAAGGGATGTAACCACCACGCCTCGCACGCACGGTCTCATGCACCCTGTGAAGTGCCCCGTCTGTGTCGTCTGTCTCCGGGCAGACTGGAGGGAAGAGCCAGCCGTAGAAATGGTTTCTTCTTTCCTCCTACTCTTTACACACAGTCTTTATTACTCCTGGTTTTCCGACTCAAAGTCCTGGAAGGGCTAGTAACGTGCATTGATGGAGCAGGCTAGAGTGTAGGGCACACGGGGGCAGCCCTCACTCGTCGAATCAAGGGATGCTCCCTCAGCTGGCATAACTGGAGGAGGTGATTTCCCATATTAGACTTGTGATCAGATGTGACCCTGGAACTAGGACTCAGACCTACAGACTTGAGTCTCCCATGACAATGTTCTTCATTCAACGAGCCTGCCTTCTTAGACTGGATACCGTCTCCACACCCCTGAAGCGTACCTGTTTTAACTCTGAGAGGAACTGCTTTGAAACCAATGTAAAAATACCTACTGGAAAACGTTTTGAAGTTAGTCCTTACTAAGTCACTAAAATGCTTTAGGCAGTGACTAGATCACTAAATTGAATAAATTTTCACAGCTTTGGACTTTTGGAGGTACTATAACACTGGTCCCCAAAGTCTAATGCATATGGATGTGTTTTATTTTAATGGATTTTTGCCAAATAATTCCAGTATATAATTAATTCAAAGCTCTCCATGTTTGTTTTTAAAAAAATGTGTTCTATTGTTTTTTTTACAGAGAGGAAGGGAGAGGGAGAGAGAGTTAGAAACATTGGTGAGAGAGAAACATCAATCAGCTGCCTCCTGCACATCTCCTCCTGGGGACGTGCCCGCAACCAAGGTACATGCCTTTGACCATTCATGTGTAAGCATTTTAATGTAGGATGACTCAGTTTTCACAGTGTGCTGATCCCATCATTTTTCTTATGACTTAGACTTTACTATTGTTTTTACTGTAGTTCACGTTGCTTGTGTCGTGCATGGAATTGTATATATCATTACCTAAGCCAGGGAGCTCGTTGAGTCTGCAGGCTGATGCTCTATCCACTGAGCCAAACCAGTTAGGGCAAAATTCTTCATGTTTTAATCCTCTTAAAATATTGATGAAGGAACAGAAACCAAAACGGGAGATGCTTTAAGACCCTCTGATGAATCGCCCTTCTGATGATGCATGGCCTGAAGCTGTGTTTCAAAAGAAACACGCACGATTGTATTAATGGGTCGTAAAGCAAGTTCTTGGTGCCTGTCTTTCGCTAATAAATACCTGTTGTTTAAAAGTAGATGCCTCTTCCATCCCCTTTCTGGAATCCTGGGACCACCCACATAGCTCCAGGCAGAAGAGGGTTATACATTGTGCTCAGGCGCCACCTAGCGGCAGAGGCCAAGCATGGCGCTGGCACCAGCGCCGCTGGGCTGGAGGCCTGCTGCCCTCACAGTGAGCACAGACCAGTCCTTATGAAATGGCCTTTGTTCCACAAGTCAGACACGTGCCTGACTTTAAATCTGAAGGCTCTACTAGTAAATCACCTTTTTTTTTTTTAAAGGATCATTATCATTTCCATGTAAATGCACAGAATTTGGGTTTTGCATTTTCGGATCATGAAGCAAGCAGAAAAACTTGGAAACCACATACGGCTGTGTTGTGTGTGTGCTCATCGTTGTCACGCTGGAGACTCACAGTGTTACTTCTCTTCCAAAGTCCTTCTGGGCCCCTGATCCCTTAAAACACTTCTCGTGAAGGAGAAAGCACAGGCGGTTTATGTTAAGTGCATTCTTGGTAATGCTTGGTGAGTGATTAGGACTCCCGGTCCACAGGAGCAGTGTGATTGGAGGAGGATGTGAAACAGGCCTGGGTGCCCCTCCTTCCTGCCCTTCTGCTTACTGTTCACTTCCTTGTTGACATTTAAAACTCAGAGTGCTGTGAGTACCTTCTTCTCAGTAGTTACAGGGACAGTTTCTTGTTAAGGTTACATGGACTGCCCTTTTCACCTAAGTAAGCTGGAAATGCTCCTTATTTCCAAGTATGGTTTTTAAAGTTTTGCTGGATGATTTCTTTTCTTTTCACATATCTTTGCCTTTTTTTTTTTTTAATCCTCAAAAGGCCACGTTACAGTTTGCTATTAGATTTTGGGGGTGAAGGAGTCTGTATAAAATATTACAGTCACATTCACAGTAGAGTTGAGTTCCTTCACTTCAGGCTGGCTTAGAGTTAGAAAACAATCCCAGCAGCCCCAGTGATGTGGTTTTATGGTCCAATCAATGAGGAAGCAATTAGTAAGTTCTAGCTAGGCTCCTAGAATGTGACTGTGTTTTATGGTGGGCAAACTACTGTTTAGTAACTGAGAGCTGTGAGAAGAACTGGGTATTTGATTAACCTTTAAAAATGTTGGTTTTGTAGTCACCGAATAGGAAAGCTTTTGAAAAATGATGTTCCCGGATTTTAAACTTTAGATTTTCTTATGTAACAAGGTTACTTTAGTTAGAAATGCAGTATTTAATTTGAAACTTTTTTCCCTTGAGAAATCAAAATCTGATTTCCAAAGTGATGAAATATTCATAAAGGTTTCTATTAATGCAAATATGTTACAGTTTTGCAAGTGATGTTAATATGATAATTACTTAAAATGGAAACTTGTATACTGTATTCTATTATACAGAAGAAATAGCCGGGACAACTTAGGGAACAAAATATTGGTCCATGTGTAAGCATTTTAATGTAGGATGACTCAGTCTTAACAGTGTGCTGATCCCATCATTTTTCTTATGACTTAGACTTCACTCTTATTGTTACTTGTGTTGTGTGTGGAATTATATATATCATACTAAGCCAGGGTACTTGGTTTCCTCATCGATCAGACTTTATCCACATTACTTTTGTAGCTTCCAAGGCATGCCTAAGTGAGGGAACTTTAACACACTCCTTTAAGAGGAATTTTTCTGACCACAGGGCTGAACTATGATACTGGATTATGAGAAGTGATTTTTTTTTTCATCCTCCCTGGAGACTAAAGCTGTCCTTTGCTGACCCTGCTGCTAGTTTCATTTTGGTGGCAGTGGTGCCTGGTCTGGGAGCCTCAGACTTCCTTGTCTGCTGGAACTCCAGGGACCAGGAGCCCCTGAACTGGCTCCCTGGGGAACACGCTTCCCGGGGCAGCCCTCTGTGTAAACAGGGCAGATAACAAGTTTGGCTGGTTCCTTTTATTTCCAAGAGGGGAACATCCAGATGCAGCCAGCCCGGGGCGGTGTGGTGCAGTGTGGACTGTGTTTCTCCTGCACAGGAAGCTTACATCACATTAGTTAATGGAAAAGCCACCCGGATATTGAAGCCAAAACTTTTGCTGAACTAAATCTTGATGCCTATTGTTCTCATCTCTCTCGAAACATCTGACCTGTATTCCCGCCTGTATCTTTCTGGTTACCAGTCACCCCCTTTTAAGACAGCTGAAAAATTATAAAGGAAGGCTCTCTAAAGAAACATTACTTAAAGCTGTAATGTTCTTGCTATCATGTCAAGCTTTGATAACAAGACGTATTTGATATGAGTGGCTAGACTCACAAATACCAAAATGAACTGCTGAAATCTCAAATTTCTCTTTAATCCTGTAGCTGGTAATTATGATGGACCTTTCTTGGGATAGTAGGAGTGGCATGAAGATGTACAATAGTTACAGCTCCTCTGGCTGGAGAACCGAGTACCTGAATGCGGGTTTGCTATGAGCCCTGAGCCAGCTGTCATTCGGGTCATCAGGGCAAAGGGTACCTGGGGAACTTGAGTGAAGAGAGCAGGCTGCTGATGGAAGCTGCCCTCTGTCAGGAGGGCTTGGGGGAAGCATCACTTCCGACTTCACCTGCAGCCCAGCTGGCTCAGTGGCAGTGGCAGTGGCAGGAGGAAGGGGAAGAAGCAAGGGCCTGTCTCTGAAATGTGGGCCCCAGAAGGTGCTGCGGGTGCCCTTCCCCCTCTGCTGCAGTGTGACCAGAACCATCCCTTTGCCAGTGTCCACCGAGTTCCCCCAAATTTCCTGCTGTTCAGGAAGCCTGGTGTTGGCCATGCCGTGTGGGGGCATCACTCTCCTGGCACCTCCTCCTCTGCCTTCTCGCCTCTCCCTCCAAGGCTTCCTCTGTGCTCTGAACCCACTTCAGTTCCTCCCAGGAGAGCGCTTTCTTGAGTTACCTGGAGCATCCCTTCAGCCCACGAGGGCCATTTCCTGCTTAGAGTCATCGTGGCCCATCCCAGGGCCTTGTGGGCTGAGGTCTGACGCCTACCATCATTATGGTGACACGTCCACTTTGCCACACTGTTTCCATCTCATCTGGGAATTAGTCCTTTGTCCTTACATGCTTCTTTCTTTCCCTTTTTGACCTGTCTCCTCATTCTCCTGTGGACTGAGAACAGAGGATTCACCTTACCTTTGTTGCACTGCAGGTCTCTGTGCAGAGGTGTCATATCTGAGCCCTCAGATGACTTTTTTGGGTCAGAATAGAATTTTCTTTTGGGGGGGGGCGGGAGTGGTATGCTCCCAGCTGAGAGTGAGAGTGTGGAAAGTGTGTGTTTTACATGGTCCCTGGTCACTTGCTATTTGCACTTTGGGTTCAGCACACTGGCCTTTGGCCTCACACTCATCAGCTGTCCCTAGACTGCCCTCCCCTGCAGCCAGGCCTGGGTCCCCTCTGGCCTTCCCAGTCGTTGTTGTTGGAGTCACGTTGGCAGGCCCAGCTCCCGTGAGGTGAGGCTCGAATTCACGTCGGCATTTGTCATGTGTGTTTACAATCTCGGGTGAGGGACGGGGAATGACGGGCGGGAGAAGTCAGTCTCTACAGAACTTCTGTGAACAATGGACACGGAGCTGCTGTGTGTCTACAGGGTGAACATAAAGGACCTACTGAGGGTGTTTGGAGATGGGAAGACCCCCGTCGGATGAAGGTTCATGGTTATGTGCTTGGGGTGTTGCATTCGTGAGAAGTTCCTTTCTGCTTTTAGTTGTTATGTTTTAACCGGGAGACTGGGAATCTATGAAATTATAATAAACACTAGAGGCCTGATGCACGAAATTTGTGCAAGAGTAGGCCTTCCTTCCCCCTGCTGCTGACACTGGCTTCCCTCTGGCACCCGGGACCCAGGCTTCCCTCACAGCCTCGGCTTCATCAGGAAGGATGTCCAGTCTAATTAGCTTACCACACTTTTGTTATTAGAGATGAAAAGGAGACAAACAACCATAGCCATACAATAAACGACAGACAAGCTGAAGTGCGTTGGCTGGTTGTCTGGAGTGAGGTCCTGAGAAGCGAGGAGTAGGAAAGAGGCTCTTCTTACCCACAGGCCTCTCCCCGCCAGGAACCACCTCCTCCCTGCGCGCCCGGCCACGCAGTGACTGCTGCAGAGCTGCAGAGGGCACTCACAGTGAAGTCCCACCTGCTACTTTTAAAGCTATAAATTGATCAATGACAAAACACTTTTAGAAAAAGTATTTCTGCCTTCCATCCCTCTCGCCTACCTGCAACACCACTAATGCACAGCAAATTGCACAGGAGAGAAACGACAGCATTGCAGGCGTTGTGGGAAACCCCGGGTGGTGGTGGTGGTGGCCAGAGCGATGGAGGAGTGAGGCCACCTCATGCAGCGATGTGGACGGTCCGCCCTGTTCCTGGGGGCTGATGTCCGTTTCCCTGTGCTGCTCGGTGACCAGGCCTCACTGGCTCTTCCAGTGCTTTCTCCTGGCAGCCTCACCAGAATCCTGATCTTGGTGACTCCAGTTCTTTGTCCTATAGTGACCCCAGCACCCCTCAGTCTCGGCACAAGTAGAGTTGTCCAGAGGTTTTTTTTAAAAAAGTTGGGTGAGCAGGCGTCTCCCCCAAAGGCTGGTTCTTGGTCTAGGCACTGACCTTGGAAATTCCTTGTCGCTGATGGTTCATGCTCTTTGCAGATAACTCTGGAGTGCTGCCCTCCAGGAACCACTCATTTATTCATCCATCCACCCACCCACCCACCCATCCTTCCCTCCTGTCCTGAGTGAAAGGCAAAGTCTGTGGCAGTCCAGCCCCCTTTATAGAGGAACAGTTCAAGATCCTGCAGTCATTCTTCATATTTTTAAAAATATATCTTTATTGATTTCAGAGAGGAAGGGAGAAGGAGAGATAAAAACATCAATGAGACATACTCATCAACTGGTTGCCTCCTGCACGCCCCATGCTGGGGATCAAACCCTGACCGGGAATTGAACTGTGACCTCTTGGTTCATGGGTCAATGCTCAACCACTGAGCCACACTGGCCAGGCCATTCTTCATATTACTTGGTGTCCAGAAATGCCCCCAAGCCCTTTTAGCAACCTGTTCCACCTACCCTGCCCCTTATCTCTCCTGCCCTCAGTGTGTGTGTGTGTCTCAGAGCTGCATCTGGGCTCTTCCAACCACATGTGCTCCTCCGTGCCCTTGCTTCCCTGGCGATAGCTCAGGATGCTTTGGCTCCAGCTAAAACCCTGGTCTGTGGCAGCTCATTCTGAGCTTGCGGTCCCCTAGGAGCGTAGAGTCTTTTTTCAAGCACAGCTTTAATGCCAGTCCTTTCTCTTCCTGTACTTTCTGTTCCCCCTTATCTTGTTAGATTTGAGCCTTTGTTCCCTGTTGTTGAAAACTTTGATCTGTGGTGAAGGTTTGGCTGTCCCTCGGAGCTGAGTGTCAGTTCTGGGTCTGAGAAGCTCGTCCAGTCCCAGCTTTTCCTCGAGGCCACTGATAAAGATGATGGTGGCCTGTGGGAGGACAGACGCTGTGCCACCCTTCAGGAACCTTCCTCCTCTTCCAACCTGGGTGGGCCCTGGCTTAGCTCCTAGCTCTCCTCAGTGTTCTAAACTCAGCCATGTCCTGTCTGGTCCCTTTGACAGCCAGGAGGTCCCCTGAAGGATCCTTTCAATAAATGGAATCACACTGTACGATGAGGGCCTTTGGTATGCTGTTAGATCCCCCCTAAACCTGGGATAAAATGTTTAGAAACTCTTCTTAGTTTATAAACCAGAACACCGAGACACACAGCATTGATCGAATCTGCTCTCCCAGCAGGTCAGTCACCAAATATGTTTTGACTTGCGTTACATTTTCTGCCAACTGCCGGCCTTGCTCTTCATGCGACGCAGTGCGGTGGTGACAAGGGCAGTAAGGAGGCGGCCCTGTCCTGGGGGCGGGCCAGCCTGCCCTTCGGTGTGGTCTCAGCCGGCTGCATGGCTCCCTGTTCTGCTACACGACGAAGGGCCTGGAGGAACAAGACACATGTTTGTCCTGCGCTTACTGGGTGGTGGTAAAGGGGGTGTGGGCGGGTAACGCTGTGTCCCCACGCCCCTCTGTGTCCTCAGAGTGGGACCCCAGCGGGGCGGTGTTCCCTGGGGGCTCTGTCCTCACGGGCAGCCTGGGAGGTGAGTCCCTGGAGAATCCGAGTCACTGGGTCCAGCTCCCTCTGCCCCCTCTTTATGCTCCATCACAATAAAAACGTTTAGAAAACGTGAAAGGGGAGTGATGTTCTCCCTGGCCAGGTGCCGGAATCACTGTGTCAGTGTTTCAGGGGCAGCGCTGTGTTTGTGTATTGGAGATGCCCCCTCAGGGGTTCCAAACATTGAAAGCCCCTAACTCACCCCCAAGCTTCCAGGGCTGGTGGGGGTTCCAATGTGAGATGTGTGTGCAAGGTGAGCACGGCACCTCCCAGCCTTGGAGTGTGGGTATGGTCAGTGCTAAAACCACATGCAGGAAACTCCTACTGAGAAAGAAATGGAGTTTTTAAGGGATGTGTGTGTCACAGAAGTTATTGGGCCAAAGAGAGAGGGCAGCCATGGACAAACGACTGTATGTGAGTGTGCATGTGTATGTGCATGCAGATGGTGCGTGTGTAGGGGTTCACACACATGCTGCGTGCTTCCTGCGGGCTCGGCACATGCTGCAGCACCCGGACAGCAGTGCGGGTCCTCTAAGGCGCTTGTGACCACAGGGACATGCGGGCCTTCCTGAGCCTCTGTTCTCAGGATGCCGCTCAGCCTCCCGGTGAAGATCAAGTGCATTGTCTGCGGTAAGCACGTGACGCTGTGCTGACTCCTAGCTGTCCTCCTTGTGATCTAATAAGGTGTTTGCTGCATGTCGCCTCTGAGGCAGCTGTGTGTTCATGGAGCTTGGTGACCAGCAAGAATGGTTGGACAGCAGCTGGGGCTGGGGATACTGCAGGGAGGGGGCCCTTCAATGCCAGTGGGTGAGGGCCTGGCCTGCTTTACGGTGGTGGGGGTGGTGGCCCGGAGTTCTTTGGGAAGTCCGCCTTGCGGATGAAGTGACCATGAATAAATTGGAAATGGCACCGAAGAAGGAGCAGAGGCCCTGGGTCCTGGCCCCTGGGGGCCAGCAGGGCAGCACTCCCCTCGGCCTGCCTAGACTTGACAGTGCTGAGGGCAGCCCTTCGCAGCCCTTCACAGCCCCTCACTTTTGGGTCCATTCTGGTGCCTTAAGGGCAGCCAGGTCGTCAGATGTGGGGGTTGGCGGGAGAGAGCGGGGGCCAGGCCTCGGGTGCTTCTCTGAGTTGACCAGAGTCTGCTATTGAAGGTCAGGTTCACCAGCCCAGTTGACCCGAGAACCTCAGTGAGAAAGAGCCCTGGCAGTGATAGGTGGGCTGCCTGGTATGAAGAAGCTCATGGCTACCCCGTGCCTCCCTCTCTCGCTCATTCTGATCTCAGGTTATCCATAGTCCCCATTCCTGATTGTCCCCCTGGAGTTACCTGGCCTCTGGGGAGTCGTCTTTCTTCTGGGTACCAGTTTTCTTGGGTAACAGTCTGCTGAGCCTAGTGGGGGACTTGGTATGTTATGTCTGTTATTTGCTGTTCGTGTCTTACATTGAGTCTCCATCAAAGGCACTGGAAGCTGAGCTGTGATGTTTGATGCTGCTTTTTGGGAGCATGATCTTGGGACTTGGCAGGAGCTTTGCAGACCCCCCAGAAGTGCATTGTGAGATGGCACAGGCCTCACGGCTCAGTTTGGGGACTCTACCAACAGCCTTCCCCATGTGTTTTCGTGAGTCCATGGTCCTTCAGGATGGGAAACACCAGCTTCCCAGCCCCTGATGCTGCTCTGCGAACATTCAAAAGTGAATTTGACACAATCAGCAGCCGTCTGAGTTAATCCAAGGCCAGTGGCCTTCCCCTCTAAGTTCCAGGTAGAAGGTCCCTTCCATCAGGAGGGCTTGCCAGGGTTTCCCGCCTTCTGAGTGGTCACGGGTACCACTTGTGACAGACAAGCACACTTGACTTTACTCTTAGCTTTTTGGAGCTGCAGAAAGCATCCCTTCTTGTCTTGATTCCTCACCATTTCTGCTGATTACAACATACAGGTAACACGTTTTATGGGAACATAATCTTTTTAAGTTGCTTGTGAGTGGCTCACTACTTATCTGCTGATTGTAAATGAGCCTCAGCTCCCAGGACATGGCCTCTGAGAAGGGTGCTTTTCTGAGGATCCCTTCTGAATAGTGTGTGGTTCCCAAGTCTCAATTCCAAGAATATACTCAGATACTTTAAAGAGCATTCTGTGTAAACAGACCCCTACCTTCCAAGAGAGTCTTAAAGTCTCCAAAACAATCTTGTGTAACAACCGGCAGTACTGGGCTTCTTACAAGAGAACACCTAATCTTAACTCAGTGGTTGACCCTTTTGGGATTGGGCCAGGTTGGCCTGTAGCAGTGACAGAGGCAGCCAGGGCCCCTTGGGCAGAGTAAGCTGTTTTCCCGTGTGGGATGTGGCCACGGATTGCATATAGGCCTCTGAGTTTTCTTACCTTAACACCTCTGGCTAAGGGTGATCCTGCAGCTCCCCAGTAGCCCCAGCTTGCCTGAGTTAGAGCTTGGGAAGTCTGTGTGTAAGGAAGGGCATTTCCTGGTGTTTGATGAACTAGTCTCCCTGTTAACTAGTGACTCCATTGTTACAGGTAACCAAATATCCAGCTATTTCATTTTCCTCCACAGTCGCCTGAATCATTTAAATCAATTGAAAAAAAGATGCCCCGCCCCAAATGTCATGTTGCCCCTGGTGGTGGCCGGCTCCACGGCTCCTTGCAGAGCGCAGCGGGGAGCCGGCCTGACTCTGGAGGGCTCAGATTCCAGCCGGGCACCCTCTCTGCGCCCAGCGCCCAGTTGTGCTTCTGTACCTTGTTCTGTTCTGATGAGAAATGGTAACTTCACGTTTTACATTTGATCCTCAGGGGCAAAGCCACACAGCCGCCGCTTTTCTGAAGACCTGGCTCCGCTCCTGCTCTCCAACGGAGGCCAGAGTCACAGCCTTGGACACACCCTGCCAGGACAGGACCCCGGCGGGCCCCGCGCGGAAACAGCAGCCCCTGCGTCCGCCCGTGAGGACCGCAGCAGGGAGACCTCCAGGAGACAGGAGCTGCCTCGGTTTTCTGTGGACTTGAAGATGCCTGCGTGCCAGCCCAAGCAGGAGGTCCGCAGCTTCAGGGACGCCGTCGACTTCCCTTCGAATGCAGGTCAGGCTTTTCCGGAAGGAGCGGCCCTGCTGCCATCCTCGGAAAGCCCGGCTGGCCGCCCCAAAGAGAAGCCCTGCGATCTGCACCAGAAGGAGCATCCTGGGGGCAGGAGGGCGCCGGCCCCAGACCTGATCCCGCTAGACCTGAGCGAGAGGTCGACCCGGGACAACGCCAGCCACAAGGAGCTGGCCTCCTCGCTGCAGGCGGCGCTGGCCGTGTACCCGTGTCCCTACTGCAGCCACAAGACCTACTACCCCGAGGTGCTGTGGATGCACAAGCGGATCTGGCACCGCGTCAGCTGCAGCTCCATGGCCCCCCAGTGGACGCAGCCCAACGGCTACAAGAGCATCAGAAACAACTTGGTTTTCCTCGTCCGGAGCGGACGCACAGGCCCCCCGCCCGCCCTAGGGGGCAAAGACTGCCAGCCTCTGCCCATTGCGAGGTTCACGCGCACCCAGGTGCCAGGTGGGGCGCCGGGGCCCAAAGGCAGCTCCTTGCCTCTGGGTGGAACCACAAAGGCCACCGGCATGCCTAAGAGCCGGGAGGGCCACCCGGGGGGCCCCTATGCGCTCTGGGCATCTGGCTCCGAGGGGCCTCGGCAGACCAAACCGGGCCATGGCCCGGAGCAGCACGGCGCCCTGGCCCAGCCGCCTCCGCCCAGGCCGAAGCAGGAGGCCGGCGCCAGACCGGGGCCTGTAGCGGGCGGTGGCTTTAGCAGAAGTGCCACCCCTACACCCACTGTCATTGCCCGGGTGGGCTCCCAGCCTCCGGCCACCAGCAGGCTGGGGGACAAGTATGTCATCGCCCCTGTGGGGGCTGGCCTGGGCCCCCCCAATAAGCACAGTGCCCCGGACCCACCGAAAGCCAAATTGAGCCCTCAACCTCAGGGTCAACCGCAGGTGAAAGACGACGGAGGTCCCGCTCTACCTCCTCGAGAGCCCCCCTCCAAGGCCGGCCAGGGCTCCAGAGGGAACACAGCCCCGCAGGCTCAGCCCACCACCCAGGCCGTCAAGCAGGAGCCAACGCCTGAGGGCCACGAGAAGCGCCTAGACATCCTCAATATCTTTAAGACGTACATTCCAAAGGACTTGGCCACGCTCTGCCAGAGCTGGGGGGCCAGCGGCCCTGCGCCCGAGCACAGAGGTAAGTTTGCTGTCCCCTCCCTGCGTCCCAGCCGTGGCCCCAGCTGGCTCCCCCCGCCCTCCAGCTGGGAGGGCCGCCTGCTGGCAGCATCTAACCTGTGGCCTTGGGGCTGCCTCCCTCCCGGGATGTTCATTTGGAAACAGTTCCACCTCCTCCACGCTGATGTTGACAGGAAGGAGCAGGCCGCCTCCATGGCACTTCACCTCTTTGATATTTTAAGCAAAGTGTCATGGTCCCTTGTTTTATTTTTATTCGTATGCAGTGGGACCTCGGTTCTCAAACTTAATTTGTTCCGGAAGGCTGTTCAAGAAGTGATTTGTTTGAAGACCAAATCATTTTTCCCCGCATTGGAAATAATGTAAATTAAATTAATCTGTTTCAGACCCCCTAAATGATTCCCTCTTTTAACCTTTCTTATTCCGATTACTCTGAAAAATTAGCTTCTATCATGCTTTGCAATTATTTCTCTTGGAAGCTCTATCACTGTTCTCACAACCTTCCTTTTCCCTTTGCTGCTATCACTAACCTTCTTAGGGCCCACGGTGACTTACTGTCTATATTTAATCATAATAATGAGCAGCACCAGACGAAAAAATACCCTGAAAATATTTCACAGCACAATTTCCCGAGATGCAAATGAGGTTTAGTGGTAAATTGACTCAACTTTTGTGCATTCTCTCCTTTGTTTGTAGCTTGAGACACGTGACTGATCATACAGGTATTAGCATGAAAGGGTTGTTGGGTCGAGAACCGAAGTTTTGTTCAACAGCCGAGACATTTTCCCCGTGAACAACTTGGTCGAGAACCGAATTGTTCAAGATGGGAGACATTCGAGAACCGAGGTTTGACTGTAGATAATTAAAATATCTATATATCTATATACATCAGTGTGCCAGCATTAGTGAGCAAAGCCTCTGTAGACTAGAAATGTACCATCTAAAGTTTGGGGAATGGACTTTTGCTAGTTCTGGAAAAAATATTCCTTAAATGCTTATTTCCTTTCCCACCAGTCCCTCTGTGTTGACACCTAACAGCAATAACAAGGACGTGCCAGCAGGTTTTCACGTGCCCCGTTGGGTATGATGCCCTTGATCGTGAGCTGAAGGTCACGCTCACTGCACACCAATCACCCTGGGAAATCCAAGTGTTTCCCATGAAACCCCCCCCCCCCCCAGACAAACCCACCCCTGTGGAGTCTGTCCCTGAATTCTCACCTTGGGTGGTCCTCACCAGCTTTGGACAGATGTGTCCATCTGGCACCTGCACTTTCTCTTTTTATACCTGCACTTTCTTAAAGCATATTCCCATTTACTGTGACCTTTGAGAACTTGCCCCTCAACATCCATTAAGCTGGAAGCACTTTGGAGGATGGGGTTCAGGGTTGGTGAGGTCATGTCAGCGGAGAGGCACCCCGCATCCACTGTGTGAAGGCACTGGGCAGACACGTGCATGACTAAGTTAGTTTCTGCTCTTCTCCTGTGACTTTGGGACCTGCCCAGGTCCACAGGCACCTGAGCCGCCTCGGTCTGGCCAGTGATGCCTTTGCTTCACATTTACCCTTAGAGAAAAAAATGGGGTGTTTCTTGACTAGGAGAAAACGAGGGTGTTGCACAGTCTTGGAGACTGTCTGGTGGAGCCCACATTGCAGGCCGGCCTCGGCTCCGATTCTGAAAAGTACCGAGCCCTGTGGGTCCTGCTCACATTACAGTCAGCACTTCCTGTGAACTTTCCGGAGTGGATCCGACGGCCTGGACGCCCGGAGATGTTGCGAGGCTTTATGCTGAGTGTTCTTAAGATGCAGTGGGTCCTGGTGAAGGTTCTCACCCGTCTCCTGGCAGCGTTTGCACTGTTCCTGGTCTCAGTTCCATTGAGCGAGCTCGGCACAGCCGGCCGTGGTTTCTGGTCGTGCGGTTATTTGCTGTGCAATGGAGTGGAAGCACATAGGTCATACTTTGGGATTGGACACTGGCCACAGTTCTTTAGGTAGAGATTTTCTTGGACTCAAAGGGGGGCTTTCTAGACCCAGGTTGCAGGGGAGAGTTGGTGGTCCTCATCCCCTCCCGTCCAGGCCTTCCCCTACTGCACCCTCACAGCGATGAGCGGCATGTTCGCCCCGTAACCGGACCTGCTGTTGAGTTAGTTCAGCCCCGTGGCTGCACGGGTGACCCAGACCCACACCAACAGATCACACCCACCCTCGGGTCTCCCGTGCTGCTCTGCGGCCTGCCTGTGGCTTTTGTTGTTTCCCCCTGAAAAAGAAGTGAGTTTGAAGTCAAGGTTTTAAGGCTTTCAGGTGACAGAAATACAAAGGAGCTTGATGTATTTTCCTTTTCTCTTAAAAATTTAAAATATAGTTGGTCCTAAGGCTTAAAAAAAAAAGAAGAAACTATTTTTTAAATGTGAAAAGTGCCCAACCTTCCGTGACGCACATGTGCTCTCCTGGATGACCCTTCTCACACACAGTGACATAGTCAGGACTGAGAGTTTCCCTTCGCTCTGACGGGGGTCACTCAGGGGAAGGTTTTCAGTGCTTCTCCACTAACAAGGGCAGCTGTGGCATCAGAGCCTCCTGAGCGTGGGGAGGGACCGAGACCTGCTTCTGCAGGCTGCTACGTGGGTAGCCGCCAAGCACGGAGGGACCCGCCACCCCCAGGTGACCTTTTCCTCTGCTGGGTCCTGGTCTCCACTCAGGGACAGATGAGAACCCGCCAGAACCCTTCCCATGACAGTGCACTGCCTTCTGTCACAGCCCTCATACTCTCCTGGGGCCCGCTCCCACCCACACACCCCAAGCTGGACAGGTTCCCGCAGTCTGACCCGTGTCCTGCGCTGAGTCCCTTTCCTCCTCTGCATGTTTGTTTGCTTAGGAAGCCCTCGAGGTGTTTGTTGTGGCAGAAGGCCATCCAGAGCCTGGGTGTGGCTGACTGTGAGTGAGAGGTCCCTGGGGTGGCCCGAGTGTAAATGTCTTTGTTATGGGCTGGGCCGTCACCACAGACATGTCACTCCACGTGCCAGTAACCGCCCCTTCCGAGGTTTGTTGTCCACTGTGGCCCCGCCCGCTCCTCCTCGACCCTGTGGGCCGTGGACCCTTGCATCCTGAGTCTGGGTCCTCTCCTAATTCATCTCGAGTCCACATCATTTTCATTCTCTGAGTCTGTGGGCACTCTGGCGCTTACTTTGTCTCCTCCTGGGGTGTTATCTGCGAGCGAAGGCCACCTCTTGGTGTGCTGGCCATCGATTACAGCTAGAGCCTCGCCTTGCAGCCACGGAAAGGAAATCCTTGGGAGAGAATCTTCCAGAGGAGGAGGAGTTCATTGTTGTGTCTGCGACGCTGTTGGCGCTGCAAGTGAGATTCTGGGGTGTTTTCAGTGATGTTGCCATTCACACTGCGCGTTGTTCTCAGGCAGGGTATCAGACACCAGGTGTTTTCAGAAGGGAAGACAGTTCTCAGAGACCTTTCCCCGCACGTTTCAGGTGAACAATGTTTGTGAAGAAATGACAGTCTGGCAGTGCTGCCAAAAGAGGAAGGCATTACGAGGAAGTGAAGCTGACCCTTCCCTCGGGCTCCCCGACTCACCCTATGAATGGAAAAAACGTGTCCCACAGTGTGGCTGCCAAGTCTGGAAACGTGACTGTAACACGAATGGTTTGTTGATAGAATAGTGATAAAATAACAAATCATCTGTGATTCCAGACTTGTGGCTAGCCAATGGTATATATAATAGCAGGGGTTTTAGAATAAAAACTGAAGACAATGGGAATGGGATAGTGCTGGATAGAATACTATGTAAGGTCTTTCTTATTGGCACTTAAAAACGATCCTTTCATCAGGGACGCAGTACGTAATACGATGACTTGAAAGACTGTGCTTCCTTGGCCTGAGTCTTTCAGACAAGGGTGAGCATCTGACAAGGGTTAGCGTCCCTGGAAGGCTGGCCCGGCCGCTTCCTCCCCTCTGACTCCACTTTGCACACCTCGGGTTTCTGGGTTAGAGTGTTAGTGCTGCGGCTCACCAGGTGGGCTTCAATTCTAATGAAGTTCATAACCTTTTGATTAACTCAGAATTTTGCAGTAGCTTCAGCATAATATTATTGACCACAAAGGGCAAGAGTCCTTTCTTTAGGAGATAAAGATAAAAAGTTCTGGCAGAATACACAGGGAAGCGTGTGTGTTTGTGTGTGTGTGTGTGTGTGTGTGTGTGTGTGTGTACACGTGCATGCATGCGTATGTGTGTGCATGCATGCTGATGCATCCTCAGTTAAGGAAGTAAGGATGGTGAGTAGAGGAGCAGTTTGGATAGGAAGTAGCCAGCTAAGAGGTTTCCTCAGGGAGAGAGTGTTATAATGACTTGTGTTTGAATGTAACTTCAGACACAAGTGCCGTGCTGTCTGTCACCATTGTTAGCAGGTGTCTCGTGTAGGCAGGGACTGTGCATTGGAAGCAGTCTGATTGTACCTGGGAAAACGGGACAGCCATGGTGACTGTCAGGGGAGGTTTCCACGGGAGCGCCTCTAGGTGGTGGAGGGGAGTGGGGAACAGAGTGCTTTCTGAGTGAGAGTTTCTTGGACCCCAATGAGGAAGGAAAGGAGTTCCTAAGCACAGAGCCAGCAGTGCAGCCATTTTCACACTGGATGTGTGTATAGCTCTCGGTGGAGACGTGGGGCGGGTGTGCCGGCCCCTGCAGGAGGGCCTCGCTCAGAAGGGACTGCCCTCCTGAGCTTTCCCTCCACCGATGCGCTTGGTGAAAACTCTTGGGAAGAGGAGCCGGCGGGTGGTAGCTGAAGTTGCCGAGTCATGCTTTTCTTGTTGTACATTGCATGGCACCTTGCCAACATTAGTGAGTGGTTTTCCATTAATGACCGTGGGATGAGTGTTGGTTACAATGTGTCTGATGTTGTTTGCGTTCCTGCACTGAGAACTAGGTGGGCAAGTTCTTAAATTTCTCTAAGGCTCGGGTTAATGACTTGTTAACGTGAGAAATCAGACAGGTCTGCCTGCCGGTTCGTGCCTTTCTTTGCTGCTTCTCTCCATCAACGCTACCTGTAACGGATCAACGACGGCGTGTTGTTTTATCTGTGGAGGCATCGGAATTGGGAATCGTGACTTGGGTTCTGCTGATTTGACTAAGAGCCTTTCACACTAAAATGTCACACCTTCAGTCCATAAACAGCTCACTGAGCTTCATTTAAAAATGTGTTGCTTCAGTGGTAACTCTTCCTAGTGAGCAGTTTCGTGTCTTGTTCCTCCATTGAGTTGAGTTACCATTGAGCTCAGCGAGGTCTCTCTGGAGCCACCCTTCTGTGAAAATTAGCCTTTTCTTCAAGACACTGGAACAGGAGAGGTATTCAGATGAGTGAGCGCACCGGCCTCCCTTTTCCGAGCAAGGCTGACTGCATTTAGGATCAGAAGGGAGCTGGAGGCCAGTGCTCCGACCCGGAGCCTCATCCCGAGGTGTTCCCTGTGGGGTCCGTGGGGACAGCGTGGGGCACACAGGGATGGGTCCAGTGGGTGAGGTTTTTGATGGCGGGGTCCCTGGCCTGGGTCCCAACGTATCGACCGGGGATGGCCCCGGCCCTGCTGCCTCTGGATTCTGGCTCCCGGTCTGGCCACCCGGTGTCACTCCGATTTGCTTGGTGTGCCGCTGACAGAACATGAGAAGGCTGGGCGAGCATCCAGCTGCTGGGAGCCGCACACCTGACAGCCGCCGTTTCGGGCTCATCACGGGAGTGGGTTTAATTCGCGGTAATTCATGCTCGCTCGGGGGCCCCGTCTGTGCCGGCTCTGTCAGAGGAGCCTCAAGGAAGGTAGCTCCCCTCAGGTCACATCAGACAGATTAATGATGGTTTCCTCTCCCCTCTCCCATCTGCACCCCTTGGCCACTGCCACCCAGGGACGCCCCGGACGCAGGCCCGCCAAGGAGACTTCGTCTGCGTGGAGTGCGGGAAGTGCTTCCACCAGCCCAGCCACCTGCGGGCACACATGCGGGCTCACTCGGGTAAGGCTTGCCCTGTCCCTCTGTCCCTCCATCCCTCCTTGTCCTTGTCCCCCCCCCCCATAGGGTGTGGGTGTCCTCTGCAGGGGTTCATCCTCCCCAGTCGTTGACATGCGGACACCTAGGCCCCCGTGGGGGAAGGGTGACGCGTCCCCTTCTGTGACTGTGCGCCAGACTCTCCCGGAACAGTTTTTTCTTTGCATCGAGTGCCATGTGGTTTAATTTGAGATAAGCCTGTTTGCAAATGTTTCGTTTTAATTAGAGAGCAGGCTCCTCAGAAATGAATATGCGAACGAGCTGTGCTGCCACCAGCACTCACGGAAATCAAAGCCGCTTTCCGTGTGACAGGTGCTGGCTCTGTCTGCCGCCCCCCGGCCCTGTGGTGTGGCCGGGCCCCTCTGGAGCCACCCGTGAGGGGTGCAGACCCCGGGCTGATAGGAACCGAGACCATGTCAGGCTGAGAAGCCGTGTGTCACCCACCGGGAGCGGGAGGCGGGAGGGTCCCTTCTCAGAAGTGTGAAGGATCACACGTAAGCCGGGGTCTGATGTGAGATGACAGGGGCCAAATGGTAAGTAAGGCAGGAGGAGGGTCCCTTCCCACAGGCTGGTAATTAATGTTGTCAGTGACGGCTTTCTTCAGCAGCCGCGTCTGAATTAAAAAGGGCAGTGGCCCCGGGCAGCAGCATCGCAGCCTCCGCAGTAAGTGTGATGGTAAATTGGTATTTTCCAGCCGTGGGCTAGGCGCTGGTGTCTTTTTGTGTGAGAGTGCTTGATCTGTAATGGCCCCGATTACTGCTAACACTCCCCTTGTTCCCACAGTGGTGTTTGAGTCCAATGGCCTCCGAGGTGCTGAAGTCCACACCACCTCTGCGGATGCCCCCAAACAAGTAGGTCTCCGGACGGGGGCGTGGCGAGGAGGTTTGGGTTGCAGCGAGGTAGCGGGAGCATGAGCCGAGGTGCGCTCTCGGGAAACACGTGTGGACACTTCTGGGCTTGGACGTGGAGCCCAGGCCTGCAGGACAGCCCAGCTCGGGGGACTGGAAATGGGGAGGGTCATTCAGCTGCTCGAGGTCTTGTTGGGGTTGTGGGAACTGGGAGAGACTTGGGGGGCGGGGAGGGCCCTGACATGCTTGACGTTCACATACTCTCACCCCGGGTGCTTTCACATGTTTTCTTGAGAAGAAATTATGCTTCGTCTCCTCTCTTAAGACCCGTAGTTTTGCATTACTCCGTGTCCCTCCACATCACACACTCTATCACATGGCCCGTGTTCATGCACATGTGACCGTGCTCCTGCGGCTTTTGTATGCAAACCACTCAGTGTCCACACAGCATGGCGGAGCTCTTGGAACCAGCCGTGATGGGACCGGGTGCCTTGCTCTGCAGTGGGATCACACACATCATCATCGGTGGTCCCCTGTGCCATCCTAGGCCGAGAGCACGTGGTTTTAGAGCTCCTACAGAATGTCATGCCTCGTTCTCCCACCAGCATTTTCTGTGTAACCTTCTTGCCTCAGGGCGTTCTGAAACTGCAGATGGTCTACCATTGTGAATGCACAGGGGTGTGTTTGCCATCAGATAAACATTAGGCCCCATCAGGTGGTGAGAGGGAGGAAGGGCACCCTGCCCCTACCCCTGACCTGGGCAAACCCAACCATTGGAGGCATCCTGTTTGTTGACGATGAGGGGGAGTGGGATGCCAGAGGGACTGCAGGCATCCTCTAGCCTTCTCACTGGAAGAGACGGGTAACAGGTGACAGCGCCTCCACCAGGACCTCCTGTGAATGAGGGACTGACCTGCTCAGGGTCTTCCATTTTTTAAATTTATTTCTGAGTTTTTAGAATTCCTGTTGTTGTTCAAAGCCTGTCTTCCCATGTCATTGACAAAACGCCTTCCCATTTTTTTTTACCATGTTTTACTAAGTGACTTCTCTCTCTTTAATAAAACTATAGTTTTAGAATGTCAAGCAGTTATTTCATGATGCTGTGACAACTTATGAAATAAATAACAGCTTGCAGAATGCTGAATTAGAAGATTTCTGAGCACATGTGACCTCGGCTCGAAGCACTGTCCTTTTTAGCAGAAATCAGCCCCGGTGACAAGAGGCACCGATGCGTCTGTGGGCTGCGTCTCAGTGAGGTCGTGCCATAATTGGAGAATTACATATTGAGATGACACCATGAGTCAGTCCAGAGGGTTCCTGCGTGCACAGACGACCCATTAAATCCACCCGAGACATGGCTTTTCGATGCATGTTTGACAGGGTGGGAGCCCAGGCAGATAGGCCTAACGCAGTGAGTCTCCGGGAACACACATCCATTTATTTGCTGCCTGTTAATTCTGCAGGAGCCTCTTTAAAACGCTTCTGTCATGGGGAAAAGTAGCTCAGTAAAGCCAACCACCTGGCCTGTGTTTTAAATCATTTCTGTGTTGCTTATAGTTATGCTGGGAATTCTTAGCAGCGTGAGTCACCCTGGACTCTGACGGAGAAAAGAGGCATTTACATTGTCTCTTTAAACGCTGGTTTGCTATTTTATACTTATTACCCACTAACCTCCCGGCTCCCGCTCACAGTCACGCAGGGAGGCTCTCCGTGGTCAGCTGTCCTCCTGGGCTCAGGGCAGCGATCGCTCAGGCCGATGACGAGAAGGTGGAGCAGGGTTCGGTGCCGCCTTGGAGATCCCGGCTCTGAGAGCACTTCGGGGTCCTTGCACGTGAAGTAGCTTTTGTTGGTTAACAGGTTAACTGCCTGTTTCAGTTCTTAAGGGAAATTCCATTTTCCTTAACCTGCTTTGGAATTGAAGGGCCTGCGAGGATTGAAGTTGTCACCCGAGAGATGGGGTGATGGCATGGTTGGCTCTAACCCCAACCTTCTGCCTGTTAACTTCGCCCGAGTCTGCCATCTATAAAATAAAGACCTCGGTGACACTTCCTGTATTCTTACTGTGAAAACCAAAATAGAAAGTAGGCCGTGCCTGGCACACTTCAGTCATAGCTCTTGTCAGTTATTCTAAAAATGAATGGCCGTCTTGACTAAGTGGGGGTAGGGGGTGGGGTGGGGGGTGGGGGGGAGGGGGCACGTGTGCAGGGTGAGTCTTAGGGTGCTGCTGTGAATGTGGGTGAACAGGGACGCCCACCTTTCCCCGTGTATGCGTGCCTGTCGCTTCTGCCGGATGAGCCGGGACGCCGCTCCGTGCCTCTATGCTTTACGTGGTGTCCTCGGCCTGTCCGAACCTGGCAGCGTGCTTGGTCTTGTTTTGCAGGTTGTTTGCTAGTTGCCCCTTACGGGGAGGAGACAGTGAAAGATTAGTTTGGGAACAGTGTTGTCAGCTCAGACGTCGTTTCCTTGCATGGCTCTCTGTTCAGAAGACCGCATGTCAGTGGAGATGTCATCGTTCCATGTCCACCCGGAGGACAGCTGCCCTTGCCCTGTCAACCCCTGAATCTTCTGTGTTGGATAATTCTAACGCGTCTTCACACACCTGCAGCTCAGTGAGACGGCTCCCAGCAGGCGGCCCGGGCACATGGGCAGAAACTGACTGAAGTCAGTCAGGTCAGAATGAACACGAGCTCCGAGGAGAGGTGAAGTGACTGCCTTTGTATGTGGTTTCGGCTGTGATTTCTATTCTGCACGTCCTCTGGTTAAGCCTCTGCTGTGTTACAAGCATGCCCGTGGTGTGGGGCTCCCAGAAGTGTAGTCATTGCTTCACAACACACTCCTCTGATGGGCAGCGTGGGCGGGTCACTGAGATGGATATTCAAGCTGTGGATTCAGTAGGAGGGCTGCCAGTGGGTGGTTAGTGGGTACACTGTCTATTCTCTGGGCGTCGCATCCGTTTGCTTTATTGTGAGAGGGCTTGGGCACTCGAGGTGAGGAGCTGTCTTTATGGTGAAGCATCCACAGCTGTGGGGATAATTCTTCCAGTTCTTGGGCATGAAGCCATTCACTGTTTGTGCTTGTGTTTTGATGATAATCCTATTCACAAGGTAGCTAAGAGTCCACAGTTCTAAATGGGGGAGCAGTTTATGCCTATTGTCACTTTGAAGATGCTTTGGCCTATGTTTAGCATGATTAATTTCTGGTAATCACCAATAGTCATCATTAGCAAGAATCTTGTTGAAAATAATATGTTGCAAAATGGGTATCATTGTCCTATGATGTTAGGAAGAAAAAAAAACAATTAGAAGGGTTTCTTAGAGTTGTGGAGAAATGTTTTTTCCATTATAACTGGTTGTGAAACATTAGAAGTTAAAATAAAGTTTGAAACCAAGAAAAAATGAACCCTGTCTCCCCAGCCTCCTGAGCTGGGGGCTTAAAAGAGCAGACTGATTTTTGCTAAAATGCGAAAACTGGAGTTTTGATTGGTTTAGATCCTTTGCTAAAGTTTAAAGACTATGATTCATATATGATTTCTTATTATTCTAAGTGTTATTTTAAAGCAGTCAAGCTGGGGGAATAATTCCATTAATCAAAATAACAGGAAATGAGAAAACAATGGCAACCCAGTTTGTCTCGTTTTCAGCTGTGGATATTATAATGGGGATGATGGGGCTCACATATGTTGGAGTATGTGGACATAGGCACAGTCTCTTTTCAGTATCACTGTTGGGTTTTCAGATACAATTCCAGAATTCAGTTCATTCGTCTTGGCAGTTTTCTTTGTTATGAAACCAAACAAACATCTTGAAACACAGGGCCCATTTTTCTCTAAGAATGGACATACTACAACACGACTGTCACTGGTGAGTCATCCAAGGCGACCCCCAGTGACAGGAGCCCTGCCTGTGTCCGGCCGGTTGGGTCCAGGCCGCGATCAGTAAGGTGCTGCGTGCAGAGTCGTTAGGCAGCCTCACCCCACCTTTGTCAATGGGAGCCTCTTCTGAAGGCCAACCGCCCTCTGAGGGCTGAGGGGTCTCCTGGGTATGCTGGGGGACAGGCTCTCTTGTGTGCATACTGTCAACCCCTGATATGAGCACAGACAGGGTCCCTTCCTTATAAAGACAGAAGGAGAGGAGCAGACCTCATGAGTTCCAGAAGTCAGCATCCATCCCTGGAACATTAAAATGCCTCAGAGAAAGGTCGTATTTCTTTCAACGACACTGCAAAGCCCACACACGGCAAGAAAGAAATGCCTGCTTTTCTGAAAACACTCTTTTTGTTTTCTGATAACGCTTTATAGGAGGGGGAAAAAAACAACACCCCAAAACAATATGTGTGAGCTCAAAATACGCTGTGTCCTCTTCGTGCCTGTATTTCTAACGCCTCTGTGAATTCCATCCATGCCTTAAAACATGTAGGACTTAGATCCTGTAGGACTGCTATGTTCAATAGAAAAGTGTCAGTTTTAGTGAATCAACATGTGAAAAGGACTTTCTCAAACAATGAGATGCTATTTGAACACCTCCCTTCAATTATAGAGAGAAATGGGCACCTGTGCATCTAGATTTGGGGGCTAAATTTAACAACCTCATTAGTTAGGTTACCTAGGATCTGCAGTCTTCCTAAAACAAATGTGTGTGTTGCCGAGACCAGTTTGGCTCAGTGGATAGAGTGTCGGCCTGCGGACTGAAAGGTCCCGTTTTCGATTCCGGTCAGGGGCATATACCTTGCTTGCGGGCACATCTCCAGTGTGGGGTGTGCAGGGGAGGGCTGATTGATGTCTCTCTCTCATCGATGTTTCTGACTTTCTATCCCTCTCCCTTCTTCTCTGTGAAAAATCAATAAAATATATTTTTAAAAAACCCCAAAAAACCAAATGTGTGTAGCCCTGGCTGGTGTGGCTCAGTTGTTTGAGCATCATCCTGTGCACTGAAAGGTTGACGTTTCCATTCCTAATCAGGGCACCTATCTGGGTTTTGGGTTCGATTCCTGGTCAGGGCATGTGCCGGAGTTGTGGGCTCTGTCCCCAGTAGGGGGCATGCAGGAGGCAGCCAGCTTATCAATGTTTCTAATCAGTATCTCTCTTTCCCTCCTTCTCACTTCCTCTTTCTCTAAAGATCAATAAAAACATTTTTTAGAATGCATCCTGCTTGTGTGCAGAGAGCTATAGCTGAAGTCAGGGTCTTTGCCGGCCCAGCGAGGTTGCTCCTCGAAGGTCTTTGTTTATGTTCTTGGGTCTGGCTAAGAAAATCTATAGGAAATATGCACTTAGAAACCCAAAGGCAGAAATGAGCTGTTCTGTTGTCTCCTTTTCTCATCCAGGGGAGAGACCTTTGTAACCCCGACACCGTCCAGACAGTGCCTCTCAGAAAGGGCACCTAAAGACTCGTTTCCAGCGATCCCCGGTGCCCCGTGACAGCCGTTAGCAGTCCCCACCTGGATATCCCAGCTGCCTCCCAGCAGAGACCCTGACCACCCGCACGAGGAAGAGTGGCCGCCCTCCCCACCCACCCGCCACCCCTCATCTTAGACCACTGTGCTGGCCCGGAAGCTGCAGGGCGAGACCTCTCCTGGTCGGACGTGGAGGAATAAATAAAGACGCTGAACTCTAGAACTCCATGCAGATGTTCCGAATGAGTGGACGTGCTCGTCGACCATGGTCCCACGTTTCCTGTGATAGACGGTGGCGTTGGCAGGCACAGCAGGAGCGCACGTCTGTGCCACTCGCCACGAGTGGAGACACTGGAAAGGAGCTGCTCACGCGTGTGGGACCGAGTGAAGCCGTGTGTGCGGGACTGTGGGGGCGATGGTGGGGCTGGGGTGGAGCTGACACAGTGTTACTACTACGGCCTCTCCCGTCTTCGTGGGCATTTATGTGGTGATTGAGACAGGGAGGAGGGGGCATGCAGGTGCTGCGCCTACCAAGCTGGGTGGGGCGGGGTGGTGGCCAACCCTCCTGTCCCACCGTTGGGTTAGGTGGCCTCCCCCGGGCCCTTTGCACCCCCGTTGCTCCTTTCTTCCCCCCACGCCTGTGCTCAGCGTGTGGGTGGGAACATGGCCATGGGGATGTTTCTGTTCTGCTCCCGGAACAGAGCTAGTTGAACACTAAGAAAAGCAGGCTTCTTTGTTTATTCTCAGGACCTCTTGTAACAGGGCTACATTCTGCAAACTGCTCACAAAGGAAGGCTGCCCGTCGTAACGCCATCCAGGTCTGGACCATTTTGGTCACGCAGGAGAGCCCTGGGAGACTTGGGGGCCCATCACCCTGAGCTGGTGCTCTGGAACCTTCTGCTCTCTCTCTCTGCCCCACCCCAGCAAGTAGGCCTGTTTCTCCCCGGGCCTGGTGCCCTCCTGGTGCCCTCCACAGGACGAGCATCCTGGTTCCCAGAGCATGGAGGTCCCCAGACCCTTGGGTAGGGTGGGCGGCTCTATATACCTCTTCCTCAGTCATGCAAATGCAAGTTTTTGTGGTGGGGTTAAGGCCCCCAACAAAGGATCTGAAATCCTGCAGTGTACGCAGTGAAAATCCTATTCCACAGATACAAATATTTTCTTTTCTTGGTACCGTGACACGTGGGTGACGACGGTAACCTTTCTGAGAGTTTCAGATGTTTGCACATAGGATTTTATGCATTATCAAAAGTTACTGCTGCCTTGAATGAAAATGTTCTGTGAAATTTTTTGCAAAAGCTTTACTAGGTTTTTTTTAATTGTGAAATTTTGTAAAGGCAGGAAGTGGATTAAAATGAGCATGCTAAATATATTTTTCAAAAAAGCAATAATTTTACATGTACAGAAATTATCCTTAACCTTTAATACTGGTGAGAGCGACAGTTTACTTCATACTGTAATGGGTTAGCGCAGTTTTTGTAGAAAATGGGCTTCTGATACAAAGACTTGTTTAAACACACACACACACACACACACACCCTAAAGTGTGTTTCTTTTTGTTCTAATGATTTGTTGAATTATTATATTATTATTATTGTTATTGTTATTATTAGTTAGTGTTTGGTTCTGGATTCTACTTGTTACTGAATTTAAATTACTTGACGGTTCAGGTTACTTTGCAACACTTGGAAACAATGCAATGTAACTGGCTAGTTTATATATATATATATATATATATATATATATATATATATATATGTATGTGTATATATGTATATATACATATATACATATATACAACACATATACATATGTATATGTGTGTATGTATATCTAATTTTTTTACTTGTTTTTCCTGATATTCTTACACCAGATATGTACCAGAATGACCTGTCTTGTCGGTGTAATTGGGAATGTCCTTGCAAAGACGGTTAGGCAACTGTGACTGACTGTTCTGTAAAGTTATTTTGAGCAGATACATTATGTTGCAGATACATTCCTCTGTTCACCTTAGAAACCACAATGCCTTTTTGTTGACTTACGTTTGATCATTTCGATAGTTTTCCCAAAGCGATCATTTCTGCATTTTCTGGCTTTTCGTTTCTTGGCTGAAAGTGAAAGATGACAGTTGAGGAACACACAGGGGCTGCAGGGGCTGGTGACGTAGTCCTGGCCTGTGTCTCTGAGTTTTAGTTATTAAAGCAAGTCTGTGCCCAAAGTGACACGGAGGCTTCGTGTCCCTTCTCACTGTTGCAAAGCAGCACCCCGGGGCCCCCCCCCCCCCCCCCCCGTGCTCCGAGCTGGGCGTGTCTTCCTGGAGACGCCTCCCTGGGAGGTCCCTGGGCTTCGGCAGAGAACGAAACCATAGTCGGTGCAGATGACTGTGAGCTGCCAGGGGACCCGAAATCAGGTTCCTGCTAATGACAGACGGGAGGGGACCCCCTGAGAATGCCACCCTCTGAGACACGCCATCTCCGGGCCTGACCGTGGTTCCTGCTTCCACTGATCATCAGTATTGTATTGGTTTGTGAATGCCTTCCTGTCAGCCCTGCCGTAGTATTTAATATGATATGTGTTTTCTTATTTATTTAGCTGATGTGTTTTAATTTGCTTTCCTCCGAACGATGATTTCCGTGTGATCTCTCCTGTAAGTCACCTCTGACTGTTCCAGACTTTTCTACTACCTCTACCGATCTGCTGTTTCCTCGATTCTTCACAGGATTTTACAGTGTTGGCATCTAATGTGACTTGGACAATAAAGGGTTTGGTTGTCTACTTGCAGCTTCTCCGTGTGTGTCCCCGGCGCTGCCAGTGGCTCCTGGTGTGGCTGCCGCTCGCTCTGCTTCTCCCGTTCGTGTCTCCTACTCGTTGTCGCCTTCAGATAACACACAGATGACGAGCTGATAGAGAGATCTTTCAGGTTACTCACTCGTACTCCTTAATTTGAAGAATGAACATTTCAGTTGTCTGAAGAATCGGCTTTTGGGCAGGTCCACTGCTCGGTCACTTTCCCGCCTGCTTCCTGGGCGTGCGTAGAGCAATCTTAGGGGGACAGCTTCCGCCTTGGTCAAAACACAACACACGTCTTCAGCCCAATGGGTTTTGCCGTTTGGGTTTTGGAAAGCATTAAGTGCTTTAAGGGGTCCCCCCCCCAATAGTTACTTATTTTTTTGAACCAAGAGAGACACTGGTTTCTTGAGAAGAAGGTTTTCACAGAGATTGCACTGGGAATCCACCTGAGGCCACTTGGTGAGAGGAGGACGGTGGATCTTGCCCAGTCTGGCCCCTCTGCACGGGGCCTCCGGTGTCCCACAAACAAGCTATGCAAAGGCAGGTGGGCCCAGTGACTCAGCACCCCTGAGGGTGTACTCTTGGGTGCTGCAGGGAGCAGGTTGCACCTCCCTAGGGTGCCGGCTGGCTCTGGGAGCCTCCCTTCTTTCAGCCTAGAGAGTGTGGCTCCCAGGAGGAGTGTGAGCTGCATCACAGAGGGGACAGCAGCCTGTCTGAGCACTTCCCGCACTTTCACAGACACATTCCTTCTTGAAAACAAAGCCCCTCCCCCTCTTCCTGCCCCCCCTCCACCGCAGAGGTTTCCGGAGTGTGCCAAGGAGAGGGACCTTGTCTTTGTACCAGTGTACCTTTCCCTCTGAAGGTGTCTACCTGTAGGGAGCGCACGTGTGCTTTGCTGATTTTGCCTTTGCTGCATTCTAATGGCAGAGCGTTTAACTCACTGAGCAAAGAGAGGGAACAGCGACAGGCCAGGGCTTCAAAGGAGGGTTCCCACACACCCAGAGCCCCGTGTGCCCGTGGGCAGTGACGGGGAGAATGTTCATTCTTCATCCATCTTGCTAATGATACTTTGAGGCAGTAAAATGCAAAAGACCATAGAATTTGTATTTCTTTTTTTAAATACAGTTTATAACATTATATTTTGTACTCTTTATATTAGAATTTGTAACTAGATTGATGTATTTAACTATTTCTGAAAAAAAAGTTCAATGTTTCAGTTGTGTGATAAAATATTTAGATAAAACATATTCTATTGGAATTTGAAATCAATAAAAACATCTTGGAGTTCTTGAGACTTGTTAGACCTTTTTCCCCTAATTTAGAAGGTGGCTGAAATCCTCTGTGGTTTTGTTGCTGTTGTTGGCTGAACACGAACTGAAGGGATAGTGGTCTTTCTTTAGGCAGACGCCTTTTCAGGAGATTCACAGACGAGTTCATCGATGAGGCTGCCACGGTGGCCGGAGCACTTCCTTTAAGCCTTCTGTGGACTCCAGGACAGACACACTTAAACACGTTTTTTGGAGGGTGACTCTGTGTTTCTCACTTCCCCCAGGCCATCTCTTACTCCCCACACACAGCCTGCACACTGCTCTTACACCCACTCCAAGGGAAAAGTACCAAACCTTAGGGCGGGGCTATGCTGGGGTTGCCAGGGTTCTCTGAGTAGAGAGCAGTAACAGGACTGGAGACCTCAGGTGAACTAACAATTTTAATTTCAATAAGATGCATTAAAAGGCATTAACTCAGTCTCAACTGGCAGAGAAAAGAAGGGCCAAGGTAAGTACAGTACTGGGCCGTGGCTTTCACGGTCTTCCGGGAAGGAAACGGAGGGCATGGTGTGCAGGAGCAGCCAGGCCTGTGCCTCAGTCTGCTCCTGTGCTGGCTGGTGCCCTGAGCTCACCCTCCATGCTCCAAAGGCCTGTCACTCGTGGGAATCACAGAACCAGCTGTCCCTGTCGGGAGGGAGGCTACAGCTCCTGGGACTGAGAGCCTCTCTCCCAAGAAGGAAGTGGAGACACCATGCCCTTTATCTGAAACCCTGATGGCATGTGGGTGACAAAACAGAATCTCTGCCCAAATCACTGTGTGCCACCTGACGTGGATAATTGCTCTCAAGTGACGTGGCCCGGTGATGGTCATGTGTTCAAGCCCCAGCAGGCACCTCCCCCAGTCCCTGGGGTCCTACAAGCATCATGCCCCTCCTTCAAGAAAGCAGCTTTCCTTCCTCTCTGCGCCCCCTGCCCCCAGGGTGAGCACCCATGCCCGGCCAGGCACTGAGGGCCCCTGGCTGTTGGGAATTAGGAGGAGGTGGCGCTGAGAGCTCCCTGTGTCTGTGGTGTCAGGGAAGGTGCTTGATGCAAGCGTGGGGCGTGGCCATGGCCTGGTGCACACAAACCTCAGACCTGTATGTGAGTCAGTCCACACAGCCCTGCCTGTTCCCTTTGCTGTGTTGTGGGACCTCAGTGGCATTGCTCATCGGTTCTACCATGTGCACTCCATCTTACCTTTGTAGAAGGTGGCTTGTTATTCAAGAAGTGAGCACAGTCATTGAAGAAAAGGTGATGTGCCCTGGCCTCTGCCTGTGTGAGGAGCCCCTGTCCGTCCCCCATGGCCAGCGGGTGCCCAGGCCAAATGGGCTCTTGGGTTGGGGATCCCCTGTGGGAACCTGGAGGGTAGGACAGTCACACAGCCCTCCACTCAGTGTCCTTGACCTGAAGAGTGAAGGTGGAGTGACATGAGGATTTCGGGGAGAGAACTCTGTGCTTTCTCACTCTTTTCAAGAGAAGAAGAGGGGGGAATCCAAGATGGCGGCATAGGTAAACACCTATACTGCTGCCTCGCACAACAATTTCAAAACTACAACTAAAAGACAGAACGGACATCATCCAGAACCACAGGAAAGCTGGCTGAGTGGAAGTTCTACAACTAGAGGGAAAGAGAGGGGCTCACAGAGACCCAGAGGAGCTGCAAAAAGCTGAGGTACGGAGACGCGCGCTGAGAGAGCGGGTGCCGGAGTACCTGGCTGGCTTTCTCTGGCGGGAGGGAAACGGAGACTCCCAAAGGCTTTGAACCCCTTCTCTTACGACACTAAACCCCAGATCCAGCCGAAACTCATACGGGGGGAGTTTGGACTGTGAAAAGGGAGAAGTGCACGGAAATTTAGGGGAGTTGCAAAGGATCGGAGGTCTGGTCGCGCACGGCACCACGCGGATTGTGCCGCTGGCTTTCGCGAGTGGGCGGGAGACAGACCCTCCGATCTGTGCCACTTCTGAGTCCACTGGGCCCCTGTTTTGGGCGAAACCCTGGGGACCTAGACTCGTGTGGTCCTGGTTCGCAGGGGAGCCGGAAAGGCAGCGGTTGGAGGCGCTGCGGGTGCGCGCGCACAAGGACCGCTCCAGCCATTACCCAGTCACGTGAGACTCAGGGGCCGTGGAGGGCGGGGCCGACTGGAAGGCAAGGCGGTCCCTTAAGCCCTGAGACTCCATCCTCCCAAGCTCAGCAGAGGCTTCTGCGGCTGATTCCAGCACAGAAGTTTCCCCGGCACAGTGAAAATGCCGAGACAAGGGAAGGGATTACAAGCAAAAGAAATGGAGGAAAAAAAACGACTGGATATAGAGTTCAAAACCACGCTTATAAGGTTTTGCAAGAATATGCTAGAAAAGATGGATAAATTTAGTGAGACCCAAGAGAAGATAATAAATACACTGACTGAAATGAATACTATTACGCAGAGTACTAACAGCAGACTAGAGAAAGGCAAGGATCAAGTCAAAAATTTGAAATATAAAGAAGCAGAAAACATTCAACTGGAAAAGCAAGAAGAGAAAAGAATCCAAAAATGTGAACATAATGTAAGGAGCCTCTGGGACAGCTTCAAGCGTACCAACATCAGGATTGTGGGGGTGCCAGAAGAAGAGAGAGAGCAAGATACTGAAAACCTGTTTAAAGAAATAATGACTGAAAACTTCCCACATCTGGTAAAAGAAATAGACTTACAAGTCGAGGAAGCACACAGAACCCCAAAGAAAAGGAACCCAAAGAGGACTACACCAAGACACATCATAATTAAAATGCCAAGAGCAAAAGACAAAGAGAGAATATTAAAAGCAGCAAGAGAAAAACAGTTTATTACCTACAAGGGAGCACCCATACGACTGTCAGCTGATTTCTCAACAGAAACGATGCAGGCCAGACGGGAGTGGCAAGAAATATTCAACGTGATGAACAACAAGAACCTACAACCAAGAATAATCTATCCAGCAAAGCTATCATTCAGAATTGAAGGGCAGATAAAGACCTTCACAGAGAAGAAAAAGCTAAAGGAGTTCATCAACTCCAAACCAGTATTATATGAAATGCTGAAAGGTACCCTTTTAGAAGAGGAAGAAGAAAAAGGTAAAAGACAAAAAATTATGAACAACAAATACACATCTGTCAACAAGTGAATCTAAAAATTAAGTGAATTAAAAATCTGATCAACAGAATAAACTGGTGAATATAATAGAATCAGGAGCACAGAAAGGGAGTAGACTGATAATTCTCAGGAGGACAAAAATCATAAAGCATCAAACAGACTGTGAAATTATAGCAGAAAGATTAAAGTTAGGTGAGGTAAATAAGTGATCAATCAAAGGACTTGTATGCATGCTTATAAACATAACCAATGATCACAGACACTGGGGGGTCGGGGTATGCCTGGGAGGGAGGGGGGGCAATGGGGAGATATGTATAAAAAATTAATAAAAATTAATTAAAAAAAAAAAAAAGAGAAGAAGATATTACGGAGAGGATCCTCAAAGCCATCTCTTCATGGAGGGTCTGCTGAGAGCATCAGAACAATCCCCTGCCTTGGGAGCCAACAGTTTCAGCTTTTATTTTAAAATTTATGTATTTATTTAAGAGAGAGATTGTGAGCAGGAGAGAGAGAAAGAGAGAGAGAGAGAGAGAGAGAGAGAGAGAAACAATGTTCCACATATTTATGTATTCATTGGTTTTATGTATGTGCCCTGACTTGGTGTATGGGGATGACACTCTAACCAACTATCTGACCAGGGAAGTTCCAGCTTTTAAAGGGCCAGAGGACTCTCACTTTTTTGTATCCAGGCTTGTTAATATTCAGGTCACAACAACCATGCCCATTTCTCTCTGTGCCTCACCATCTCCTATGTCGCAATCTGCCTGGTCCTCAAATTACATTGAAAGAGGATCCAGAAAAAACGAGAATGTTTCTAGGACAGGGAGCCATGGATGGAAAGGGGGTCCTTTTAGGGAAGAGAGGCCCCACACAGGTCAGGTGAGCAGCTGTGGGTATTTGCAGATTTACCGGAATAAACAGCAAGTGGAAACTTGTGGAGGTTTTGTGTCAGAACTGCAGCTGGTGGGTGGAAGGCACAGCTGCCTTGGACTTAACACACAGAATTAGTGAGGACCAGGCCAGGCAAGCCATGGGAGGAGCTGGCCATGGAACTGACCGGCTCCCTGCCCCTGGGGAGGCCCACAGAAGCTCAAGTTCATTTTAGAGGCAATCAGTATCAGGCTCCTTGGCCGTGGGGGCCATTAGGAACCAGAGGAGCATCCAGGTCCCGTCTGATCAAAGATTCCAGGCTTCTCTGAATTGTAGAAGTAGTACAGAAAGTTCTGGACATTATTCATTTATTCAACAAGTTCTGGGTGCCCACCATCCTGCGTCTTGGGATAGAAAGGGGACTGACTTCCAGAATCTGCTCTTGGTGCTCTCACCGTGGAGGAACAAGGCAGACCTCACAGTTCAGATGGATGCAGGTTGCAGGGATGAGGCTGGAGGATGGAGTCACGCCCACTGGGGAGAGACGGGAGGGGTGCAATGATATCACCCAAGTGCCCCGTGTCACCAAGACCAGGTGCCATCTGCCTGAACCGTTTGAAACACTTTGATTTTATAAAATGACTTGGGTAAATACTTGCAATTAAAATAAAATTTGTACCTGATAGTAAAGCTTGGTTGGCTTAGATATGCTAGAAGATCTTGATTTGGGTGAGAAAACTGACATGTGCATTTCAGTGAGAAAAGCCTGAGGAAATGTATTTTGGGAAATCTCCGGGGCACATTTAGAACATCTTTTGAGTTGTCACATCTGACAGAAGAAAGGGACCGAGATCATGATCAGTTATTCCTTGATGACACTAACTCAGAGTGAGGCTTCAGGCAGGGAGGCCACAGCGTGTATCAATGGGCAAGATAGCACAAGAAAGCCCTGCATCTGCCCAGTGGCTACATTGTGGAGAGGTGGGTGCACCTGCCTGAGCTGTGGTGTGCGCTGTCCTCAGGGAGCCAGAGACAAGCCGGAGGGGAGAGCCCAGGGTCCAGGAGGAACCTTTTAGTTAAGGCAGACAAGGAAGAGCATGGTCCTACAGAGAGGGATTTGTACAGTGTCTTACTCACGTTTCTTTTACATTTAAAAAAAATTATTTCAGGGGTGAAGAGAGAGAAAGAAAGAGAGATAGAATCATTAATGATGAGAAAGAATCAGAGATCAGCTGCTTTTTGTACGCCCCCTACTGGGGAAAGAACTCACAACCCTGGCATATGCCCTTGATCAGAATCAAACCCGGGACCCTTCAGTCTGCAGGCCAACGCTCTATCCACTGAGCCAAACCCACGAGGATGAAGTATCTTACTCTAGAATCTAGAGTCTAGATCCAGTCTTGAGAGGTGAATTCAGAACAATCACAGGAAGCTAAGGACAGCCTGGGTGCCAGGAATGGGGGTAGAGGTTCTCAGCTGATTTATCTCTCATGTCTCACAGCACTCTTCAAAGGAGGCTTATTAACTCATATCACAGGTGAAAAGAATAGCAGGTGAGGGCGGGAAGCTCACCCAAAGGGACACAGCCAGTAACTTGCAGATACACCCCTGGAGTAGAGGGTGCTGGGCTCACTTGTACCCCCTCTCCCCCCTGCTCTTGTTCTGCTTTGAGACAGGGCTGGCAGGTCAGTAGCGATGGTGGTCTCTGGGTGACACCTTGCGCTTCCAGAATGCCTGGACATCCATATTACCCTGTGGATCACAGCAGAGGCCTGCGGGGTGAGGGGTGTGGGTGCTGCCGCCCCTGTTCAAGAGACGGGCAATGACCACCACTATGTCAGAAGGAGACGACTGGAGCTTCTAAGCCCTGTGTCAGAGGGATCGCCGTTTGGCTCGGCTGAGCTCCTGTAAGTTAGGAACTACCATACTGATTGGGATTCCTGAAGAACTGGGTGTGAGTTCCAGGCGTGTCCCAACCTGAACGCATGGGTCCCTGAGCCCGTTTCCCAGCTTCCTTCTCTGTTTGGTCCTTTCTTTCATGGTGGAGACGTCCTCGCCCCCAAAACACCAGCATAGACACACCTTCCTTGGGTCCTCTGATGCCTCCCATCAGTGTGTCCCATCGTGTGGTTCACAGTCAACCTGCCTGAAAAAGTGGTCCACCATTGCTTTCTCCCTCCCCAGTCAGCTTGGCAGACCACCACCTATTTCATGGAAATGTGTCGTGTTAAGATTAGCAAGGACCTATAATTGAATATTGTTGTTATTTTTTCCTTTTATTCTAACTTTTTTTTTCCTGTGGAGAAACACACACACACACACACACACACACACACACACACACACACTTCATTCAGATTCAACAATTCCAGTTTGCCATATTTGTTGTTACTTTCACTTTGTTGTTATGCTTGTTTTGAGTTGGAATATTTCAAGTAATTCCAGACATGACATTTCAATGTAAATACTTCAATGTGCAATCCCTGAGTGTTACATATATTTCAAAACGTAACAGGCATGTAGCCTTCCTTACGTTCCTCGATCCTCCAATGGTAAGCAAGAAAACAAGAAAAAATATAGAAGTTGCACACCTGCCATGAAATATACATTGAAGTTTTGTCTAGCAATTTACTTAAGTTCGTTTTAAAATCAGACAGTTACAAAACTTGAAGGTTGGAAAACCCCTGAGAGCCAACGACCTCCAACATTCTCCTTTATACGGAGGGAAACTACGGTCTAGAGAGGTCCACGACCCTTACACAGGTCACAAGTACTTGGTGACTGTCTGCAGCTTTTCTGTGTTTTTATAATATTACCCAGTAAGCGTTACATCTCTCTTTCAGGTTTCGTACTTTGGGCATCTTTGCCGTTTCTAGTGCATTCTCGTCACCTTTCCCCTCAGTCTCACACTTCTCATTTTTCTCAGTTCACTCCACCTTTCCCCTAATTATCCCTGGGTTTCTTTCCTAAGGAAACACGCTGACCCTAGAGTCTTGTTAAAGCTTCTGTGTGTGTCTGGCCCCTGACGAAGTCGAAGCAACACCCTAGGAATGTCCTCTGAAGTGTAGATGCAACCAGGAGTGCACAGTCCACAGGGGTGTGTAGTCCTTGGCACAGGACAGGGGATGGCATTCCTCCCTCCTGGACGTGAGGCCCCAAAGCTCACCCTCATATTTCACACCACGGTTTCTTTTCTGTTCACTTTACTCCCCAATAATGTACAAGGTCTGACCATACAGCAGTGGCCCCCGAACTCCCACTAAAGGAAGCAGCCTGGAGGTGAAGGACCCAGCCTACCTTCTGGGCTCTGATGAGATTTGTTCCTGATTTCTCCTCCAGAATCTTCCCATCCTGAATTTGCTCTCTCCTGCCACTAGATGGCAGACAGTGGCCAGACGTGAATGCAGAGTGACTCCAATTTTGAATTCACTCACCTCATTCATTACTTTTGTCAGTAAACATGTATTGAGCACCTGCTGCATGCTGGGCAGTCTGGGCTTGCTTCCAGCCGGGGGCTACCAAGGTAAAGACATGGGAAGACGTAGGAGGGGTGTGGAGTCTTTGGCACAGGACACGGAATGGTATTCCTCCCTCCCTGGATGTGAGGCCCCACATAGTGGTGGGGAGCAGGCTTGCTGGATTCAGGCCAGGGGCCACAATCTTCAAACACAGTTACATTGAGGATTATAGCTTCAAGCTACAGATTTGGGAGGACACAATCCAGTCCATAATGATGAGTATCACCCTGAGAGGAGGCTAGAAAGTCTGGGAGGAGCAGACACTGGAAGAGGAGAGGGTGGCCCTGCTGAGACATGGCCCAGGGACAGTGTGAGGGGAAATGGAGGCAGACAGAGGCACTGTCTTCCCTTGGCCTGAGGTTTGCTCTATGAAGACCAGCTGTGACAAAAGCTGGGCCCAGCACGTCCAGGCCAGGAGGCAGTGCTCCAGGCCTCCCATCCCCGGATTTGAATGACAGTCCACAGGAGGTTGGATTAGCATCCCATCCACTAGGTGCAGAGTTGGTGTTGGCTTGACAGGAGCCAGGGAGAAAAGGGGGCAACTGACAGGCTTGTCTCGAGGCTTTGGGGCTCATCCCATCGTAGTTACTCTTGAAATGTTTCATGGGGAATGTGTGAGTTCATGAATTGCCTTAAAGGAGGGGAGATGAGAATTGACTGGTATGAATCCGATCTCCAGCACCAGGCAGAAGTGTGAGGCCCCAGCTTGTCTGCTCTTTCTGCAGGGCTAGGAGCGTGTGACACATGAACTCAGCCCCTTCCTGCCTGCCACTCAGCTCTGGTCAGCGACCTGGGACTGGGAGGGGCAGACTAGGTGAGAGATTATGAGTCTCTCAGAACTTGACCAAGGTAAGGCAGGAAAGACAGTTGACATCCCAGGCCATAACTACAGACACGTGGTGGAAGGTCCAGGGGGCAGGACACAGCCCCCTCCTCTGAACAAGCCATTCATCTGTTGTGAGTAACACCAGACAATCATAGGTTTTCTCCACTTTATTGCATAATAAAATAATGGGAAAATTCTGAAAAACAGCTAGCTCTTGAAGAACAAGTCAAATATAGGTAAGTAAGCTATAAGGGCTTCCTAGGTTTTCAAACTTAAGTATTTTTTCTAGATAAAAGCTTAACAGTGACTCCATCTACAAATACAATTAATTTTATTTGTTCCAGAAATAGTGCTCAATTTGGGAAAGACAGCTACTATTTTTGGTTATCACTTGAAAATACTGCCAGAGCTCCATTAAATCCTGTATTTTTCTCTATTCTGGTAAAAAAATATGCAACACCATAGATGTCTTGGAAAGCAGGCTATGTGCTGTGGTGGATAAAATATTATCCTTGACAAGACATTTGTGCCTCTTGGACCATCTTTTCTTAGATCTTTGCTCAGTTTGTTCTCTCACTGCATTCAGCTCTCAGCTCAAATGCCTGTCCTTTGAGGGGCCTCTGCACACCGTCTTATCTAAAATGGAGCCATTCCTCATTCTCTGGTGTATCCCTAGTCACTCACCTACTCTGTTTTTCTCCATAGTGCTTACATTATATATCACATATGTATATATATGTATATATATATATATTTATATATGCATGTATTTATTGTTTATTGTATTTATTTTTCACTAAGGTGTCTATATCTTTTTATTTTTCATGCATCTACAAATTTAATAGAGTAGGTTTGTCCTTTCTTTTTTCTAAATTATCTCCTCTATCATAATCTTCTCCAGAGGCAGGGATTCTATCCAGGAGGGGGTAAGGCCCTGATAATATCACTATCACTATCATCGCCAGCACCATCACCACCACCATCACCGCCACTATCACCATCACCACCAACAGCATCTTCATCACCATCGTAGCTACTATTACCACCATCACCACCATCATCCTCACTATCATCATCACCATCACCATCACCATCACCACCACCATCACCACCACCACCTCCATCTCCACCACCACCACCACCATCTCTATCACCATTACCATCACCATCATCACAACCACCATCACCATCGCCCTAGTGGCAAACAATTTGAGAACAAACACCTTGCTCTTGGTCCTTTGCTGGCTCATCCCAAGGGAAACTTCCAAGTGGAATCTTCTCTGACTTCCAGCCCCTGTCTCCATCCCATAAACTTAGTGCTCTATAATGGAGAAGGAAAGAAAAGAAAAGGAGCCTTGGTTTCTGTTATTGCTCACACCAAGAGTTTCACCCTGATGTAGGAGGACCCATGGCACTGGCTGAACAACCAGGTGTTTTAGGGCAAGGCCAGTGGAACTTCCAAAGGGTGAAGTTTCATTAAAGGGAGGATCTCCAGAGCTTTCTATCTTCCAATGTCATGGCACACGGGCATTCATGTGGACATATAGAAATGGAGCAACTACATTGAGTGTTTTCTGGCACTCACTACATGCTCTTCACTAAGTTCTCACCTGGATTATTGCAAGACCTCTGGAAGGTGTGGCAGGGAAATATTTCTATCTGTTTTATGGCTTTGGAAACTGGACACGTGGGGAGTAGGGCTTTGCTGACAGCTCCTTGACCCTAAGCAGGGCTGGCAGGTTCCCTTGTTCTTTTCCCCCACGTTTCTGCTCCAATATTCCCTTTAAACCTCAGCTTTGCCACTTTCCCAATGGATTGGCAAGCGCTATTGGTTCTAGGGACCCATGCATAGCCAGCATCCAAGACTCAGCAAAGAGGGTGACTCATTGTCTGCATACCTCACTCAGGAGATGGACATGTTATGTGTGTGTGCACAGTTTGACATTCACATCCATGTCTCTTACCCTCCACCGATAGGGAAGGAAACCGTTTGACTAAATGCTATGGGTGATGAAAAACCAAGACGGTGGCATAGGTAAACACCTAAACTGCTGCCTCACACAACAATTTCAAAACTACAACTAAAAGACAAATCAGATATCATCCAGAACCACAGGAAGACTGGCTGAGTGGAAATTCTACAGCTAGAAAGAAAGAGAAAAGCACACGGAGACTCAGAGAAGCTGCAGGAGGCAGAGGTACTGAGACACAGGGGTTGAGAGGGCAGGCAACTGAGTATGTGACTGGCTTTCTCAAGTGGGAGGGAGACAAAAGTTTCTGACTGCACTGAACTCCAGTTCCAGGCAACACTCTGGAGACCCAGACTCATTCGGGGAGAAACTGGACTATCTTGCAGTGGGTGGAACTCTTTCTCTCAGAGGTACTTGCAGCAATTACCATGGGACACTGAGACACAGGGGCTCACTAGGGCAGGGCCGATGGGAAACCAATGCTGTCTACTCTGCCCTGAGACTCTGCCCCATCCAAGCTGAGCACAGAGCTTTTGCAAGTCTTGTCTCATAAGGATATCTCCAGCATAGAAGTTCTCCCAGTGTAGACCCAGCTGATTCTCACAGCCAATTGGCCTGGAGATCAGTTCCTCCCAGTAATACCAACAACAATCAAGGCTTAACTACAATAAGACTGTACACAGCCCACAAAGGGTTGCACCAAGAGTGTTCACCTCAGGTAACTGCGAGGGCTGAGCCACTAGGCCCTATAGGACACCTACCACACAAAGCCACTCTATCAACTCAGGGAAGCAGCCAAAATGTGGAGACAAACAGATTACAAATGAAATAAATGAAGGAAAGCAAATGACTGGATATTCTGTTCAAAACTATGGTTATAAGGTTTTTCAAGAATTTTCTAGAAAAGGCCAATAAATTTAGTGAGAGCCTTGAGAATATGAAAAAGGACCAACTAGAAATTAAGCATACACTGACTGAAATAAAAAATGTTATACAGAGATCTAACAGCAGACTAGAGGATCACAAGATTCAAGCCAAAGACTTGAAATACAAAAGCAAAAAACACTCAACTAGAAAAGCAAAAAGAAAAAAGAATCCAAAAATATGAAGATAGTGTAAGGAGCCTCTGGGACAACTTCAAGTGTGCCAACATCAGAATTATGGGGATGCCAGAAGAAGAGAGAGAGCAAGATACTGAAAACCAATTTGAAGAAATAATGACAGAAAACTTCCCCCCACCTGATGAAAGAAATAGACTTACAAGTCCAGGAAGTGCACAGAACTCTAAACAAAAGGAATCCAAAGAGGACCACACCAAGATACATCATAATGAAAATGTCAAGAGCAAAAGACAAAGAGAATATTAAAAGCAGCAAGAGAAAAACAGTTACCTACAAGGAGCCCATACAACTGTCAGCTGATTTCTCAACAGAAACTATGCAGGCCAGATGGGAGTGGCAAGAAATATTCAAAGTGATAAATAACAAGAACCTACAACCAAGATTACTCTACCCAGCAAAGCTATCATTCAGAATTGAAGGGCAGATAAAGAGCTTCACAGATAAGAAAAAGTTAGAGGAGATCATCACCACCAAAACAGAATTATATGAAATGCTAAAAGGTATTCTTAAAGAAGAGGAGAAAGAAGAAAAAGATAAAGATAAAAATTATGAACAACAATTACATATCTATCAACAAGTGAATCTAAAAATCAAGTGATTTAAAAATCTGATGAACAGAATAAACTGGTGAATGTAGTGGAATCAGGGGCATAGAAAGGGAGTGGACTAACAATTCTCAGGGGGAAAGGGTGAGGGGGGTTCGGGAAGAGACTGGACAAAAATCGTACACCTATGGATGAGGACAGTGGGGGTGGGATAAGGGCAGAAGGTGGGGTGGGAACTGGGTGGAGGGGAACCCTGGGGGGGGGGAAAGAGGAACAATTGTAATAATCTGAACAATAAAGATTTATGAAATTAAAAAAATATGCTATGGGTGATGTGTATGACTCTTTTGAGATAGTGTGTCCTTGTGAAGCATTCACCTGAACTCAACCTGATATAACCAAAAATGAAAGTGTGTAGCTGAAGCCACTGGTGCAGCCCTCTGACCTTGGGATGAAAACCATGTATGTCTTTCACATGTTGTCATACGTTGTCTGTTTTTCTCCCACGTGAGAGTGGAGTGATATGATGATTGGAATAGGACATCTCTCTGGGACTGGGCTAATGCTTTTAGGGGTCGCGACTGTTAGCTAACACACACAAGAACACACCAGTAGTGCAGAGAGCAACACAAAGAAAGGCATCATCCCCACGAGGAGATCTAGGCCAGAGCTGCCACCCCAGGTCTGCAGTGGGCGGGCAGGCTAGAGAGGAGTTCCCCGGGAAGAAGCCCGTGTCACTGTTACAGAGTTCAACCCTTTTCTCTCTTGAAAAATGATCCTTTTATAGGTTTGTCTTGGCAGCAATACTCAAACTGTGCAAGTGATTTTGGAAAAAAAGAAAAAGTGGGCATTTCCAGTAATCTGGTTCGGAGAAGCGAGATGACACCCGGCTGCTTTCAATTGACTCAACTTCACCATAGAGATGAGGTTAATGAAAGAAAGACTTTCACATGGGGAGATGTCATTGAAATGGCCTTAATATTAATGAGGTATAAGAGTGATGAGAGGAAGCGCGCCAGGCAGCCGAGTTCTCGGCTCGGAGCCGCTGTCACCAGCCCCCGCCCGAGTGGCTGGAACCTCTGCTTGTCCTCACCTGCTACGTCAGGGTTCCCAGGAGAGGAACACCTCACACTGGGGAGGGGCCCCATCTTGGAGCACCACCCCCGCCCCGGGGAAGTCACTCAGTGTCCCTGAGTGAATAAAGCACCTGGCATCACTTACCCAAGCATCTCCGTTGTCCCGCCAGCAACAGCCTAATCATGGACCCTTGTGTGATGGTTTTGGTGTCTCACACCCATGTTTACTTTAAAGCCACATCGCCATGGTGAATGCTAGCCTATCTAATGAATTATTGTGGTATAGGCGGTGGCCTAGTTTTAGATTGAATAACACTGTTCCTTTAAATGAATTGGTGGGAACGAAACAATGCGAGAGTGTTCTGTGTGCTGTGTCTCTAGCTAACAATGGACAGTCCAACCCTCACAAGGTGCCTCCAGAAGTGGAGCATCTCTGCATCCCCATGGCTGCTTTGGCACCCCGTTTCCTATGACGTTTGCAAACAGAGAAGGAGGCTGTGGGCATGGCTGGCTCTGCACATTGGGACCACATGAACAGGCTGGTCACCAATGGAAGGAAGGAAGCCTGTCCATAGCCACAGACTCAGCTATAGCTACAGCCATAGCCAGAGCCACAGCCACAGCCATCTTTCGGCCTCTGGCCTCCTCTGCTCTAAGTTTGGGGGTTTCCTTAGTGTTTTTCTTCTTTTTCAGTTTGCACTAGTGTCTTTACTTATTTATTTTTATTCCAAATGACTTCACTTTAATATTAGACTAAACATGTTCATTTTTAAAAAAAATATTAATAAAGGTAAGAAAAAAGAAAAGTAATAGTTTGAATCTGTACTCCTCCCTTGAAGGGGTAACTGTGAGCATTTCAGAACTCTAACCCCAAAGGGATTTTATATGGGATATGATACTAAGCTAACAGGATGTGTTATATCCCCTAAAAGGGTTATATTTGACACACTGTTTTATACTGTTTTTAAATCTATTATGTGAGTGTCTTCCATGCCAATCCATGCTCACCTGCAATGCCTGTGTAGTGTTGCAGAGCCTTGTGTGTGTGGGTGTGTCCTTTACTTAACCCTCTCTGTTTGGGTGGGTCTAGAGATTATTTTCCGTTTAAAAATAATATAGTTTATATTTCATCCCTTCTTCGGTCTGTACCTGAATTTGAAATGGCCACCCTTTAAAAGGCTGCTGAGACCCCGAGGAAGGGTCTTCATCAGCCTCTGCTCTGGTTGAGTGTGGTGGCCCCATTTGCCCCCTAAATGTCTCCCCAAACATTTCATGCATTTCCTTTTAAAGCAAGTCCCCTTTTTTGAGGTTAATCCTCATCTGAGGATATTTTTTTTCTATTGATATTTTTAGAGAGAGTAGAAAGAAGTGAGGAGAGAGAGAGAGAGAGAGAGAGAGAGAGAGAGAGAGAGAGAGAAACATTCATATGAGATGAGATGTTTGGAGATAGCCTTTCATTGTGCTCGGTTAAGTGTTCGTCAGTTCCTGCAAGTTTCCACTGTTTTCTCCAGGTATCAAATGCTGATGGTGCTGGCGATGTGAGCCTCTACCCCCTAATTTGTTTAGCGTTCTCTGCAATAGATTTCATTGGGGAAAAAAAAAAGGTTTATTTGTTTTGACAAGCCTATGTGCCACCATCATGTTGTGCCATGTCATAATATAAAATAGTCCCTGCAATTAGCTCAGTGGTACTATGACTTGGAAAATGACTGCTTTATAATTTTTGACAATTTGAAATTCAACCAAAGTGCTCCCTACCAACACCCTTGTTTATGAGATGATTTTTTTTTTTGGTTTCAATAGGGCAGGAGCCAAGATAAACCTCCGTTTCTACCCATCACAAGCAGCAACGTAGAGAGCACCCCTGGCAGGGGTTGGACACAGAATGTCCTCAGAAAGGATGGTGGGGTGGAAGGAGACTGCCCTGCTCAGTGTTCTGATGCCTTATGTGGCACTACTTCCCGAGAGGGACACCGGGTACCAGCTGTTGAAGTCCTGCCTCTTCTGTCTCACGGCCCAGATTTGGACTTAGGTCTGAAGTATATACTTACAAGGATTTCTAGTAATTCCTTCAAGAATAGTAGTCATTTTGTGTATTTCTTGACATTTCTTCTGCCATTTTAGCAATCAGATATTTTAAGAAAAAAATAGTTAAGTTATGGGATAAAGATATAGGCAATAGCACATCATCTCTTTTTTCCGACACTCCCACAGAACTTTGGGAGGATGCACGTGATAACTTTGCAAACATAAATCACCTGCATTGGGTAGGAGCGGGAACAGCAACACGATTCTGCATTTGCTCTCAACACCACGGAAACGCCGTGCTCTGTCAGACCACTAGGAGGCTTGCTTCATGTCTTTGTGATAGTTAAGTAAAAATAGAGAGCATGTGTTGTCTGTGTTCAGTAACATGTCTTCCTCACTTAACATGCTTTGTAAATAATAGCACTAACAATAGAGCAGCTGCATCTTGAAATGTCTTCTGACCGTATCTCTCCCACCAAGTTCGAAGCTGGCTTTTTTTTCCTCCTCCCCCATCTTGCTTTATTTTGGTGGCATTTCAATGACTTATTTTAGTCTAAACCTTATTGTGTTCTTCACAGACACATCTTCTTTATATCTACCAACAACCTAGGCAGCATGACTGTATTGTTTGCTCTTTGGAGATTTGGAGATATTATCATCTCCACTCTGAGGCTGAGAGAGGCTAACTTATCAGATGTTACCCAATTAAGAAGTGGCAGAACTGGGATTTGAACTTGGGTCTGCCTGGCCCCGGAATCTGCTGTTCTAATGTGCTGGATGCATCAGACTCCACAACTGGGACAGCTGGACAGTCATAGGTCAGATCTCAGACAATGCAAATACGCGAACAAGAAAAGTCCTTGCTAATAGATGCAGCCACAGAAGCCTTGCCCACTTTGCCATTCATTTTGCTGGCAAGTTCAATGAGCACCCACCACAGGCCAGTCCTTGGGTTGGGGACAGGGTGTCAGGCACATGTAGTTAGTGGTGGCCCCACGTCTTCATTAAGAGACTGAATACACAAAGATAAGAAAGATGTTTTTCTGACTCAGGGAGCCAAGGCTGCAAGTGGACAAATGGGCTTGCAATTAGTACAGGTCGGGACGTGTGGATGGGAGGGTAGGAGGTAGTGGGTCACTAGAATCAGCAAACCTCTCTAGGAAATCTTCTCCAGAAAGGCTAACTGGGCAGGGGTGTACAAGGGTGAGGAGCAAGCAAGGGTAAGCCATGGCAAAGGGGGGCAGGCAGTGCCCCATTCTCTCCAACTAGTCTGCGGTTGTAAGAACACCACAGGCACCTAGGGGAGCCCAGCAGTCCAATGAGATGGACCCAAGCACGGCACCATAAGCCAGTGCACAAATGTCAAATTGTTTTCCTTCACCATTACTCAGTGTTGCCATTTGAAAGCTTCAATAGTTGAATTTTGAGTAGACCATACATCCAAGAAGTTAGTCTAACAGTTTGAGCCTTTAGAAAATATCCATCAAAGATTTTGAGCAAAGCTCTGACTTCTAACATCTTTTTTTCCTCTTAGTTTGGTAGGTTGTTTTTTGTAAAGAAGGAACAGCTGTAAATAAACTCTTTCTTCAAACCCAAATACATCTTGGCAGCATGGCAGCCCACTGGGGTCAGTATAGGAACCTGTGGCTGGACCTGTGTTAATTACCTTTACCTCACAATGGATGAGGGAGAAGATCCCATACCAAGGATACTTTACAATGTAGAACATATTCGCACAAACTTCCAAATAATCTCCAAATCAAACAGCTCTGACAGTATGCTGCACTTCTGTCAGATGCCATGGCCACGAGGCGCGGCTCTCTGAGGTGGGTGGAGAGCACCGAGCACAGAGTGTGGTTCAGGAAAGGATTGTCCTCTTCCTTCGACTGGAGGCAGAACTTCCTCTGATTTTTACTGTAGTTTTTTTGAATTTAATAAACAGGAACTTGACAAAGCACTACAGTATAATCATCTTATAATACCCATTTCACCCCATAAAATTATTATATGTAGTCTGAAAATGTTGAATCTGTCACTATTAGAAGAGAAGAACATAAAACTCAGTGTATAATATTAAACCTCACAATGTGACACAATGTGATCAATCACACTCCTGGCGATATTAAACTTTCCTCGTTTTTCTTTAATTTTGCATTTTTAGTGTAACGGAACGAGATGAAAGCAGCAGGCTTTTGTTCACAATCTCTTGGCCGAGAGTGGCAGAGAAGTTACCAGTCGAGTGATGACACACACATCACGTGAAGCCCTAATATTTCATAACATTTCAAGCAGACGCCTGAGATTTGAGGTCCTGTGTGGTATCAGCCTGGGATCAGTGTGGATGGTCAGGTAATTCCAGAGCCTGTGCATGAAACCACCATGGAATCGATGGAAATGATTACAAAAAGGCTTGAGTTAAACTGGAAGAAACTGAGATATTCCTCTTGGAAGTTTCAGTTTCTCTCTGTGGTTTTTTATGAACTCTCTGAACATTATATTTTAAAGGCAGAGCAACCTGTCAAACTGGGAGCCATTTTTTAAAAAGCATGTCCTGCACTTTTCTTGTGGAAGGTGGATCCCACATTCATGATTTGGCATGGAGGGGATAGCTTAAAGAAAAAATTAACACACTATTTCTCCATTGAACACCCCTCTCGAGCAAACGTATTGTAAACGATGTTCAAAGTTTCAGAATCCTTGGGTTCTCTGGCAGAGGAATTCCAGTGAGGAGTCTGCAGTCTGCTTTTTAGTGGACCTCTGCCATAGTGATGGATACCTTTTCTAGCTTCAATTTTATATATATACTAGAGGCCTGGTGCATGAAATTTGCACACAGGGGTGGTGTCCTTCAGCTCAGCCTGCTGCCTCTCCAACTTGGGACCCCTTGAGGGATGACTGACTGCCTGTTTAGGCCCAATCCAAGTAGGGCAGTCAGACATCCCTCTCATAATCCAGGACTGCTGGTTCCCAACTGCTCACCTGCCTGCCTTCCTGATTGCCCCTAACCACTTCTGCCTGCCAGCCTGATCACCCCCTAACCACTTTCCAGCCAACCTGATTGATGCCTAACTGCTCCCCTGCCAGCCTGTTTGCCCCTAACTGCTCTCCCAACTTCCCTCCTCTGCAGGCCTGGGTCTCCCCTCCTCCCTGAAACTGCCCTTCCCTGCAGGCCCGGTCACCCCCAACTTCCCTCTTCTGCCAGCCTGGTCACCCCTAATTGCCCTCCCCTGTAGGCTTGATCACCCCCAACAGCTCTCCCTTGCAGGCCTGATCCCTCCCAACTGCCCTCCCCTGCTGGCCATCTTGTGGTGGCCATTTTGTGTCCAGATGGGGACAGGATCTTTTGACCACATGGGGCAGTCATCTTGTGTGTTATGGTGATTCTGCATATTACTCTTTTATCAGAAAGGATAGTAGCCTGATGCATGGGTGGGGACCAGCTGGTTTGCCCTGAAGGATGTCCTGGATCAGGGTAGGTGTTCCCTTGGAGTGTGTGTTGGCCTGGGCGAGGGGCCTGTGGTGGTTTGCAGGCCGGCCATGCCCCCTGGTGACCCAAGTGGAGGCCCTGGTATCTGGGATTTATTTATCTTCTACAATTGAAACTTTGTAGCCTGGAGCAGAGCCAAGTCTGCAGCTTGCTCTGTGGTGGCAGCCATTGAAACTTTGTTGCCTTAAGCGAAGGCCTGGGCTGGCCAGGGTTTATGGAAAGCTTGGCTTCCTCCATTGCCAGGGGCAATCCAAGCCTCCCTTCTGCTCTCTCTGTGGCCGTAGCCATCTTAGTTGGGCTAATTTGCATACTTGCTCTGATTGGCTGGTGGGCGTGGCTTGTGGGTATAGTGGAGGTATGGTAAATTTGCATATTGCTCTTTTATTAGATAAGATATAAAATTCCCTCTACAAACTGGCATCGATGTGACAGACCTGTTAGGCCACCATGTGGATGTTGAAGGATGGCAGTCTGGGGCAATCTACCCACTTGGCTAATACCCACAGGCCAGGCAAGGACTCTGCCCACACCCCAGGGACAATGTCATTTTGGCAAATTATAAAGAGATATTAATGCAAAATGGAGACTCCTGTGTCTGGTGGCCTGCTCTTAGAAGGTGACGATGCAGTAATTCATCATGTCCTTCCCAGTTCCAGTAAATTTCCACCACTTCATGTCCTACTGAGTCCATTCGATCAAGGCTGATTGAACAGGAATAGTTAGTTTTCTTACACAGGGATGAATACCTGGGGACAGGTGGCTGAGGTAATTTGTGTAAGTGGCCACTATTAATGTTATTGGAAAGATCCACTTAGATTTTGTTCCTGGTGTAAAAGCCTTGCCCATCTGTAAAGGGTTAACTGGCGTCCCATGAATGGGACACCATCACCAACAAAGTAATATTGTTTAACGCACCGTGCTTTGAATTCAGCGTTCAGGCAGAATCTAGACTAAAAGCCAAACAAATTTACAAAACCTCATGCCTCCTATGGAGGAGCATTTTAATGGAAGAATATGTAAATATGGCACTAATCAGAGGTTCTGGAATTCCAAATGCCATAAAAGGTTATGACCCGATGCCCTATTAATATACCAGTGAGGGCATAGACGAACTCCTTTTGAATGACAGCTAACATGGGGTGTTTTGCATGAAAAATAACCTCTAATAAGTGACCTCTGCTTTTTTCTTTTCAAATGGGTGACAGTAATGAGTGGGAAAGGGGGAGCTGCCTGCACCCCCGTTGCTATTTACACCTTAAACAGAGGAAGGTCTTCCTGATGTTGGCTTTTGCTCAGGGCGATGGAGAGTAGAGGATTCATCACAGAGAACAGTTTTTTCTTTTCCATTGTTTTTTTTTTTTTTTTGAGGGGGGTGGTGGTGGTGCTTCCCAATGAACTCCAAGTGAAAGAGACAGAAACTCAAACATGTGCAATGCCGTTAAAGGGAGTGTTTCATTTCCTAAAGCATCCACCCATTTCGTGGCAGGGAGTGTGGAATCCTGGGGAACTCTGGTACCACCTCTCCTGCTCAGTCTATGACCTCTGGCCTGTCAGATCTGTGTCTCTTCAGGAGACGGGATGTTTCAGCAGCTCAGAAGCCCTGCCAGGGGATCCTGTTTTCCTGGAGGCTGCTTTCCATGCATAGAAAGTTCTGGTATTTTCTCAGGTTTCAGCTGGATCAAAAAAGCAACATTAAATAACAGAGATCTCCTCTCCTCTTCCCACATCACGTGACTGACTTTCATATTCTTTTCTTAAAAAAAAAAATCAGTGTACTCTCAGCTTGCCTTAGTAAAGGGCCCATCCTGTTTGCCTTTTGTTGCTCAAAGCATTTGACCTGAGCTTGCTTTGGTTTCATGCACCAGATTTAAGGCCAAGATATTCTCCCGGGCCCTGGTCCTGTCTGGAGGTTTCTGATGAACTATCTCATCAGATAGGTGTTTGGCCAGAACATTTTTCTAACCAAAATTTAAATCAGACTGCTACCAGTCATATCCCTTTTAATTTTATTTCTCGAGTTCTCTCCAAATCCAGTGTTTGTCCTGTGGCAATGTGTGTGATGCATGTCTGGCTTCACATTTTCATTTTCTTCCCCACAGACGCTTCCCTCCTCTGAGTGCCTGGCTTTCCCCAGCACCTCCTCCTGCTGCTGACATTCTCTGCATGCTTCCCACATTCGTGCTGGGGTTCTGGGTGAAGACAGAAGGACTCTCAGAGTTAAACTGTGACCTAAGTCCAGCCAATGTGGCTCAGTGGTTGAGTGCCCACCTATGCACCTGGAGGTCACAGGTTCGATTTCCAGTCAGGGCACATGCTCAGGTTTTAGGCTCAGTCCCCAGTGTGGGGCATGCAGGAGGCAGCTGATCAATGATTTTCTGTCATCACTGATGTTTCTAGCTCTTTCTCTCTTCCTTCCTCTCTCTGAAATCAATAAGAAAAAAGGATAAAAATAAATTATGATCTAAGACCTCGGGGAATGTGTGAGGGCTGGGAAGGGAGAGTGGGCAGATGCTGTGTCCTGAAGTCCTGATGTCACAAGTTTCTGGAAGAACACAGATTTCTGTGGAAGCAAAACCAATGTGGAACTCTAAGCTGCACGAGCACTTTCCTTCCCTGGGGACTGGCACCTGGTTTATTGCTACCGAGCATGATGTGTCTTTGGGCTTATCCCATCGCCCCTCTGGCCCCGGGCTTCCCCGTGCCATTGCTAGGCCTGGGAGAGGGCTTGTGATACTCCCACCTTTCAAAGCAAATTCGAGTGGGGTTTCTCTCTGCCTGTTTTTCTCAGCAACTGGATCTCCCCACAATGGAAACAAAAATAAACCTTTTTATCCCCTTGATTTATTTGACTTGTAGTGTTTGATTCTGAGGCCTCTGAAGATTGTCCCAGCATAAGCCGGTTGTGTGGGACAGAAAGTAACCATGACAACAAGCATAAAGATCACAGCCTCTATTCTCCTCCCAATTTCCACAGAATAGAAGGCGCTGTTTAAGTATTTGAGTAAATTTGAGCCCCACACCAAAACCTGACTTTTCCCTTTGGGGCCAATGTACTTCAACACAGGTAAGGAGGGAGCAGGGAGGGTTTCCTCCAGGCAGGTTCAGAGTGGCAGAAGCATCTTCTGTGGTGTTCTTCCATGTTTCAGAAATAAGACTATGTCAGACGTCTGGCTGAAAAGCCAGTGGCCACGCTGGCTTCCATCATTGGGGATCCATTCCTCAGGGAGAAGGGAACACCTGTCTGCGGTGTGAGCTCCCACTCCCTGTCTGGAACGTGTTTTGATTAATGAGCGTTTATAGAGGGATTCAGCACCTCAAAGTGAGTGAAGAGTGGATTTCTTATTCCCCGGGAAGCCAGATAACTGATTCTTGATACTTTGGAGGAAGAAAAAGAGTTAAAACCAGGCTAAGAAAATGATTATGCTTCGATGTAATTTTAGAGTGAACTAATCTTTGTGTTCTGTTTGTTCCAATTTTTGAAACTTACTGACCTTTATTGCTAGCACATCATCACACATAATATGCGAAACTTACCATCTGAGACTTAAATTTTCAAGTCTGTCCGTTTTGAGAAAATAAATGACACTCGAATCCTCTGTCTGCAGGTGGGTGAGCTTTCTGTGGATGCTCCACAGTGTGGCGAGGGTTCCGGCCTCAGGTTTTCTTTTCTGGAAGATGGCAGTGTTTGCTTTGGACTAATACACGCGAATTTTACCCATTGGCGTCAGCAAACCTTCACTTCGAAGGCACGACTGCTACAGAATCAGTACACTGCCATCTCAGGACAGAGAATTTGTGATTCTGCATATTACCACTCTCCTCTGTGAACATTATTTCCCTTTCTCCAGGCCCCGAGGGCACTTTCCTCTGTTTGCTTCTAAAAACTTCATACCTTTGCATTTATGATTAGGTAGATGCTGCACAAGTTAATTTTGGTGTGTCCTGTAAAGTAGAGGTTGGGAGTCCTTATTTTTTTTACAAATGTCTATTCAACTTCTGCCAAACTGCTAAAAAAAAAGACTATGGTTTTCCATTTACTAGTAATTGGTCTGATATCTTTCTCAAAATTACTTGCTCACAGAAGTGTGGGTATGTTTCTGGAATAAATTTTCTTTAATGAAATAGAGGAGGAGAGCATCAGAATTGGGTGAACCTAGCTGGTGTCACAGAAGTGCTTGTCGTGGGAATCCCATATAACTGATGTTAGAAGGGCTGTGATGTGGTCCTAGGCTGAGAGTAGGTGAAGACACAGAATTTTTCCTATTCAATAATAAATGGCATTTCTTTTATACATGTAAGTCTATCAGATGTTGGATTTCATTTGTGTTTTGGTAAATTGTGTTGTCCAGGACTGTTCAGTTCATCTAAGTTGTCTAATTGTATAGGTAGTAATTTTTTTTTACTTTGAGACCCTTTTTTAAAAAAATTCAAACTAATTGTGATGAGGATAACATTTTAACACTAATGTATACAGCTCTAATGTATTTTTAGAGCTGTTTTAGGTTCACAGCAGGATTGAATCCTACTTATTTTATGTTTAATTTGCTCTTCCTTTTATAGATTTTAAAGGTGAAATCTTAGGTCATTTATTTTTAAGCCTTTCTTCTTTTCTAAGAAAAACTTTTAAATCTATCAGTTTTCCTCTAAGCACTGCTTTAAATTCCTCTAAAAATTTTTGATCTGTTGTGTTTTTTATCTACCCTTGAAAATATCTTCTAATTTCTTTCTATATTTACATGTAGTCCTATTGGTGTTCTCCAGAGAAACAGAACCAGTAGGGAATAGAGAGTCTGTTATTAAGTGAGTAGTTTTCACTAAACTGGGAAATTTTCACCCATTATTTCTTACTTTTTTTTTCTTTCCCTTTTCTTTCTGGGACTCCAAGTACATGTATTTTAAGCCACTTGAAATTCTCCTTCAGGTCTTTGAAATCCTTCCTCTCCTTTTCTATTACTCAGATTATATTATTATATTAAGCTGTTTTTAGTGTACTGAACCTTTTCTTTGCTTTCTAATCATATCCAGTCAATTTTTATTTTGGTTATTATAGTTTTTAGTACTATGATTATTTTAATAGTATCTCTTTCTGTGCTGTGTTTCCCCATTTTATCCATTCATTATGACCATTTTTGTAATATCTGATTTAAAATTGTTTTTTGTTCATGCAAACATTTAGGTCACCTGAAAGTTGGTTATTTTAATTGCTTTTTCCCTTGACTGTGGTCACATTTTTATGTCTTATCCTATTCAACTATTAATTTTAAATTACCTTAGGCTAATAATAGGGATTTTATAAAATTCATTAATTCAAGTGGGAAAAATAGCTACTAGCAAGTGATTTGGCTTGGTCATCCAATTGATTTTTGTTGAGTCATCCAAGTGATTTCTCAAAGTCATTTAAGTGATTTCACTGAGTCATCCAGAAATGCACATAAGGAGAGAATTAATATTCATTCAGGACAGGGGTGGTAAATTGGAAAAATTTCAAGAGAAGTTTTTCTAATAAAGTATAATCCAGAGGTTTTCCCCCCTCCCCTACTATACATTAAATGATAGAAATTATATCTGGAGCAAAAATTGAAGGAATTTTTAAAAACCAAATTTACATAGGAACCACTATTAAAGAAACACCTGACCTAACTGGTTTCCTGGTACTGGGGAAGAGGCATGAGCAAGTTTACTAAAGGAATTCTGGATCCTCTTGGAGTGTCAATTTCATCTAGTCCTTTTATTTTTTGATTTTTTGAGCTCCCTAGCATCATGAATTTTGATTAGTGAAAGTCTCACTGTATGCGGCTGCCAACTAAATAATGTGATTAAATTCTCAAAATGTTTGGCAAAAGTTCTAAGGTAGAGCCTTGCTGATGAAGCTCAGTAGTTGAATGTTGACCCATGAATCAGGTGATCATGGTTAGATTCCCAGTCGAGGAACATGCTTGAGTTGTGGGCTTGAGCTCCAGAAGGGGGCATGCAGGAGGCAGCCAATCAATGATGCTTTCTCATCATTGATGTTTCTATACCTCTCTCCCTTTCCTTTCCTCTCTCTAAAACTAATAAAACATATTTAAAAAAAATTCCGAGGTAGAAAAAACTATCATCTTTGCCATGGCCTAATCCCTAATTTTGAAATGACTTGGTATTCAAGCCATTAATTAGAGAGATGCTACATTGTAGCACAAGGAGATTCTGAACTCAGGTACATCTCCATAGCTTTGGTTTTTCTCTTTGTAAAAAAAGGCTAATCATTTTTATCTCACTGGAGATTTCTTTGTGACAAGCTTTAATGGGGAAGCTGTGCGAAAAGGGTGGAGTGCAGGACTCCCCCCAGCACTGGGGAGGCAGGAGCCCCAGCAGAAGGTGGTATGATTGGGCACCACTGGGACCCGCTGGCACAGAACAATCAGAATGGGAGCTTCCTTCAGTGTGGGAGAGGCCAGCACACATGAATCTAAGAGATAGAAATGTCAAAAGTTACAAGATCTCCCTCAGCTATCTCATAACACAATTTTCCATTTATTTATATTTTCTTTTATGTATGTCAGTAAAGTTTATATATTTTTTTAATATAGGTATTGCACATTTCTTATTAGTACTATTTCTAGGAATTTGTAGTTTCAGTTGTATATAAGAAGTGAATCATCTTCCTGGTTTCTACAGTGCCTGTTTATATATTGCTGGTATATATTAACTTTTGTATTATCACATAGCAGGACCAAGTCAATGACTATTAATATTTCTCATTCTAGATTTACTGGTAAAGATACTGTGAGTTTGTCTTCCTTTATCTGTATTTCCTTTTTTCCTATTTTATAGCATTGACTAAAACAATATTGAATAACGGTGGCAATGGTGGTATCTATTTTGTTCTGATTTTAATGGAACATGGTGTGTATGTTAAGTAGAACTTTTGCTTTGCATTTCATATAGGTCTGCATTGTTTACTTACTGAAGTAAAATGTCTGGGGATGGTGCCCAGGAAATGTATTTTGGGGAGCCTCCTTAAGTGATTCTAATGCACTGGCAGTTTGCGAATCCAAAGTAAGAGACGTAAAATTTAACCCACCAGCAGCTCAGCTCTGGCTTGTTTGGTTTGAATAAACATTTACTTAAAGCAGTTTTAGAAAACAAGGTGTATATGTGCACATGCACAGTTTCTCTAGAAAAAGATCAAAGTCACTAAGTGGAAGGAGAAATCTCATATTGGGAAGAATGCTAAAAATGTCAGATTTAAATAGTACAGTAATTACACTACTATTCATGGTTAGTCCTCTTTGGGGCTTATTGGTATATTTTTCTGTCAATCAAAGGATATGGTGCCATCTAGGTCTAGGGTCATTCAAGAAAAATAATGAGTTAAATGACTTTGAGCAGGTCCTCGGCCTCAGTTTCTCTGTAAAATGGGATCAAATGGACTAATTTACAAGTTATTGTGTGAATTGAAAATGGCAAGTAAAGAACTTAGCCTATAACAGTCTTTGAAAATGACATTTTTTTTGCTGTGTATAAACACTAGGAAGTGAATTAACTTTCCTTCTGTATCTTGACCCCAGATAGAACAGCTGCTTTTCTGTAAATAACCTCTCACAGGTGCAATTATTTACATATCTGGATCTGCTATTTAGAGAATGTGTACACAAATAGTTATTTGTAGAAAAAGGAAATCTACCCTTCATTAATACAACACTGATTTCCTAAGGTTCATCCCTAAGGTTAAGAAAATAGTTTTATTCTACCTACTTCAAAGAATCACAGACAACCGGCATGGAAACTCTTTAGGAGTGACAACTGGATAAGCAGTTTTGAGAATAACCTGAGAAAACCTCTTCAGTTTATGAACTGGCTGAGATCATTGCAGTTTTCTCATCATAATAAAAGATTTTAAAAAGAAACCAACAAGCAAACACTTTTAGTTAAAAGAGGAAAATAATTGTGGGATATTGAGTATTAGTAAGATTAGGAATGAGCTACCAAGAGAAATTAGAGAATACCCATCTCTAAGGATCATTTGAAAGTATTGTAATGTCTTGTATACCTGGGATAGATCGGATGAGTACAGAATAGTTCTGTGTGGACTGAGGGGGAGGAGATTCCAAACCCATAGGCTGGCCAATTCTGTATTTTAATAATTTAGTTCAATGTGCTTTATACTGAATGCCTCCACAGAACCAATTGAACCCCGAGATGAATGCTGAGCTCCAAGTCAGCTGTTGTTGGCACCTACAGCCACGTCACTTCTTCAATCCCATCCTTGGAAAAAATCCACACTGGCCTCTGCTCTGAAGTTTACTCCTTGCCCTGAAGTGACCTTTGCCTCTGCCCCCAGCCTCAGGGCCTCAGATCTAGTATCCTTTTGAGAGCCTTTGAGACTCAATGCTGGAGTCACATGCTCACTGTCCAACTCTACCTGATGGAGAGGAGACCATGAGAAAACCCATGGGGACTCCTGTCTTATGGGTCACTTTGACTTCTCTTCCATCATTGTCCTGAGGCAGCTCCGGGTTTCTGGATTGGGCCTTTATTCTCCTTACCTGGGTACCACCTGTAGTGAACAGAGAGTTGACTGGGCAAGACAATAGGGGAATGCTTATTACTATTTTTGAACATGTCCATTCCCAGAAAGAATACAAATATCATCATAAACTCACCCTACCTAACAGAGAGAAGTGGTTTTGGTCTTTAAAAAGGTACCACATTTGGAATGATTTCTCTGCCCCACATCAAGCTGACTGCTGGTTCAACCTGGAGGGGCCACAGGCAGAGAGTCTGGCCTTCGCTAGCATTTCAGACTCACAGATGGGCACCAGGAAGAACTCTCCTCCACTGAGCATATTCCATCAAGTGGTAACTTTTATTCACAGAGGTCAAGTTCACATAACATAGAACTATTCTAAAGTGTTGAGTTTAGTGGCGTTTAGTACATTCACAATATTATAGCCACCACCTGCATCCCAACAATCTCATATCCTTTATCTTCTGTTCATGCTTTCATGATATTTGACCCTAAGAGAAAGGACTTTAGTTCTGTATGAGTATATATATGTGATAGAATGCAGAAAAGAGCTTTGCTTCTTACATGTAGGATTTTGATATCTTTGCATTTTTATTTCAATATTGTCTTTATGGTGATTCCATGTTTATTGTGCCCATAGTTTCATTTCCAAATAAGGTATCTTGTAAATGAAAAATTTCAGAAAAGTCCTGTTTTCATCATTATTTTTATTGCTTTTGTTATTGTTTTTCTACTGATGTTGAATCAGTGAAGTTGTCTTCAAATTTAGTGTAGGCTGAGATGTTTGTGCTGAAAAATATATGCACCAAACAAGTGATGCTTACTATGAACTGCTTTGTCCCTGCTTATATCCTTTTTTTAAAAAAAATGTAAATGTTTCTATTCTGTGTAATAATTTTCTTATTTTCAGATTTTAATATTTAATTAATTTAATCCACTACATAAAATTTTTCATCTGCGAATTTTGCTCCTTCTTGGACCAAACTTATTGAAGTGCCATTGCTTTCCCCCTCCTGTGAAACTCATCCTGTGGAGAGACGCTAATGAGACATGACTGAGGAAGGGTGCACAGGTGTGCTCTACGGGCTCGGATTGGCAGCTCTCTGACACACACTGCACAGGCGCACACGCACGCTCACACACATGCACAGAGAGCCCGGCCTGATCAAAGACTTCCATTTGGTTGAACTTGGCAATGATTTTGAAATGTTGACAACTGTCAAATTAAGATCACCCAAGCCATTTCACAGGCTCAAATTTGGATGCAGGTCTCAGAACAGACGGAGATAGCTACTGGCTACTGCCCAAGTGACTTCACCATCTATCATCCGGTGAGCTGTGCTTTATGAAATGAAGCCACGCAGAGATGGGGGAGGTCAGCATCCAACTTAGAAAGCATTTCTTTCCACATTCACCTCAGTTTGAAGGAAGCAAAGAGATTAGTCCTTTATTGAAAATTTGCATATAAGGAGCTTGGTTAGGGTTGCTTAACGTCTCTTTATAAGCCCTCCTCTCTCTTCCTGTCCTAATCCTGGAGGAGCTAGAGTGTCTTTCAATGGGGAGGGTAAGGTGAGGAGTGGTATGGTGTGTATGTGGGTCTCCAATCCTCCGAAGAGAATAATTTTCTATTTTTGGTCATGGTGATGTGTTCTGTGGCTATGCCTCATGCTCATGCTCACTTTTCACTGTCAGTCCCAGTTAAAATGTCCATGTGTCTATGGTCTTTTTCTCAATGCTAAACTTTTGAAGAGTGATGACTATGTCGTCTCAATTCAGGTCAGTATTTTAGTGCCCTGTGCATGCTGCATGGAAGAGGGGCTACTTAACCAGTGATGCCCATACATTGAGAAGAAGCGAGGGTGTTGGTGCGTGGGAATTAGACATCATTTTTCTTGTTTTGCCATCTTTATTGGGCCTGATAGCAGAACAGAAAGATTTAAATGATTTACTGAAAACCTTTTCTTTGTAATGCTTGATTAGTTATCTATCAGCAAATTACTCAGCTAACATTTGAATAGAATCTTTTTAGTTAGAAAAAAATGACCATTCTGATAGTTTACAGGAGAGGCTCTTGTCTGTGCAGGTAGTACAGACTTCAAGTTCAATGCCTGGGAAGTTTTCTGCACGCATAATAGATGCCATGGAGAGTGTTGTCAGGAAAAGGGCCACCTCAGGCACTTTTTAAAACACCTTTACCCAACCCTAGCTGGCTTGGCTCAGTGGATAGAGCATCAGCCTGTGGACTGAAGGGTCCCAGGTTCGATTCTGGCCAAGGGCACTTGCCTGGGTTGCAGCTCGATTCCCAGTGGAGGGCATACAGGAGGCAGCCAATCAATGATTCTCTCTCATCATTGATATTTCTATCTCTCTCTTCTTTCTCTGAAATCAGTAAAGAAATATATATATGATATAGGAGGAATTAAACCACCAATTAAATTCGGGGTCAGTGGTAAATGTATGAAGATAACAGCCAATGTGATAATTGTCCTAATGTGATGTGCTTCACCCAGGCCTTTAAGCTCCTGTAAACAGAAGCTACAACACGATGTGGATGGCTGAGTGTCCAGACCACAGACAGTGGGTTGTGGGACCAGAATGCATGGAAAATTATCAACATATTGGAATATTCTTGGCATTTCTTTTGTGGTTGTGGATTAGAATTTACTTGAGTGATTATATAATAAACCTCGAGGCCTGGAGCACTGCGGGGGAGGGTGTCCTCAGCTCAGCCTGCAGCCTCTCTAATCTGGGATCCCTTGGGGTATGTCTGACTGCCAGTTTAGGCCTAATCCACGGGATAAGGCCTAAACTGGTAGTTGGACATCTCTCTCACAATCTGGGACTGTTGACTTTCAACCGCTCACCTGCCTGCCTGCCTGATAGTCCCTAACCGCTTCTGCCTTTTAGCCTGATCACTCCCTAATCACTCCCCTGCCAGCCTGATTGATGCCTAACTGCTCCCCTGCCGACATGATTGCCCCCAGCTGCCCTCCCTCCCCTGCAGGCCCAGTCACCCCCAACTGCCCTTCTCTGTCAGCCTGGTTTCCCCTAACTGCCCCCTTGTTGGCCTGGTCACCCCTAACTAGCCTCTTCTGCAGGTCTGGTCTCCCCCAACTGCTCTCCCGCTCCTGCAGGTCCTGATCACCCACAACTGCCCTCCCCTAATGGCCATCTTGTGGTGGCCATCTTGTGACCACATGGGGGTGGCCATCTTGTGTGAGGGCATGATAGTCAATTTGCATATTACCTCTTTATTATATAGGATGACCATGCAATTGGCTAAACAGTTGTCAACATCTCAAAATCATTGCTAAAAGCAGACCATTCTGTTAAATATGTAAGCCTTCTTGACTGTGGGGCATAAAATGGTAACTGAAAACCCACTGACAGGCTATTTGGGGTGGTTTGGGCACAGGTCTCCTGTGTGTAGCACCCAGGGGAATGAGTGGACTCCCATACACTGAGGCTCTCCACTGCCAGTCCCCAGACTCCAGGCCATTTCGCTGTTTTTTTCTTTCAAACCTCTGCCTTTTGTTTTTGTCTTTTGAAATTTGAATAGGGAAGAGAGTCCTCAGAGGCACCCACTGATGACAAAGGTTCCTTCCTCCTTTTTAAGGAGCCTGCAAACCAGTGGGAAGGAACCATAAGCGATTGGAGTGTTTAAGACACCTAGGCATTTTGCTCCATTAGAGTATCGTAAAAACAGTGCCATTATCCTCCCAGGAAGGGTTCTGAGTGCCCAAGAGAATCTTTCCTCCCCTGGTGTCCAATGTCAGGCAAAGTGCAGAGAGTCAGAAGCTGCTGCTGCGGGTGAGCAGGTTGTGTGTGTGTTTCATCAGGAAAGGCCATCTGCATAGACCAGGGAGGACTTTCTCCCTGTGGCACAGGGTACACCTGAATTCCCATCTGTGGGGGACAAGGAGGCTAGACCCTCCTCTTAGAGCTACTTCTCTCTCTCTCTCTCTCTCTCTCTCTCTCTCTCTCTCTTTTTTAAAAATATATTTTATTGATTTTTTTTTACAGAGAGGAAGGGAGAGAGATAGAAAGTCAGAAACATCGATGAGAGAGAGACATCGATCAACCGCCTCCTGCACGCCCCACAGTGGAGATGTGCCCGCAAGCAAGGTACATGTCCCCAACCGGAATTGAACCTGGGACCTTTCAGTCCGCAAGCCAAAGCTCTATCCACTGAGCCAAACCAGTCTCGGTAGAGCTCCTTCTCTTAAACTTGCAGCACTAGCTCAGAGGTTTCCTTTTTTTTTTCTTTTTTCTTTTTTTTTGCATCTAGAGCAGCCCGGACCTGCCCAGTATGTGCAGACTGGACTGCCCTTGGGCTGCTGAGAGATAATTTGAAGTCAGGAAAGGGTGCCAGCCCCAGTAAGAAGGCAGGGAGGGTGTCTAGTTTTGTAAATTTTTAATTTATTTTTAATTACAGTTGACATACAATATTATATTAGTTTCCACTGTAAACCCCAGTGATTAGATATTAGGAGATCATCCCAATAAGTCTGTACCCACTCGACACAATTTATAATTATTAGAATATTAATGACTATATTTTCTATGTTGTACTTTACATCCGCAAGACTATTTTGTGATTACAAATGTATACTTCTTATCCCTTTACCCTTTTCACCTCCCTCAACTTCCCTCCCTTCTTTCAACTGTCAAAATGTTCTCTGTATCTGAGTCTGTTTCTGTTCTGCTTGCTCATTTATTTTATTTTCTACATTCAATTATTAATAGATATGTATTGATTGCCATTTCATTGTTTATATTTTTTATCTTATTTTTTTTTTCTTTTTAAAAATGACCCTTTAACATTTCCTGTAATACTGGTTTGGTGGTGATGAATTCCTTTAGCTTTTTTTTTGTCTGGGAAGCTCTTTATCTGACCTTCAATTCTAAATGATAAATTTTTGCAGTAATCTTGGTTGTAGGTCCTTGCTTTTTATCACTTTGAATATTTCTTACCACCCTTTTCTGGCCTGCAAAGTTCTGTTGAGAAATCAGCTGACAGTCTATGGGAGCTCTCCTGTAGGTGACTAACTGCTTTTCTCTTGCTGCTTTTAAGATTCTCTCAAGGCCACTAATTGCAAAACTTCAGAGATAAATTCTTTCTTTTTCCATTTACTCTATTGAAAAAAAGTGGGAATGGAAATGGGAATGTCTTCATTTCCTACCTTGACAGGTGGTCCTGAAGGCAAATTAAACAACAGTTATAAAAATGCCTACAATGGAAAAATCAGTACAGCCAAAATGATGTGCAATAATAATTATCCTTGGTAATAATGGGCACCAATGCAGTGTGTTTAGTGGGTCAAATTTGAAAAATCATATGTGATCAAAGTATAGCAATTTAATTTGTATTCAGGACCTTGGTGGGTCCCAACATGAAACTTGGTTTCTTGAAAAGAAATGCATTATAATATTTGCTTTCGTTAAATAATATTATGTTTTCTGAGCATCAATGACTCAAACTCCAGGCAAGAATTCATTGCTTCAAAAATCAAAATCACCTCTTAAAATCATCTGAATAAAATGGAAGTGCTGGGGAGACGCATGAAAGGGAAACATGAATGTATACCATTGGTGTCTTTCATTCATCTGAGTCTGGGAAAATCCAGCTTCTGCACAGCTCCGAGGGCACTCCTTCTAAACTGGCAGTGGCATTTCCCTGTCATGTTTCCTGTAATGTTTTCTTTACAGGGTTTATTTAGCCTTCACAAATATTACCTAGGTTTGCACTGAAAAAGAATCTTTTTATATGAATTTCACCAAAGGGTACATCTGTGATTTAACACAAACATCACCCCACTTCAAGGCTTTTGGTGCAAGAAAAGCTGGCAGCTGTGGGAGTGGCCAGGCTCAGCCACATGGCCGAGAGAAGTCCCAGTAGGTGCACTGGAGGGTGCTGGCAGCGGTTAGCAGAGGCCCCAGGTCTCTCTGCTGATGTCTGAGGAATGACAGGGCTGGAGGCTGTGACAGCTTGTGTCCTCATGGTGCAGATGTAGGGAGGGCTGTCGCCTGCTCTAGCCACAAGATGTCACTAGCACTGCTTGGTGACCATAGGTGACAGCAGCACACGCTGCCCATAGGATTAGCTGTTGCCTTTATTTTTTTATGCATAGTTCTCGGGCATCTAATGCCCGATGACCACTCAGGGTGCAGAGGGGGCCCCCCTTTCTTGCCTAAATCCATGTATATTACAATATCATTTAGGAATTTCTTGATACTTGGAAAGTCAGACGAGGGAGTAAAGCTGAACACGTGGATGGGGCAGATAAACACAGGTGTGTGCTCAGGTTGTGAAGCACAGGAGAAGCGTGTGCACTTTTGTTAATAAAATCGTTGTCTTACCCAGCAAACTTCAACTGTTTTGAATGGTTAAGCGGTTGGAGTGTTTATGGCACCTGGGCATTTTGCCCCATTAGAGTGTTGCAAAGACAGTATCATTATCCTCCAAATATGAAATCTCCATTAAACGAAACAGCTCCCAGGAAGGGTTCCGAGTGCCCAAGAGAATCTTTCCTGCTTTTGAGGTCGCAGCTGGTTCAACTTCCTGTGCCTCCATCCCTTCCTGTTCTTTCCCCTGCATTCTCAGGCCTCCTTACCACCATCTTCACGCTCCACCCTGCGGGGGATTCTGGGTCCAGTAATATCTGGAATTTTTATTTATCTTACACGGGGGGCACAGTTGCTCAAGGAAGTGCAAAAGAGTGATTTTGTGCTTCAACAGCTGTGCGTTTCTGTGGGATCTGCATACACAGTGCATGTTCCCCACAGTGGGGTGCCCGTTAGCACAGGTGGAGGCCTGGGGGGCTGGAGACATATTTCCCTTATTTCCTCTCCATGATGCACATCCTGGTCCCCTGAGTGCAGGAGCTTCTTACACACTGGCAATCAAGCCAGATGTTCAAGGCCACCTTGTAAATGCATCATCTTGACAGAGCAGGTAAACTCTTGAAAGAATGGCTGCTCACTTACCTGTCTATCTCTTCAGGTTGGGGGTAGGGAAGTCCAGGTCATCGGGTTTTACGGCAGATGGGCAAGACCAAGGTACAGTGTTGGGTGACCTCCTTCCAAATGAGGAGCTGGTTAGCAGGGTGGGCAGGGTACTATGTAAAATACTGTACATCACAATATTATTAAATTACAAAAGGCAGTATATTTTGTGGGTTGAATCTTTAAGTGGTGTATTCTTACTCAAGTTTACCAAACTACCAGGGCCATGAAATAAATTTTTACCTAGTCATGTTTTTCTTTTCTGAAGATTTTCATGCACCCACAGGTGACAGTTGTTTTGTGGTACACACAGCCTCTACGTCAGTAGTTATCAGTGGTGAACGCCAATTGGAAATTGATTGGGATTCATTTTGCATGAAAATTACACAATTTTTAAAATCCTGACAGATACGTTTAGGCATGACGTAAGTGTATTTTGATGGAGGAACTAAGAGCTAGTGACTATGCAGTAAGAGTGGAATAACAGCACACGGGACTTTCTTTGGTGTCTATGCGACTGGGCATCAGATACTGGAAAATATGTGGCCAGAGCGTGGTGGTGGGGTTAGGCCTCCTGCATTATCCCGATAGGACCGCCATCCTCACTGAGCACAGAGAGGATGCTTTTATAATTCTCCACTTCACAGAGCCAGAGAGAGAGCTGCTAAGGCCTCAGAGCTTCTCCATGGTCAGCCAGAAAGTGGGTTGTGTGCCCAGAGGACATGATACACTGGGAGGCTGCCCATCTCCAGGCCCATCCCTTCCCCAAGGGCAGTGGAATGAAGTCGTTAAGGAATTGAGCTTCCTTGCTGGATGGGGGTCTCAGTGCAGCCAGGGCACGGAAGTCATGATTTCCCGGCAAATCGGGTCCACAGTCCGCTGCTAGCATTCCTAACAAGAAGTCAGAGCTGTGCTCAGAACTGGTGACGAGGGCTGTGGGATGGCCTGGCTCCTCTGTGCCCGAGCTGGCTTCCCATTGCACAGGAACTCTTCCCTTATAGCCCAGGAGGGGTGGCGGCTGCTGCCTGTCTGGGTGTTGTGGTTCTGGCTATGGGATTCCTCACCAGTGACCCTCTCCAGCTTGTTCTGTGGATTTCACAGGGTTTTCGTCTTAAGTGCGATGATGTGATTTTTCCTGGGAAACTGCGGTTCTCCTGCCGCCCCCACGACACAGCTATCATCCTCTTGGCCTCCTAATGGCGCTTCAGAGAGAGAGATCAAAGCCTCCCAGATAAGTGCTCTTTTACACAATGTTCCTGACACTCCATTTTGTAAACAGTTTTTTCTCTTTTTCGGTTGGAAGAACATATAAACATGCCGAGTGAGATGGATGGACTGTCACTTTTCTCTTTCATTCTCTCCTCTTTGACTTCAGTTAGCAGGCAGGAAGTCCAATCAGCGCTTCGCTGACACCCCAAACCCGACCTATCTTTTACACATGCAAAAAAAAAAAAATGCTCAGAAACATGTAAGAAAAATCGCCGCCTCAAATTTCCATCACCTTTCGCCTGGGATGGCAGGCAGTCGTGGTTTTCTTCCCTTTAGATACATTCCTAAGGTGAGGACTGAGGGACCTCTCTGCTCAGGCCCCCCAATGAACAACCGATGCCCCAGCACTGAGCCCTCTCCCAGAAGAAAACACAAAACAGACCAAAACACAAGACTCAAGGGAACTGAGTGTTTGCCTGTCTCTGGTCTAGTTTCTCCAAGGTACGGGCTCCTTGTGAGCACAGATATAAAACCCAAGAGCACAGACCTTGCAGATCTGTTCCTTTTCCCCTACTTCTGTAATTGCAAACAGATTTCCATGACTGCTGGTAACGCAGGTCTTACTTCCCGGGCACTGACGGCTGCCAAGCTCTGGAGCGTGAGGAGGACCGTGTGCCGATGAGGCCTCTGCACAGACTTAGCAGCCATCCACACGGTCACCATGTGAGGGCCCGTTCCCGGGAGGTGTTTCTTCTTTTTCATCTGTACAATAGCAGCAGCTTCCTTGGCTTTGGCGAAATGCCTCTTTTGGACACATCCGGGTGTCAGAGGCTGTGTTGGAGCCCACTGTTGCGTAGGGGGAACCTCACTTGTTCTGGGGTGTAGTCAGAGGGTTCTCTAACCTCCAGGGCCTCTGGGAAGTCTTGCTTGTTGTAGTCCTTGTCTTGCTGGCTGTCTTGTGTATGTCACTCTCTCCCAGGGGTGGGGGACATCTGGCCCTCAGGCTGTATAAGGCCCGAGAAATCATTTGGTCTGGCCCTGCCAAGACTTTATAGGGATGAGTTCATTGAATGTTTAACCAAATATAGCAGGCTATTTTTTAAGTTGATAATTTTGTATGGGCTGTGAGTGATGTTATAAATATCTAAATGGCCCTTGTTCCCTGCCCAGACCCTGGGCCAAGGCATCAGCTCCCTAGATATGGGAGACTGAGAGGGGCTCCCTGCGGGGCAGGAAGGGGCGGTGAGCCCCCGGGGTGTGTGCTGCCTCCCTCAGGGTTCCTGCCTTCCTTCTCTGTCCTGATGTTCTGACTGCTCTCACCTGTCATTGCCAGGACAGATGCAGGCCAGGCCTCTCCACTGCTTTGCTGCTTTACTCCCGAATTTCATTGGTTTTCTGAGTGTTCTTTACTCAAGGCTGGTGGTTTAGACACAAAACTTTTAGCCTGGTTCAAACTGCCTTACTCTTTTGCAGTCTGTTGGCCAAAGAGAGAGAGAATCCTGGCATATTCGTGATGTCTGCGTGGCCGTTTTGAGGTGCGCTGCATGATTCAAAGCGAAGTCCAAAATTCCAGGCTGACACCCATCCCTTCCTTGTTTCTGTGGCTCTGGTGAAGCCCAGCTGTTGCACCTGAACGGGGCCCTGCAGCCTCCAGCACACAGATGTCTATGGGCTTCCCCTCATTGCTGGTTCCCTGGTTTTCCTGCTCGTGATCCTGCAGGAGCTGGTCCACACGTCTGCCTCAAAGAGCCTGTGCCGCTATTTTGCATAAAAATTTTTCATTAAAAAAAACCCCCAAAGAGCAGAGTTGCTGAGTGAGCAAAGAAGAAGGGGCCTCTCAGCCCCGGGATGCCCGCAGGCCAGTGCTCGGCCCTGAGACAAATGAGTGGCTGGAGTCAGCCCGCCCCTGAAGAGCAGCGGTGGCTCATTTCAGAAATCGGGACACGCACAATTTGGCAGCCTCCCCACCAAAGCTTGGCACTTCCATGTCTGAAATTAATGTGAACCTTGGAAGTTTCTTTGACCTTCCAGTGTGAGGAGGGAAGCTGGGGATGTGGGGGTGGTGAGACACTGAGCTGCCAGTCTCTGGAGTTACTGGGATGGGGTTCTCCTGGGAAGGAGCCCTGGTCCCGTCCACCCTCACTAGACACGGAGAGGGCCCCTGGAGGGTGTTTCCCTCCACCAGAACCCCCAAAGCCAGCGCGGAGCCAGGGCCCCTCCCCGAGGCCCCAGCCCCAAGAAGAGGCCCCGATAAGCAGGCTTAATTCCGGGCATCCGATGAAATCCTGCATGGATGGCAAGTAAGTTATTAGCCCCCTGTGAAACTAATTGTGATACGGATACACTCATTTTTGCAATGTCTTTCAAACACCAGTTGTGATGGGAAACAGCTGTTAGATCCAGGGGAAAAAATAAAAGGAAAGAAAGAAGAGAGGAAAGCTTGGGATTCACAATCATCCTAATGTCTGTCTTCTCTCTTCCAGCCACAAAGGCGCTCATTCCCCTATTATCCCCCAGACAATGGTCCCCGCGGGGGGCGCCCAAGGAGCCAGGCCTGCCCAGAAAGTTCATCTTTGGAGAAAAAGACAGAGAAAAAAGGTTCCCTTCTCCTAACTTGGGGAAATGGCAGGTGTGTAAAGTAGGTTAGAGACTGGGGTTAAAGCGGAGAAGTCACAGGGAACGGGAGCAGAGGCACCCGAGAGGAATTGTCCTTTAATCGCGGGCTTCTTTTTAAGGGTGCAGTGCCTGGAGAAGGGGTTTCAGATCTTATTTAAGGAAGCCATAAAGGAGATGATTAAAGGGTTCAGAATAAACCAGAGTCTGTGATAAAACCCTGCAGGAACCACTGGAATCGGCCTTAGGTATGTATGACTGACTAATGCCTTCTGTCCTGGCCAGGGCCCTAGTCCAGCAGTCTGGTCCCTCCCTGCACCCCCTGTCCTTTGCCTTCTTGTTTTTATCCTCCCCTGGTCCTGGGAATTTGGTGCATTGTTAACACTTCATGAAAATAAAGGGACTCAGACCCTGAGAAGTGGCTCCCCTCCCCCAGCACTTCCTGGACTCCCGTTCTCTAGAAACGTTTATTTACAACATCTTAGGAGACCGAGATATTTTTTCCATTTGTAAGGCCCGTGTCATTACATAATGGGTCATAAATGATCTTGCCTGTCTTAGAGAAACAGGAAGTAATTGCCCCCACGTGCTGCTCACAGGTCACTCCCAGATCCATCCCAGGAACCTCTGAGGAGCTTGGGTGTCTCTCTTTCTCTGATCCCTAAAACGCAGTGAGCTCAGGATGGGCTGAGACCCCTGGCTTGCTCAGGGGAAGCAGTTTTAAGGCAATAGGTGAGCTCTGGTGGACCTGCCTTTATCCTGCTCAGAAAGTTCTGTCCTCCTTTCTAGACTCAGGATCGGTTAGTGCTCCCTGGAGAGGCTCCCTCCCCTGACAGAGCCCCAAGGGCTCTAGCCCATTTGTGGGTCAGCTTCCTCCAGACAGATGTCATCAGGGGTTACCAAGACACCTGCGTGTGTGTTCACATGTCTGTGCCCCTCTGTCTCCCAAGGACAGCCTATAGAACATGTACACAAATGGACATGAGAGAAAAATCAGGTTTCTTATTCTAGGCTCACCAGTGTTTTCCTTCTCGGTTACATTCCTTTTAAACAAAAGACCTAGCTTGCCATCATTCATAAAACAGGGCCCAGACAGAAGTGCCGGCCTTTGTACACCAAGCCGCGGTGGGGAGCGAGGTCCTGGGCACCTTGCCTGTCCCACTGGGCTCTCCTGGACCTTGTCCTGAGTGGCCTGGTGGGGATGGCTGGGGGGCTCATTCCCTCCCCAGATGGGGCTGCAGGGCTTTGCACACAGGTTTTCCTGAAAGAAGGTCTTTGAAGGGCTCAGCTTCCTGCAGGAGGGGACTGCCCCCTAGGCTTCTCTCCACACGAGTTTTGTTTTTTCTGGCCACCCCACCTTCACTCTTTGGGTCTGAAATTTGAGGACTAATGAGAATGAGAGAAAAAGTTGGATCTGATCAGCATTGTTCTGGAAGGTGCTTCTCTGTAGTGTGGCCTTTAAAATGGAAGGCATGTTTGGATGGGTGAGCCCGTGCTGATCCCAAGTGGGTATCTGCTGAGCAGTGATGAGCATCCATTTTCTGGGATGTGCAGCCCAAGAAATCGAGGTATGGACAGCACACACACACATGTGGTGCAGGTGGGGTGTGGGCTCAGAGGGCTTCCTGGGCCCAGAGTCCTAGAGGGTAGAGACGGGGAGCCTGCCTTCTGGACCTGCAGCTCTGTGACACAGCAATGGGGCAGGAGCCTGCATCCTAACTTTGCCAAACACTCCCATGCTTGATGGTGCCAAAGAGTGCCAATTTCCCCGTATGCAGGCCAGACCAGAATTCAAATAAAAATCAGGAAAAGGTAGGGGATCTAAAAAAAAAACCAAGGTTAATTCTTCTGGAATTTCATTTTATTTCAAATATTTTCCAGTATCCACCTCCTTCTTTCCAAAGGAAAGAGAGTAGCATTTTGTCTTCTGCTGGTAAACGGGGGTAAATATTCACCCTGGTGAACGTGGAGAACTCATATACGTGGGTGCTGCTGAGAGAGCCCATGTGGACGTGGGGATGGTGCCTCGCAGGCAGCCGCAGAATCCATCATGCTGGCCCCTCCATGACCTCAGCCCAGCCTTGGCCAGCGGATGTTCAAACCAGAGGGTATTTTTACTCGTAGGGCAGTGGCTAACCAGGGATCTCCTTGGCAGCAGCAGGCGAGGTCTCTGTGCTGCTCGGTTTGTATGTGTGAGTGTGTGTGCCCAAATATTTTTTTAAAAGACAGCAACTTGGCACAGCACGTTACAGAAATAGCCCTGTTAGAAAATACTGTGCTTGGAAATAGCACTTCCTATTCAAATCAGGGTGAGAAGCAGAGGGATCATGAGGCAAAATGAGCCCTGTGTGCGTGTGTTTGTGTGTGTGTGTGTGTGTGTGTGTGTGTGTGTGTGTGTGTACCTTGAATAAATGAACTGGAGGCTCAGTGGGGCTGGCTGTCCTCGGTCCTGGGTCTCTGGATCCTTTCTGAGGGTTAATGCACCAGAAGAGCAGGGTTCCCAGCAGATGTTTCAACGGGCTCCTGCCAGGCGGCTGTGGTGTGTTAACCCTATCCTGCCCGAGCTGCAGGCTGGCCACAGGAGGTGCACAGTGATATAGGTTCGACTTCTCTGCAGTGGCTGCCCACCTGTACCGCCGCTGTGAGATACGGCAGCCCGGCAGCCGCTGGAGGCCTCCAGAGTACACAACCAGCGCTTTGGGATGAGTTCAGATGGATTCTCCGCAGGTGACCTTGGCTCTGGGAAGAGCTTCATTCCACAGTGTTAGGAAGATGCACATATGCTCTGTCTACAGCACACACAAGGTGTGATGCAATGGTTAGCAGGTATTTGCAACCTGAAATAAATGAGATTTTCCCCAGGAGAATCACACTGGAGATTCCTGAGGAATGTGTAGTTCTTAACTCTGCCTCCATTCATCTGAGTTGGTTCCGACCTGAAAAGCAAGTCAGAGGTGGCTCGTGCTCTGTCTTCCAGTTGTCACAATACCACTGACTGTCGGATTTTAAGCCATCATTTATACCTTTTAGAGCTTGAAATAACACAGTACAAAAATGGGTGTGTTTACTGTTTCTTAGGACCAAGAGTAACGTTTTACTATACGGGTCTCACCCTTCTCTGTTTTTCTTCTATACTGTGAAGGGCATCGGCCTCCTTAGCAGATAGGTTTTGCTGACTCTATATTTTGAAACTATCATTCCATAAACATTTCCTCCCAGCTTCACAGACATACCACCCATTTTCTTCAAGGGTATATAGCTAATGACACCAAGCCTCAACCTCCTGTGGGTAACACCAGCCTGTACGTTTCCTCCGTTGCTCGGTTTGTAGGAAATGTCCTGCCTCTGAAGATGCAGGATCCATGCCTAAGTGAACAGCATCAGCAATGTCGGGACAGAGAATCACAAATAGCTTGATCATCACCACAGACATGCTAGTCTGTCCCGTGTATGTGTGAGGTGACAACACAGAGCTTCCACCAGCCAAGGAGAGCATCGAGCTCCCCGACTTGCAGTCTCAGTAAAAATATGCCATTTTATTTTTACTGATGGTACAAGTAACTAAGAGTTTTTCCTGGCAAAATAGTCCAGTGTTCTTCTTTCTGTAAGAAGAGCACAGGTAGGTAGAGAAGCACCAGATAAGCATGTAAACCATAAATAAAGATTTCATTTGACTCCCAAAAAGTGCAAAGTAGAGAACTCTCCCGGAGTGTTTGCCACCCTCCAAAAGCTGCTAAATTCACGCAGACTTTGAGATTCATTTCTGCAAAGCAAAAATTGTCTTCAGTTTTCTCCATGCTTTTTCTTCTCATTTATCTATTTTGAAGTCAAATGACCACTTCCTCACCCACATTTCAAATGTTCAACTTCTTTATAAATACAGGGAAATAAAATTCTGGAAACAGCAGTAGAAATAGCCAATTTTGTACTGTGGCTTATTGGATAAGAGCAAAGGTAATCTGACTCAATTTCTGAGGCATTTTTAGCACAGGCATTTGGTGCACAGGCAGGGTGGCTGGAGTGACAAGACGGACCCTGATGGCTTCAAAGGGTCAATAAAACACTCTCAATGAAGGATTCACATCACAGACAGTAACGGGCTTCTTTGGACTTGTTATGGTCCATTGGGTCAATAATTCTCCGCTTTTTAAAGAGTGCCAAAATGTGGATTTACAAAGCAGACTGCAATGACTCCCAATCTATCAGGTAAATTCTGTGAATTTTTAGAATTTGTCCACATGCCAGGTGCATGGACACCTAGCAAAATGACCGTTGTGTATGCACCATGTGTCAAGCAGGCACCACATACAGATGGATGCAGCCTCCTTCCCAACCGCCGATGAAAGAGATAGATGGCAGCGCAGGCAATGAAAATGTGTAACATCACCACTTACATTTCATCTTGAATTGACTATATTTATAAATATTCCAGATTACTTGCAACAACATAAACTGTTTTCCATAAAATGAAGTTATTTTTAATCAAAAATACATTTAAAATACTTTGATTACACAATTTTGCTGAGGGTTGGTGCATAATAGTTAATTTACACAGGTAAATTACTCTATGTATTTATTCGGTTTGTATGAAAGTAGAAATTCCTGAGTACACAGCACTGCCACACTTAGCAAAACTGCCAGATTCCATCCAGCAGGTGGAGCCATACACAAGAAGCTCTGGAAACAAGGAAAATGATATACAGTACTAGTATATTTATCCCCCCCCCCAACCCCCTAGCTGGCACTGACATGTAGGGGGGAAAATACCTACAGAGGGAAGTGAAATGAACCATTTCCAGTAGGAATGGTAGTGCAACAGCTTCACCTGATAAAGAACCCAGAGCGATGCTGGTTCAGGGATTCTCCTTGCTGTAAATGTTCTTCCCTCTTGGCTTTCCTTCTGCTGGAAAATTTTCCAGAAGAAAAGCCTCACGAGTTATTTAATAAATAAAATCTATGAAGACAACCATGTTCAAAGAATCTTCCCGAATTCCCTCCAAACATGTGGCGCAGTGGATGCCCAGCCAGCAGCCAGCGCGTCCATGAGTGTTAGGGCTACGGGCTGTGATGGAGCTCCCTCTCATGCACCCACCTGCTCCCTTTGGAGAATCCCTGGCTCCCTCATGTCCTGTTTTACTCACTGCAGATGTGTGTATGCCATCCCTTTGGCAAAACCCAGTGATTTCTTTGGTCCTTTTGTGACTGCTTATATCTTCCTGCCCAAGCACTAAAAACAAACCAAAAAACGAGAATTTTAGGCACAGAGTAACTAGCAAATTCTGTGCCTGAAAATTTGGCTTTTCTCGAGATAGAGAGATTTATTTCAAAGACCACTCATTTTCAGGATAGACTGACAGGTGTCCTCTGTCGTGGACAAATGACATGCCGAAGAAATGCGTGTCCACAGGGTCTAATTGGTGTCCCGGAAGTGTATGGAGGTTTTCGGGGCTGCAGTATGATAACATGATACAGCAGAGCACAAGTCTCACCTGGCCTAATAGGTCTCACTTGACCTAACAAGGAGCCGAGAGCTGAGCCTAATCCCCACCCCCCACCCTTCCCCTGGGTCTGTTTCCTGCGCATATCTGCCATCTACAGTATTGACTGGTCTATCAGGAGGCAGGCATCTCTATCAGTCCATCTGGAATTGTCATCCAATAGGAGATTAAACACTGCCTGCCTCCTTCCTAGTGATTTTCGGTCTCCACATTGCAAAGTTTTCAATCAAATTTCAGCAGTGAGCATTTAGCTTACAGAACCCAGAGCACTAATCTTCCCAACGCAGGGGATTTAGACTATGTTTACCTCCTATGGTTCCAAGATGTCACCCTGCAAACCTGCCTACATTTAGGGTCTTCCCTCCCCCGCTCTTTCTTGCTCTTTCTAGTTCCCTACACACCTGGGCTCTTGGCTGAACAACAATGATAAACAAATAATCGGGATAACGGATGAATGCCAATTTTTAAAGCATTCATCCAGTGCAGCCTCCTAGTGCTGTTAGTTCCCAGGATGGAGGAGCTGCAACTGTGGACAGCATTGTCATCCTTGGCTTTCTCATTTCATCTTCAGGAGCCTTTGACCCTCACCAGCTCTTGGCTCACGAAACAGCCAGACCAGAGGAGGGATGTCAGCTGTGCACATCGGTGGTCTCATCATGGGAGGAAGCTGTGGTCTGGGAGGGATCCTAAGAAATAAACGTTGCCTCAGTTTAGGACAAATTCAGCACAAATCCCATGACACCAAACCAATATTTATATTGTGTTGAGCCTATGTGATGCTTGGAATTCCCAATAAATAGGTTGATGAGATTTCAGATAAAGAGTAGCCAGAGGGAAGAGCGCATGCATCCTCTCCAGAATCCTGAAGGGAAATTGGTTACAGACAAGCCAGACTGAAATGGATGAGACACACTTCCTGCTACAAATGGGTAGAATGATGGTGATTAAGATAATCTACAACTCAGCCCATTATTATTATTATATTATTATTATTATTATTATTATTATTATTATTATTATTATTACTAGAGGCCCAGCGTGCACAAAATCATACTCAAGTAGCTTGCTTCCCCTTGCCTCAGCTGGCCATCCCGCCCATTGTCACTCGTAGCTCGCTGCCCCACCTTCCACCACTCATGGCTCTCTGCTGCCACTCGTAGCTCTCACTCCACCCTGCCTGGGATGAGAGCCACTGCTCTTTTGGTCATGATGACACTTTGGCATGATGGCCACGGGTCTTTTATATAAGAGGTTACTAGAGACCCAGGGCATAAATTTCAGGGTGCCCCGCAGCCTGGCCTGCACCCTCTCCAATCTGGGACCCCTTGGGAGATGTCCAATTACCGGTTTAGGTTTAATCTCTAACTGCTCTCCCCTGCCGGCCTGATCCCCCAACTGCTCTCTCCTGTCAGTCTGATCATTCCTAACTGCCTCTGCCTTGGCTCTACCACCATGGCTTTGTCCAGAAGGATGTCCAGAAGGTAGTTTGGAAGATGTTCCATCTAATTAGCATATTACTCTTTTATTAGTCCCTTTTATTAGTATAGGTTATTATTATAATTATTTTTAATGAAACCGAGCCCTGTGCCATGGATGGGAGTTGGGTTTGCATGTGTTGTGGGCATCTAAGGAGAAGAACTGAGGCTCTTAAATGAAACAATCTATTGAAGAAGGCATTGGGAATGTCAGCCCACGACATTTAGTTTTCAACTTCTAACTTGGCCTTTCTCTACACGTGTATTTCTCATGTAATGTTTTATGGGCACACACAGAGGAGCGCACATTGCTGAAAAGCCAAACGTCATCTTCTGCCAAACTTTTGAAATTTAAAAACCTAACCGATAGCTCAGGTCCATGTAAACAGGAACCTCAGTGGAGGCAAAAGGCCTAATGGCTACAGTTCTGCTATGAACTGGAACTGAGGTTGAGGTTTTGTCTGTTACCTGTGGACTGTTGTTAATCTACTGATGCTCCTACTCCTTAGGGTCTGGCTCTGATTGTATGGGGCTGGGATCATGCCCAGGGTCTCACAGCCCTATCCCAGCACTTGCAGGGTTGAAGAGAATGCTGTCTATTTCTATCTCGGCTATATTTACTTCCTAAGACCCGGTCCTCAGCTTTCTAACAAAAGGCAGTGGAGATTGAAAGAGGCTACTCTGGTGCTGGGAGCCACGGAGAGCTCAGAGGACCATTCTGCTTTGTGTGTACATTGGAGACCCTACTCTCCTTCCTGTGACATTAGAACATAGCTAGTTCCTGTGGGGCTCAAGATTGGGAGAGTTCCATTCATACCAGGCCCTGGGGGGACAGGACTTGAATGGGACTTTTATTGACAATTCAACACCAAGGTCACTAGGACAAGTGTAACATCAGCTAAAGATCAACCTTCTCAGTCATGTTCCCATGAAAATGCAGGTGCTGCAGAAGGTCCCTAGTGCTTTCTGAAATCCCAGACCCATTGCCCACACAAATAATCTCACTGGCATTAGGTAGAATGACTCATGATACTGGGTGTCTTAAATACTCCATTTTTAATATCCATGGTTAAAAAATGTAGCACCTAAAAGAAAAATGTCCTTTCTTAAGCCTTTTGCTTTTTGTGGCATACTCTGAGAAGGCTAGACCATGACAGTCACCACAAAAATATCAATCTTACCCCCTTTAGAATGAGCAGCAGTGTGATGAATTAACAGCTCAGTAGAGGAAATGGACTTGAATGGGTTTACCATAGTGAAGTAACATTCCCCACATACCTTTTTCCTTAATACATTAAACTCAGGCTTTGAGAAGAAGATAAAGTTGGAAAGTTCTTTGAAGCAACTTCACCTTTTGCTCCTGGATTCTTATAGAATGTCTTCTATTTAAACTGCAGGTGCACCCACAGGAACTTGTGTTCAAAATCGTTATATATAAAAGGCTAAGTGTCCATCTGTCCCACTGGTAGCTGTGACATGCCCTGACCACCAGGGGGCAGATGCTCAACACAGGAGCTGCCATAATGTGCACAGGCCATTTAAAAATAAATGGCACTATGGATCTGGCACCACCAAACCAACACTTGACTTCCCCCAAGTGGGACATAGGCCCTGCCACCACCCGGAGTGACATCCCACCAAATCGCAGCCAATGCTGCCAAGACCCCATGGTGCAAAATGCAGCCCCACAGCTCAACCTAGCAAACAGTGGCTGTGGGTGCTGAGTAATGAAGTAGCAAGGCTTCCTCTCTCTAGTGACTAGCATACTTAAAGTTTCTTCAGCCCAGGAACCCGACTTGCTTTATAGCCAGGTACAAACATTTTACACTTTAACCAAATGTTTGTGAAGCACTTTCCCATGCCTCATCTCACTTGATCCTCATAGAAGTTCTGGAGTAGGTAGATAGGAGACTCGGTAAAATCCTCTTTTCTCTTCACTAGCAAGACACAAATAGCAATAGTAAAATATTTCTGCTAATTAATTTTCTCTCAATGTGCATGAATCCATGCACTGGGACACTAGTTACTAGGAAAAGGATGGCACTAACTGGCAGGTTTGTGCACATATTGCATCACTAAGCAGAATGGAGAGATCAATATTTGTGGCATTGATTTGGAGATATATTGATTTAATAATTTTTCTACCTGCCCTGTAGATAGTGAGGGGGGTCTTTTCAAGGGGGTTAATGTTTTGTTTAGGAAGGCTGTTATAAAATTTATTCATTTAATAAGCTTTCGGTGTACTAATTATTAAAAAAAACCCTCATAGACAGACAATAGTATGGTGCTTACCAAAGGGAAATGGGGGCAGGGGAGAGGCAGGAGAGGGTAAAGTGGACATAAATGGTGATGGAAAGAGACATGACTTGGGGTGGTGAATACAATGCAATATGCAGATTACGTATTATAGAATTGTCCCTCTGAAATCTCTATAATTTTATCAACCAATGTAACACCAATAAATTCAATAAAAAAGAGAGATTTTAAAATTAACACCCTGTTCCTGTCCTGGAGGATTCCATAGGTTCCATGTTGGGGGTAGAAATAGTGGGAAATTGACATGAACACAGACATTAATGAGTTGGATCAAGTGTATAGTTCAGTGTATTTTCTGAAAATGAATGTGTGATGGGTTAATAATTATTAGAAGACTTAATAGAAAAATGGCATTTGGCTGAGGTTTTGCAGGATGAGTAGAAAGAAGTGTTGGAGGTGAAGAGAAACTAGAAGGGGAATGCTAGTTTCAAATTTGTGATAGGCAAACTGAAGAACAATTTCTGCCACGTTAATACGAATGGGAACAATTTCCATATGTTTCCTTTACATTTTTCTTTATCAGCCAGCCATAGAAGTTTCCTTCCCACCACACCCATGGCACGACAGGTGAGGCTCCATTGAAAGAGCTGTCCACACTATCCAATTCCGTAGTGACAATTGTAAACTTTCAGTTAGCAGCCATAACCCACACAACATGATTTAGGGGAGCTATGTCTTAGATCACAAAATGACACATTAAAAAATAAAGCAAAAAACGGAAGGATTTAGAAATTCATTTTAGCAGCAATTAGGAGTTGTGACATGCAGTCACTAAGACAATTCTCTCCCAGTTTGCTCCATGAAAGGAGAGTTTGAAAGTCTGAACTTGTACCCCTTCTTCTCCAATAATTAAACAGCACATTCAACATCTTTGAGCAAGAGTTTTCTGCCTGTAGAGTTAAGCCAATAATAAAATAATCCTATTGGAGTTTATTGTGACACAAATGGTAGCAGCTATATGAAAGCATTTCAAAAACAACATCATTCACATTAATCATAACAATAATAATTACCATTATTTGAAACTTCAGGAATGTCAATCCAGAAGTATTTGTTGGTTTCAAACACCAAAACATGGTAACATTCATTTTCCATGAAAGTCCTAGGTGTGAAGTTACCCATATTACCCAAGTATGACTACAGCTATGCATGGTCTGCACTGTAAATAGGGAGATTGTAAAGCGAAATATGCATATTTTAGACTTTTAAATTTGCAGGGTGTTAGATCTCTAATTTATCTCTCCAAAGAGGCAGATGGGGATGAGATATTTAGATATGAAAAATAAGCCACACTTTTCAGAATGTTTGGTGGAACAATGCTAATTCCCCACTCGGTTGATTGGGAGGCAATGATTTCATGAAAATGTCAGAGCAGGTGTATGGAAAAGACATTATGGTGTCAAAATGAGATGAAACAATGTTAATTTGTCTGTGGAAAGTCCGTGCCTCTGCCAAGACGATCGAACCCGGTATTCAGCCGTGTGGAGTCTTGGCACTCCAGTGCCCAGAGACCTCGCGTGGAAGCCCCAGCACGCCCAGAGACGTGACAACGCACAGGGAACAAGATTTATCTCCCTCCTCCTGCCTTGGGGCTGACAGAAGGCAGGTCACACTGTGTGAGGAACTGAGAATTACAGGAGAGACTCCAGTCCCCCAGCAGCCCCTGGTCCCAGGATGACACAATGCAGGAGAAATACCCAGGCAGGGGGAGAGTGAGGGAGGAGGAGGGCAGGGGAGGAGGGAAATCCCTTCCTAGCAGCCAATATGGATTAGGGTATAAAAGTTTGAGGTTCTTGCCTTTTGGTAAATTGATGTGTTTTTCTGGCGTGAAATGTTCTTGAGTGTTAAAATGTGTTCAACACCTAAGCGACATCTGGGAGTCTAAGTTTGCAGAACAAAGGTGAGCATTAATTCCAGTTTGGATGTTAATTTGGCCTCAATAAAACACTCCAGTAAAACTAACATTTGAACAGGACCCAGAATCCAAGAAGGAGCCAAGGATATGAAAGGAAAATAATAATTCTAAGTGCTTTGAAATCTACAGCAATTTGCTTAAAAAAATTATTTTTTCCGCCCTTAGATTTTTCACAGTCCCTGTTCCCACTTCATCATTTAATGCAGCTTGTCTAGAGCTGACCAGCGGTCTTAAAAAATGTCAGGTCTTCACTTTCCATTCAAGAAATAAGACCCTCCCAGGACCTTGTAAATATTTCTGTTTTCCATCTAATGAGAGTCACCGTGTTCTGGCATCGAGCACGGATCTGGGGCTTAGGAAGCCTGGGTTTTAGCGCTGTCCTTGACAGGGACTAATGGTGTGACCTTGAGAAGTCACTGCTCTGAATCTTGGCTTTTCCATCTGTATATCTGGGGCAGGCTGAGTGCTGGACCAGAGGACCCACAAGAACGCCTGCCACCACATCCCTCAGCTTTATGGGACTTCTGTAGGGACAGACCTTCCTGGATAATATTGAAGCGAATGGGTTTGTTATTAGTGAATTTGTGATGGGCAACACAGCAGATCATGAATGCAAACAGAGATTATTGATGCAAAACAAAACAAAAAAAAAGAGAGAGAGAAAGAAAAGGTGTTTGCTTGTGAGGCTTGCTCCCGACTATCAGAATATGAGCAAAATGCACTTCTCAGTGTTGGCTTCCGTCTAAGGTGGGATGGTGGCACAGTGGGCTCCCAGGCTGTCTCTGGTCACACACCAGCAGGAACCCTGCCTTTTCCAGTACCATGGGGGTCCAGTTTCCTTCTTTACCTTTTAGGGTCTTTTTGTATTGTATGTGTGTCGGGGGAGATGTTTCTCATCCTTATTTTGAGAGGTTCTTATTCTAGCATCCAGATATAGCTCATCTTCTTCATCCAATTCGAGTTTTAAATGTGCTCTCAGGATTTTCGGGTCCTTTTTACTGGCCTCACTCTCTCCCACTTCCTCTGCAGGTGGGGAGAGGGGATGTGGTGGAGAAATGCCACTCAGTGTTTTCATTTGCAATATTAACTCATGTCGGAAATAACAAGCAACAGTGCAATGAAATGAACTTGGGAACAGCAAGGCCATTAAGAAAATGTGCCATTAGGGAAAGGGCTGGAGTTTCCTACGGAAGAGATTCACCAGGCCCACACCTGTACGTGTTTGAGGAAACGATGAAGATCTTTATGGCCCTTCTAATTAGGCTCATTTGAGGAAGGAGAGACTTTTGGTGCCAGAAACATTTTCCTAATTCACTTTATTGGTAACGAGATCCAGTGTTTTTGTTTTTTTTTCCTTCTTCATTTCGATGTGATGGAGTCTTAATGCAAAGCTACATGTGTATATGTGTGAAGAAGAGACCTTGGGAGGTAGCCATCAATCTGATACAGTGTCAGCTCTGTTCTCTTCATTCTTCCTCTTCTCTTCTGTTTTTGGAAAATATGAAAGCTACATCTTAAGGTTTTGTTCAATCCTGTAAAAGCACATATCAAATATTTCCTTATTTCTTTTCATAATTTCATAGGAGAGGGTGTTTTATCTTTTTCCTGCAATTTAACATAAGTAGAAATTGTCAGTCTGGAATTGACAGGTATTTGTTCCAGTCAACAATGAATTGCTCACATTTCGGATGATCCCCCAACATAGGCAGTGCCTGTCAGGTGTCACAACAGTGGGAACTCTTATTAAATGACAGTGAGAAGCATGATAAATTGGAGAGCAGTGGGTAAGATGTAAGAGGAGAGAGGCGTCTGGCATTTGCTAATGAAGTGTGCTCGCCCCTCCCATCCCAGGCCCCTGATGTGCCTGTAGAAGTGTGCTGGGGTCCAGGGGCAGGGACCACCATGCTGGTCCCCAAGGTGATCTTAACGCCCACCTGCCTGATGAGGTAGGCAGGGTTCCTGCAGGCCTTTATGACCATGCTGTTAGGCAAGGCCCTAGAGAAGAAGGTGAGGGGAGGTGTTAGGCTTTTATTTTACTACCTGCCCCCTCCCTCCCCCCACCCCCTGCACCAGAAGAGATGTGTTTCAGGCTGTCATGTGGCTGGAGGTCCAAGGTAAGCTTCCTGCCCATCAGCACTCACTCCTGGCCACCGCTCTGAACACCCATACTGGGGAGTGGGGGCGTTTCTTAACAGCTATTTCCCTCTTCGGAAATCAAAGCAGTCAGTCCTCAAATGAAATTTTAATTCAGTGACTATTCAACTCTTCTCCTTACTACACTCAGCACATGCTAATTTTTAGCCACCTCTTCTCATAGTTGTTACTGGCCACCGACATGGGGACTTATTACTCTTCTGAAAAAGAGGAATAACTGACAGGATGTAAGTAGAAATTCCGAATTCTGAATTGGGGTTTTCTTTCTCATGAAAAACGCTGGGATAAAAAGGAATAGAAAGCATTTTACCGTATATGCCCAGAAACCATAAAAATAGATTGATAAAACTGATTCCATGTAAATTTAGAACTTCCAAATGACAAAGGCCACAATAAAAATATCAACTACAATCTTCTCGAAGTATTTGCATTATATTGGAGAGTACAATATTTATACATTAATTTTCAAATATGTAAAAGTGCTTAAAAGAATCAAGAGTTTAAACAGAAAAATGGTCAGCCCATGCCAAAAAAGAAATATGAAGGATGGTCAATGAATGTCTGAAAATATGCTCAACTCCATTATAATTTGAAAAATGCAAATAAAAAGTGAGGTTGCATTTTCATTAATTTAAAATATTTTTTGAATAACAACTTTGTACCTTGCCCTGTGCTGGTTGTTAGGTACACAGGTATCCATGTAGCGGTATCCATGTAGTGGACATTATATTTGCAGGTCCAAAGCTGAGATCCTAGAGGGCCAGAACACAAGAGACACTAGCCATATGTGGATTTTTAAATTTAAAATAAGGTGGGGGGGGATGGGAAGAGATTAATTAAGGAACTCATTTGTGTATATGCACAACCATGGACACAGGCAATAGGGTGGTGAAGGCCTGGGGCAGGGTGGGGGGTGGAGGGTAGGAGGGGGTGAGGTAAATGAGGGAAAAAAGAAGACATATATAATACTTCTAACAATAAACATTTTAAAAAATCAAAGAAGGAAAAACAATATAAATTAAGTGACATTTAGCACATAATTCCTCAGTGGCACTAGCCATATTTTTAAAGGGTTGAATGGATAGGTGGGGCTGTTGGCTGCCATACTGATCAGCATAGTTCTAGAGCATTTTTAGGAAACAGATAGAGCTCTTGATTAACATGGCTCCAGACAGAGAGAAACTTAGTTAAGCAGCAAAGAAATGTAAATAATAACTTCAAGATATAACCTGCTCCATGACAAAAATAAGCAAGAGGCAGGGGAAGAATGTGTCAGAGGGAGCTTACTTATTTAGGGTAGCAAAGAAGTGGTGTTTATGTTGAGAGTTCAGAGAAGGAGTTACCCCATAAAAACGGTGCATGCAGGTAGAGGTGGGTGGGGAGAACATTCTGTGAAAAGAGGGTCCATACCTTGCAGTGGGGCAGAATTGGTGTCTACTAGAGACTGCTCAAACATTGAACTAGTCTTGCCTCCCTGGAATAAATCTCACTTGTACATTAAACCTTAGCTTAATTCTATTTATAATAAAAGATCATAATCTATACTAATAAAAAGAAAATATGCTAATTAATCCAGATAGACTAGACATCTTCCGGACATCCTTCCAGACAAAGCCTTGGGGGGGTGGGGATGAGGCAGAGGTGGTTAGGGGCAATCACATTAGCAGGGGAAAGCAATTAGGGGTGATCAGGCTGGCAGGGGAGAGCAGTTAAAGGTGATCAGGCCAACAGGCAGAGGTAGTTAGGGGCAATCAGGCAGGCAGGCAGGCAGGGGAGCAGTTAGGGGCATCAGGCAGGTAGGTAGAGTGGTTAGGGGTAATTAGGCAGTCAGGCAGGTGAATGGTTAGGAGCCAGCAGTCCCGGATTGTGAGAGGGATGTCCGACTGCCAGTTCAGACCTAAACCAGCAGTTGGACATCACCCAAGGGGTCCTGGATTGGAGAGAGTACAGGCTGGGTTGAGGAATGCTCCCCCTGCCCCATGAACGAATTTCATGCACCGGGCCTCTAGAAATAAATAATAGAATTGCTGAATTCTTTGTTGCTATTATTTTGTTAAGGAATTTTTATGTCTATATTCATAAGGATATCAGTCTGTAGTTTTTCTTTTTAATATATTTTATTGATATTTTTTTACAGAGAGGAAGGGAGAAGGATAGAGAGCTAGAAACATTGATGAGAGAGAAATAACAGTCAGCTGTCTCGTGCACATCCTCAACTGGGAATGTGCCTGCAACCAAGGTACATGTCAATGAATAGAATCGAACCTGGGACTCTTCAATCCACAGGCCAATTCTCTATCCACTGAGCCAAACCAGTTAAAGCTATAGTGGTTGTTTTTTTGTTGTTGTTTGTTTTGTTTTTTAAACATTGTCTTTGTTTTTGGTATCAAGGCAATATGGATTTCATAAAATGAATTGGGCAGTGTTCTCTCATATTTACTGAAATTGTGAAGTATAGATGCTAATTCCTCTTTGAATCTTGGTAGACTTCTCTAGTGAAATTATCTGGGCCTGGAGATATTTTTTCCAAGAGTGTTCAAATAAGAAATTCAATTACTTTAATAGTTATTTGAATACTTAAAAACCTATTTTACATGAGATGAGATGAGGTATTTTGTCTTTTTTCTTTTCCAGGACTGGTCATTTCATCCGTTAAATTATGTTGTAGCATTGTTGTGGTATTTCTTTATTCTTTTGATGTCTATAGCATCTGTAGTGATATCTTTTGTTCTATTCTTGATAACAGTAATTTGAGTATTTTTTCTCTTTTGACCCATAAATTATTTAGTAGTTTTATCATTAGTTTTCAAATGTTAGGAGCTGTTTTTTTTTCTTTATTATTGATTTTTAATTTCATTCTAGTTTAAGTGTGGTCAGAAAATACATTGTTGATTTTAATTCTTTCAAATTTTGCAAGGTTTCTTTTATGGCTCACAATATGGTTCTTCTTGGTAATAGGGACTTGAAAAGAATGTGCATTCTGCTGTTTGTTGTTGAGTGGAATGCTCTGTAAATTTCACTTAGATCCTGTTGGTTGATGATGTTGATTAGTTCATCCATATCTTTGCTGATTTTCTGTGTTGTTGTTGAGAGTGGAGTAATGAAGTCTCTAACTATAAATCTCGATTTGTTTGTTTCTACTTTCAGTTCTATCAGTGTTTGCTTCACACAGTGTGCAGCTCTATTATTTGACATATATACCTTTAGAATTGTTACCTTTTCTTGGTGGGCAAACACTTTATCATTACATAATGTCCTTTCTTTCATTGCTTCTCCCTCATTGTCTCTCAATGTACCCCTTTTCATTCCCTCAATTGTCCAGTGACTTCACCATGGTTTTCCTGAGCTTTATTTTTTTTTAATTTTTTTCTTTAAAATTGCCTAAAATGTTTTTTTTTAGTTTCTTATTTTTTTTTAATTTTTATTAATTTTTTATACATATCTCCCCATTGCCCCCCTCCCTCCCAGGCATAACCCAACCCCCCAGTGTCTATGTCCATTGGTTATGCTTATATGCATGTATACAAGTCCTTTGATTGATCTCTTATCTACCTCACCTAACTTTAATCTTCCTGCTGTAATTTCACAGTCTGTTTGAAGCTTTACTGTCTCTGTATCTATCCTTTTATTCATCAGTTTATAATGTTCTTTATTATCCACAAATGAGTGAGATCATGTGATGCTTCTCCTTCATTGACTGGCTTATTTCACTAAGCATAAGGCTCTCCAGTTCCAACCAGGTTGCTGCAAATGGTAAGAGTTCCTTCTTTTTAATGGCAGCATAGAATTCCATTGTTTAGATGTACCACAGTTTTCTGATCCACTCATCTGCTGACGTACACCTAGGCTGTTTCCAAATTGTAGCTATTGTAAATTGTGCTGCTATGAACATAGGGGTGCATAAATCCTTTCTGATTGGAGTTTGTAATTTCTTAGGATAAATTCCTAAGAGTGGAATTACAGGGTCAAATGAGAGATCCATTTTTAGTTTTTTGAGGAAACTCCATACTGTTCTCCACAGTGGCTGCACCAGTCTGCATTCCCACCAACAGTGCACAAGGGTTCCTTTTTCTCAGCATCCTTGCCAACACTTGTCATTTGTTGATGCCAGGATATTCTGTCCACCATGAGGGTATACTCCCCTGGAGGCATTTCAGCAAGTAGGTGGGGTTGTGTGTACCTCCTTTTGGACATAGATTCCTTTCTCTCCCTGTTAGGTCCTGACACAGCCATGATTTTCCTCTGCCCTGTGTGGGGCCCTTCCACGTACAGAAGGCAACCCCCTCAGGGAATATTGTATGTTACAAAACTCACCCAGATTATGAATGGAGCATGCCATTGCCCACACCCCGTTCTAAGAAAAAATCCAGACTGGTGATGCTATAAAACAAACCACTGTAAGAAAGGATAGAGGGCTTCGTGTGAGTACTTGTCCTTGGGGAGGCTGTGCTCCACTGCCAACAACCCAAAGCTCACAGGGTCATCAATGAGGCTCCAAGATCAAGTTCTCCCTTTCAGAATGACATCACAGCCATCCCAGGCTCCTCCGCCTGTGTAGTGACAGCATCAAAGCACACAGACGTGAGAGAGCCAAGAGAGTTCCCATTCCAGCAACACTGTCAAAAGGAGGAAGAAATGATCTTCCACAGGTTGCTTTCGTAGTAGGCCATGAGATGTGTGTTCTCAGTAAATCAGAAAAGGGAGACAAACCTAGACCTGTTGTCTGTCAGGCAGAATGTTTTGGTTCCTATAGTGGAGCTTTAGGTATTAATGAGAAGAGTTTGGGCCCGTCCCCAAACTACCCATATTTGCGATTATGGAGGGTTCTGGGAGGACCTTACTGAAGAGGAAAGCGGATATCACTTTGTGAGGGTGGCCACCCACCGAGGTGAGCCCTGTCCACACAGCTGGCTCAGAAAGGATGTCCTGTGGAAGAAGGGATACCTGGAGGAAGGCAGATGCAGAGCATCTTCTGTGCACAGCGAGACCTCAGAAAAGCCGCCATCGAGCCGGTTCTTTTCTTGTTGGCTCCGCTGCCATTGACTAGTTGTCTGAAAGTATCCGATTGCACAAAAAGGAAGTGAGTGGGAACCAGGCCAACGGCCTGAGCCAAGAACTCCAGGCAAGTTATCAAGAAAAAACTTTTCTTTTTTTCCTCCTCCTCCTCCTCCTCCTTCTCCTCCTCCTCCTCCCTGCCTTTCTTCTTCTTTTGTAAATTCAAGAACATTCTATTTAAAATAAAATTTCCTGTAAAGTTGTGCACTGCCTTTTATTTGAAGATGTAGTATCTCTGAGAATAAAGGAAAGAAGAGAGGAAATTAAAAAGGCTGCAAGGGAAGACGTCTGGCAGCTTGGCCTCTCACCAAGTGACCCTTTGCGAGACCACAGGGGACTCAGAGCTACAGGAGCCCACCAGGGCGCCTCGGTTTCCGGGCCTTGTATGGGGTTTGGATAAGTACCCTGCAAAGTGATGCAAGGAAAACAGCCCTGGACCTTCTATCTGTGCAGAAGCCCTGCGAATTATTTTAAGACGAGAGCGGCATCAAGTCCAGAGAGAAATGGCTCTGAGGCTCAGGTTATTTATATGTGTTTCATTTTAAAAATCAGTGCCACAATGTCCCCATGATCATTAAGCAACCTGTCTGGGTGTCCTTGGAAAGCCAGAGGGTTTGTCCTCTGGGGAGGATGAGGCAGTTATTCATAAGGTGTGAACTGAGCACTCTTGGTCTGGGTCCCATGCATGAAACACAGGAACCCTGGAACTGCTGGGATCACCCGGCTCATTCGGAAGTCTTCCTATTGGAAATAGGGGAGAACATAAGAGGATATCCTTTCTGTCCTCTTCACCCACAGCTGAGGTCTGATTGTGAAACATGCTGGTTCCTTTAGTCAGGTGACAGACATTGTCTGAAATCTGGTGTCACAAACGAAGGAGACCTTCCTCCTTCATTTAGGGCTGTGGTTCTCAACAGGGGCACGCTTTGTCACCTCCTTGGTTATCACACTTGGGGGTGCTGTTCCTATCTCATGGGTAGAAGCTCCTACAATGCACAGGGCAGTCCCCACTACAGGGAATCATCCAGCTCAGAACATCAATAGTGTGATGCTGAGAAATCCTCCTTTAGGGGCTTCCTTGCAGGTCATTGATCTCACTGTCAAGGCTTAATCTTCTGGGCCCCTGAGAACATTCCATCTTCACAGTATCCACACTGGCTCTTTTGAAAGGTCCTGGGGAACTTTAGAGAGGAAGGGGACTTCATATGGGTTGCTTTAGCCTAAAATGACTTTTGTTCCATGGCCATAGCCTCCCCCCAGAAAGCTTCCCTCACAGTTCTCCTCGTTTCCTGACGGGGCCTCAGAAAACCCATCAGCACCAGGAGAAGTGAGGACACTATTCATACTGCAACTGACCCCTGTGTGACACTGTATCCTGGTGGGAACCGGGACTGATTTCTATTTTAAAGCATGAAGGCTTCCAACTTCCTCAGATCACTATGGAGGGAAGACATGGCAATCTGGAAGGATCTGCTAGAGAATGTTCCAAGATGAAGGCACTCCTAGAACGCAGCCCTTCTCCTGCCACACCCCTGGTGCTCACCTGGATGCTCCCGACACAGAGTGCCTTGAAGGTGTTCGAGGTGGATGTCCCAGGGGCACGTGCCTCCTTCCACTTTGTGCTGAAGTTTTGCAGATGACTTCTGGCTGCTTATGGAAAATATTAGTGTCGGTTTTTCTTTTCTTTCTTCTCTTTTTTCTTTCTTTTTTACTTTCTTTTTGCTTTTTTCTTGTTAAGCTGTTTCTGCTAAAGCAAAACTGAGGTCAAGGGAAGCAGGAGCTGCCTGTTCTTGTTCAAGTTTTATCGGCGGAGAACGTGGGGCTTCAGTCTTGCCAATCTTCGCACAGACTCCTCTCATTAGAGCGTTGGATGATTCATGGATTCCTGTGCATTTGATCTGGGGAGATAAGTAGAACCAGCCTGGAGGACCGGCTGCTGTGGGTGGTGCTCTTCCTGGCAATGGCGTCTTCTGAGACTGATGTAATTCCTTTAAGATTGATATTTCCATTATGACATGCCGAGTGTGTGTGTTTGAGTGGCACGGAACTCCATGCACCACTCTCGCACTCTGGTCTCTTCTTTGCTTTTAGGAGATTATCTGATGAGATGGGGTGTTATGGGCAAAGGATACAGTATGATGTCGAATTTAAGGGTGGCCTCCAATCCTTAAGGTCCCCCAAGTTTCTGGGCCTTCTAACATTGCAAGGGGCTCCTTCTCATCACAGATCCATGCGACAGAGAACATTCCTTGAAAGTGGGTGTGCCAGTGACTCCTTCACCTTCTTTGAAGTGAATTTCTGGGTCAGGGAGCTGGCTGACTCACAGCTCACTGACACACCCTTCTCCAGGCACACGGGGATGCTCTGCCTCCCTCGGAAGTTCCCAGTGTCTGTAACTGCAGCTGTTCAGCAACAGATGAAGCACCAATGGAAGGCACCTGGCTGCCTACAAAGCACAGCATGGGCACTTCTGTAACTGGCTAGAGGGATAGTATCTCAGGTTAGATGACACAGAAATGGCATTAGGAGAGTATATATGGTTATGTCTCAAGCAAAAGGAAGATGCCATTAATGCTGTCTATTCTTAAAAAGGAGAGGCCCATCACTGATGGTTGTTATGAAAGGATTCCTGGAGGTGATGGATGTGGGCTGGTGTTTGAAGGAAGTAAGAATGAGATGATAAAAATGGCAGTAATAATCGAGCGATCATTTACTGAATCCTACTAGGAGCCAGGCACTGTTCTAAACACTCACTATGAATAGTTTTGTTTAAGCCTCATCATTTCTCAAGGTGGGTCCTCTGATGATTCCCCCTTTTATAGATGAGTAAACCGAGGCAGAGAAACTGTCAGGAAATATTTAGAGGGGGAATGTGCATGAGCAGAGGCATGGAGTGAGAATTACAGCTTTGGAATGGAAAGGGGGCTGAGAGAATTTCCATTTTTGATGACACTGAGGCCCATGGAAGAGAGGGCAGAGCGGATGCTTGTTTCAAGCCGAATGGGAGTTTTGTCAGCCTCCCCTATGCTTGCTTGGTGATACCGTGGGAAAGGGCATGTGACCAGTCTGCTTGGAGCAGAGGGTTTTTGAATGGAGGTAAGAGGTCTGTTGATTTGCCTATGGCCGGCAATCCATGATGAGATAAAGGATGTGGTTTGAGGAGAGTGACTTGGGAATTGAAAACAAAAGCAGAATGAGTCCAAGTGGGACTGCAGTCTGAGGTGATAGCCACTTTGATTAGTTGGATGGCAGAGACAGTGGGAAGAAGGGAACACAGTGCGTAGAGTGGTCCGAAGACCAGCACTTTGATGACTAACCAGAAGAAAATGAATCTTCACTTCCTATCAATTCAATGCAGATAATTATTGTAAGAGGAAATGAACAGGCAGTGATTACTTGAAGGATAAAAATGAATGTGAAAAGAAAAAAACAACAACCAACAAAATCAATCCAGATGTCTGGCTCATGATTTATCTGAATAATTTTCGGAAGAACAAGCTGGCGAGGACCAGCTGCTGTGAGCTGGGTCTTCAGAGTGATTCTCACAGAGTCCCATGCTCTCCACCTTGTCCCTAATGCTCTGGGGGTACGTCAGGGGCCCTGTTCAAAGGGAGGCAGATTAGATTAAGAGATCACATTTGCTTGGAACTCTCCGCCCCTACCTCAGAGATGGCTTGGCCGTCCATCACATGCAAGCCCATCCTATGGCAGCTCTGCTTCCCAGCTGGAATGCAGTGGTGTGTTTGAAAGCAAGAACTGCCCTTTCTGGCTCCAAGAATTCTTGGCTTAGAAAGCAGATCTTTGGGAAGCTATCCTTCCCCAGAGATCTCTCGGTGACATTGTTTAATTCTCCAGTTAAGTCTTAGAGGTAACTATTAATAAAAGCGTTTATGAAGGGAAAATGCACATTAAAACAGGACGCTGGGGGAAGCCGGTGTTCTGATGCAGGTGTGACCCCTGCCCTCCTCTTCCGCACTTCCTGCTTCTGTCCCTTGACCACAACATATGCAAACAAATAAGTGGATGTCAGCTTGAAGGTCAATATGTGGGAACAGGACATTCTAGTCTGCGAGCACTGGCTCTGTGGCCAAGGCACATTTGAACTCACCGACTGTTTTGACCAGCATGAAAGGTAACACTCAACTTGTGATGCTAAGTTGACTCCATCAGCTTTAATGCCACTGACTGACTTATAGAAGATAAAACTCTTGGTGCCCAAACTCTTGTGCAAGAAATATAAATTCTTTGATTGTTAGCAATTTGACTTAATGTCCAAGTCAAGCTTCCCTTTCTTGGACACTGACAGGAACCGAGGCAATCAACCCTTGCAATGACCCACTGCTGCTTTCCAGCATGGGTGAGATGCTGAGGACAACCTTCTCAGGCCTCTGTGTGGGGCCACCTGCCCATTTGGGAGCATTAGTCCTGGCCATTGTTTCATTGGGGCTCACACTGACCCTGGAGGGAGACTTGGATAGGACACAGGAATCTTTTTTTCTTGCCTTTTTCATGTACCAGTTAGATTTGCCATGGGCTGGCTGACCAATACTTGGCCACACTTTGCTATGGATTATCCTCTGGAGTGCTGTCTTGGGCCATGGAGAATTCTGGGTCTTATCAAATTCTTTTAATAATCGCAGAGCAATTTCTTTAGTAGATGAAGTTAAAAATATAAGGTAGGCAGTGGCCCCCAATCTTATCCATGCGCATTTGAAATTAACACTCAAGGCTCTTCACTTGGTGATCATCCAGGGGGAGTGAATCAAAGTTTTCACTGATTTAGTCTGAAAAGTCTCATTTAAAGCATTTCAGAGGTTGGCTGAACTCTTCTACCCAATTATGTCCCCTTTCTGGGAGTGTCAGAGTTTGGGTGAATGGCTAGATGTTTTCTTACATAAATTGTTTCACTGTTGAGTCTACTGCTTGGGCATTTGGAAGGGAATATTCGGTTTTTTAATTAATCGATGGTCCTCTTTCAATGCTTGAGCCTTAAGAGCTCCTGCCCATGCTGGAAGGACATTCAGATCTGGTAATCCCACTTCTGTGAGAACTTCTGTGTCCTGTTTAATGATTTGCATGCCAGTCCTGGAACCCCATGTCCATCTGTGATCCCCCACTTGGCCTGTGCACTAGAATGGACAAAACTCGAGCTGTGTTGTGCAAGAGGAATGGATGTCTCACTAGCTTCCTGCCAAGGTTACAGCACTGGCCTTGAGTCAGGTTTGTAGGCTATTTTTTCCCAAACTTGTCTAGTGAAAAGAATCCCCTGGGTACAAACTTCAGAGACCTGAGCCTGCCCTACAGGACAGACCAGGGAGGGCACCTGGGAAGTTTGGGAAATAGGGACAAACTTGTGTGGATCCTGGGATTCATGACAGAGGCAGCCCCAGGGTGCTGCTCTAAAGTCTCTGTGTCCTGGCTGCAGGGCCCAGAATGCATCCAGCTGTCTTTAGGAAACAAGGCCAAAGACCTTTGAGAGCTGGGCGACACCACTCTCCCTTCAACTACGTTATCCAGGCCTCTTGCTCATTTTTCATTTATAAAACACAGACCTATCTCCCAGGGCAAGTGAGAAGGGTATTTCACAAAACGGTTTTAAAGCACTTTTCAAGGAGAGACTGCTATGGAATTGCTTCATCATCTTGAATGTTTTCACTTGAGTGGGTGTTGAACACAAAAGATTGACCTTCCAGAAAAGGAAAACCCTCTTAATTTACTACTAATAGAAACAAATCCATTGTGAGTGTGTAGCTGTCAGTCGTTGGCTTGCAGTAGGGCCAAGACAGACACTAGGAAATAACCACTATTTTACCTTACCCACCGTTCAAGTTCAAACAAGTTTGCAGAAATCCTTCCAGATCCCTTGAGCTCATCAGCCTAAGTTCTGAACCATAGACTGCAATGGGCAAAGCTGTGAGTTTCCCCTTAGTTAGCACTAGGATGACAAACCCTGCAATTGCCATGTTTTGCAATAATCCTGCCTAGAGCTCTCATTTGTAAGATGGTCATATGATTATTCCATCACCCTGAACAAATGTACTTAAATGTCAGCCAATGTTTTCTGTGTTGGAAATGATTATAATGCTTGTCTCTGGAGGCCCAATCATTACTCCCCTTGCAATATCATTGCCTAATCGGGGCCTCTTCATAACTTTCTAAAGTGACCGGGCACCATTACCTCCATTTTGTGGAAGATAAAACTGAGGCCAGAATGTCAAATCACTAGGTAGATGAAATAGGATTATAGATATGGAAGGAGGGGTTGAACCCTTGGAGTTTGTAGCTGAGCTGAAGTGTCTCCATCAAATTACACTGCCTTAAGAAACTGGTTTCTCAAAATATTTGGCCAAGTGTTTTTCTGGTCAACAAATTTAATTAAATTTATTTCTCAAGAGAAGGACTATGGAAAGAAACAAGTGATGTTGCTTGGCTTTTTTTGTTTGTTTGTGTCAACATGTTAAATAAAGCATCTTATTGATAGCCAACATCAGTAAGTAACTGGAATTGACATTTATAATTATGAAAATTTAAAAATGTTCTGGTGGTAATGGTGACACTGATAATATTGATGTGTCATGGTCTGAAGGCACTCAGTTTAATGTTTATGTACCGGCAATACATAACAATAAATTAAGTAGGCAAGCGTTAGGTCCTAAGTAATTTTCTAATTTATTTGATTAATAAACAAGTACTTCATTAAATGGGATAAAGTATTAGTTTAGAATTATGGGATTGCAGAGTTTTCCTTTTCTCCACTGCAAAGACCTCATGAGTAAACTTTTAGTTTTTATTTCTAGCGGGCTCACTTATTTTTCATAAAATGGCAATAATGTCGCTTGTATAATGCTAAAAAAAATGTCTACTCAAATCTTGTTTTTTAAGAAGATTCACAAATACATGTGCGTCTGTTAGAATTACTGATACTCATCAACCAAACCTATTCTACTTTGTTCTGGCTTGTTCAGAAAATCATGGCCTTCACTGACACAACTTCCCCAGGAACCTGTCCTTTTCTCTATAATCTAAAGGTGTTTCTTAGTCCACACATGTGCTCCCTGGACTGTTGTGCAGGGTTGCTGAAGACGGATTCCATGGGGTGTCATCTTGTGTTTTCTAGTGATTATTTTTTTCAAAATTCGAATTGCAATGCAACTTCTCATTTTGGGGGTGACTGGTACCCTTGCTCTTGGGACACATGTAGTAAAGTTGGTTCCTGAATGGGGTTGATGAGCTTCCTTCATGGCCAGAGTTAATTTAGATGTAGACTCTCCCTCCTTCAACAGAGCTGGACCCATATACAAGTCAAATCTGCTATTTTTCCTTGGGCAATGATTTATTTCCCTCTTAAATTGGCTGGACCAGTTAGTTTTTTATTTTTATTAAGTCACACTATTCTTAAATGAAACTATTGATTTAAAGTCAGCTTAGTGAGGATTTAATTTGTTTTCGGGGGATTAGAGCAGGTAGCATGGGATAATTTCACAATAACGTGGACCAGAGGCACTCCTTCACAGCACCCTCACCTTTTTTTTTCTTGCCAGGCTGTAGAGACGTTACAAATTTTCAAGTAAATTGTGGAAATACATTCATAAATCAGTCCTAATTCTGCTGCCTGCTTAAGAGTGATTCACCGGAGTGTTTTCCCTTGACCTTGTCCCGTTGTCCTTCTGATGATAGTCCAAGCATCGGTGCAGGGATAGACATGTGTGTGTGTGTGTGTGTGTGTGTGTGTGCGCGCGCGCACGCGCTTGCGCGCTACGGTCAAAGTATCATTCTCTCCTGCCTTCCTTCCTCACTCTGTCCTGCTTCGCCTTTATTCATATGAAGTTTTCTTTCTTCTGTACACGAAGGGGCAGAAGGAAGTGTAGCAGGGTGGAGATCCTCTCCTGTTGCCCCTTGACCCTATGTCCCATTCAGTTGGTTTGGACCTACTCTTTTCAGAAACCACCCTATGAGTCCCTGTGTCTTCAAATGTTGGGAGGACATGTCAGGAATGGGACTATGAACAGCTTTATGGCTTTAAAACTACCCGAGCGAAACTATGCAAACACAGCTAGAAAGGTTTTCTGTTGCTTGTTTTAAGAAGCACAACTTTGTTTTTGCCAGTCTGTTATCCCTGAACTTGGCTGTCACTATTCATTTCAAAAGGAGTTGTTTCTTTCTGTTGAAATAAAGTAGACTCATTCAAATGTTCAGATGAATGACTCTTGGTGTAGAGGCTGCTAAAGCATTTTGGTCAATCATTCTGAACATTTCCAGTTGTCCCCACCTCCGCCCATTAAAGTAACTGGGACTGGGAATTGCCAAGCAGGAGAGGACTAAGCCCATCTGATGAATCCTGCAGCACCCCATCGGACTGGTCCAGTACCCTCCTGACACGTCCCCTCTCCTTTAAGTAACTCCCTTTCCCTTGACTTTCTGAGTAGTTAATTTCATGCCACACCCAGTGGAGTGGGAAACCAGGCAGGCTTTCCTCTGGGACCACAGGTGTTCATGATCCACTACCCTTGCTCTTGAGATACATGTAGTAAAGTAGGTTCCTGAATGGGGTTGATGAGCTTCCTTCGTGGCCAGAGTTAATTTAAATGTCCATGGGAAAAGTGTAGAACTGTCTGAGGAACAGTCGTGGGTCCTCTGCTGAGCAGTTTTCAGTGAGGGGTTGACAGGACATAGAGGCCTAAGGAGCAGACTGGAAACACCAGTTGCTTCCCAGAGTTTCAGTTTCCGTGGCATCCTGCGGACTGCAGAGAGAAGCTAAGGTTCTGAGTGATGAGATAGAGAAACCAGAGACACAGCCAGGCCCAGTTTGCCCAGATACAGTAACAGAGCCAATCAGACCAAGAAGACTTGACCATAGGGATGTGAACTTGTCACCTTGCAGATGGCCTGTCCTTAGTGAGAACAGTTAGTGAGAGGCCTCCTCTAAAGAGTCCTGGGGAGCCAACCATACCATGCTGTTCGCTGTGACCCTGACCTCACCACATCCCAGCCCCACGGTGATGGAAAGGCTGTATATCTTGATGCTGGTGGTAGTTACATGAGAACATGCATTGCTCCAAGTTGATGATTGTCAAGTGATACCTCAATAAATTTGACTTAACACTTGAAACAATAGGGAAATAAGAGGACTTTTAAGTTTACCTTAGGAATATTGTTAGTGACATAATTTTTGTGCTGTTAACAAATGGGCTGATTTTGTGATGAGTTTATGCAATTTCTGCTAAAATACATGTCCTCCTATTAGGAGTGTGTTTGCTATTACCAATGAAATAATAGTCAACTCACTGAAAGACTTCCACTAATGATTCTCATTGCGCTAACTCTCAAGGGACGTTTTCACCATGACTTTGCAGATTAAAAGAATGAAGTAACTGTAATGGCTTTGATGAGATAGAAGCCTGAGAATTTTATAAAACTTAGAATCTGTGAGAAGCATTTTTTGACATTGAACATAACTTCTTTCTCTTATTCCTTAGGAATTTGCTTTGATCCTTATAAACTAGTTTAAACTTTCAAAAGGGAATAAGACTGAATAGCCTTCTGCAATTTGCAGTGTGCTTTTATGCACATTGCCCATTGGTTTTTCTCCACCACCTCCTCCAGAACTTCTAGAACCTTCCTCTTCTAATGTTATACGGAGGAAGCAGGAGCTCAGTGATATTAAGACTTTTCTCAATTAACAAGTGGCAGGGGAGATACCTAAATCTGAGTCATTTTGAGGGGTGGGAAATGTCTGGCCTTCGAACTGTAGAAGGCCAGAGAAATCATTCAGTCTGGTGCTTCCAAGGCATTAGGGGTGAGTTAATTAAATGTTTAATCAAATACATCAGGCAAATTTTTAAGTTGGTAAGTTTATATGGCCCACAAATAATGTTATAAAGATCCAAATGGCCCTTGGCAGAATAAAGGTTCCCCACCACTGCTTTAGATCAAATCACACGTGCTTGCTCCTGCTTCCTCTAATCAAGTTTTCTATTGTGTTTGCACGATCATTCCACAAGGTCTGAGGGAGTGAGAAAACTTATCCTTACCCAAATAATGTTGTATGGAAATTACCACTTAGAGGTGTCTTCCTGTGATGTGGGCAAATTGAGGACCTGTCCTATTTAAATGTAGATGTTAACTAGAGTTTATATGTCTGCACAGAGGTCTAATGAGAGGCTGGTGATTAGATGAGCAAACAAAAGCAAGACCTGTGTGTGTCTGGTTCTCTGGGAGGTCACCTGCTCACAAAGTGTTCATTGTTGCCATTATGCGCAGCACCAAAAACTGCGACTGTCATCAGAAGAAAGAAATCAAATAACCCACGGCACTTTGTCCAGCCCTTTCGACAGAATGGCTTTATAATACAGAGTGGCTATTATGCCCTTTTAGTTTCTCTGTGTTGCTGTTATAAATAGGATGTGCTTCTCTGTAAAGACTATAAAGGCACATCCTGTGTAAGCCTTTGTGAAGTCAGGGTTACAGAGAGCAGCATCGGGGCAGGCTCACCCTCACGGTGCCTCAGGGTCTCCTAGTTCAGGTACCTAGGATGGCCACTGTGGCTGTCCTAAAGAAGGGAAGTATGTGGACGGTGACTGGACCCAGAAATATGGAGAGGGACTGGGAAAATCCAACGCAGATGAGACGAGGAATCAGAAGGAATCAGAAATGATTCTATAGGTCACATTCGGCCACTGGACTGCCTGCATTTCTAGTCTCACTCCGCAATTTTCTCTCTCTCCGTCTCTCTCTCCTTTCTCTCTTTCCCCTTCTCTCTCTGTCTGAAGATTAAGCAACAAAAGATGATTTCTGTAAAGCAAAGCAGGAAGTACAGTAGGCCGCTCTCCGGCTGATGTACCCATGTGTAACTGTAGGGTTCAATTCTGCTCTACATTAATCAAACAACAATAAAAACCATAAAAACCCCACTGAGAAGCATTTTACCTTAAGACCCAATGCTAAGCACCCAGGGACTCTGCCCATTGTCTTTTCCAGGAATTAGATAGCAAGAGAAAGAAAGAAAAATTGAGCCACTTCTTCTTTTTTTTTCTGCATAGAAAGGGAGAAAATCTATAATAAATTAAGGGTAGTGGGAGTGAAATCAAGGCCAGAGGTAAATGACGTTTAATTGTGTGAGCGGCTCTTCCCTGATGGTCCCTGCCAGCTGCTGCTGTTATTGCTCCCTTCCTGTTGGAGATGAAAGCGATGATGGTAGACACGTGCAGACACACAAAAGAACCTATTTGGACTGGCGTGTCAGCTCATCTTTATCAAATGTTGCACAGGTATATTTTGTTGCCATGCTTCATTACCCCAGAATGGCAAGCCTGAAATGTTTGTCTCTTCTATAAACCCAATAGCTTTCCCAGCCAGGCACATTGACAGAGCAATAGACGGGCGTTTCTGTCACAGGCATGGGTTTGTAAAGGCTGGGCAATTAAGGAGAGAGGGAAGTGGGAAAGAGGTGGGGGGCAGGGAGAGATAAAGGGATAAAAAGAGAGATATGTAAAGGGAGAGAGACAGTGAGATAGAGATAGAGATAGATAGATAGAGAATGAGAGACAGAGAGAGAAAGAGAACACTATATAAAGGGAGAGAGAGGGGGGATAAAGAGAGAGACACAGAGAGAGAGAGAGTAAGGAAGAGGGGAAGGGAGAAGTAAAGACAGAGAGACACAAATACAGAGGAAGAATTTATTAAAAAATAACACATGTGTTAAATGTACATTTTCTATGTTGACTTTGGCTTGTGTTTTAGGAAGGCTCATTTCCCTGTGATTGGGGAACATCTTACTTTGACCTCCAGGTGGCTGATTTAAAGTACCAAGTTTTGAAAACACTGTCTGTGAATAGAAGGAGACAGGCAGGTGTCAGGGAAAGGTCTGCCATGGTAAAGAGGACAGCAGTCCCCAGATGTGAGACTTGGTTTCTTTTACACGGAAGATTCTGGCATCCAACTCCGCCTCTTACCTCCAGTTGCCTATTGCAAAATCAATATTTTAATTCTGTGTGCATAGAGTTAGTTCTTGAGAGCTAGAATTGGGCAAACTCATGTTTTATTCCCTCCTTGGAGCAACTGTGACAATGGCTTTTCAAGTCAGAGAAAAGCATGAAGATCTGGTGAAACAAGTGTCCATGTGTCCATCCAATTTCTCACCTGTCCTCTGGGGTACCACCTGTGCTCCATAGATTGATGCATCACTGCTGTTGGGGTGTATCATTTGCAGGGCAAGTTTTTCTTCTCCTGAGAAAATGTATCAGCCTGTGCTCCTGGCTGCCTGCATTCACCAGGACCTTCTCTTATTACCCAGGAATGAAGGGAAAACGATAATTGACGGGCAGTTTCAACACAGGGTTTCCAGAAACAACACGATAAACGACGTGTTATTTTTGTTGCAGTTGTCCTGTCTTTTCCAGGAGTGACAGCATGTCGTCTGATGTCTAGATGAAAATTTGCAGAGCCCTTCGTGTTTGAGACAGGAAAGTTCCAGAACGCCTGATGGTACTTTAGAATTCAGATTCTTTTTGAATTTTGAGAGGCAATAGGGTACGTATGTTGTATAATAAATAACATGGAGGAGTCGGACGCAGCACTCTAGAATCAGGTACATAAATACAGTTGTAGCTGAACATAGGAATGTTTACTCTTAAATGGATACATGGGAACTATAAACAATCTCAAGTCACTGTAGGTTAGGGCTGATTTTGTCAAGAAAGGAGCTAGAAAACATTGTCAGTTTTCAGATCTTCGTGGCTTTATTAACTCCAGGTAAGAGGTTGTACCCCTGGATGCTTACTAGACAAGATAGCTCTGATATTGCTGCAGACATGTGGCCCCAACCACAACCTTGACACCCAAGGGATGCCATGGGCTGCTTCTGCACCAAGACATGATCACCAATAGTATATGAGCAATCACACCTGCTTCATCCGAGGACGACATGGAGAAAGACATGTGGCTCCATGTCAAGTTGGTGAGACCCTTCAAGGCATCTTTTCTGTGGTTGCTGACTAGGGAAGGCTTGTTTCTCTGGCTACTTTAATTTGTCCTTGGCCTCCCGATTCCCCTTGAGTGAACCACACAGTGTCCTGTGGGCTGGACTTTTGGCCTCACAGTATCTATTCTTCTCTCCTTGGTCTCCAAGGCCTATCCATGCCGTGCATGTGAATGACCACCCTGAACCTTGGCTCTGCAGAGGTCTGCATGGGATGGCCTCAGAGGGGTCACCTCCACCACTCTTGGCTTGTCATCCACGAGGTCCTTCTAGCTTTAGTAGTCTTTGGCTACTCTTCCCACCTGAAAAAAAGGTATGTTATTATCTACTGTTTTTAGGATTGAAAAGGCTACTGTGTGTGTACATGTGTGCGAGCCTGTGTGTGCCTGTGTATGTAGTTATCTTACAGTACCTACAGTGAAAAACTAACAAATTCTTGTAATTTATGAGCAGTGTTAGATGGCAGCCCAGGTCATATTCTGGACTTACCATTGAAACTGTAAAAGAGTCTGTGTATGGCCCAAGGAACACACGCAGGTCCCAGCACCTGGGGTTCCACAGGCTGTGCAGGTTGCATGGTGACACGCCTTGGTAGTCTCTTAAAATGTAACTAAATATAGTTCCATGATGAAATTGTCTTTGGGAAAATTCTTTTTGTGGGCAGGGCTTCAGGGATTTTTATTTTATTTTATTTATTTATTTTTTTTAGGTAGAATTAATTAAAGGCTGTGCGCCAGGGGTAGACACCAGGCACTTAACGGAGAGTAGATGTAGATTCCAGACCTTACAAACTGGTTATTTTATCTTCCAGTTATCTGTATTTATAAGAAACTAGGTGAAAACTAACACGAGATTCTAGAATATTTCTGTCCAGAAGAGCCCTCCACTGAGGACCACGAGGGACACACCTTGGATGCAGATCACTCTAGTGCCCTTGGTTTGTGTGTGGACAGCTCCACTCCCAGGTGACCTTTTGATTGACCTCTAATTGTAAGCAAATTGAGCTGCTGCTTTTCACTCCTGATGGCACCCTACTTTCCTCCACAGCTGCTGCATCCTGGCCAGCCCCATCCAACCACTCCTTCGTCCCCTCCACAAGCCACTTAGCCGTGAACTCTGAGGGCGGGAGGAACAGAGCGCCTGCTATTTCATCAGCAGAAGAAAGCAACACCTTGGAGGTGAATGATGGATATTATTATAAGCGAGGTGTAGCTCAGGGCAGGTGAGCGGTGTGTTAATGAGGCGCCACCTCCCGCGTTCTGACAGATGACTGTCATTGTTCAAGCGCGTGTCAGTGTGATTGATGGCTGGGTCACACTGCCCTGCCGTTGGAGTGCACTGTCTTCCTTCTTCCCTGATGTCTCTCATCTGCTGACCTGAGAATGACCCAGTAGAGGTGGAGCTGAAATTAACATGTCATTTTCTCTAGTTAAATTAGAAAAAGGGGGACTGGGGCAGGAGTAGGGAGGAAGAGAAAATTTGAAATGGAAAAAGTGTGCAGCTCAACAGCACCACCATGGAATCCTGCAGAAAGTCCTGAGATGTGGGAGGCGGGTCCCTTTATAATATAGATTGAGAGCATATGCTAATGCTTACTTATATCATCTCAGGTTAGCCCTTAGCTAGGGACACGTAGGATCTTCTGAGTCCAGACAGGAGACGACACAGCTGCTTGGGAACAACATGGTGTCCTCATCTGTGGGTCCCTCTCTGAGTGACACACACCCCTAAGGCCACAATATTTGGGGAGAGCCTGTCTTTTGTGAGTCATTATTCTGCCTTTATCAAAATCAAGTGTTTACATACACATTGCATGTTAAATTAGAATGTAGCAAATCATAGGTATTGGGCCCAGAAAGTCTAAGTAATTTCATTTTGCTTTTGAGTTTATCATCTTTTGCTATGAGGAACTCTGTCAGGTTGTCTGGCTCATGCAGCTAGTTAATAACAAGTTAAGTTGCAAAGCTGGGTGAAACCAAATTCTTCAAAGGTTTCCTCCTGTGTTTTTTTTTTTTTTTGAGGAAATAGACCTGAAATGGTCCCCTCCCCTCCCCAATTAGTCATGTTCTTTCTTTAGCTTTCACACAATGGCAAGTGATTTTTAGTTTATTTTCTATGATATGCACCTATGCAGGCAGGGAGTTCATCATTTTTTAATTGACTGATCTGTATATTTCAGAAGTTAAAAGAATATCAGGATTTCATTATTTCTTTAGACATCTTGAAACCTTTTAGATCATCTTGTTGTGGGAATCTATCTAGAATTGCTAGGTGCTACCTGGCCATTATGTGTCCCATCTCAGTGTCAAGCGCTGATTGTGACCCTTGGTTTTGGGAGGTGGGAAGTGGCAGAGCTGTCCCTGAGCAAACATCATCGTCTTTGTGCAGGTGGGCGGATTATAGGACAACCTCTGAGGCATGGATCCACAGACTGCAAACTGTGGACAAGGAGACCTAAAGCACTGTTGCCACGTGATGAAGGAACTTACTGCCCCCTCCCCCTGTAAAAGAAAGATGATAGGAACAGACTGACAGCTGTCAGAGGGGAGGAGGTATGGACTGGATGAATGAAGGTGAAGAGATAATCAAAGAACATGTCTGTATGGCCTATGGACACAGACAACAGTATGTTGATGGTCAGAGGCAAGGGTGGTGACGGCTGGGTGGAGAGGGGCAAAGAAGGGGAGGGGAAATGGGGACATCTGTAATAGTGTCAACAGTAACAATACAGTCAAAAAAGAGAAAAATGGTATAGTGGCAGATTATAGTAGTCTTTCTATATTCATATTGTATTACTGGTCTCTCTCTAAACGGCACAGGGCACATTTGAGGGCTGTACAGTTTATCAAATTATGTCTCTTTGAAGATGAGAATCACTCACATTGATCATCACTAGGCTCCAGTTGTTTAACTCTGATCTAGAATTGATCTGTAGATCTTGTCTGATAGTTATTTTGGACTTTTCTGAGACATTTCTGAATTCAGGTAATTTAAAGATTTTCCAGTAAAGACATTCACTAACAGTATAATGTAATAATGAATATTTATATAAATCAATTTATAAATTAGAAAAAAGTCTGTATTAGAATTAATATTCCAAAATTTGGTTCGGAAATGTTCACAATAATTCTATAACAAATTGACAAATGGTATTATCTCAGCAGGGGAATTGTGAGGGTTTCAGTTATGTCAGAAACATTTAGGGTGGGCATTTCCAATGAGTTCAAAGGGACTTCTCATTTGCATAATTTTAGGGAGTATTTCACAAGTATTGAGTACATACTGTGTCCCAGGCACAGTTTATCCACACCTAGATTTAGGTATCTGGAAAAATCTACCTGATGTAGACGAAGACAGGGACATGCCAGCTAAATGAAGGAACGTATGTTTCTGTGTGTCATAGCTGATGGACCGGGAGAACTGCTGGGAACCGCCCCAACCAGGAAACACCCAGTGTGGGGCCTGTGTGGACCCTTTCCTTTAGGGCCACACTTTATAATTCTATGTACTGCTGTCCAAGTTGCACCATTCTGCCCTGCATTCAACGATGACAAAAAGATTTTATAACTAACGAGTGACTAAAGGGTATTTTTTCCTTTCCACACTAGAAATACAATCAATGGTGCAAACGTTCAAATGTATAGTGAATGTTGGGAACGATAGCAGTACTCATAGAGTATATAATCTGTTTGCTTTTGAGCTGGAAGCTGACTTTTTTCATTTCTGGGACAAGCCACTTAATCACAGTGTGCTTAAAAAGCGCAAGGCAGCGAGGAGAGGGCCAGCTCAGCAACAGCAAATGTGGGCCTCTTTCCTGATGGTGGGGCCTGGTGTTGCACAGGCTCACGGAGAAACTCAAGATAGGAGAGAATGGATCTGTCACATCCATTTTTCTTCTTTTTCTTGAGGGTGAATTTATTTTTCATATTTTGAAAGGAGTATGTGACCATGTGCAACCATGTCCTTTTTCCCCTGGAATCATATTTCCATTTTCATTTCTAACAAAGCACATATTTGAGTCTCAGTATCTCCCTGGTTCATCTCTCTCTGTCCTAACAATCCTTTGCATTTCAGACTTGATGCCAAAGAAAGAAATGTTGTGAATGCTGCTCCTAATGGTGATGGATGAGCACGTGAGGTGTGGTGGCCAGTGCGTCGGCCAAGTTCCCTGCGCCTGCCACGCTGCTGACTGGGGTCTGAATTATGGAGAAGATGAGTTTTGGAATCCTTTCTGCCTCGAGGACAATGAATGTGCTTTGTTAGTCGACTATAGAAACATTGTAGGAAACAGTGATTGTGTCGAATCAGAAACACAGCAGAGTGGGGACTGGCGAGACTTTCGCTGACAACCAAGAGCCCAAAAGATGGCACAGACACAGGAGGATGTCTGGGAAGTCAGATTCCGCCGACCCGCCCTGTAGACTCCAAAGTTTACTCGGCCATTTGTCCCTCTGTGCAGGGGCCACTGCCCTCTTGCCCAGGGATGGCATAGCCTGCAACTGGGAATAGGTGCAGCCTGTCATTTCAGCTCAACTGTCAGTGACTCCTAGGAACTTCCTTTCCCCTCCCTGATAACATCTTTCATTACTCACCTGCCCACTTTCAAACATTGTTACTCTATTGACAATTCCACATTCCCTTGACCAGCTGTTTCAACAAATGACTGATGACTCAAAGAAAATATTGACGCCTGACATGTGCACGGACTCAGTGCTGAGCCTGCCACCTTACCTCCAACCTATTTTCTCTTGACAAGTCTCCCTGGTTGGTATTCTGGTCCATGCCCTCCATCTCCTTGGGGTTATCATTCCATTTGTCAGCCTTCCCAACTCTACTTCTTGTTTTAAATGTCTCACTTCCCTTGGCTCCTTCCCCTCCTCCTATCAAACTCTCCCTCAACACCACGTCTTTGCCCTATTTCCCCGTTTCTCTCTCCATTACAGCCCTCATTCCTCAGTTCACAGCCTTTCAGCTCCCCATCCCTAACCAAACAAAAGTGCCAAGGACAGTGACTTTCTGATGACACAAACCCAGGATTCTTTACCAATAAGAGCTGTCCAAAAGCTTTGCTGCTGTTGACAGCCTCAGGCTTTCCTGCAAGCATGTACCTGGCTTTCCTCCTACCCGCTGTCCATTTCTCCTCAATCACTAGGCCTTTGACCATCTCTGCCATTTATATATTCTGTTCCACATGGTATGCCCTCTCTTCCCTCCCCGCCTCCCTCCCCCCACTCTCCACCCTCTCTTTCTTTCTAGGTTCCCCAGAAGTTCCTTTGCAGTCACAGTCCTATTAAGTGCCAGACTCAGGTGACTCCTAAATCTGAATCTACAACTCTGAATACTCTTCTGACACCCAGAACTATGTACCATGTTGTCTATAGGATGTTCCCACTGGGACCAGCTTCCTTGTGGGACTTATCAATCTCACAAATGTTTACTGAACAGCCTTTATTCCCAGGTGCTGGGCTAAGTCTTAGAAAAACAATAGTGAAAAACTCAGTCCCTCTCCTCAAGCCATTTATGGCTTAGCAGCTGAATTCTGATAAGAAATTTTAAGAATGATGAGAGTGGATATTCTTGCCTTGTCCCAGATTTTAAGACAATATCACTAAGTCTTCCATCATCCCAATATATAAAAAGCCAGAGGCCATCATGACTGAAACAGCCAGGTGGATGACCTGACACAGGCTGAGTGGGGCGGCAAGGCTGGCAGGGGGTTTAGTGAGGGATGACCAAAGGACCAAACAGCAGGCTGCATGGGGTGACCAGACTGTCAGGGAGCAGTTGGAGGTGACCAGGCTGGCAGGAGGGGCATTTGGGGGTGACTAGGCCAACAGGGAGGCAGTTGGGGGTGACCAAGTTGGTAGGGGTGGGAGAAGTTGGAGGTGACCAGGCCAACAGGGGAGCAGTTCCGGGTGATCAGGCAGGCAGGAGAATTGTTGGGAGCCAGCAGTCCTGGATTGTGAGAGGGATGTTTGACTAGCTGGTTTAGGCCTGATCCTGGATTGAAGAGGGTGTAGGCTGGGCTGAGGGGGACTCCCCTGTACACAAATTTCATGCACTGGGCCTCTAGTTAAGGATAATGTTAGATGTAGGACCTTTGGAGATGTTCTTTATCAAGTTAAGGAAATATCCTTGTATTCCTACTTTCCTGAGAGTTTAAAAAAATCATGAGTGAATCCCTTATGATCAGAGAATAAACTGTTTTCTTTCAATTTTTTAAGGTTTCTTTTACATGCCAGCATATCAAGAGATTATTTTTTTTTTTGGTAACTGTTACATGGATGCTTGGAAATACCCCCTCCCTCAACAGGAATATTCTGTTGTTGTTGCATGGATTATTCTCCATATGTTTTGTAGGTTAGTTGTGTTGCTTAGGTCTACTGTATACCCATGCTGATTTTCCATTTAGCAGAATATGGTGTTAAACTACTTTAAAATTATAATTGTGGATTTATTTATTTTTCTGCTTTTTCATTTGTTTCAAGATATATTGTAATTGCTTATTGAAGCATTTCTATGATGAGAGCTTTAAAATCCCTGTCAGATAACTCTAGTATTTTATTCATCTTTGTGTTAGCATTAGTTGATTGACTTTTCTCATTCAATTGTGATTTTTGTTATGATGGGTGATTTTTAAAAATTGCTTCTGGGACATTTTCATTATTATTTTAGGAGTCTTTGCATCCTTTTAAATATTGTACGTTAGAAGCGAGTCACCCTATTTAGACTTTACATGTAGGTCTAGCTTTCTCTTGTAGGCTGTACTTTCAAGGACAATTTAATTTTCAGACCCTTTCTAGAGCATATTTAATTTTCATGAATCATATTTTCACATGGATACCCATCATAACATTGGAAATTAATTCTCTTGGGAGTTCCTTTGGACTAAATTAAATCACATAAAATTTAGAACTGAAAAAAAGAATAATGAATTTTTAAATCATATACACATATTGCCTCTAACTATAATGACCTAAAGCCTGAAAGTTAAAATAGTACTGTTAATATCAGTATTGGCTAAGGTGAACACAGCGGTAGGACTGCAGATAGGTATGTTTCTAGAGGGAAATATACCAATATACAATAACAGCTTTAAAAATATTCATGTACTTTAATCTCATACTAATACTCCTAAGAGTTTATGGTAAGACTCTCAGAGATTACCTAGAAAAAAATTACTGGTAATTTATCTGATAAATTGAAGATACTGTTCAAAGGTTTTGTGGAAAGGGTCTTGAATTCAGTAGAGGCTGCACTCATATTTACATCTGAGTCTCATGATCTTATTGAATAGAGAGAACGTCAAGCAAGTCATCAACATGCATGGTAGACAGAGCAGGCACTTGTAATGGGGGTTGTGCTGGGAAGCTCACCACCCTTAATTTGGGAAATACCTCCATCAGCATCTTTTCCCCACCTCCTTTCCTTTTTTCTCCTTTTCTTCCTCCACTCCTTTCTTTCACCTTTTTCTTTCTTCTTTCAAACCCTGAGCAGAATAAGCATTTAATAGCACTTCTTGAACATTTCTACATTTGCAAGAATGTCAATTAAGGAGCACTTAAAGCTGGGTAAACCCTGCCCTAACAACATGAAGAGTTCCTTCAGCTCACTATGTCGAGTATTTCAGGAAACAAGTATATGTGAGGTCCAGCTAGTCACATGTCAGAGGAAATGTGCTGGCTGTGCCACCTCAATGCACTAAAAGAGTCACAGACTTGCTAGGTTACCCACTTTAGCATACAAGGCATGTCTGAACGGTTGAGTTCTGCAGAGAATGCTCTCAAAGTTTTAACATTGGCTCATGGAAATCGCCACCTGAAAAAGGTCCCAGTGTGTTTATGCCATGTGGGGTAGATAATTTGGACTGAGCCCAGCAACTTAAGAATCTCCCTTCTTCCCTCCCTTTTCTTCCTCCTCTTCTTTCTTTGTTCTTTCCTTTGTGTCAAATTATTCTTTAGTAAAAAGCTGCAATATCTCAATTCAGCTCAAAGGAACCTAAAAATTTTGGGTGAAGGCAGGAAATCCTGTGTGGACTTTGGCCTCTACTGGTGGCATGGTGCCAGGAAGAAAGGGTGTGCCAGGAGAAGGTAGGCCAGAATGCTTCTTGGGGTCTGCAACCTGGGCTCTGATCTTGGCTGCTTTAAGAACTTGTAAGATAAACGCTTGAGGCGAGATGGTGCAAAGTTGTGCTGACTACATTGAAGGCTCAGGTGAAACTCTGTGCGGACGAGCTTCCACTTGGACTAATTCAGGCCATTTCAGAGAGATGGACCCACCTACGCCTCTTATGGGAGTATGGCTCACCCGCTCTTTCCTCACCTGGACACATGGGTTCAGGAATGCCATGTCTTTCCATAGAATTCCATTAAGTCATTGTAGTGGGAATGAAAAATGCCAACCGCACAGGGTTGGCATCAGCATTATTTATGCATACACATGTGTATACACACACATACACACAATGCACACATATAGAGAATACAGATACGTATAGACATGTAGTATGTATATTTATACACACATAATAGATACAAACCTGTATCAACGCATCTAATCACATGCACTCACACATACACACATATACACACAAAATTTTGGAAGATTTCAAAAGATCATACAAATATGAAATTAGATTCTGTCACAACCACATTAACTTCATGTGAAAGAAACCTATGTTGCGACACTGAGCTACTGAGATGCTCTGAGAGAGCAAATAGTTCTCTTATTGGAATCACAATTTTCTGTCTTCATGTCTTTGCTCTGAGTTCAGAGCCAGTCATGACTTTGAAAGCTCTGAGTAAGGACAGGAAAGTTAGTCTCTTTCCTTCCTGCAAATGATCTTGACATTATACATATACATACATGTACGTGTACATACATGTGAATACCCACATGTATACACATATATAAGCACATTAATTCATATTACAAGTTGGAAAAAATAGCAAACAGTGGTATAAAAGAAATTTGACTTTATATTTAAGTCCAAATACATCATACATTTCATAATATAGAAAACTACCTCCCTCCCCCCACACACACATGAAGTTTGACCTCTGATTACAACACATTATTCTTACAGTGACAACAACTTCCACTTATAGAGCCTTCTCTGGGCTGTGTTCTAGGAGCCTGGATATTGTCCTGCGGCTGGTATGTTTGAGTGGCCTGGGTCACGATGCCTATGACTGGTTTTATGATGGAAACATGGGCAACTTATCTCTTCCCAGTGGAGCAAATGGTAACTGGAGGTATCCCCAGAAGGCATTGTGCCCCCTATAATGCCTGGATGGGGAACTCAAGCTGGGAGAGGTTGAGTCTCTTGCCAGGGACCAGGCAGCTATGAAGACCTGTAACGGACTCATACTGAGGTCTGTTCACCTCAGGGCCCCATCTCTGCCATCTGCGAAGCAACTTTTCAAACCAAGGGATGTTGGAAATGCATTAATTGCTGAGTATTAAGTATTCTCTTTTTTGTTCCTGTTTATGATCTCCAGTAACCAATGATCAGCATAATTTGAGCCATCTACTTAGCCTTGGTCAGTACACATGCAAATGCCCCCTAAATAATAGCCCAGTTTTCCTTGGCATCATTGATCCATCATCTGCAAATAATTTATACTTTCTCAAAGTCTGTTTCCACTTCAGTGTCTTCCTCAGTTTCAATATCTTCTTCCTCTTCTATGAAACCTCCAAGTGTCTTTCCCAGCTGCTACCAGAGAAAAATGCCACCAGCATTTGACCCCCTCTCACATTCTACCACACTTCATCCCACTAAACATCAACATGGAAAGTAGCTACTTACATGAGGAGCCTCACACGGACACAATCAGCTCACAAATGAGCTAGAGGGGTGAGGAACCATGGGACAATTCTTAATAGGACCAATAGATGGAAGTGGGGGAGTACCTGTCCTGGAAAAGGAGTGGCTCATAGGAGAAGGGTCAGTTTGAACTCATCTGTTGGACATTGAGGAGGAGCCCCTTACATACAGAATGAGCTTCATGAAATTCTGAAGGAAATCTTCCCACAGTAGATTGTCCAGTCCCTTCATGAAGCATTGCTCCTGGCGGTCTGGCGAGGCCTCAGCGTTGCCAGATGGAACTGGAGCCACCCTATATATATATGAACTCTTTCTGCCTCAGTTTACTTATCTATAAGATGGGCATAAGAATAGCCAGCTTATGAGAATTTGGGGAAGAGTAAAAAATTCATGCAAGAGAATTGCTTAGAACTCCTGGCGCCCAGTCGCGTTGGTTAGACGTCAGCAGCAGCAATGACTGTTACTGTGCTGTGAAGCAGGTCTCACAGAGTAATGAGATGAGAAGACAGGGTGTGCACTGGATGGATGGCATGCATGCCCTTTCCAACTCTACATCTTTGAAACAGTTGATCCCATTCTGCTCATCAGTGAGTTTATTCCAGCAAGTGTGCTCTGGGTAGATTAACATAGCCCAAAGGAAAGAAATGCAATCTTTGGCCTTCAGAAACTTCCAGTTTTATGTCAGCACTTTCAGAAACACTTTAGCTAATTTATTTAGCTTGTTTTGCATCTTTCTATGTGTACGACAGCATAAGAAGGAACATATTAAATTATTTCTCCCATTCTGTTTTTGCTTCTTTCCCCCAACCCCAGTAAATCTGATAAGTTGATGGGTGGGATCAAGTCTCAGTCTCTGTGTCTGGGTTTTCCATTGTCCCTGCTCATTTGCACCCAGAACTCTGCAGAATGAATGACTTAAGCCACCACTGAAGCCACAATCCCTGAAGTTATCCATTCGTTTCCAAGAACATGTATTTGCAAGTATTACTAAAACCAAGCCCAGGACCACAGAGGAATAGTTTCATAATATTATGTACTTAATTCTTTGGCTTGGGTTTAAGGACTATCTGTCAACTCAATCTGGATGTATGAGTGATTTACTTCCAGCTGTGAGAATTCAGGGCTTGAAGAGGAGGGTGGCTGATGAAGTCCTGGTAACATTTACCAGGAAGCCACACGTAGGCCGGTGTGGGAGGAACAGTATTTTCTTTATGAAATGTCCATTAGTAATAGCTAAAACAATAGTTACGGTTTATTGAGCACTGCTCTATGCCAAGTACTTACGTTCATGATCTCACTGCATTCTTACAACAGTTGGGGGAGGTTGCATTACTTCTCAGCTTACGATCGAGAGGGTGAGGTTCCCAAGAGTGAGATGGCCTTCCTCAAATCAAAAAGCCAAGAAGTGCCAGATTGGGGATAATGGGCATATCCCATCACCATTCATCAATACAATAAACAAAACTCATGAGTCTGGTGACTTTAAACCATTTAATCATCTTAATCACCCATTTTGCTTTGTTATATACACAGGTACTTAGAAGAAATGAAGGCCAATATGTTTCCACAAGCAAAATCTGAGTAAATACACAGTGAATTCCAAAATAATTATTGTCTTTCAAATAGCTTACACTTACCAATTGAAATTAGAGAAAGTACTCAAATTCAGGCAACAGGGACAAAAGTTATTGAGATTTTCTGGATTGTACTTGGTTCTCCTACTTGGCAAAAGAATGTAGTTGTGTCATTTTGGTAGAAGGTCAGCAAATATATTTGGATAGTTTATGGTCATTGGGCCACTGTAGATATGTTTGTTTCCTTCTTGGTTAAAATTTTCTCTACAATTCATTCCCTACCTAACTGAAAGAGGAGGATGAGCTTCACATGATCAGACAGTTGTGGTGGGCTTTGCTGTGAAAAGGCTTCCAGTCAGAGTGAAGTCTTGGAAGGAGGGCTGCTGGAGCCCCTGTTAGTGGGAGTGAGGGGCCACTGAATGCTAAGCCAATGTTGCCAGGAAAAGAGGATCATGGGATCTCCCAGTTGTGATAAGCATGGAAGGAAGAGACTCCATCTCCTGCCTTCAGATACTGTATGCTCTCTTCTGCCAAGGTCTTCCCATCATTCCTCATTCTTTCTGACAGGCAGACTGGACGCCAGGGATCAGTTTTTCTGAATGTCATGCCCCTGTGCAGAAGGGACATTCCTAGTCTCATTTCTTATACTTAAATTCACACAGGGCATGTTTTTGGGCTACCAATACTTAGACCAAATGCCTAGCTATTTTTGGGGGTATGCACGCAATTCTATAGATTAAAATTTTCAGTGGATACAAGGCCAAGTAAAGGGAATAGATACTGTGACTGAGAACTCTGAAAGAGCAGACATAGATTTTCATAGGAAATGTTTATACCATCAAATTGGATGAGAACATCTACTTCGGTAAGTAGTAAAATCTGTTACATTTTGATTTTTACTTTGTATTTGATTCATTGATTTTTTTTAAGAAAACCCTATAAAAATCCCTACATAACAAAGTTTATGTCTATTAGAAAAGGAGTTGGAGTTTCAAATGCACAAAAAATGTTTTATTTGCTGGAATTTCAAGAACAATGTTTTTAAACATAGTAATAAGAGTAAAAGTGCAAAACATAAATATCACCAAATAACTAGATTCTAAGTAAAATCATTGCACAAAACAAATGTACTTATTTTTCCTAATCTTAGTAAGAAATGATTTTTGTAGTTTTCTCCCCAATTCTCATTCTAACTCTTGACTCAAGACCCAATGCGTTTCATAACTCTTATTAACCTCTTATTAACATACTGCTCATCACTGTGTCTCTTCACATCTCAAACAAAGCACTAGCCTTCCGACAAAGTTCTGTGGGGGACAGCAACCACTTCCTTTGCTGGGCACTTTATTTAATCAATAAAGGTCTGCAGTAATTCAAGTTGTATTCTCTAATCATTAGGTCAATTATATCCAATTTGCATGATAAAAATTTATGTTTTGAGAATAATGCCTATATTCAAAGGCATCTGCCTGACATTTTTTAACATTCTTCACATTTTAAACTTCACCCCAGAAATCTGACTCATAAATTTGAGCTGTTTTCCGGATGCGGCTATAAATCTAGGAGAATCATCTGACCTTACACAGAAAGTGAAATGCCCATTTACAATGGAATTGGAAAGTTTAAACCACTTTGGTTTATTCCGGGTAGAAATTCAAGTCGCCCATTGAGAACGCGCTCCCCGCCATAGGGGTGGACACTTTCAGAGATCTTTATTACACACCCATCCACTCCTGGGAGAGAAGCCCTTGACAACAGCTTTAGTTTATTTTTTAGGCATTCTTTGTTTCCATAAGCAGTGGAAGCTCTCTCTCCCTTCTCATTCCTCTTCCCAATGTACTGTGTTTTAACATCTTGATGTCAGGGATTTATCTAATTTCTTTTATATCTGAATGCTAAGAAGCTATGAGTATGTAATCAAGACTGTCACTAGGGAGAAGTCTCTGTAATGCTGTGGCTTCCCCTGTTATTCCCGCTGTTTATTAAACCCAAATATTCTAACCCAATAATAAGCCACAGGGATCATATGAATTAATACTTTCCATACTGTGCCATTAATAATATATTTACATTAAAGTGTACAAAAATTATCTCACTGTGTAAATGTACCACAGCTTTTAAATACACTCATCTACTGATGGACATTTGGGGTGTTTCCAGATCTTGGCTATTATAAATAATGCTGCAATGAACATAGAAATGCATATATTCTTTTTAATTAGTGTTTCAGGTTTCTTCGGATACAGTCCCAGAAGTGGAATCACTGGGTCATGAGGTAGTTCCATTTTTGATTTTTTGAGTAACTCCCTACTGCTTTCCACACTGGCTGTATCCATCTGCATTCCACCAATAGCGCCCCAAGATTCCCCCCCTTTTTTTTCACATCCTGCAATGCTGTTGCTTGTTGATTTATTGATGTATCCATTCTGACAGGTATGAGGTGATAGCTCATTGTGATTTTAATTTGCATCTTTTTGATGATTAGTGACATGGAGCATTTTTTATATGTCAATTGGCTATCTGTAGGAAAGAAAGAAATCTCACTCTTTGTCACAGCATGGATGGACCTGGAGAGTATTATACTGAATAAAATAAGTCAGTCAAAGCAGACAAGTACCATATGATTTCACTTGTATATGGAATTTAATGAACAGAATAAAATAAAAAACAAAGTGGAGACAGAGTCATGGATACAGAGAACAGACTGACATCTGTCTGAGGGAAGGGAGGTTGAGAGATAGGTGAAAAAGGTAAAGGGATTAAGCAAAGAAAAACTCCACCTTGTAGACACAGGCAGCAGTATGGTGGAGACCAGAGGGAAATGAGAATTGGAGGAGGTAGAAGAGGGTAAGGGGCTAAATGGTGATGGCAGGAGACTTGACCTGGGGTGGTGAACACACAATACAATATACAGATATTGTACAATTTTATAGAATTGTACACCTGAAACCTGTATAATTTCATTAGCAATGTCACCTCAACAAATTCAATAAAAATTTTAGAAAAAGTACAAAATTACTGGGGTGCCTAACTAAGCTATTTGCAGAATAGTGTTTGAGTCTCTTGTGAAAAAGATGATATATATTATTTAAAACAATTATCTCTAGAGTTCCTTAAAAATTCACTGCCAGTTCAGTGGTTCATTGTCATCCCCTTGGTTAATGCAGGGAGGATGCCAAAAAAAGAAGAAAAAAGTGAAAAAAGTGTTTCAAGAAATGTGTAGGTGCAACATAAATGCACAGACAACATAGTAAGGAGGAATTTCAGCCTTTAATGCCAAGTATCAGCATTTGATGAGTATAATCTCGTTCAGTGCTCTTAGCTTAGTTCCATTTTGCTGACAGGAAATTGCACCCAAGTTTAAATGCCCTGAGCAAACTTACAGAGCTGGTACATGGAAGTGCTATCCATGAGTTTGAAGGGACCAAGCTATGGAAAGGAGCAGAGAGGGCTGGCCCGGGATTTCTGTGAAATGCAAGCTCTTTGATTCTATACTGGAAATGGGAACATGCTGGGAAGAGGCAAGTTATTTGATAAGACCATAATTCCTCCACATCTATACACTCACCAAAACTATGAAGTGTATTTATTCATTTCCCTATTAGCAATCAATTTCAAGTGATGCTTATTAACCAAGTGAAGTTATTGGAGAAACTATGGTTTGACATTTATAACTTTTGTTCTTGAACCATATGGCCTGCTCATATGTGGTGCGTGTGCTGCTTTTAGGAGAAGCTGTACTAGTGAGTGGAGGAGGAAGGAAACAGACTCTATGTTCATCTCACTCACTTTAGACTTCCTACAGATCCATTAGGGTAGTGGTGGGCAAACTCATTAGTAAACTGAGCCAAATATCAACAGTACAACGGTTGAAATTTCCTTTGAGAGCCAAATTGTTTAAACTTAAACTTCTTCTAATGCCACTTCTTCAAAATAGACTCATCCTGGTCATGGTATTTTGTGGAAGAGCCACACTCAAGGGGCCAAAGAACTGCATGTGGCTCTTGAGCCACAGTTTGCCGACCATGGCATTAGGACCTTTGGTAATCTTTTCAGGGAGTCAGATTTTTAAATAATCAGTGAGGTTGACTGTCACACAGAGAAGAGACTATGGAGCCCAGATCTGGTGTTTGTTACACCAAATGCATGTGTTTAAACATGGTTAATCCAACCTGACCTACCTTATTCTTAAGAGCTCTGTCAGACAAATATCTGTGCTTCCCAAGGACATACTTATTTATCTTTCATTTCCTTTAAGGAAGATTCCATCTCTCTCCTGTACTTTACGATTCTAAGCAATCTTAACGTTGTGCTCTGGGTAATGTGACCTTTGAAGTAACAGCCACCTGAGTGGTGAGACTTGCTGAGAGTGGTCCTCTCTCCAAGGCCATACCTACAGAAGACACTGTTGAGTGTGCCTCGTGAAACTTTCCCTGTTCTTAGGAAAAAAGGCAAACAGCTGAGGAAGAATGATGAGTGATTCTCATACAAAGAACAATACATCAAAAATATCTAAATTAATTTAACAATTACAAGGAATATTCTTGGCCACATCAATTTAAGATATGCTGGCAAGCGGGAAATGATTTCTAATTTATATATGTCATTTCTGATATTTCTTCTGTAGCTAAGAAAAAACGTGAGAGAATTTTGGATTTTTGTTAAATTGATCCATAATAATTTTTTTATGTCTTTTTATGTGTGTGAATAGTTGGCAAGGGTCATATAAAGGTCAGGAAGTTAACTCAAGAAATGTTCCAGTCTTCTCTATGAGTAAATAAAGAATGAAGGAAAGAATAAATAAATTTCAGAAGTTAGTACAGTGCAAAGTGTTGTCGAATGATTAATTAATTATGGTGAGAAGTTGACAATTATGATAAAAACATCTTACGGTAGAAATGATGACTGAAACAAATGATCTGCTATAGGATGAAAATAGCAGGTGTGATTGGTGTCTTGATTTGTCTTTAGAATGAACAGGTATCCTTCATCAGTATGAATTTGTCTTCTTCATGACAATTTCATCTGAAAAGTCATTGGCTATCATGTATTGGTGATTTAATTTGGAAATCTCATATTTTGCAAGGGGAGGTGCTTTTCACTACCATAACAAAGTTCAATTGGCTGGGGGCTCAAGTCACAGACATCTATTTCCTCACCATTCTGGAGGCTGAAACTCTAAGATCAAGGTGTCCACAAAACTGGTTTGTCCTGAGGCCTCTCTCTTTGGCTTGTAGATGGCCACCTTTTCCCTGTGTCCTCACATGGTCATTCCTCTATGTGTGTCTGGGTCCTAATCTCCCCTCTTTATAATGTCACTGGTCTTATTGAATTAGGGCTCACCCTAATAACCTCCTTTTAACTAAATCACCTCTTTGAAGATTATTTCCAAACAAGGTCATAGTCTGAGGATTTCAACATGTGAACTTTGGGGTGACAGAGTTCAGCCCATAACATATTGTAAACCATTCAATTGCAAGGCCTACAGTAGAGCTTCACTGTTGCTAGACAGTTTCATTTCCTGCTATTTCCTCCACAGTATTAAAAAAAGCACAATGTTTGTGCCCAAAATGCATCAAACATATTTCATCTAATAGGACAAATGTAATACTTTTGTTTTCCTTGGCAGTGTGAGAATGGGAGGTTGGATAGTTTCCTGGTGTCAGAGGAGAAGAGAATGACATCAGGAATGGAGAAAATGTGTGCATACTGGCTTCTTGCTCATTCATTTCTTCATTTCTCAAACACTGCCTGCCCACCTGCTCTGAACCAGGCACCATCCTGAAGGCAGTTACACATGGCAATAGAAAACTCATTTTTTTGTCCTCACAGGGCCAATGGATTGAGATGGAAGGAGAGGTCAACTTGTAAAGAATAGAAGATATGAACTCATCAAACAGATGTCTGTTTGCCATCTCCTGTGAGTCAAGCTTCTTATATGGGTTCCTGGTATGTATCCTTGAATAGAAAGAACAGAGACCCTGGTGGCATGGGGGAACTCAATTCTAATGGAGGGAGATAGTGTGTAGATAGTAAATTCAAGAAATAGGTGTGTGATAGGGTGTGTTAAAAAGTGTTAAGCCTTCAGAGAATAGAAACAATAGGGTAAGGAGTTCAGGAGTGCCAGATGGGGACTTGCTATTGTTAACAGGTGGGCGCCAAGGTCTTGAGATGTGATGGAAGAAAGGTGTCTCTGTGAGCATCTGGCTGGGGACAGAGATAGCATTCCAGGAAGCAAGGGTAGCCAATATCCAGTCCTCACTGGAACTGTACCAGATGAGCGCAAAGCCCAAGGAGCCTGGTGTGAACAGATCTCAGTGTGTAAGGACACAGCAATGGGCGAGGGGGAGAGTAAGTGGTGTGAGTCTGCATCAAATAGGGTCTTGGTGGCCATTGGAAAGATTTTGGTGTTTTTTCAGAGTAAGATCAAAGCCACTGGTAGGTTCTGAGCAGCGTAGAGACATGGGGTGACGTAAGTGTCTTAAAAAACCCCATTACCTACTGTGCTGAGTGTAGAACAGGTAGGGGCAAGGGTGGAAGCAGAGGAGCCAGGAGGAGGCAGTTGCATAGAAGCAGGGTGCAGTGATGGTGGGTGAATCCTGGGAGCTGACAGTGGTGTTTGTAAGACGTTACCGGATATCTTTAGCATGTGGAGTTAATCTGATCTGCTTATCGACTGAAGGCAGGCTGAGAAAGAGGAGTCAAAAGGTGATGCACAGGATTTACTTTCCCTGAGCACATGTGGAGACCTGGGTTTATGAAAGGGCGTGGCAGGGCCAGAGCTGCCCATGGAAGCCTTGTCAGGATGCTGCAGCACAGGTGGGAGCAGCTGGGCTCAGGTGGGGCCACACTCACTCCCAGCAGAGCACTTCGACCTTGGGCTTTGGTTTCTTTTCTGCTCTTGGATTTGCTACATTACAATGCTCTGACACTGACTTCCAAATTTCCACTCTGGGAGCTCTGCTAGAGGACTGAAGGCACCATTTGCTATGAAATCGATGAGGCAAAGAGCACACGGCCGAAGCTGCCAAGACCCACAGGTGTGGGGTTCGGAAAAGCTCGCCATCATCGTGAACGTCGTCCCTAAGAGGCAGAGAGACTTGGTGAAAGCTTACAGCTTGTCGAATAACCTGCGCCCTCGGATGCTCACGGGGGGCCTTCACGTGCCATTGTGGCCCCAATGCAACCGAGACGTTTGAAGACATGGACAATTAAGGGAGGTCAGGATCAGAGAGGAAACTTCACATTGAAGGCCCGGTTTCACAAAATGATTTCCCCAAGGGGCTGTCACAGATGTCAAGGAGAGGGTCCCCTCCAGGGGAGGGAATGCATTAGGAAAAAAGCCTCACTAGAAACGGTGTCAACATCCTGACAGGTGTGCGCCCAGCTAAATACAGGAAAGGGGCTGCCAGGGAGATACCTTGTTCTCCGTGACAAAGCCTTTTTATTGTGATTGCCTGAAGAATGGCACCAAGGTGGGGACAGAAACATCCAAAGGGGTTTCTTAAGTGTTATGGCCCTCCTAAGAAGGTGCCCACGTCCCTGCCCTTGCTTTGTGCTCACCTCCCACTGAGAAGCCTGGCCGATTTTCAGATTCCCAAATTCCCCATGAAAGAAGTTATTTTTATCACATAGGGAATTGTATGCTGGTCCTTGAAGTCAAACCCACCATTGTCACTCGCCTTGACCTGCCCCCGCCAGTAAATGCTGCAAAAAGAGACAATTGGAGAAGGGCGTCAGATCCAAGCGTGGAAGCCTACTTGTCTTAAAAGAAAGTCCTTGGTAATGATTTTCAATTTAAAAAGTTTTATTGGGTATACTTTACCCTTCTTTTCCTAGTTAAAAACTTTACGTGGTCTGGGTAAAACTAAAAGTAAGTGAGCCGGTGAACACTATCTCCCCACTGGGGAGAAATTGAGCTGCAGTTTATATAACTTTCTGCCCCTTAGAATTCATGTTCTGCTCAGTGTAGTCAATTCTTTTGCTAATTCTTATTTGGTCCTGAGACTTGAATAGCGATTTGTGTTTTCTTTGGTGCTCACCGTTAGATTTTAAGAAACACCCGGACTGGATTGTTTCTGTGTTGCAGAGGGCCAGGATTCCACACCTGGGCAACTGCTTGTGGCAGACTAAGACATGGCTTAGATGCCTGCATTAATCTATGTGATGTCTCCCACAATGCAAGGTGTTATACTTCTCTGTAAGCCCTCATTCTGAGGCTGCAGTTTGACATACAGCCCGAATCCGGTAGTGGCCTCCACTGGCCTGTGATCTCAGCCAGTTTATCCTAGGAGCAGGGATCATCGACCTAGGGGGTGACAGGTCTCCCTGCTCTGTGGTCCGTGGTGAGAACAGCAAGCTGGCTCCTCCCCAGGATTTACTCAGGTGTTTTGGGCTGAATTGTGGCCTCCTTAGAGGGTTCCTTGGTGCTCAGGTTGGCTGTGAGCCAGCCCTTCTTTCTCTGGCTGCCTGGTCTTCAGTCTGGCTTCACAGATCTCTAAGGTGATTTGCCTGCTTGCGGTTCTCCCACCTGCCAGCTCCTCCTCCATGCCTGGGGGGGGGGTATTCCAAAGTGAGCCAGTCTTCCTCCCTGGCCTTTGCCACCTCCCCACTCTTCCTGGAGACTCTGCCCCTCACCAGCCTCTCTCTGCACAGGCTGACATCCCAGCACTGCTGTATTATTCTCCCAAAGATCTGAAACCTCAGCAAGTGGCCTTCCTTCCTTACTTATGGATTGCCAACCAACACCTCACAGCATTCCCTGGAGCCTCACTGATGGCATCTAGGGCCACACCCTCTGTGACCTGCGATGGCCAGGCACACAGTGCCAACAAGTGACCTGGTGAGGTTATGGGAGTGGTCACCAGCAATCCAATGGAGGAAGAATCTGCAGCTAAAAAAATGTCCCCTAAGTCAGAATCAGGATCCGACCTTCCCGAAAAAAACAAAAAACAAAAAACATACACACACACACACACACACACACACACACACGCTTAACATCGAGCTAGAGATATTTATGTTCCAGGCACAGTTGTGTGCACGTTATATATATTTTCTCACTTGATTCTCGTAGCAAGACCATAAGGACACATTAGTCTGATCTTCATGTTGTTCATAAAAAAAGCACAGAGAAGCTAAGCAACTCATCTGAAGTTGCACAGCACAGACTGGGTAGTACTGGGATATGAACCAAGCCAAGTCTGACTCCAGAACATGTGCTTCTACATTTTACCCTCCTCCAAACTTTTTAAGAGAAAGCAGATATGAATATTAATGAGAAACCTACCAGATTCTGAAAATTGCCTAAAAATTCAAATTAAAAGAGGAAACTAAGCCCAATGGACCATGTTAAGTCCTTGAGCCCCGGGTGCCCTTGAGCCTTAGCATTCAGCGTCAGTCCACATGAGACTCATGGCCACTGCCACGGATGCTTTACATGTGGGGTGCACTTTACCCTTCTTTACCCTGTGCTCACTAATGTACACACTGTGCCCCTGAAGCTCCTGACCGTTCCTCAGGACAAGGGCCTGGAGAAACCTGAGGCCCGTGAGCTGAGTGCGATGGCAAGAGAAAGCTCTCAGAGGGACAGGGCTGGTGACCGAGTTCAGACCGGGGCCAGGGCTTCCTGAGTGCCTAGAACCTGGGCCTCTGAGACCTTTGACATACAGTCCTGTGTCCGGGCTTCAGCAACATGGCAAGGAGCTCACATTTTGTAGGTATATTCCTTGAATCTTAGTTTCCTTAATGAATTTACACATGGCACATGGCAGAATAAACAGGACGTCAAAATCCATGCAGTAGGAGGAGGGTGATGGAAGATACCCAGGTGTGTACAAGCTCCACAGGAAGGTGTCTGTCGATGGGTGAGGGACTCTGAGGGGGGAGCAGGAAAAGACTGGTGGGTGTCGGAACCAACTCCAGGAGAATGGTAAAGTGAGGTGGGGAGTTTAGATGGGACATTACAGGCAAAGGGGAGTCTGGTGTGATTTTGAGGAGACAGACTGGAGATTGATGTTTATGAGTGATTTGCAACTGTAACATGATGGGGCAAGGGAGGGGAGATGGTTTGGGGATACAGCGAGGAAGAATTACAGTGACATGGCATAGAGATTTTTTTGCCTGTGAAATGGAGAGGAGATCATCCTGGGAGGAATAGACTCTCAGTCTGGATTGGTAGGTCTGAGGCTAGAGGTGGCAGGAGAGGACTGTGGGTATGACGTGTGCTTCCTCTTTGGGGACTCGTGTCAAACAGAGGTGGCAGTCTGTCCTCCCCTGGATTAGAGTTGTTGGTGTCAACAGGGCATCTCTCCAGCAGACTCTGTACATGAGTGAGTTGTGGTGTAGCCTACTGGTTAAGTTCAGCAGAAGACATAGGAGGATCTCTTCCAGCAAGCGATGCCCAGAGACGAATCCACGGGTAAGAACTCTCCCCTAGTTTATTTCCAGCTGAACTTGGGCACCCTGAAATGAGCAGACCTGAGTGACAGCTCCTCCAGGGGTGAGCCCTGTGCTCTTCTGGGCTTCCCTGGGGGTGGGGGAGAGAGGCATTGGGTCACAGGTAGTATCTGTCAAGGTGAGGACCAGGTGTAACCATAGTCACTCACAAGTTCAAGGGAGACACGTGGACATTGGGAAAGGCTGTAACCTTTGTGGGAATCGCTGAAGCTGATGGCCCAGGACAGTCCTGGGTGGTCACTCAGGGGCCACTTGGAGTACCTGAACCCTTGTTCTTCCTGACTACCCATCCACCTGCCACAGGCTCTGCTTCCTCCTGAGGGCAGGTCCCTGTGTGATGCCTGGGTGCCTAGTCTCAGGACTTGGGCCCTCCTGGGAGAAGTGTTTCAGAAGTGCTCCATCTTCCCGTTCTGCATTTTTCAGACAACAAGCTGACTTTTCCAGTGGTTCATAATTGACCACATGCTCTCACAGGACTTCATGTCCTTTCTCTGGGCTCATACCTGAGGCTGTTGTCAAAGCCTGGACCCTGGGATTAGAGGTGCGGGCCCAGGTTTTTCTCAGAGCCTGGAGATGGCTTTTTCCAGTGTGACACTCGATGAACTGCCACAGGAAGCAGAGGATTGGAAATGTGAGTCCCTGAGCGCTTAGGAGTGGATGACAGTAGTTGGAAAAGTGAAAGTGCTTATTTATTGAGGTGATCTTGAGAGGATTTGTGGTACATAAAGTTCTGTCTCCCAAGCCTTCCTGACAGCCACAAAAAAACATACTTGGCAGCCTCCACTCTCCCCCTCCTTCCTCTGCAGACAGACAGACACACATACATGTGTATGGAATGTTTTAACCTTGAGAAGGGCCCACTCTGAGGCCTCAAAGTGAGCGAGAAGTGGATAAAGACCCTCCCCAGAGGGAGCCCGTGCTTTTGCTGTGACCACAGGTCCCTTCTACAAGGTCTTCTGACCCTGACCCCCTCGCAGGCTCCTCGGGCCGTTTCCCAAGCTGCTTGAACATTGAGATGGCGTGTCAACCACATTGGCTGCTCCTTGGAGCTCTTTTAAATGCTGAGACCACAGACGCTGACAGGCAGGCCTTCCTCTTGCCCAGGAGCCCGGCAGGCCCGCGACCTCCTCACCAAACACGGTGAGCAGGGCTCTGGCACATCTTCTCATCCTCTTCGTTTCTGTGTGCGTGTGCCCGGGTGTGCAGGCATGTATCTCTGTGTGCAAGCATGTGCCTGTATGTGCAGGCATGTGCATATGTATCTATTTCAGACAGTAGCCTTACTTAAATGTCTGGCACACATGAAGACACGGGGTTAATGGGATGATTTGATTGATGGGAAGTTGCTCTTTCCTGCTCAAAAGGAAAGAAGGAAGGGGACTGGGAGGGGCTGGAGCAAATCAGGCCTGAATGTGAAGTTTTGCTTTAGAAAGAAAACAAAACAAAATGAATTGCTCCCTCAGCATTTTCCAAGCCCCCTTTTCCCCAGAGTTCCTGGCTCCCATCCCCCAGCCGGGCTTGGAAGGAAATCTCACTATGATCCTCCCTGCAGCCAGGTCTTGTCTCTTAATGACAGGCGTTGCTTTGCACAGGTCCATCCATCAAACTGCAGGCTGCTTAAACAGGCTGCAGATGCAGGGACACTGCTGGCTAAGTGGCACTTTGCTCCAGAACAAACGGAGAGAAATGCCTGAGACCACCAAGGAGGAGCCCTTTTCCAGGTCACATGGGCCCCAGCCCTGCTCCAGGTTCTTGGAGGCCGGCTTGAGCCAGGCCGCGCTGGAGTCTCGCAGCACTTTTACATGGCTGCCTCTGACCCGCTTAATTGGATTTAACTGGAATGATTTCCCCTCCCGACAGGACTCGGGGACAGTGTTTACAAGGTGTGTCACATCCTCTGGATCCCCTCCCTGGAAGCCCTTGCAGCCTCCACGGCCCCGCCCCTTTCTTGCTTTTACCTTCCTGGCCAGAGCAGCCAGGCTGCGGATGCATTAGAGGCAAAGGGAGACCATGAAGCCTGCAATTACTGTCTCTGATTTCACTGTGAAAACTTTACAATGGCAGCGCTGAAAAATCTGCCTCTGCCCTCCCACTCCTTCTCAGAGAAGGAAAAAATCCATCAAATTAACACATCAATGAGTTGATTGTAATCTCCAGGGCTCCTTGTAGCACTCTCCAGCCGCCCAGACAGGAGGCCAGCATGATTTATCAATGCAAACCTAATAGCATCAATATGAATCTAACTAAAAATCAATATTTCATTACCAAATTGTTAGTGAGAATGAAGAAAAATGGCCGGAGTCGGAGCGTTCTCTGGGGTGGGAGCATCTGGAGTTCAATGTGACTGGATGAGTGATGCGTGACTCGGGGCCGGGAAGGACACCGGGAGGACAGGCCACGCGGACAGCAAGGCACACGCAGGGAGAGCGCCTCCGCGCTGCTTCCTTCCTTCCTTCCCTTTCAGTCTCCTTCAGAAGGCAGGGAACAGAGTGAGAAGAAGAGAGGAGGGCGACACCCTCAGCTCCTTCCACAGCAGGACGGCCCTCCTCCAGGGGCAGCCATGGTGACCCAGATCCCAAGTCCTGCTCAGAGGGTGGGGGAAACCGAGGAGGAAGGACCCTTGAGTGGCTGCCCCTTCTTCCATCCCATCTTCCAGGGCCCACACACAGGTAGGGCCTCTCTTAGGCCTCTATCTGGTGTAAGGTACTCGGCTTATATTGAGCCATTTTACAAACACATAGTAGGTGGTGCGACCCAGGAAGGGCCATAGGTGGCTGCAGGAGAAACGGAACATCCTCTCACTGCAGTGGCAGCAGAACTCTGGGCACGATAGGATGCTCCCTCTTGGTCAGAGCATGATTCTGAGCGATTTATTAATTTATTACATGGCTGCGCCATGGCTCTTATCACCCAAGGACCCAAGGTCATGTCTCTAAGAGGCCAGTTCTGAAATGGGAAGAAGAAAAGACCATTAAAAATGTTTAAATGAGTAAAAAGCTGTGACGCATGACTGTGCCACATGTGCCCAGTGGTTACAATGCTTCCTGAAGTATTACACCCTTTGGTCCTTGAACCCTTGACCTCATCCACAAGTAGCGCCATACTTTAATCTCTGACCGTCTGTGTTGGCTGGGAGAAACGCCAGTGATTTCTTCCCCAGTATCTCAGGAAGAGGCCACTGCCTGAGGCATTGGCTGGGACTTCCAGGCTGTCCCTGCTCGGCTCAGAGGCTCATGCCCGGCTGGTCTTCTGTGCGCACCTTACCTGGTCCTGCCTCTCTAGGACCTGTTATCACACAGACCAGGAATGTGAGGAGACATGCCAGGCAGTCAAGTAGGCCATTCTGGATAAGACCAGGCTTTCACAGGGGACTTGGCATAGGCTTCGTTTCAACACAATCATTATTTGTTTGTTTGTTTTGCTTTCAATCACATTTTAATTTTTTTTATTTTTTAACATACATATCTATCTATCTATCTATCTATCTATCTATCTATCTATCTATAGTTGATAGTATTACAGATCTCTCCCATATCTCCCTCTTCCACCCCACTCTTCCCAACCCTTTCTTCCTCCGAGATCTTCACTACCCTTCCTTCCCCTGAGGTTTTCACTGCCTTATTGCCCTTGTCCATGGGCTACATACAGAAGTATATAAGTTCTTTGGTTTATCTCTTCCTGTCCCTCCAACTCCACATCATCGAGGTTATGTCAGTCTGTTCCATGCTTCCCTGCTCCGGGTCTTATTTTGTTGGTCAACTCATGACTCAAGACAGGAGGTGAAGACCCAGATGCCCGCCATGACTCCGTGTTCTGCTGCCTTGGGCTGCACCCACCTTTTTTCTGGCTGTCAAGAAGGTTCCAGATAATAGGCAATAGAGCTGCCAAAATAAGAGGAACTAGAGCTGCTGGCCTTTTGTGTGTCTCATTCCTTGTAGCCCTCCCTCTCCTCTGCAGAGGAGGAGCTTGATGGAGCTGCTCAGGAGCAGTGGGAAGAACCTCCCAGCTCTGGCACTGTCCCCTTATAAGTGATTGTGTAAGGATCAGTGTCACTCTGTAGCAGGGATGGACCTGACTCAGTGGCCATCCAGTGCAGCGGAGTCAACCGCGCAGAGAAAACGAGGAATAGGAACAGGAATCCTCTCTCAAGTTGCTGGTCAAGCTCACGGACTTGTGAGAAGAAGCTGCCTCACCACGTGTCACTTCCAGCCCCTCCTTCATCTTCATTCCTACTTGATGCCACACAACTTTCCAACCATCCCATCCCCAGATCTTCAGTTTCCATGGAAGATGCTCCTAGAAGCTGAAGGAGAAAGAAGGGATGCCAGCACCTCCCACCCCATGAGTCTCCTTTCATCCGGGTCCAGCTCTTTATTAGCTCACGACTTTCCTCCTCCCTCCAAACAAAAGCTTTGCCCCTGCCACTCTTTTTTCCTTCAATTATTTGCAGTCTTCCCTCCAGCTGCATGCCATAATCACCTTTCCATTCGCATCTTTCGGGGGAGGTCCAAATGTATCGCCTTCTCTCCACATCCTCACTTCCTACCCTTTGATCCACTAATTGAGTTTTTATCCTCTGATCTCAGCATGGCACCCAGCGCCCTGGACAAGACTGTTCTGGGATGAATCTCTCACTTTCTTCCATCTCCGCTCCCCAGTCTTGGAGCTGGGTCGCCTCCCCGAGGGCCCAGGATGCGAGATCTGGGCCCTGTTTTTCACTCTGTCTATGGATGTGGAGCTGTCTAAGTGCACTTTAAAAATGGTCCTCCCTCCCATTCACTAGAGAAATCACTCTCCACCAGCAGGTTTGACTCCACATCGAATGGACGTGGCCAGGCCTGGAACCAGACCAGGCTGTGAACTTGTTGGAGATGCCTCTCTGCTGAGGATGTCCCGGCCCTTTGTTTGACTTCAGAACTCCCTGGCTGTATCGCCCTCTTCCCTGATGGCCCTCCCATCCTGTGGTCAGAATTTTAGGACTTTCAGTGTGCACCCCTCTTCTCACCTCAGACAATACCCAATCCTTCTGGGAAGCAAGATCAACTTCTGAAGCTTTTTACTTCTTTCTTTTTCTATTCACTTTCCCCCTTTTCTCTTCACATTTTTTTTATTTTGTTGCTTTTCATCGTAATTTTAATATTTTTGCTATTCCGCACTCAGCCCATTATCTGCGGTATTATCCGTCCTCCTAAGAAGAAAATGCAGGTTATATTTGCTGTAATCGGGTAACTCATTTCCCTACAAGATCCCGCTTAAGGTTTTCAATATCTTGAGCCCATGAACATGCTCACTGCGGCTGGCTTCCGTGAGCAGTGGAAACACTGTAGTTTCTAACACTAACTCCCTAAGAAGGGAAAACCCATTTATTCTGTTGGCTGATGCTTACTCGGAAGGGTTTTAACCTGTTATCTTCTTTCCAGCCTTTCTTTTATGATGTATACTACTGTATTTCTTTACCCAGCAATAAAATAAAAATAAAAGTGATAGTATTTCAGGGGTACTTCCTCCCCATCTCCATCCTTCCCCTATCTCAAATGATGTCATAAAAAGATGTTTCCAAGAATTTGCCTTGCTGGGTCTTTTCTATTTAAGTTTTGATTTTAACATAACAGTTTTTAATGTGAAGTACTGTGTGCCATGAACGTGATCATAAGCAATGTTGAGAACGAGATGGAAAGGTACATGGTGTGCCGATCATTAAATACAAGGATGGCTGTAGGGTCTCTACTTATAAAAAAACCCTGGCCTTTCATTAGAAGACCAGATCTGGAGTTACCACTGTCTTTAGTGGAGAAATTATTCTCTATCTCAATGTTTTTCTGATTTTTAAACTGTAAGAAATAGTATATTCTGAATTGAGTAAGCATGCCCTGTCTCCCTGCCCCGTGGGATGAGCCCACCTCCTCAGTGGCTGGCCTTCTGCTAACTTGCCAGTCCCATTCTTTCCAGGCAGTGCTTCCCTGCCAAGAGCAAAGATCTTAGCTGTTTGGGACAAAGCATTGTTTTGTTTTGTTTTTATAAATCTTTATTGTTGAAAGTATTACGTATGTCCCCTTTCCCCCTTCATTGCCCTCTCCCACCCCCAAATGAATGAACAAAAATAGAACCAGAGACATAGAAACATGGAACAGACTGTTAAAGCATTGTTTTAAGTGAAATCACTCTGAGGTATGACTGCCAATCCAGAGTAAAGATCCCAGAGATCTTTGTCTTTCAAAAAGGCATTAGAGAAAGCAAACTCAAATTGCTTTATTTGCAACTGTGGAGAAGAAAAAGGGCATTTTCAGGGGTGGGGGTGGGGTGAGGTCTTTCTCTACTTGTGGGTGTCATGGTGTTGCTCCACAGAAGGCTTATCTCAAACATTATAAATTTCTCCCGAAGACTATACTGCAGGACTAACAAAATGATTGTTCCAAAAGAACCTTTAAAACGATTATTATTATCATTATTGTTATTATACATTCAACCTGCAGTTCTCAGAGCTTGCTACCTTTTTATTTGCTCATCAGCACAGCTGCAGATAAGACAGACACCTTCTAATTGTCTCGCTGTCGCTGGTGGAAAAAGCGACTTTTTTCACGGGTTCACTCTACAGCCGAACAGTCTTTTAAGAAATTTGCTATTTACATTTCGCTGTATAAATTGTCTCACAGGAGGTCTGCTTAACAACTTGATCTGTGGAAAACGACAGCTTTCTTGTATGTCATTACTTCCTGCTTTTGGGGTTTTCACTTAATGGAATCCAGGTTCTATTTTTTCCTTAATTGGCTTTATAGTTTAAAGTTTTTCTACCAGTGTGGTAAGGGAGGCAGGAGGCTTGAGAAGGATTAGTCTATGACATTGCAGAGGAGGTGCTGAGAAGAGGTTTCTAGAAAATACTTATGTGGTTACATCTTGGTCAGATGGGGTTTAGAGATTTGTGAGGACTTCAGTACCCATGTCTGTTTTCTCCTTCTTCAGAATCACATCCCTGTCAATATTAGGAGGGCTGATTAAGAGGCACCACTGCAAAGGAATACCTATTCAAAGGGGGCCTGCTACGGGGATGTAAGGATGAGTGACTTTTTAACCTACATGGCGTGTGAGAACCACACAGAAGTGATTGGAGGCCAGGCTCTGGAGCCTTATAAATCATGCATGTGGTCCAGCTGATGGAGAAGTGACCACATGGTTGTGATTCTTAGTTGTGATGCTACCAACTGTGCCCCAGATGACCAGCCTGGTGGCAATGGCCGGCAGGACATGAGGCAGCGGTGTCAGGGATGCTGATGTGCTCACCAGGTCCCTGTGCTGCTGTGGCAGGTGAGAAGGGTCTAGAACCTAAAAGTTAGGTTCGGATGGAAACCGAGACTATACATGTCAGCCCAGTTGTATCATTTTATCAGTGTTGCCTCAAAGGTGCAGAGAGTGACTTATATACCCGGGGCCCCTGGCTAATCAGGAAGCAATGCTAGCTCTCCCCACTGCTCTCAGAGTGAAACTTGGAAAGAACACACCCTTGGAGAAGTTTTCCCATCTGGACACCCTTCTACCATGCACGGCCTTCACATCCACAAGCTTCTTTTCTTGGGTAACACACCTATCATCTCACTTTGTGGCGGCAATGCAAGCAAAAGGCAGACGAAACAGAACAAAACCCCTATAAATGGTGAATGGCTGTGACTGCTTTGGGAGGTGTTTTATTTAAGGATCAAGAGACTCACATGGGTTCAAACAGATTCTTGAGGTCCTGATTGTTGGGACAGTGAGGAGGAATTGCTTTCAGATGTGGGGATGAAAATTTAAATGTCATTAAAAGCACACTAGGGCAGCTCGCGAGTCACATGCGGCTCTTTGGCCTCTTGAGTGTGGCTCTTCCACAAAATACCACATGTGGGCGCGCACGTACAGTGTGATTGAAACTTCATGGCCCATGAACAGAAATCGGTTTCCGGCTCTCAAAAAGAAATTTCAGTCCTTGCACTGTTGATATTTGGCTCTGTTGACTAATGAGTTTGCCGACCACCGCACTAGGGATTTTTGACATAAAGGAAACCACCCATCCCAACCTTCAAGGCTGTGTAAGTTGGTGCATGTGTTAGGGCTCGGGTGCTGTTCCAGAATTTGGAAACGTCCTCTGCTGCGCCAAGGTTGTGACTGCCAGCCATTCAGGTTCGTGGTTTTAGCACAGGGCTTTCTATTGAGTTTCAGGAGTGAAACTGACTTTTGCGAAGGGCTTATGAAAACATGGTGTTTTCCTCACCATTGGTTATAGATCATGCAGCTAATAATTAATGTTCCGCCTCGATGTTAAAACACACTTTAGGGCACAGCTGCCTGTTTGTAGGATCCTACGTGCTCACAGTAGCCGTTCCTGAATCCAAACCCAGGACTGGCTGGGGAACATCCCTGCGCTGGTCTGTTCTCCCTGCTTTGAATATCAGCTCTAAGATCTCTGTATGGCTCATCGAAGAGGAGGAAAAGTTAGCTGAAGCCATACAGATAATTAATCTTTGTTTGAAATGATATTTTCCTTTCTGCTGCCATTTGTCAAGCGGAAGCTGGAGGGACGCTGTTTGAAAGTGCATGGAAATAGCTGCTCCCTGCTCTTCTGCCCATCCTCCTCCTCCTCCCAAGCCTCTGGGAATTTGCTCCCGTTTCAAAGGCCATCTCTGAGCTTCCTTATGAGTGGCAGAAACCTGCTGCTGTCCAAGGTTGAACCTAAAGCCCAGGGCTTCAGAGGGCTGTGCAGGTGGCAGAGGGGGACCTTTTTCCCTGCTCCTGTGAAGCAGGGTATTGTCCCTTCCCTTTCTAATGGTTATTATGACAATTTCCTCATAACCGATGAGGCTGTGATGGCGAGGGTGCTATTTCCTCCCTCGCCTCCCACCGACCTTCCTTTAATTTTCATGCTTGTATCCCGATGAGTTCTTTATATCTAGTGAGGGCTTGGCTTAATTAGATATTGCAATGATTCGGAGCAGTGCGGTTTCTTTAACTCCTAACCGCAACTAACACACTGAAGCATACTGTTGGCGGCATTTAATCAACGGCAGTCAATTTATCATTTTCACAGTTTTAGTGAGCGGTTATGAATCACTAAAATCACAGGTATTGTAGACACAGCGTTGTGGCACTATCATTAACAAATACGCAGTGCGCAGAGGGATGGCTTGGTAATTGAGTGGGACTAATAAGAATACATCATTTAGCCGTGTGTGACAAACTGCTTCCAAACACAAGCACGGAAAATTCACGTTTTGCTTAATAAATAAATTACACAGCCGATGTATTATACATAATTTGTGTCCTCGTGGATTTGAGTGATATATAACGCATGGTCCAAGTCATTTATTTATTAAGACTAACTATATATATATATATATATATATATATATATATATATATATATATATACACACACACACACACACACACACACACACACACAGAAGGAAGGAGATTTTAAATGCCAGGTAAGGGCCTTCCTGGGTTCACCTGGGCAGTCAGTGAGGTGCGTTTGGAAACCAGACCCCTGGGGTCCTACATCGTCATCACCAGCTCTCAGGTGTCCACGGCTTCAGTTCTGTCTGTTATTGGAAGAGGAGGACAGGCCACCTGAAACCTTGAAACCTTGGCAGCCAGGTTGGACACAATTCCTGAGGTGAGAGAAATAAAGAGTATTCTTAAAAGTCTGTGACATCAAACACAAGTTGGGAATGCTACATTGCAAAAACTTAGATTAGCAATTTGGGAAGAATGACAGGAGGAGGGAGTGTGACCTAGGCAAACGTAGAAGGAAAGAAGGGAGCCCAGATAGCTATCTGGGCACCCTTCTCCTGTTTTGCACACTTTAGGAGCCAGGTATTGTGCCTGAGCCAATCAATGCTTCTCTGTGAAAATAAAAGGGGAGAAACATCATTGTCTGAAAGTGTGGCAACCTGCCTAGTGCCTAGGAGGCTGGGCTGATGTTGAGCTTGTTCATGGTAAGAGACAGGTCAGAGCTCCACCGACATGTGTCTCTCTCTATAATGCCAACCCTCCCCCGCCCCCAGGAAAAGGGCCAGCCTGGGGACAAGTCCTGGGTGTCCTTTTACTGCAGCAGATTACATGTCATTTCTAAGCTTATGGACACACCAGGCTGGGACCCATCCGGTCAAAACCTCCAGGGCACAGAGCAGCACTTGACACTACAGGTTGGTTCCTCTAGGGAAGGAGGGAGGAGCACACCCAGGGTGAGGGTGGCTAAGGCCTTATTTTAGAGGATTGATTGCTTGCTTTCCCACATACATCTCTGTGCATGTGGCCCACCAGGACAGGAGAGGTTGTGTGCCACAGTACGGGGCCAGGCAGAGGTCTGACATTTGTTCTGCTGCTAAATCTCCTAAACACCATGTCTGAATTCACACCTTTTCTATGGAGGGAAGATCACCTCCATTCCTTCCAGGGGAGCTGGTCACATCTTCCTGAGTGGGGAGCCTCGTGATGATCAGATCACTTAACCTCTGGGAGAGCCTCACTAGGACATCACAGGGCATTAGCGCATGCTCTTCTGGAGTGGGTGTGTCAAGGTGGTTTTTCTGGAGAACTGAACTAAACTCTCTGGGGTGCTCTCTCCATAAATATTGAGGCTTTGTCTTTGAGGCTGCATTGCAGCTTCTTTGTGGGAGCTCCCTGTCCTGTGAGCAGGCAACAATGTCCTTGTGACCCACAGACTGTCACTGGCACAATCAAACTGAACAAGAATTTATCACGGATTTATCCCCTAGGTTTAAAGAATTAAAGAGGAACATGCATATAACACTGAACAGAGTTCCTGACACATGTTCAGTGCCCAATAAAAATACCTTTACCCTTGGTCGTTCGTATTTTTCATTGTAAAAGGCTTCATTTTAGTTCTGGGAGGAATAAAGATATGGTGGTTAACACACATCAGGAAGCCCTTAATTCTATCATGATTGGCTGTTGTTTTGGCACAATTTTATCTCTTTACCAATGCTCATACATTTTGTTGTTGCAACCACCCAGGTGCAAATATGACAATTGAACTAGCATTTTTGCACCATATTAGGACCAGGGGTTATATGAAAATAATAAATTTCAAAATGGCATTTAAAAGGAATGTAAATTAGAGCTGAGTGGATACAAGTATGAGTTAACACACCTGTTACAGGAAAACAGACTGTAAGATGCACAATACTCACACTGTATGAGTGATTTAGAAAAAGAGCCCTAACCGGTTTGCCTCAGTGGATAGAGCATCAGCCTGAGGACTGAAAGACCCCAGATTCAATTCCAGTCAAGAGCATGTACCTTGGTTGCGGGCCCATCTCTAGTGGGAGGTGTGCAGGAGGCAGCTGATTGATGTTTCTCTCTTATTGATCTTTCTAACTCTCTATCCCTCTCCCTTTCTCTCTGTAGAAAAAGAGTGAGGCCACAGTACTCCAAAAGTTCAACATTAAGCTTAAAGACCATTATGAAGAAAGGAAAGTATAACAATCATATTTACATATCAAATTCCAACACAGACTGTGCAAGAACGTTGTTATCAACCTTAAATGCTTACCTACAGGTCAGCTGTGGGTAGGGTGTTGATTTAATTTTACATAGGAGCTCTAACTTGCCATAGCAAATGGAAATGAAAATTGGGAACTTTGGCCCCATCCTTAACAACTGAGAAGCAGCTATTAAATTGGAGTCTTTTTTTAGATAAGGGTGAATATTTAGTTGAAAATGCCGAGAATTCAGGTATTACCTGAAAACTGCAGTGGTGAACTAACTTGGATGTTTTTCTTGGCTTTTTGCTTTAAAGAATCAAGGAAAGCATGTATTATTGTTGATGACTTACTGGACAATGATGAGCATATACAATACTTGGTTCTATTTCAGATAAATTAGTGGTTAACCACCAAGAGGATGCATGATATATGAAACTGGGAAGAATGGGAGTCAAAGGTATATCCTGGGCATTTGTTTCTGTTTCCTCGTCCTACAAAATTATTTCATGACAACATTGAAATCAATGCAATCTTCATCTGATGTTCATCAAAAAAGAAAAGCCCTCAGTTTTATCCAGAGCCATCTCTGCTCTTTGCGAGATAGGCCAATACATTTTTTTTCATTCAAGAGCCATAAACTCATATTTCATCATTGACTCTATAATGCCCTATATCCCTGTCATTAGTGCCTATTTCAGAATGGAGGTAGGTATTGACACCTTTTATTATCCTGGTAAACAAGGTTGGATTGCTAGGTAAAATGTGATGCCAACAGTGATTTCACTCTTCAGCATCTGTTAAATTTTACTCTGGGCTTTTAGAGATGGAACTCTGTGACATCAAATTATAGGGGGACTGATTCTTTTCAGATATCTTCCTAGTCAATGAATTGAGGATGGAATAGAACAAATTATTTGTTATGTAGAAACACATTACAAATGGTACAATCACAGCCCTTCTCAACTATTTAGAGGACATATTGAATAATCATTGCCATTTAAAGCAAGCCAATAGCCTTCTTGAAAGCAATATAAGTTTCATCTTTGAACTTGAAGGAACAGCAGCCTGAGAGTGAGTTTGATGGACTAAGAGGCATGATCCCTTAGTTGCCCTCCTGAGATGCTGCACAGTGAAGTCAACTAAGTGATGGAGGCTAAGTTTCTCCACTAACAAAGACTAGGGCTCACTCCATATGGTGGTGGATTTCAGGACACCAAAGCAGTATTTGGGAGGGACCAAATAGTGTTTATAACTATCAAATTCACTAGAATGTTTAGTCAAAGTATCTTGAGATAGACTGATTTCTCAGTCTTTGAATGAAGCCTTTGCTTTGGGTTACTCTTCTTTATTACAGTGTTCACTCATGATAAATGATTGTGGAAACATGATATGTCTTTCTGGTTTTCACGAATAGTTTTCTGTTAGGATGTTTGCTATTGTAGGTAGTTTAGGGATAGCCTGAACTTGAGGGGTAAAACTGATACTATTCTAATCATTTTTAATGACTCAGTGCTCTCTTAAATCTATCCTCCAACTGCTTAGGCTCCTGTGACATCAGTCCCATCCCATAATTTTAAAGCCACTTTCAGTTAGGAAACAATCTAATTTATTTTTTAATGTTTTGTAAGACTACAGTGATATATATATATATATCATACATTATTTGATATATACATACTATCATACATTCATGTACACATATGTAAATAAGAGAGGAGGGAAATCTTTCATTTGGTGGAAAAGCATCTATAAATATAGAAGGAATGCAGGAAGCAGAAAGTTATCAGTGGATACTAACATTTGTGGGCGAAAGTTTAGTGAGAAATAGGATATGCACATAATTACAAAGTAGCTCCTTACAAATTACTTACAAATTATGGAGGGGAAAATAATATTATGGTGCTACCTGGCAGACAGTAAAGGATCACACTGACATAATTTATGTTAAGATCAAGTAAGATCTGATGGGCACAGCCTTCCTTCTGCACACTTCCTGCTAATAATGCATATTCTGAATTCCATTGGAGGGAACATCAGCCAAACCCAAACTGAGGGGCTTTGTACAATGTAACCAGCCTGTGATCTTCAAAAATGTCCAGGTCAGGAAAGACAAAGAAAGACTGAGCATCCCTTCTAGTTTAAAGGAGACTAAGGAGTTATGACAACAATATTCAACACATGATCCTGAAATGGGAAGTAATTGCTTTAAAAGATGCAATCAAGCTGATCTTTAACATTTGAATGTAGACTATGGGTTAAATTATACTATTCTATCAATAATAAATTTTATACTATTGATAATTGGACTGTGTAAAAAGTCTTTGTTCTTAAGAAATATATATGGTAGTATTTAAAGATAGAAAAACAAAATATCTTCAATTTAATCTCAGTTGGTACAGAAAAGGTGTGGGTCTATATAATAAAGGGTTGATGAATCAGACTAAAATATACATAAGAATCCACTATATCATTCTTGAAAATATTTTATAGGTTCTAAATTATATAAAAACAAGACTAAAAACTAATTTAACCATTCTATTCTCTTATAGTTATTTCACAATTAAAAAATTATTATGTGAGCACTCTCTTTACCATCCAAGTCAGCAATGAACACTCACATTCACCTTTTCCCCTCAGACACATCTGTTCTTTAGTTTACTCATCTTGACAGTACAGATGAGGCTGAACTTGAGTTTTTAGTTTCAAAAACTGAACTGAGGTTATTCAAAGCCATGAGGATAGGATCAAATGACTTCTTTAATCATGAAGTTCTTGCCATGAGACCTTTGTGTGAGAGTTTTGTTTCCTAGTCCTTTCTTGTGCTATGATTGCATTATTGTTTTAACTGCTCAGCTGCACATTGTCTGCCATGTAAAAAAAATATTTAAAGCTATTTCATTCAGTATAAGCTTCCTTTAATTTCCCTGCAGGATATTGGCAAGCTGGAAGGCTGTTAGATGACTAACCTTTCAGCAGGACCAATTGGAAATATTAACGCTACATTCATCAATATTCCTCAAGAAGAATTTGGACAATATGACTAACGCAGCTGTTCTTAAATGAGGAACACTCTTGTTTCCTCAGACTTAGGACTATTTGAGTTTTGATGGCTGTAAGATAATAAAAATATTGCTATTACATATGTGGGAACATATGCAACTTTCAAGAGTGCTATAATTTGAACAGTTTTGAAGAGTAAAATTGGGAATAGTATGTTCCTAGACAAATGCTGACATAGATGTATCAGTAGGTTTTTGCTGTGGCAATGCTGCATAAGAAACAACCCCCAAATCTCAGTGTCTTAAAATAGCAAAATACGCTTGTTGCCCACATTCCATGTCCGATGGAAGCTGACTCTGTCTGTGGCTCTATACCTATGCTCCAGGGTTTGGGTAGAGCTTCTATTACAGGGAACAGACTGAATGTATCTTGTTTTATCACGGCATAGTGCAGCAACAAGAGAGTCATAAACTATGTAATTGAAGGCTTCTGAGTAGCCTTGAAAAATACATTTGCTCACACCCTATTCATGTTATATCACCAACCCCAAAATTGAGGGAGGGGAGATATGTCAAGTGTGAGGAAGGATGAGGGATCATGAACAAATGTTATCTACCAAAGTGGTCCAGACTTGCCTAGGTCTCCCTCCTGGTTTTCTTATATTGCATCCCTTGGTACTTCCTGTGACTTCACCATCTAGGGTTTAGACCTCAGTGCCTCCTGTTAGCTCCCAGGTTATGCTCATTTGGGTCTGCTTCCAAATCCATTTTGATTGTGTAACCCATAGTTTGTTTTATGATGACCAATCACATTTCCTACCAGTCCAGAACTTGCTGTTCTAGCCACCCCAACTGAAATGTCATGTGTGTGACTGAGCATGCCACCTGGGTACTTTCTCCAGTGGACCCTTCCATTGAGTAATCCCAAGCCAGTCTCTAATTGTGCCCCCGGAGAGACCCCAAACGAAGACTTTCTGTTCAGCACAAAGACTTGTGTGAGATTAAACAAATTATTGTATTTTGAGCATCAGTAAGTAAAATTAATCTTTTCACCACCATTCTGATGTGTCCTTCAGAGAATTCTAAGAGCTCAGATGGTAAATATTGAAGTTCCTTACACGTGTTTGTGGGAAGTACGTTTCACAGAAATGTGCCCCCAAACGCAAAAATTTCATTCATCAGAGACTTCAACACTTACTACCGAGCAGCAGATCTCCTGAGATGGCATAGAGTCCATTCTATGGACCATTTTGAAATCTAGCATTTAGATTTGAATAAATACCGAGTGAAATATGGTCAGTTTTGTTAACCCAGAAGAAAAAAAAAACACGCTCTGCTTATGAAATGTCTGGAATCAGTTTCAAAGCATGCAAAGGCATGGTGAATATGCATTTGCCAGCTCTCCCTGGGCCATCACAACCCTGAGTTCTTTCATGTGAGCCCTGTAGCAACATGGCTGGTTCTTCTTTGCCTCATCTACTTCTCCACCACTCGGTGATTTGGATTGCAGAAATTTGGTTTTCTCCAGAAGAATTTTCACATGAAATTTTGATGGGAAATTGGGAACTGATTCTTCATAACAGGCTTGTCTGGGTTCCATAACTATTTCAAAATGTTCCTGGTACTCCACTGTGTGGCTTCCTTGATGGCCTAATTTATATGTGACTCTCTAATAGGGATTGAGCCTACAATTTGGGCATATGTCCTGACTGGGAATTAAACTGTGACCTCCTTGGTTCATGTCCAACCACTGAGCAACATCAGCTGGATGGGCTCCAACATTTAAAAACCTCTATTCCTACCTACTACCATTCTCTACCTACTACCTTTGTTTCTAGGCACAAGGAGAATATTAGCTAAGCATGTACACACACACACACACACACACACACACACACACACACACCAACAACTCAGTGCTACTCATTTAGAAAGCCCTTGACCATCTCCTTTGAGAATAAAAAATATTCTCTCCATAGGCTCTGTTCCGACTCTACTAACCTATAACAAATTATGCTACCTAATTTTTTATTACTGAAAATCGTCATATTATTGTTCTAAGATTAACATTTCAATTAATTTGAATCCAACAAATCAAAGTCCTGAACTAACTGAATTTTATATCTGAATCACAGGGAAAATATTTCAAAAGAAAACAGGTGTGGGTATTTGTATTAAAGCAATACCAAACTTCCAGGGATATTTTGAAATGATATTTGAATGTCTCCTATACCTGAATTCTTTCCTCAAAGAATTGTTGACTTTGCCAGTGCTGAATCCTTAGTAATCAACAGGATTCATCTATATTCACTTATTTTATAAGTTACCAAAGCGCATTTACATTTTAGAAAGATTTAAAGCAACCTAGGTTGAAAAAAATTATCGAGGATAAAATTCAAGTTAACAAATGCATCCACATAACTGGAGTTACTGATATTCTTAGCTTTTCAGTGGATTTTGGTTTTGAGACTCATTAACGGTTCTCAACCCTCCCTCCCTATAGGTGAGACTCTTCTGATGTGAATCTCAATCAGTCAACTCAGTGACATCTCTTACCACTTACTGAAAGTTCTCTAGGTGAAGAATGGTGGAGTAGGTACAGTCTTTTCAATTTCTCCCACTAAAAACAGCCAAAACACTGGACACTGTTCTTATAAAAAACAAGGGAGAAAGACTAGGACCTACTCAGAAATTGCAGAGTCTCTGGGTTTCTCTTTGGTTCATGGATCCAGACTAGGTTTTGCAGACAATAAAAACCCAGAAATGCCAAGGGTGCAGACAGAGCCCAGTCAGGAAAGAGGCAGCCTAACAGAAAGTAACCTGTCCAACCATTGTGTTCTACTTCATCTAAATATGGTGGAAAAGACTTTGGCTCCATCCCACCTATGCCCTTGGCAAAAGTCAAGTGGGACCCTAGACTGTCACCCTTGCCAGGCTGTAACAAGGCTCCTGCCCCAGGATGTCATCAGCACCCAGTGGTGATGAATGCCCCATGAAGGCCCCTGTAGAGAATACGCTGACCCCTGAGCATATGAGGGAAGACTTCATGGAGAGGAGGGCTTCTAGCCCTTGCAGTTAACAAGGAACCCGGCTTGGTTAGCTCTCTCATGCCTTTTTATGTTCTGTTGTGTGGGGTTAGACTGAAATAATCTAGTCTCCATCACCAGATGGGGAAGTCCAAGTCTCGCTCTTTGATAAAGCACACACCAAACTGAGCGTGCACGTAGAGCAACAATTGAGAAGGAAACATTTGTCTCACCATTGGACTGTGTTTTGGTGATACATGGGGTGACAGAGGTTGCAATGAGGTTGACCTTGTATCAACTTTGGGCAACATAGCTTCTGAACCATAGTGTGCTACATTGTGAAGTAAAGGGAAAGACTATGTGATTTCTAACATCCCATCAGCTTCTAACTTTATAGTAGTATGTTAACTTTAAGTTGTGAAATACTTCAGTTGTGCTATAAACCTATGGACATTTCTAGAAAATTCTGGCCATATTTTAAAATAGGAAACAAGAGAGATTTCTGGATTCTGTAATGTGGCATAGTACATGTTTAAGCCTCTGTCATATGGGATAAAAGGTGACCTAATTTTGTAGTGTCCTGGACTGTGTAGCAGAGCTGGCCTTCTGACCTGCGTGCCTGACTGTCCTACAGTCCTAGGTTAAATGTATGCTTTCACCAATAATTTCTTTAGTGTATGCTGAACATATACCACCGGTTTATGCCAAGGAATACTTTTTCTTAGTTCATAATAGCAAGGGAAAACGAAGGATTGACTTGGTATTAACCCATATGGTCACTTTACTGTGAACCATTAAGAAGGAGGTATGTTGAGAGCAGCTGGAAATGAGCTAAATGTTAGCTGAAGAAGTCCAGGCAGCTGTCCAAATGAGCATTAGATGTCCTGAGAGCCAGGCATGCTTGTTTCTGCGGAATCCGTGGCTGCATCCGGAACACATTCCTTTTATGACTCCTCAAATTTATGCAGAAGTTAATTCATCTGAACTACTTAGAACACTCAATTTGAGGGAAGTTGGTCTCCTCAAATGTCTCCAACCAAATCTTAATTTATCGGGTATGGCTTTTCTTAATACATGAGGCATCTTTTTTTTTCCCCCTTTTTCTTTCCCCTCTCCCCCCAAGAAAATCACATCATATATTCAGCAATTTCAAGGGAATATTGTGGCTGAGAAGCTAATGGAGAAGCTGCTGTGGACACACAGCTGGCAAACCTCAAGATGTCTGGGAAATGGTGCTTGTCCATCCGAACAAATGTGGCTGCTCCATGATAAATGTGCTTCTCCCTCTGCAAAGACATTGAGAGCCGGTTCAGGACCCAGTGACCAGCTCTGATGGTCAACTTTCGGTCTTGTCTCAGTAACACTGTGTTCAACCGCACAGCAGACCTTTTAGTCCTGAGGATTCCGGTGAGCACATTTTAAGCTTAGCTGTAGTTTGAGTGTGTGTATATTTATTTATTTATTTATTTATTTTTAAAAAGCATGCCTATTAGCAACTTCACTTTATAGGAAAGTGATTTTAGCCAGTCAGCAGTCTTGCCTCAGATTCTTTCCTTGAGAAACGAACTCACTGGCACTTCTATTCCTAGAAGAAAGACTGGATTAAAAAGCAGAGTCGCTGCCAATAAGCAGGTCACCAGGAGAGAGGAGATGTGGGTGAGACATTAAGGAGGAAAACTTTCCGTTAGTTCTCCTGCCCCACGCTGTTGTGTGTAATTATTAGCTGCAAAATAGCACAGCGTGAACATTATTATTGCACATTAAAGAACATTTCACGTATAATTATGGGACGGAGAGACGCGTTTACAACTCACCTACTGAAGCATTAACTTTGTGTGTGTAAGAAAATATTTTAAAAACCTCTTCATTAAAAATCTGCAAATATGTGACTTTCTTTTTCCCTCTCAGGGATCCTTTCTCCTTTCTTTTTCTCCTGACATGTTGGATTACATCTTAAACTTTTCTTTTAATTAAAAAGAAGCATAAAAATGTTAGGAGGGGGTAGGAAACCAAGAAAAGGGAGTGCTCTGTGTGTTTGCCAGCCGGAATAAATATTTGAAACATGAGACAGATTCCGAAAGTGAGAGGTAAGGCATAAAAAGTCTGCTTTTCAGAGGGAGTAGGAAAATTATGGATGCTCAGAAGTAAGAACAGATGATTTTTCCTGATCAGTGTTCATAATTTTTGAAATAGAAAATGCTATGGTAATGCATATGTCAACAACAGTGTCCAGGTCTGTTGATGGAGAATTTCACTGTCCCACTTCTGTTTCTGGAACATTTTCCATCATCAGATTTCTGGAAGGATAGAACCTATGTCTCTGTGTTTGTCTTTAGGTGTCTGTATACTATTTTTACATGAAGACAGCCTTTCCATCAAACACATTTATTAGGAGACTTGTGCTGGGCTCCAGGGAAATGGTCAAGAAAATGTTAAATAAAAATGGTTATTCAGATGCTTTGTACAAGACATGGATTTTCAGATAGTTTAGATATTGTAGCGCCTTCATGAAGTTCAAAGGAGCAGAGTAGGTTATGGCTAAAAACAACAGCAAGCATTCCAACAACACAGGTAGGCACATGTATACACATGCATGCACACACATGTATGCCCACACACAACTGCTACATGTGCACACATATGCATATAATACGTATAGGTATGCACAGATATACACATGCATAAACACACACATATACCCAAATATACTCTTGTTTGATCTGTTTTGCTTCCAGGATACTGCACACCATTATTTCCTCAGTCTTCCTCATGAGGGCAAAGGGTGCTCTGTGAAAAGAATCCTGTGATACACCAAGTGTGAAATATACTAATCCCTTGCCAGTTTCCTGCCGGCCCATAGTACATCTCACCTTGTGCAGGCTCCCTAAAGAATTCTGTGATAAAGGAGTCAGGTCAACTCAGCATTTCCCAGCATGCCTCTAGGGTACTTGTTGTCTTTGGAAATGCCCCTCCAGGCAGACACTCCACCCTTGTCTACCTAACTGGGGGTGTGAGTTTTAGCCTGATGTTCCTGTATTTTCCCTGGGGCCTTCAAGGTGTATAGACCTCGCTACCCACACGTCTCTGCTGTGGGTGACACTATTTGAGAAAGGCCTTTCCTTCCCTAGACACAAGGAAAGTGAGTGCCTTACACTTGGAGCCTCGGCTCTTGCTAACTCTACCTAAAGAGTTTTCTATGGAACCAGGATCTTGACTGTTTGTCCACTCCATGTCCTTAATGTCTGAAGTTTGGCTCTCATTTGTTGACGCATCTCATTAAGGAGTGAACCTTCCCAAAGACCTGTGGTTAAGAATCTAGTGAGAATCTCTGTGAGGTCCCACACCTTGGGACAAACCCATGTTGTAACAATAAATACCTGTGACAGAGCAGGACAGGCACAGGATATTGTTGGGTGATCTGATTTGAACAATAAGAGTTAGGATTTGTACCCGGGTCTTCAGTTTTGCCCATGCTGCAGAGGAGAGTTTGTTGGATAAGAGGTGGAGCTCCTCATCCAGCACCCAGCCCACCTCGTGCAGGAAGCCACACATTGAAGGATTGTGTGAGTACATTCATCCTAGGACTTCCACATGCCTCATGTTGCAGAGCATTGGGAAGAATAAGAGGCATTTTAAGGGAACGTCTTCTACTGTGAGCAGAAGCCCTTCAGCTAGGTTCAATGTTGCATCCCATGGTTTTCATTACTTTTTTTTTAAATTAATTTTTATTAATTTTTTATACATATCTCCCCATTGCCCCCCCTCCCTCCCAGGCATACCCCAACCCCCCAGTGTCTGTGATCATTGGTTATGCTTATATGCATGCATACAAGTCCTTTGATTGATCACTTATCTACCTCACCTAACTTTAATCTTTCTGCTGTCATTTCAGTGTTTGATGCTTTATGATTTTTGTCCTGAGAATTATCAGTCTACTCCCTTTCTGTGCTCCTGATTCTATTATATTCATCAGTTTATTCTGTTGATCAAATTTTTAATTCACTTAATTTTTAGATTCACTTGTTGACAGATATGTATTTGTTGTTAATAATTTTTTGAGGACTCTCTGGGAGAGTAAAAGTCAGTGTATAGGATGGTGCTGTGCAGCATCAACTTTGCGTTCAAAAGCAGTAGGAGTTGAGTGCCGGGAGATTGTGCCCATGGTGGCTGCTAAGCCTAAAAGGCAGCAAAGGAATTATTGGACAACAGGAGGGAAGAGGCCTTTGTCATCTTTAAGGGGTTTCATGCCAAGTTCACTCAAATGGATCCCAGACTCAGCATCCATAGTTTGAGTGAGTAAAATTTCCACATGTAAGTCAGATCATTGCATTCAGTGAAAAACCTTATTTGGCAAAGTCTTGAACAGATCTATGCATGAAAACATACTTAGCAGCTCCAGGAAATGTGTGGGTGTTTTGCTCAAAGGATCAGCCATGGTTTTCGCTAGAATCCCGCCTCAACCTGACCTCCTGGTACAACTGTGGTTCAGAGGTAAGGACTCCATAATTTGCATGATGGACCAATCAAAATAGGCCAACTTGCAGTGGCCTCAGAGTAGCATGAGAGTGAAAGAATCTCCTACCTTGCTAGTTAAGGTCCAACATGTGGTCCTGAGTGAAGAACTTTATGGTTGTAAACTAGGGAATCTCTGTGCTAGATAGTTCACTGTAAAATCAGGAATACACTTTCTAAGGATATGAACATACTCCTGGGATGCAGTCACTTGAGATACCTGCATTGGTTGGGTTACAAACACAGCCAGACTGCACCCTTAGAGTTTTACATTATGTAGAGCATAGCCCGTGGCTCCCAAAAGGGAAGGAGTCTCAGGCAGCGCTGCTGGGTTTGGCTCTGATCTGGGGGCAAAGTGGCAGGCAGGTGAGGTACTCCTCCCTGTCCTGAGATGGCAGAGGAATGACTATTCCTGGTCATCCAGCATCACTCAGGGTTTTGCCCATTAGTTGTCAACATCATTCTCAAGGAACTGAAGGTGTGTGTGTGTGTGTGTGTGTGTGTGTGTGTGTGTGCGCGCGCGCGCAAGCAGGTGTGTTTTATTTTTTATATAGGAAACGCAAAGACATTGTCCCTGAGTTAGGAAACATTAGCAAAATAACGACTCACAAATGGATTGCCTCTGTGTTACCCAACATGTTCAAATTCTTTTTTTTAAACATATTTTATTTATTTATTTATTTATTTATTTATTTATTTATTTATTTATTTATTTTCCCTATTGCCCTCCCCACCCCCCAGCACATGCCCCCATCCGTCCCCCCCCTTCCCACTGCCCTGCATCCACTGGCCATGCCCACATACACATGCATACAAGTTCTTCGGTTGATCTCCTACAGGCTCCTCCTCCCCCAACCTTCCCTGCCTTCCCACTGTAGCACGACAGTCTGTT
>JAAGEH010000480.1:23043331-23074297 GCA_011751065.1 Lasiurus cinereus | reverse complement strand
TTGATCTCCTACAGGCCCCTCTCCCCCAACCTCCCCTGCCTTCCCACAGTAGCACAACAGTCTGTTCATTGCTTCTTTGCCTCTGCATCTGCTCCCCATCCCCCACTCCCAACCTGATTCTTGTCTTTAAAAACACCTCGTGCCTGTAGGCTAGAAATAAACATACAAGAGCAAAAGAAAAATGATTGAGTCCCAATTTCAATGTCTGGTAGCTTTGAGTTCCAGTTTCAATGTCAAACAGTTCCTTATGTGTACATATCATCAATGGTATCTGGATAGTAGACTAAAGGTAGCAATCCTGGTCCGACCCTCTCTGGTTTGGTCCTAGGCATCCTGTAACGATGCACAGCTGCTAACTGCTCGCATGGCAAGGCGTAGTCAGCGTCTTCCATCTCTGGACTGTTTCTCCTCTTGCCTTCGTGGTTGGCACAGACCTGTCAGTTCCTCTCTGTTGCAGGAGTCCACTTGGTCTTGGAGTTGTTTTCTGAAAGTACATAAACATATTCTCGACCAAGAGTTAATAAAGGAATCTTTTCTATAAAATTGACTTGGGTCCTTTTTATTTTTGCCTACCCGCTTTTCCTTTGGCTTATTTTGACACTATGTGTGTTTTTCATGGGTGTCTTGCTGTTAGTATTACAAATGGAAATTAATTTTCTAAATGTAAATTTCTAGATGTAATTTACTTACCAGATATTTTTCCTTACTTGATATTATCCTACTACCCCCTTTTATTGATTAATGGAGAATTTGGTAAAAATTTTTTAATTCAATCTTGATAACTTTAAATTTTAATTTTTTGCACACAAATATGCCTGTTTTATGTTCATTATATATTAAGCAATTTTACCATGAGATGAGCTATCAATAGAAATTTCAATTAATACTTTAGAAACAGCTTTTTGTCCAGTACATTTAAATTTTCTTGGGTGTTCGCTTATTTCAGTTCGCCAATGTAAATTAATCTGAAAGCTTGATAACTCTTTTATGATAAATTTAATACTCTACCGACAATCTTAGATTACCCTGTATATATTAGTGGAAAGGTTTATTTGCATTGAGTAGGCACTGAGCATTCCTAGTGCTAGGCTGAATTTAGATATAGGGCAGCTGCTGTCGGCATGTTTCTGTCTGTTACCTGGGTCCTGATCTGAGGTGGGCCACATCTCTGTCTGTTACCTGGGTCCCGATCTATAAATACTAGCCACCTTGAGGTTTCAACCTCAGCGTGAATAGAGAGCTCAGGCTACAGCTGAGGGCCATTGGGTTGTGAGAAGAGGGTCCCTCTTGGCAAAAGAGGAAAGAGGGCCAATATAGAATGCTCAAGTGCCTTCCCAGTGCCTCAATTCTTTCTGAAAGGAATTAAATCCTTTCATGTCCTCTTTTAAAATTGCTGTCAAACATTCAAAGAATTAATTTATACGTTTGTTTGGGATAGTTGTATAATATGCTATTGTGAAATATCAAAAATTAAATGATATTGTAGGATAATATCATGTAAGGATATTCTTTGCTCTAGGCCATGGCAATTCAATTTCAAATGTGCTGACAATTTCTTTTTGTATCTATATAAACTTTTTCAGGGAGGTAAAAACACAGATTACTTACCTTAGCTCAAGAGGCCAAATATGTTGACTTTCAATTACAATCCTTATGACATTTAAAGAAAACTTCTCTTTATTTCCTTCCAAAATGATTTTCATGTTACAGAATTTCATTTAAAAAATCTTTGTCTCATGAAGCAATTTCTCTTAAGGTTATGGTGACCACTGTATGGATTCCCTCTCATGCCCCACCTTCCCTGTTGTCTGTGCCCAATGACTATGCCCATATGCATGTACAAAGGTCCCTCTGTTGATCTCTCCCCCTTATTCCCACCAACACCCACCTTTCTTGAGGTTTGATGTTTTGATTGAAATTTCTCATTCTCTGAATCTAATCTTAATCATCAGTTTATGTCATTTATTATATTCCACAGATAAGTGAGATCATGTGATATTTGTCTTTCTCTGCCTGGCTTATTTCACTAAGCATAATGTTTTCCATTTCCATCCATGTTGTTGCAAATGATAGGAGCTCCTTCTTTTTTTACTGCAGCATAGTATTCCATTGTGTAGATGTACCACAGTTTTTTAATCCAGTCATCTGCTGATGGGCACTTAGGCTGTTTCCAAATCTTAGCTATGGTGAATTATGCTGCTGTGAACATAGGGGTGCATATATCCTTTCTGACTGGAGTTTCTAGTTCCTTGGGGTATATTCCTAGTAGTGGGATCACTGGGTCAAATGGAAGTTCCATTTTTAGTTTTTTGAGGAGACTCCACACTGTTCTCCACAGTGGTTGCACCAGTCTACATTCCCACCAGCAGTGCACGAGGGTTCCTTTTTCTCCACATCCTCGACAACACTTGTCATTTGTTGATTTGTTGATGATAGCCATTCTGACAGGTGTGAGATGGTACCTCATTGTTGTTTTGACTTGCATCTCTCTGATGATTAGTGCCTTTGAGCAGGTTTTCATATGTCTTTTGGCCTTCCTTCTGTCTTCTTTCGAGAAGTGCCTATTTAGATCAGTTACTCATTTTTTGATTGGGTTGTTTATCTTCTTTTTGTGAAATTATATGAGTTCCCTGTAAATTTTGGAGATTAAACCCTTATCATTGATATCATTGGCAAATATGTTCTTTCATGCAGTGGGCTTTCTTGTCATTTTGTTGATGGTCTCCTTTGCTGTGCAAAAGCTTTTTATTTTGAAGTAGTCCCATTTGTTTATTTTTTCTTTAGTTTCCATTGTCTGAGGAGCTGTGTTGGTGAAGAAGTTACTTCTGCATATGTCTGAGATTATGCTGCCTGTAGATTCCTCTAGTATTTTTATGGTTTCTGGTCTTATGTTTATCCATTTGGAGTTTATTTTTGTGTATGGTGTAAGTAGGTGGTCTAGTTTCATTTTTTTTGCATATTTCTGTCCAATTTTCCTAACACCATTTATTGAAGAGACTGTCTTGACTCTATTGTATGTTCTTGCCTCCTTTGTCAAATATTAATTGAGCATAGTGGTTTGGGTCGATTTCTGGGTTCTCTCTCCTATTTCATTGATCGATGTGTCTGTTCTTGTGCCAGTACCAGGCAGTTTTGAGAACAGTGGCTTTGTAATACAGCTTGAAATCTGGCATTGAGATCCCACCTACTTTGTTCTTCTTTCTAAGGATTGCTGAAGCTATTCAGGGTCTTTTTTTATTCCAGATGAATTTTTGGAAAGTTCTATGTCTGTGAAGTATGTCTTTGGTATTTTCATGGGGATTGCGTTGAATTTATATATTGCTTTGGGTAGAATGGACATTTTGATGATATTGATTCTCCCAATCCATGAACATGGTATGTTTTTCCATCTGTTTATGTCTTCCTCTATCTCTTTTTTTAGTGTTGTGTAGTTTTCTGCGTATAGGTCTTTTACCTCCTTAGTTAAGTTTATTTCTAGGTATCTTAATGTTTTTGGTGAAATGGTAAATGGGATTGCTGTTTTAGTCTCTCTTTCTGTAAGTTCATTATTGGTTTATAGAAATGCTAAAGATTTATTGGTGTTAATTTTGTATCCTGCTACATAGCTGAATTAACATGTTCAAATTCTGTTCTTAATCTTTCTCTCCAAGGTTTATTTCTCCTCCTGTGTTTCCTGCACGGCTTCTACCTGTAGTTCAGGTTAGAAAGCTCCACAGACTCGAATGCCGTTCTCCTACCCCACCTCTGCCCTCATCCAGTTTGTTACCATGTCCTGTGTTGCTGTGTTCTGAAGGTTCCACTTGTTCTCTCTTCTCCCCTCTTCCTGACCCTATCTAATCAGAGATCACACCTCCCTCCCTCTTGCTTAGACTCCAAGGATTCCGTCTGCCTCACTCCCCATCCCTTGTCTGCCCTGGAGCTAGAATGAACTTTACAAAATGTCAGTCTGATCATTTAATTGGTCTTCTGCCCACATTAAGCTTTGGCACCTGTAGCTATGACCATTCCTTTTCACTTTGCTAGTAGATTGTGTGAATGCCTCAACATTTTGTTTATTTAATCTCTCAGCAGAGATGTAGGGTCATTCCTGACTTTTCACACACTGGCAGTGTACTCTTGTTTTGGGTGACATTATCTAGGGTCTATGACCACAAGTATAAATGCTAGGTTATAAAATAGGCAGATAATAAAGTTTTCTAAGTAATGCCAGTTTTCCCCAAAGTTCTTTTATATATATACAATATCATCATCAGTACCTGAGAGTTTTCATTGTTTTAACTCCTTGTCAACTATTGCTAGAACTTACAATGTTTGCCATTCTGGATAATGTGGTATTAATGCATATTTTCTTGATTGCAGATAAGGTTAAAAATTTCATATATTTATTATCCATTTAGTTTTCTTCTTCTGGGAACTGTCCACTGGTGCCTTTTGTTCAATTTTCTTTTGAGTGGTAATTCTTTTTCTAACTGTTTTATAGAAGTTCTTTATTTATTCTGCATAATGAGATCTCAGTTATATCTATTGCATATCACTTCTTCCAATCTGGAGCATTCATTTTTCTTACTGTGATTCTTGATGAATAGAAATTCTTAATTTCAGTTAAGTCCAATATATCAATTTTTCCCCTTAGGGCTCTATGAGGAAATTTCCTAACCTTGTATAATGATTTCATTTATACTTTTTTTTTCTGGAAGTTGAAGTTTTATTTTTTGAATTTAAATGTTTAAATGTGATTGGATGCAGTAGCTTTATCCATCTGGAGTAATTCTTCCTTTCCTAGTGGGTACAACTATGCATGTTGTGTTTTGTTCCAGAGACCTAGTTATCCTCGTGCCCACATCACACTGTCTTGTTTATGATGCTTCCCACTAGGTCTGATGACCACCATAGCGAGTCTCCTGGTCTCTACTCCAGGCTAACATTTGACATGACAGGCTGTCCTTACCTGCAAGACTGTAGGGATGTAAGATGCCTGAGTGAGCCAGAACAAGGTAACACTATCCTGATAATTAGGATGGCTCTGTGACCTGTAGCACTTCTTGCCAAACATTAACATTTCTTGTAGAGTTACACATACATAGGAAGTGAAAAAAACTATACAACACTGTAATTTAAAACACAAGAAACACTAGGATCTACAGTGTTTTATTTTCTTATAAAACACTAAGAACCAATGCTTATTTAGAACACTGTAATTTAAAACATAAAAAACACTGGGATCTACAATGTTCTATTTCTTCATAAAATGCTAAGAATTATTCGGACAGTGTTTGCCTTCTCGACATTGAACTTGGATATAGCTTCAGTATCTTTTCTGTACCTTGAAGACTTGTCACACTTCTTTCTACGTTTGGATTGGCTTCCAACCTTTCATTCTCTGCACTTTCATTGCAAGATATCTGGGAGTTTCCCTTCACTTCCTCTGAGACAACTTCATCCCTTTGTCACACTGCTCTCCTCATTTTCAGTGATAAGTCGCCTTCATGAAGTTCTGCTGGATGCGTATGGAGTCTGGCAAACAGTGATCCTGCCAACATCTCTACGGTCAGCTATCTCATAATCACCTCCAATGTCACTTGTAGTGTTATATTTTTTCCTTTGCTGCATGGTAGGCTGAATAATAGCCCTTAAGGTCCATGTCCTAATCCCTAGAATTTTTTACTATTACCTTATATGGTAGAAGGTCTCTGCAGATGGGATTAATTAAGGATTTTGATATTGAGAATATGGCTCTACTATCCAGGTGGCCCAATGGAACCTCAGGAGACAGGAGAACAGAGAGAGAAGGTGGTGTGAAGACAGGTAGAAATGGAGCTAATATCACTATGAGCTGTATAGCACCAAGCTGCCTGTAGAGGTTGGAAGAGGCCTGGGACAGATTCCTCTGGACCTTCTGGAAAGATCCAGCTATGCTAACCTCTTGATTTTAGCCAATAAGATTCATTTTAGACTCCTGATCTCCAGAACTCTAAGATAGTAAATTTGCATTATTTTCAAGCCACTGAATTTGCTATAACTTTTTTTGTTAAACCTTACCTGAGGATATTCTTTTTCCATGGCTTTTCAGAGAGAGTAGAACAGAAGGAGGGAGGATGGGAGTGAGGGAGAGAGGAAGGTACAGAGGGAGGGAGGGAGGAAGGGATAGAAACACCAATGTGAGAGACACATGAACTGTTACCTCCTGCATGTGTCCCAGCTGAGCCAGGGTGGAGAGCCAACCTGCAAACCAGTGCCCTACCAGGAATTGAATCTAATCTTTCAATGAGGGAGTGGACTCACTAACCACTCAGAACACCGGCCAGAGCTATCGTAACTTTTTACAGCAGCAATAGGAAATGAATATATCTCACTTACATTTTTGTTGCCAAGTTCCTCTTCCAATTATCCATCTTTGAAAAATGACATATGTGTTGAATACTGGGAACCAAGAAGGCAATACAACTGAAAGCTTTGTTCTCTGAGACTGAACTTAATAACAAATCGCTAATCACCAACCAACTTTAGAAGATGTAACGCGGTTGGTTACTGACTATGGTGCCCTTCACTTATTTATGTCCTGATTTAGGGTCAGAGAGCTAGAAGCAAAGCTCCTACTTTATTCAGTTATTCCCAATAAACTCACCCTGGAAACACACAGTTGAACTGTGTTGTTGGGGAAGGAATGTTATATAGTTATACTGTGGTAACTAAAGTTAGTAGGTATGAGAAACATTAAAAGTGAAGAGGGCCTGTGTTTAGATTTCCTACTCATAAATATGGTATGTCTATCTATTTAGGTAATTGTTAATATCTTTCAACAAAGTTTTAATATATTCTCCATCAAACCTTGAATATTTTTGTTTGGTGTGTTTCTAGTGTCCTTACATTTTGATTGACATTGTAATGGCATATCTTTCTACACTGCATGTTGGATATTTGCTCATGCAGAGAAATTCAATTTACATTTGTATGTATTTGTCCAACAACTTTACTAAATCATCTTATCAATTTAAAAAATCAATTTATAGATTTTGGTCATATTCTATGTGAGTAATGATATCATCTAAGAATAATAACTACTTTCTTTCTCTCTATATTTCCTTATACTTTTATTTTTCTTAATTTGCTGTGCAGCTAAGATCCCCAAAACAATGTTAAGCAGTATACATTAGCATGTATCTCAGTCTTATTCTTGACTTAAAGGAAATCCTTCTAATACTTTTCAGTATTTTAAATGGTACTTACTATCAGTTTTTATGTACCCTTTTTAAAAGTAAGGAAGGTCCTTCTATTTCAAGTTCTATAAACTAAAACATAGTTAAATTTTCTAAATGTTCGTTGCATCATTGACATTAATGTAATGTCAGGTCTCCTGGTTATGGCGATAGTATTTGGCATATATTCATTAGAGTAAACTTGTTAGCTTTGCCATTCAGATGTTCTATGTAGACATTGTTTGTTTGATGCATATATTAAGAAAGAGATATTAACACCACCACTGTTAAGACAGATTTGTAAGACTCTATTTGTAGTGATGTCAAATTTTGCCTTATAAATTTTATAGCAATGTTATTAGAGGCATATAAATATAGGAAATTTTAAAAACTATCCAGTGAATTGAAATTTCTAGCAAAGTTAATTTTTAAATATGTTTAAAAAATATGTTTTTATTGATTTCAGAGAGAGGAGAGGGAGAGAGATCGAAATATCAATGAGATACATGATTGGCTGCCTCCTCATGCAGCCAATCATGTATCTCATTGATCCCCTACTGGGGATCGAGCTCACAACTTGGGCATATGCCCTGACCAGGAACCCAACGGGCAACCTCCTGGTGCCATACCGGCTGGGCCAGTGCAGTTAATTTTTTGAGGGGCCTTATGATCTATTTTATCTATTACTAATAAAGCTACATCAACTTTGCTCTTTTCCTTGTATGTACAGGAGCTGGCAATAGTAGGTTTACAGGTGTGAGTTTACAAAACAGAGTTCATCCTTATATGACAATTTATTTATTAATTATTGTAGCATTTGTATTATTATGACTTGCAGACATACTCAGACTAAGAGTCAGAGAAGATATAAACATGAGCCAACCATAAACGTTCTTATATCCTGGCCCATATCTGCATGTGCTATTGGACTAGATTTAATTTATCTCAATTAATGATCCAATAAAAGGAGATAAAACAATAAATTCATGACGTTTACAGATGGTACTTAATTAAGAGATATTACTAACCTAAATATAGACTGGTACACATTCGATTGGCCTTAAAGATGTTGGAAATAATTATAGAAAACAGTAAAACAAACAAACAAATCAAACTCTTGTTTGTTAGGGACATTGACTAAAGAAAACTTAAGTGGAAACAAAGAGGTAGAGCAGACACAGAGCAGTAGGGACCTGAGTATTGGTCTCAACACCATGGCAAGAAAATGAGCTTTTAATATGTGCAATTTTATACAGAAGTGGCATGTTGTAGAGTGTGTTTTGCACATGTGCATACTTTTGAAATAATCTCACAGATTTTATTTCAATAGAAATTTATTTTAATGGAACATCACTGGGAACTCACTGAACTGGACTCTTTTTTCATGGAGGTAACAAGTTCTAATTTATATGTATTTTTTTTACTTTGTATTCTGACATAATTTTAGAATTGCACAAAAGATATATAAATGATTCAAAGAATACCTGTATACCCTTCACCCAGAGTCCCCAAATGTTAACATTTTATACCACTTGCTTAATCATTCTCTCTCTCTCTCTCTCTCTCTCTCTCTCTCTCTCTATATATATATATATATATATATATATATATATTTGTTCTTTTTTAAACAATTTAAGAATAAATTTCAGATACTATTCCCTTTTACCCTTAAATACTTTGGTGGTCATATACCAAAAGCAATGACATTATCTTTAACAAAACCATGGTCCACATATAAAAATAAATTTTAGCATTAGTATTATTATACTACTAGTGGCCTGGTGCCGGAAATTTGTGCACATTTAAAGGGGATTAATTAGAGGAAATATTTTAACATTGCTATTTTCCCCTTTTCTATAATAGAAGTATCAGAGATGAAAGAAATTAAATAAAATGTGTATGAAAATCTTCTTCCTGTCAGAGTCTGGGACACGCCATGGGACCCAGAGTCAAGTCTCCACACACCGTGGTGCCTAAAAATCCTGTGAGACCCAGACCCAGCTGGCCCCACCCCCATTAAGCCCCACTGGTTGGGGGCACAGCCTTAGGTCCCCCAGCACAGCCCCGGGGTAAGGGGCATGGCCTGAGGTCCACAGTCAAACCCTGCCAGGCAGTGGGCATAGCCTAAGGTCCCCAAGTCTGGGCCAGGGCAGGGGGCATGCCTTGAGGTTCCCTCTCAAGCACGCTAGGTGGGAGACACAGCTTGAGATCCCCCATCAAGCCTCACCAGGTGAGGAGGCACAGCCTCAGGTCCTCTGGGATGGCACCATGAAGGGAGCACAGCCTCAGGTGCCCTGGCCTGGTGCTGGGAGAGGGGTGCAGCCTCAGGTCCTCCAGCCCAGCACCGGGGTGGGGGGCATACCTTAAGATCCCCCATCAAGCTCTGCTGGATGGGGGGGGGGCGTGGCTTGAGGTTTCCTGTCAAGCCCTGCTGGGGGAGTATGTGGCCTCAGATCCCCTGACCTGGCCTGGCGTCGGGAGTGGGGAACTCAGCCTAAGGTCCCCTGTTAAGCCCCAATGGGCATGGGTGTACAGGCTCAGATCTTCTGCCCCAGCCCAGCACCACACAGCCTCAGATCCCTGCTGATTGCTTGTTAAGGTTCGCTATGGGAACTCAGCCTCCATTGTGGGTGCAGCCATCTTGTGTTATAGAAACCCTGCCTCTGCTGTGGGCACTACCATCTTTGTGATGGTCAATTTGCATACTCCCTCTTTATTAGATAGGATTAGCTAATCTGCATATCTTATTCAAACCATCAATTTTTCTAATAATGTCCTTTATAGAAAAAAAAAAAGGACCAAAGGTTCTATTTAGTTACCATGGCTCTTTGACTCTTTTGATCTGGACTGGTCCATTTATTTTTCCTTGTCTTCAATGACCTTGGTATTCTTTCTTTTTTAAAAAAATATATTTTATTGATTTTTTTACAGAGAGGAAGGAGAATGATAGAGAGTTAGAAACATCGATGAAAGAGAAACATTGATCAGCTGCCTTCTGCACACTCCCTACTGGGGATGTGCCCACAACCAAGCTCCATGCCCTTGACCAGAATCAAACCTGGACCCTTCAGTCTGCAGGCCAATGCTCTATCCACTGAACCAAACCGGCTAAGGCTGACCTTAGTCATTTAAACATGGAATGAACCTCCATTTGGATTTGCCTGATTTTCTTTTTGACTAGATCCCAATTATGTATTTTTTTCTTATTATCACCAAGTTGATGTATTTTTAATAATATATCGGGAGGCACAGGGTGTTGATTGCCTGATGTCTGGTGATGTCGACTTTGATCAAATGGTTTTGTGGGCTATGCAGTTTGTCCACTGTGAGGTTACTGTTTTTGTAGCAATGTTACTTTAAAGGTACTGTTCTTACTTTTTATAATTAGCATGTGCGTTACCTGGAGATACTTGGAGACCGTGTAATTATCCTGTTTTTCAAGGAACTGCCACCCACAGGTTTTGCATTCTTTGTGGTTGCATCGTAACTGTGATGGTGGCCAAATGGTGAGATCTGAGTCATTGGGGTCTCTCATAGTCCCAGCGCCTGCTGTATTTGCAGTGCTGTACTATAGTCCCTTTTGCATTGCACTTGTTTCTTTAGGATAATTTTCATCAGTGGAGGTCTTTACACAGGGCCACAGATTTACCCATTTTGTTTATTTTTCCTTTTCCAACCCTTACCAGAAGTCGGCCTCACCATTTCTTTGTATGCTCTTTTCCCACCGAAGCCCTGCCAAAACTTTAAACTTCCTGAAGGGAGGGACATACCCGTCAGTGCACTGCTCCACCCCCCACCTCACTGCATGTTTTTGTGGAGAATGAAGAAAGCCCAAGAAAAACTTCATTGCTGGGTTGGGGGGTTGAGGGCAGCTGTGGGCCAAAGATTGGTCACAAATCATCACAAGACAGAGAAAATCCATTATATGTGCAAAATTAAAAAGAAATGTCAGGCATTACCAGAAGGACCAGGGCTGGTGGGCAGCTCCAGGGAATGACCTGCATTTGCTAGTCTATGATCTTCACAAGGACTCCATGTTGCCAGTCCCTGCATCCTTCTATGTCCCTCTGGGTCCTTTCTCTGGTCCTCTGGGAGGGAAGGCATCTAACCCTAGGCTTGGAGACTGTCATGGAGATGGCTATAGTCCTAGAAAAGACGACAGCGGCTGCTGACCACATTCGCTGTTGCTGCCCGTGAATGAATGTGGCACCTGGAGAGTTTTTCTTTTGAAAGTGGATTATGCTGCACAGATCAATAGCTTCATCTTCATTTGATCTTCCCGGGGATGAGAGCGAGCTAGGGAGAGGGGAAAAAGGAGTGTTATGAAGCCTGCCCTACATTTCCCTGGTCCAGGCCTCTGCTACTTGTACTCTGGAATGCAATTGGCTCCTCCAGGTTCTCTCTGTTTCTGTGGCTGCACATGGCTCCCAGGGGAGCATGCCAGGCCCAGAGGGGAGCAGGGTAGGAGGCTCTTGCAGTATTGCAGTTCTCAGCCAGGGTGGGGCCCAGCTGCTGGCTGTAGTCTGAAGCTGTCAGTCTCCTGTCCATGTGGGTTTCCTGCGTGGCAACCTGATGGCCTAACACTGCCACAGGCCTTGGCTACAGCCACTATGCTGTGCTGCTACCATCACTCACTATTATCAGCTGCGGGCAGCCCACCGCTGGGCACTGGGATCTCAGAGCTGCTGGGTCCTTGATGCTGGCTGGGAGGGTCGAATGGGAAGGGTGTGGGCATGCTTGGCAGCTGGACCATTGTGGATGCTGAGCCAACAAAGGGTCCCCACTGGCTTCTCTGCTAGACCCCAGGCCACCTGTAGGTCAGCAGCACACCTGCTGGGCGAATGGGGTGGGCTTTCCTACGTAGTACCCCAGGGAGCTGGGCAGCCTTTCAGGAAATCTGCTGGAAACTCAGCATCAAGCCAGAATTCAGTCACTTACTGCATATGGAGAAGTGCCCTTAGTTGTTTAGTAGGACAGAACATCTAAGAGAGGAGTACAAGGCACTGATATTTTTACCAATACAAATACTGATAGACCTGGCTTTACTGAGAGAGCTGATTTGAAGGTGTCTAAACAAAAGTTATTTATTATTTAAAAAGCTATGGAGTAGCCAGGTAGCTTCCTGCCACTGATTATTCACAGGCCTCCTTTTTTTTTCAGGGGAAATGGCCCTTGGCCACACCATCTCTGAACTACTGTCACATGGACACTCCTGGCTGCTGTGTGGGGAGCAGGACTGTGGATCAGCAGATGTGGTTCTTGGGTAACTTGAGTGAGCTCTCAACTGCTAGGATGAAAATGGAAAGAGTTGGTTTGGTTTGTTTTTTGGAGAAAGGGAATTGATAGAGCTGATCTCACCAGAGTGTTGGGCTGTGGTTAAGTTGGTCCTGCCCACTCAGAGACCCAGGCCTGATGCTCCTCGATTGTAAAGCATGTGTGCAGATTGGGCAGGATGTCCAGCAACTACCTCTTAGCTGCATCGGTCACCTGTTGGGTCACCTGGTTAGTTCCCTGCCCTTGAAACATGGGTTAAGCAGAGTTGCTAATGTGTGTTTGGCCCTGTGCTATCACACACGTCACTGATTCCAGAGTCTTAAAAAGCTTAGTAGGCAGGTCCTCAGTCACTGTGACTGGAGCAGTGTCACTGAGCCTCCAAGACGCCATCTACATGTATTTCAGCCATAAGTGTAGACCAAAACTCATCAAGAACAGCACCTACTTGTGGAAATATCATCATGACTCACTGACACCTGGAGTGACCACATGAAAATGGACATGATTTGCTCACCAAGGGGCAATGGGTCTTAGGTCCCAAAGTGACAGACCTCAGAGACCTCCAGCACCATTGAGGGCACAGGGCTTAAGGAGCATGTGGGGCCCTCTGGTGTGGCACCTTGGTGACAGCTGAAGCTGGAACTCTGGGATCATTGCTGGATTGACTGATTTCTTTTTCTTTCAATACAGTCACAATAGCTCTTCAAACATATCACCTCTAGAGTAATGTTGGCTTATCTGTATATATTTCTTTAAGACACTCCGTCATTCTCTTTCTTACTTTTGGGATCTGAGCACAGTAAATAGATAATCAAGCATTCTTTGCATCAATTTATGGCATGAAAAGATTGAACTATACTTCAACAGAATATTTCCTAATAGCTTAATTCAAGGATTTCATGTGAATGGAATAATTTAAATGATCATGTTGTTACTTGGCCTGGCCAGTTCAAGGATATCAACCCTGGGATGGGAAATTTTAGGGATATGTGTCTGTACTGAGGTCAGGGAGCCATGACCTGTCTTTGCCCTGATGCAGCCATTCAGTCAGACCCCACCACAAGCTTGCTTAGGTTGCAAAATGAGGCCAGCACCTCAGCATCCTTGATGGGGTCTTCATTGAAGACAACAGAGGAGATATTGTTGCCCTTACAGCTCCTCAAAGCGGGAAATATCACACTAAAAGGGGTTAAGATAAAAAATTATAAAGAACTTATACAACTCAAAGCCAACCCCCCCCCAAACAATCCAATTAAAGAATGGGCAAAGAACCTGAATAGACCCTTCTCCAAAGAGGACATACAGATGGCCAATAGACATATGAAAAGCTGCTCAATGTCATTACTCATCAGAGAGATGCAAATTAAAACCACAATGAGATGTCACTTCACACCCTTCAGAATGGCTACCTACACTAATAAAAGAGTAAGATGTAAACTGTACCTTCATGATACCTACCAGTCATGGTGACGACGCAGGTGTCCCGCACCACCCCAGCTGCTCCGGGCTCTGCGCAGCATGGAAAGGCAGAAAGGCAGCTCCGGCCGGAGCCAGGAGCCAGGGGAAGGAAGGCCCATTCTTGCATGCATCTTCGTGCATTGAGACTCTAGTCATCAATAAATACACAAATGACAACTGTTGGCGAGGATGTGGAGAAAAGGGAACCCTTGTGCGCTGTTGATGGCAATGCACATTGGTACAGTCACTGTGGAAAGCAGTATGGAGCTTCCTCAAAAAATTAAAAATGAACCTGCCATTTGACCCAGCAATTCTATTCCCAGGTATAGATTCTGACAAATTGAAAAAAGGATTCAAACAGATAAATGAACGTGGTCAAAGCAGTGCTATTCAAATAGCTACAGAGTGGCACAGTAACCCCAAAGTAGAAACAATGAGTTAACTACCCTTCAATAAGAGGAAGGATGAGCAAAGGTATTTTCTCCACAGGATGGAATATCACTCAGCCAGAAAGAGGAATGGAGTTCAGGTACATGCTATAGAATGTGTGAACCTCAAACGCATTGTTCCAAGTGAAAGAAAACTGACATAAGAAGTTACATAATATATGATTCCACTTAAATATATAGATAAAGAATGCAGATTGGTGGTTTCTAGGGGTCAAGGAGGAGGAACTGGGGAATAACTCCTTTTCCCAAGTAAGGCCTGTTTTCTACATGTATAACTTCTGGGGGTTGGGACATGGATGTATCTCTTTGGAGGTCACTATTCAATCCCCTAAAGGTGGTAATTGAATTTCGAAAAATGCTCAGTCTGCATCTGGTCACTGAGGAAACTGCATGCATAGCCTTGCTCCCTTTGGGCTGTGGGTTCCCCCACCCCCACCCTACCTGATAACTTATAGGAAATAAGTCCCTTTCCAACAGCTTCATTGGTGTTACTTTCTGAAACTGCATTTGGGTTTAGCAGTTCTCTGAGCTTTATAAATGTTAAAGTCCTGGATTTACAGCCTGGTAATAACTCAGTGGCACGTCCATGGAGCTCACACAGGATATGAACCAGGCCCAGTGATGGCCGATGCCTGTGATCCTCACTAGGTCCTGCCCCAGTGCCACCTCTGCTGTGAGAGCACTCTGACAGCCAGAGGGCAAGGGTCACCGAGGTTTCTGAGGAGGAACAATTACCGGGAGAAGTGGGTGTGGAGATGAAGGCCTCCCCACAGGGAGATCACACACACTGGAGTGTGGATCTGTGTATGTTCTATGTCCAGTGGGCCAAGGCCAATCCTAAGGCAATCTGTCAAGTAGGTAAGGGGCGAATTTAGTACCTTTATCTCACCTTCCAGGTTATCTTTCTGGAACCTGAGTCCTCTCACCTGAGGATCCCGGGTTCTCAGTGTCCCCTTTCCCCGCATTCCCACCCCCAAAGTGAACATTTCACTCCTTTGTTGAAATCACCTCTCCTTCACCCTCTCCCCTCAGCTTGCCAGGAGAGAGGAGATAGGAGGTTAGCCCTACCCAGCAGTTCCGGGTGTCATGTCAGCTCCACTTGCTATCCATCCAAGTCATCAGGTCAAATCCTTCAGTTAAAGATGGAGTCAGCAGGGCTGGTGTCACCTGTTCCCTTTATTAACTGTGCTCCGCCCTGCAGGCACTGGCAATGCACCTGCCCAGGGAGCCCAGGACGCTATTCCATCCCAGTCACATGGACTTCGCCCCCTCTGAGGGTATGATTTAGTGTCCCTGCTGTGATTTAATGCTAATGCCACTAACGTCAGACGGGCCATCCCAGAAATGAATGAGGAATTCGGAGAACAGCTCCAAGATTTCCCGGGCGGCCCCAGATGAGCGCTGCTAGCAGAGGGCCCCGCTTGGTGTCATTTGGGGAAGAATATCTCCCCACACTCCTCATGAACCCCCTAACAGCCTGGGCGCTCTCGGAAGTGTTGTGAAATATCTCAGTGATCACTGTGAGCACTGGCTCAGGATTGGAGGAGAAGGGCAAGTATTATTTATGTATGACTGCCGAGCCCCAGCTCTGCGGCGTGATTACACGGACTCTGAAAAGTGGACTTCCAGGCAGAAATTAAACATCAATGAACAGCTGTTCAAGGAAAATTGGTTTCCAGTTGGATTTCTTTTTCTTTTAATGTGGCTGCTGTTGGGCTGCCCTGGCCTCCCCAGGCCTGGAGGGGAGCTGCTTCCCCTCCTGCCCACCTCGCTGTGGTCAACTGGGTACCAGGCCAGGGGTGACCTTGCTGGGAAATATTTCATTTGCATGTGGGTGTTTAAAAAGGTAGCCATCCTGAGTGATGGCAATGTATGCGGCTGTTTCTCATGGTCCTAGTGTAATATCCTGCAGATTGTGCTGTTGGGAGTGGAGCAGGTTGGAGTCCTGACAAAATACTGAGCACATGACCCTATGTTTACAGTTCACTATCTCATTTTTAATGGAACTTGTCCAGGAAAGTATTCCCAACAAGTTTTCATCAGCGGGCCTCCTCCGCAGCTTTGGGGATTCATATTCCTAACAGGTGCATAATTTTCCGTCCCCAGTGCAATCTCTCTCACATCCTCTCTCCCTTCCTCTCAACTCCCTCTCTGCCATGTCCATCACCGCCTCGGGCTCTCTGCTGCCTCTCTTCAGCCTCATGCCCTCCAATCCTCCTCCTGCCCGGCTGCATCCTATGAAGAATTCCTCCATTTCTGAGGTGGAGTCCCGCCCTGCTCTCTGCTTAGCTTATACATTCTTATGAGGTGCGGATGTGGATGTGGACATGGACGTGGACGTAGGCATGCGTGTCTTTCCTGAAGCAGCCTGACAACTTAACGATGCCTCCCTGGCTTTATTTATTTATTTTTATTGGTTTCTCAGGAGTGGTGAGAATCTGAAGGCCGTGGGGAATGTCCAGAGTGCTGATGGGGACTCTTTTCTGTGGTTCCCATCATGATAATCATAACGAGGACTCTCATAGTGATAATAACAGCCTTTTTATGTTGGAAAATGCATGCAAATAAAGATAAAGAAGGAATGGGGAAGGAGGACTTGCTGGCTATCGGGACCAGCTCTGAGAACTCCCTGATAAAATGGAGCCATTGACAAAACATTTACGGGGGCTTTTAAGAACCATGAATTTGTCAAGTGTTATGAAGCAGCGAGCAGCAGGCAATAGAGAGAATGTCTTCAGGAAAAAAACGTGCCCGATGCTCGATGCTCGCCAAAAATCTGTGCAGGAGTCATTCCCGACGCCCCGCTCAGCCATCTGAATGCAGATTTGGAAGCTCTCTCTTTCCGAGTGAGCTGGGCAATTTAACGAGCTGTTTAGAATTATCAAATGTCTTTGAAATTTCCAAATATTCTATTCCTGCAAATAGCACAGGAGATGGCTCAGGTATTATTCGATTTTCCTCCCCTAGGCTCTGTCCCTACTGTGCTATTATCTGCCATGTGATCTACCTCCCCGCTCCCGAACAGACAACTGTCTGAACGATGCTGGATGCGGCCAGCACCCTAACGGTCCACACTCCCCTGAATAGAACAGCAGGACGGTCATTATTCATGGGCTTACTCCTAATGAAGGCAATGCATGCCATTCGGAGTGTGTGACCTGACTGCGGGAATCTAAATAGCACAGTGAGCCATCCCCCGACAGTCAGAGAGAACCCCGCCTGCAATTTTTCTGAGATTTGTCAGAATCGGAATGCCTCAGTGCGGGGGAAGGTAATGGATGTGAAAATGGGAAACGGAGCCATAGGAATGGAGGGCTGCATGGTGTCCTTGGTTTCTGTGCTATGTGGCTCACTCTGCAATTCAGCAGATGTGTCTGGGAATGGTGCTGTCCTGACCATTCTTGGGCCTTGGGCTGCCACTTTGCACAGCTCCCAGGGCTGCCTTTCATCATGATGCCCTGGAATTGCACTCCCTGGGGAGCTCCCCAGGCACTACAATACTGGGACAGCCCCCTGCAGATCCACTGAGTCACAGAGGTGTTAGAGACTCAGGAAAGCCTGCCCAGCTCCACTTTCAGACCCATCTTTTTTGTGTGATTGGGTGTTGTAGAGAATTGTGTATGCACCTGCACCCACGCTGTGGGCTGTGGGCTGTAACACACCACAGACAGCCTGTAAGGGACTCTATCTAGGGCCATAGTAACAATATTCTGCTTCCTATTTATCTTTTTTCTCTTTTTATTAAGCAAACAGTGGCTTCATTGGAGAGAAACAGTCAAGGTCTGTGTTGTTCTTTTATGACAACAAGTATGTTATTGTCATGTTGCCATCATGATCACATAAGAAATGTCATTTGGGGAAGAGCTCTGTAAATATTTCAAAATTCTTTCAAGAGGTTTCCCTTTACATAGATTCCTGACCCTTAATACTTACAAGGTCATTCCTCAATATTAAAATATCTCCAGCCCATTTCCTGCCTTGATGTAGCAGTTTGAGGCCCCTGAGGTCTTAGTGGTCACCTGGTCCTTCTCCATCATTTTGTCCATGGCACCCACATTGATTACTGCCTGGTCTCAACTTAGCCCAATTGCTGACCCAGTGTCTCTGGATTACATCATACTGCCTCCAAATTCGAAGGCCAACTTTTGATTGAAAAAATGATTGTTTAGGTGTTAATCTTTGGGGATGACATTTTAATTTAACTGAGACCGTTGTAAACCTTACAGAGTGGTCTTCTGGCCTGGCTCAGGTTTGTCCCTCCTGTGCAGGCTCAGATTTTTTCAGGGTCCCAGAGTTCAAGAACGCTGACTCATGTTAACACATCTCACTGGAGACTGACATAGGAAACCAGAGTGCCAGTTCATTAATTTACAGTGAGTAATATAACTGTCAGGTAGACCAGATGTTCGCTTCATCCTGACCGACATGTTTGCTCCCTAAAGGCAAGTTTCTTGGGAAGTCAGACACTCAGAGGAGTGCCCGGGGGACGGGCAGTCAGACCAAGAGCACCAGGTATGATTGTCCTAATGCCCAGCTTCATAATGTGACACACCTGTTAGGTAGATTGGGTACTTTGTCCAGGTGACAGTGGACCTGCTCCTAAGATCTGAACTTAGATGAGTTTTGTGACATATTGCCTATGTGACTACCCTTTCCCGTGCTTCTACTTCAGACTTACTTCTTACAATGCCAATGGTTCTCTCTCTTTACCCAGTAATATGTTTAGTGGTGATGTTAATTCTTGTTGGACATGAAGGCACAACAGAAATTGTTGGATGGGATCTTGCTTTGTCTGTCTCTGGTTATGCTGTGCTGATAGTAGTTTAATTCTCACAGGGAAACTGATGGCAGGGCCATGGAGAGTCAGTGCTGGCCCCTCTCCATTCCTCACTCCTTTACCTACTTCTTGTCATTAACCTGCTCACTATTCCTACACCCATAAGCTTTGTTCAACCTCAACCCCTTCCTGTACCAACATCCCCTCATCCAACATCAGAGAGGGAGTGACTTGCCTGTTTCTCTCTTAGGCACCTGGTAAGAATCAGATGGCAAAAGAAGTGAAGAGTAATTAAGTCTTAGCAGAGAGAAGGTATCCTGATGTAATATTGCTGGTGCGCTGGATGGTCTTAACTCAGAATGTCTCTGTTGAATCTAAGATGGGTACCACTTGCAAACCACTTCACCCTCACACCTGATTCCACCCAGTTACTTAACACTGTTGAATGCTCATAAATCTCCTCACACAATCTCATTGGGCAGAATTTTATCTTTGAGTTTGGTAGCAATGCCTTTCAGATGTGACCACAGATGACAAATATGTCTTCTAGTCACTGACACCCCAGGGCACACAAATGTTACTTGGTTAAGAGATAGCAGCCACAACATAAAAATAACAAACATAGTAAGAATTATACTGACCTGACTACAAATACTTCTTGACAGCAGTAAGAACTGTTTAATAATGTGAATCATTGCCAGTTGTATTCTCAATAATTTATGGGTTAGGTCTTTACACTTTCCTGAGTACCTTAGTTGGATTTTGGAAGGTGACAGGAGAAGCAGGTTCCATTCTATCTTTGAATGAGTTGGTTGCTATGCCTATGCCTGATCTGCACATTTCTCTCTCTCTCTTTTTAAATTTAGTAAATTTTTATTATTCAGATTATTACAATTGTTCCTCTTTTTCTCCACATAGCTCCCCTCCACCTGGTTCCCATCCTATGCTCTTCCCTTAACCCTTACCCTCCCACTATTGTCCTCATCCATAGGTGTACAATTTTTGTCTGGTCTCTTCCTGCACCCCAAGAATTATCAGCCCACTCCCTTTCTATGCCCCCGATTCTATTATATTCACCAGTTTATTCTGTTCATCAGATTTTTTTATTCACTTTATTTTTAGATTTACTTGTTGATAGATATGTATTTGTTGTTCATAATTTTTATCTTTACCCTTTTCTTCTTCCTCTTCTTAAAGAATACCTTTCAGCATTTCATATAATTCTGGTTTGGTGGTGATGAACTCCTTTAGCTTTCTCTTCTTTGTGAAGTTCTTTATTTGCCCTTCAATTCTGAATGATAGCTTTGCTGGGTAGAGTAATCTTGGTTGTAGGTTCTTACTATTCATCACTTTGAATATTCTTGCCACTCCCATCTGGCCTGCATAGTTTCTGTTGAGAAATCAGCTGACAGTTGTATGGGTGCTCCCTTGTAGGTAACTGTTTTTCTCTTGCTGCTTTTAGTATTGTCTCTTTGTCTTTTGCTCTTGACATTTTAATTATGATGTGTCTTGGTGTGGTCCTCTTTAGATTCCTTTTGTTTGGAGTTCTGTGCACTTCCTGGACTTGTAAGTCTTTTTTTTTTTTTTTTTACCAGGTGGGGTAAGTTTTCAGTCACTATTTCTTCAAATAGGATTTCATTATCTTGCTCTTTCTTTTCTTCTGGCACTCCCATAATTCTAATGTTGGTACACCTGAAGTTGTCCCAGAGGCTCCTTACACTATCTTCATATTTTTGGATTCCTTTTTCTTTTTGCTTTTCTGGTTGAGTGCTTTTTGCTTCTTTGTATTTCAAATCTTTGGCTTGATTCTTATGGTTCTCTAGTCTTCTGTTAGATCTCTGTATAATATATATTTTTTTAATTTCAGTCAGTGTATGCTTAATTTCTAGTTGGTCCTTTTTCATAGCCTTGAGGTTCTTCCTAAATTTATTGGCCTTTTCTAGAAAATTTTTGAATAACCTTATTACCATGGTTTTGAACTCTATATCCAGTAGAGTTCTTTCTTTCCTTCATTTCTTTTATTTGTGATCTCTTTCTTTGTCTCCACATTTTGGCTGCTTCCCTGAATTGAAAGAGTGGCTTTGTGTGCTAGGTGTTCTATAAGGCCCAGTGACTCAGCCTCCCCAGTTACCTGAGGTAGACACTCTTGGTACACCTCTTTGTGGGCTGTTTGCATAGTCTTGTTGTAGTTAATCCTTTATTGTTGTTGGTATCACTGGGAGGAATTGACCTCCAGGCCACTTGGCTGTGAGGAGCAGCTGTGTCTATGCTGGGAAAACTTCTGTGCTGGAGATACCCTTATGAGACAAAACTTGCAAATGCCTCTGTGCCCAGCTTGGATGGGGTGGAGTTTCAAGACAGGGCAGACAGCATTAGATTCCCATCAACCCTACCCTAATAGGCCCCTGTGTCTCAGTGTCCTGTGGTAATTGCTGCAAACACCTCTGAGAGAAAGCTACCCTTGAGTTTTGCCAGCTGCCAGACAGTCCAGTTTCTCTTTGAATGAGTCTGGGTCCCCAGAGTATTGCCTGGAACTAGAGTTCAGTACAGTTGGGAGCTTTTGTCTCCCTCTCATTTGAGACAGCCAGCCGCATACTCAGTTGCCCACCCTCTCTGTGTGCACACCTTTGTACCTCTGCCTTCCACAGTTCCTCTGAATCTCAGTGTGCTTTTCTCTTTCCTTACAGTCCAGTTTCACCCACTATTAAGTCTGGGTCCCCAGAGTATCTCCTGGAACTGGAGTTCAGAACAGTCGGGAGCTTTTGTCTCCCTCCTGCTTGAGAAAGACAGCTGCGTACTCAGTCACCATTCCTCTTGGCAGGTGTGTCTCAGTACCTCTGCTTTCTACAGCTCCTCTGAGTCTCAGTGTGTTTTTACCTGTTCTTCTAGTTGTAGAATTTCCACTCATCCAGCCTTCCTATGGTTCTGTCTTTTAGCTGTAGTTTTGTAATTGTTGTGCGAGGCAGCAGTTTAGGTGTTTACCTATGTCGCCATCTTGGTTTCTCCTCTGATCTCTGCTGCACATTTCTCTTAAATCATCCCTGCAGTGAAGGCAAACATTCTTTCAGGTACTTTTGTAGGTGTGGTGGATGATTCTCTCTCCTCTTGAGAATGGGGCTTGGAGGTTTGCCGAAGCTTCATGCTAGTTGAAGGGAAGAACAGTCATTCTTCTGCCAATGGGACCTGTTCTGGGGCTTGCCCTTCCATTTTGGAAAACTTTGCTGGTCATTCATCTAGATTTTTGTTTCCTAGAGTATTACCCCCAGGCCTCACATCAATAGGAGTCCACCCACCACACCATTCACGGGAATACTAGCTTTCACAGAAATTACACTGGGACAGTGGTGGGCAAACAGCGGCTCATGCGGTTTGCTGTTCTGTTGACCTAGAATCTCGATTTCAATAATTGCAGGCTGTTGTTGTTCCTTGTGATTAAGCCCCTATCCCAGTGGTCGGCAAACTCATTAGTCAACAGGGCGGCAAACCACGATGACTCATGAGCCGCATGTTGCTTGTGAGCTGTAGTTTGCCGACCACTGCACTAGGAGATAAATAATTAGACATGCTAACAACTGCGAAAAGTACTGATGCGGTTGTCCAGCCCCTAATTGGAAGCTGGAACAGGAGCCGTTCCTCTATAATAATTAGCACATCACACTGTAATGTTAAGCCAGTCACTTTCCAATACCTGGTGGCTTCACCTTGCTGTCTGTGTCTCACTGCAGGCAGGAGGAAGTGCCTGGCCTATTTTGGGTGAACGGAATGTGCACCTTCATACTTGGTGAACAGGATGCATTTGCAAGTTCATTAATTAAAAAGATAGCTGTTACTCTAAAAAAAAACCCCACACAATTTATTTAATGACAGATATTTTAAGGGCATGCTAATTTCAGGTTTTTCTGTTCACCCCAAGGATGTATATATGTGGATGGGGTGTCCTGGTGAGGTAAACCCAGAGATGAGCTTCTTTTTGAGCAAGCAGGAGAGAAGGGTTGGTGAACCTTTCTCCCAGGACCAGACATGTACGTGAAGAACCTGGACCTGGTCCTGCAGAAGCGTGACAAATGACTTCCCTGCTAGGGGACAGCTTGCTCCTCCAGGAACAGTTGTGTCCCGTGGAAAAACCATCAAAGTCTTTTCTGACATCTATGGCATGAAATAGTGAAGACGAAGCAGAAAGATGCTGTCTTGTACCTAATGACCTTGAGCTGAGAGGGGAACAGAAACAGCTCATTAGAGTGATTTAATGTGGTATTTTGTTAAAACTAAATCAAAATAATCTATGGAATGTGGCTGAGATGCATCTGAACTTGAAACACACAGGACTGTGCTTTATCTCTTTGTTTTCATTTTGCAGCGAAGTGGAATTCTAAATTTGAAATACTACAGAATAGGATGCTTTCCAAATTAATTTTTTTCCAAAACAGGCTAAAAATCTTGGGATAGCTGCATAGCAGGAAATAAACAAGACTCAGTTTTATATTTTTGAAGCTGTGTTACAAACAGAACTAAAAGGATAGAACGAAAGAAAAAGATATATATATATATATATATAAATATATGCATGAAATCGGGGAGAGGAGAAGATTTCAGAAATAAGACCTAGAAAAATCCTTCAGGAAAGCTCACAAGCTCAAATTAGCCTTTTCTTTAATGCAGTTACTTATTGTTTTCTTGCAGAAGGAATTTTATTGTGCCATTTCCCTCATCTCTTCTGAGAGAGAAAAAGCTTAGAGCTTTGCTTGCAAATTGCAGGTAGAGATAGCCTTGATCTTTACCCCTATGGAGTTTGTTAAAAGATATAGAAAGTTGCAATTCGTGCATTATGAAGTGAATGTTTTTTTTTTGAAATTGCATCAATAAAATATAAAAAAAACCTTAAAAACCAAAAACACCCCACCCAACAATTTTTGAGAGGATTCTGAAACTCTGTAGGTGAAAAAGAACCTCCTCTATTGACTCCATTTTAAATGTCTCTCCCAAACTCTTTCTCCTGCTTCTGTGAACACTTGCATAGAACTACTGTCTATTTATTTTAACTGTTGCTGGAATGGACAGCCCCAGAGGAGACAATGGGTCAGAGCCGTTGCCCCAATGTGGGTGTGAATATGGAGTACAGCACAACCTGTTAATTTCGGGTGCTCTGCTGGTGACTGAATTTTAATTGAGCATTGTTAATATGATTTATTTTTACCATTAATTAGCTATCAGAGTGATTCTTTAATACCTTCAAAACCAAGAGAGAAGCATTCTGTAAGAAACTTTCATATTTATAAAAATAGAATTATATCTTTCTGCTGACATTTTACCCATGTCTATTGAATTTCCTTTGGGGAGAATTGAATCCAAAACTGAATAAAATAACAACAAAAAGTCTCCTACTTTTCTCAAAAGTTAAGTTTCCTTTATATGTCTGTAAAAAAGCAATACTGAAAATTGATGACTAAATTGAGAAACACATTTAAATATGTACATTTTTAAGTTGTCCCTACCAATGAAACAAGGCTTATAACCTTATGTTCATGCATAAAATTTTGTCTAACGCCTTGCATCTCTACCTCTATTAAACATCTGCAGACCATGGTATTTGTGCCCAGGTGACTGATTACCTGAGACCCTGAGCCAACATGGGAAGTGACCCAGGGCCATTAAGGAGCAATTTAAGGTCATGCCTTATCCTAGAGTTCTCATTGATGCAGGTCTTACTGATTATCAGAAGGTTCAAGAAAAAGAATGTCTCACAATTTCTAAGGAGTCAACACAAGTCATCCCCTTGGGGGTTCAGGTTGAACTAACAGTTCTTTAAATTTGTCACCTACCATACACTGTTTAAAGCAGTTAGACCATGACAGATAAAAATGACTTTTTGGGACTCATCTTCCATAGTTTGTGGAACACCACCTCAAAATCATACATGACCTGGCTAGAGATGAACTTCTGGACCCTACTCTGGAGCCCAGACCTATGCATTATTATATGAAGGATGCACAGTTGTTAGGCACCCTGGAGTCTGAGAACCTCACTGTGGCTGTGTCTCAGGATGGTGGGTGGTCTGCAGCATATTAAGAGTTGAGATGACCCTCAGCTGATGGTGAATTTTGTAAAGACAGATGAAGAGTAATATATATGAGGCAGATGTCCTGGAACAAAGCAAATGGATTTGATGTGGGGAATCAGTGTTTTGATAGGAGAAGGAAGAAGTTTTAACGTAGTCATTGAAAAGGAGGGTGCTATTGAGGTATAGAAAAATGAGGGTTATTTACCAAATATTTTTCAATTCCAAAGAGTAGCAAGAATTTTAGCACAATGAGGATCTTCTTGAACCTGATATGTTAGACTTTTACCAACTCCTTGATGTTCCTACCAGCACAACTATTTTCTTCTGTGTCAGGGAAGAATGCCTCCTAGAGGCAGAGATGGGCTCCAGAGTGAACCCTGACCTCTCTGTGAGGCTCCACAGCAGCGTTCAGAGTCAGCACAGGGATTCCTGTCTGGCTAGGTAAGATACAAGTACCAGGGCAGAGACAGAGTCTGCAGGGTCAGAAAGGCAGGATAGTTGGCCATATGAGAGTCGCATAGGAACAGTGGGGCCATCCTGGTGTAAAAGTGAGAAGAATATTTCCAGCAGGCAAAACTTGGCTCCCCACTCCCACCCCCATGCTCTTGGCCTGTGCCTTTTAGGAGACACATACCTCCTATTGCCTCCCCCTATGGGCCTCTCCAGTCCCCTAGCAGCCTATGCAGGGGCAGGGCAGGCAGGGCAGGCAGGGCAGGCAGGAAGAGGTGGTTGGAAGTGTTTTTTCCCCTCTGCCCAGAATCCCTCTGCTGTTAGAGTCCACCCTGGACCCCAGCTGACTGTTTATTTAAAAGCTCACTAACTAATTGCAAGTCAAATGCAGTGCTCCCGAGATGGGCTTCCTTGTGGTTTTATTTTCTGGAGGGAAGCTTTCCAATCCGGATTTACAATGGGCATTACTCTGTACCCTCCGTGGCTGAGCCCGCTCTTCCTCATCCGAGACACTCCAGCCTCCAGCCCTTTCTCAGAAGCCCTATGTGGCTCTTAGTAAGGTCATTGTCAAGGGCAGGGGCAAAGGCAGGGGCTCCACTCTTTGTTTGATGTTCCCATCACTGGTAGTGGGAAGCTGTCTAAAATCCTCCATTTTAGGATCATCTTCTTTTTGCAGCCGTTGGCATTTTTAAGTGAGCATTTCCCCCAAGGAAACTGTTTGGAGCAGCTTATTTTAAATTCTGTAATTGTAAACTGGTGCTTTAAACACTTACGTTGAAGGATATCTGACTGACTGCATTTTCAGGGCTGGAGACACTGGTTCCTATAAGTCAACCGTGCCAGCGTGGCCACCAGCAACGAGGGTGAGTCTCCATGGGATTCCAGCTCTTTGTCCAAGTCATTCTTCATCACATTGTATCCCATTCTGAAAGCTTCTCTCTCTGCTCAGCTAATTCCTGGTGAGATTTTTCAGAAGCCTGGAATCTTCTGTATGATCAGAACCTTAAGCCTTCTGATGATTTTTCTTTCCTAGTTAATATCTTGAGCAAAAAATAAAATTTCTTCCTTTCCTCTAGCTGCCTAGTCCTGAGAACACAAATCGGAAATGTGGCTATTCCCCTGCCCCGTTTTCCCTGTAATTGAATTTCCATGCATTTGCTTTTGAGATGTTTGGCTGTTTCACATTTGTTAATGATATTTGTTGCCGTCATTGAAATGGCCAGACGAATTCCTATGTGGTTTATTAAAGGTTTAGCAATCCTGCTTGAATAAATTAAAACGAAGAGTGCTTTTTCAATGTCAGGCTTATTCTCAATTCCAAACCTCAGTATGTGCCTTTGAAAATCTGAAATTCATTTAACTTTCCTTAAAAAAAAGAGAGACCATCTTGAACATCACGTTTTAACAGCATCTTAAAAATCAATTTAAAAATGATAGAAGCAAAGTGAAGAGAAATGTATTTCTGTGAAATGTTTTTCAGGAGCATGTGCTTTAAAAATCTAAGATACCTTAAATACCATCATAAAAAAACACACATATACTACAAAATGTCTTGGTTTCTAACTTCAGATCATAATGTTCTAATTTCACATCATTATGTTGAAATTAAGGCTATAAACATTGTTAATTATGCTTTCGTGTCAAGCCCACACACATTAATTTGGTGGTTGATGTCATTTCTGGTATATGGCACACATTTGTATCTACAAGAGTTTCCAGATACACATTTATCTTTATGTTGGAGTGTGAGATTAGACAACTCCGTATGCTGATAAATAGGACCGACACCCGGTCAATACTGGTCTATTTGTGTATCTCATTGTTCCTATTAGAGCCCTATTGAATCCTACTTCATGGTACTGCTGAAGGAATAGCCTGCAAAGCTCCAATGCCATGGGCAAGGAGAGGGGGTGAGAGGCAAATGCATTCCTGTGGGTTCTTGAGCTATTGCTGAGTCATAATAATGATCATGATAAAAATAATAGTAACCCTAATAGTTCAAATGTGATTGACAACTGGGAGGCACAATGTGAGGTGCTTTCTATGCATTACTTTGCTTAATTATTGTAACAACCAAATGAGGTAGGAAATGTCATTGTTTCCATTCCAGAAAGAGGTGAATTACCAGAATGTACGTTCCAGCAAAGTTGGTATTGGTCTGTTTATTGACTGCAGATCCTCAGAACCAGTCACATGGGAGGTGCTTAGTAATCCAATAGTTGTTCAATGATGGATGAGTACACACTAGCATGTGGATTTCAACCTCTCAGGTGATCTGACTGAAAATCCCAGAGCTGGGACACTCCTGTTCTTATCTGAAGTCCTTTTCCATCTGGAGCCAAAAGAGTCTCTGCAATTTCTCCCAAATGGTGGCCTCTTGTCAAATTTGGTCTGAGAGCATTTATGACCGGTTGGTGATTTTCTCCTCTGGGGATTAGTAAACTACAGCCTCTTTTCACTCTTCTATTTACAACAGGTAAGAGTTAGTTTAATGCAAACTGAGGGTAATAATTATTGCTAATATCTATTGACTATCTATTATGAACCACACAGCATACTATGACCATAGCATACACATCAGATGATTTATTGTCTTCAGTGATGATTTGATCCTCCTGTTGATGATTTGAAACCAGGACTAACCTCTCTACAGCTGAGAAAGTTGTGGATGCATAGATTAAAGAGTTCCCAGAGTCACTAATTTGAGCTTGTGTTCAACACTGACCTTATATTCTTGCTCCCTCAATGTACTCTCTTCCAATGCAGTATATTACGTGTCCAAGAGGCCTATATTGCACCTAGCTCGCTCTTTTTGTGTGTTCTGATGATACCATTTGTCTGGACTTTATTCCTTAGTTTGGGAAACAATGGGTGAGAAGAATCAAATTCTATCTGGGAATTGACTATCCTTCAGACTATCCCCCTATGTTCTCCAAAAATTAGATGAAGAAACTGGGCACTAATTGAAATATTTACACAAATTTCCTTTCTCAAACACCACCCCAAATTATGATATTCATAGGTGAAAGATGGCTCAAATTACTTTTGAAGTGCATTAATTTGATTTTGAATGTATCATTACAATGCAACATTTTCTAGAGCAAAAATTGAAAATTTAATAAAAGAAACATTAATTGCAATTCAAAAAACACACACATGGTGATGGCAACGCTTGATGATTATTCAAATCACAAGCCACGCACCATATTTAAACACATCATTCCTGCTATGTATAAGATGTTAAGTAGTTTGCAGTATGTAAACACTATCAACCATAGTATATTCAGTGTAATTAAGCTGCAGAAGCTAACATTTAGCAGAATATCTTAATTTATGCTTGAGAATGGAAAGATGAAAAAAAATCAGATGAATGCCATTCCCTTCTAAATAGATGTTAACATTTTGTCAAAGTACCAATTGGGTCAGAATAATGAGGAGGCATTGGCCTCAGGGCATTGGGAATTGAGGAGTCCAACAGAGAGTGAAGGAAATGAGCACCATTTTAGGGCCATGCCCATGCTTGGTTTAAGTTAAATGTTAGCCTACACAAATCAATTGCAAGACTTTATATTTCTCTCTCTCTCCCTCTTCTTTGTTTTCTTTCTTTCTTTTTAAATCCTTTACAATCTAAAATCAGCAATATATTTGAATAGAACATTTGGTTATTTTTCTATAGATTCTATCAATTTTGTAATTTTCAACCATGTTAGGTTCCACATAAAAGCAAAACTGAAAAGCATCAGATAGGCCTGTACATGCAAAAATTAACCATATTACTCTGGCTGGTGTTGCTTAGTGGTAGAGGATCGGCCTGCACATAAGGGGTTGAGGGTTCAATTCTTGGTCAAGGGCATGTACCTGGGTTTCAGGTTGATCCTAGGCACTGGTAGGGGCATGTGTGGGAGGCAACTAATCAATCTCTCTCTCTCACATCAATGTTTTTCTCTCTCCCTCTCCCCCTTCTTCACTTCCACTCTCTAAAAATAAATGGGAAAATATCCTCAGGCAAGGAGTAACAAAAAATTTTGACTGTATTGATGAGGATGAACACATTAGTTGTTGTCTACATCAGTGATTATTCTAATCAATGCATCTTTTTAACTCCATTAGGTTCACTTGGATGTAACTATAAACATTTATTTTCAAAATTAAGGAGATATGACAGTAAGCATTAAAAAAAACCAAAACCACAAACAAATCAGAGAGGCCAAGGTGAGTCAGTCCCTTCCACAGACCCAGAACACCAATTAGTCTGGTTACTTGTCTTCTCATTGATTGAAAACTTCATTCACCCATCGTACCTAAACGTTATGGGGTGCTTATGGACCGTGCCATCCAAGAGGCATTCAATGGATGGCCCAACCATTCAGTCACATCTGTGATTTAGTGGGTGTTTGACACTTACCTTCTACAGGATTTTTAACTAAAGCCACAGTAAGTCTGTTTTATTCATTAGGTTAACTCCAGAACCTGTTTGTTAAATTCACTTTTGTGTAATGATGACCAGACTTAAACTTGGGATTAATGTGAAATAAACATTTTTTTTGACAGTAGGGATATTTTTCAGTCTACATTATCAAATTTTTTTCTCTACCAGGGTAGCATTTTATGTGTCTCTTGAGTGTCCTACAAACTCCCACTCTTAATGGTGTGTTCATGGTGAAATTGATGTGTTACTGCATCAGGACTCTGTGTGCTATTATAATGTTTTACGGTTGTAAACCATTTTTGAGCTGGTGTGTGTGTGTGTGTGTGTGTGTGTGTGTGTGTGTGTAAAGCTCTTAAGTCTAACTAGAGTAACATAGCACTAATAATTACATTGACCCAATTAATCTAATTAAATTGCAGCTAGATAAAATTTTGTACATGCCATTTGTCTACATTAACATTATGTAAACCTTTTCTGCCTGTCCATGCATTTTATATGCAGTATTTTCTTTAGCACTTCATGGACTTCGGGTGTTACAGCAGGTTAGAACTCATTTTAACAGCTTAGTAAAACTGGATACCAAATGGCTAGGAGAAATTGGAAGATGAGCAACCAAGGAAAGTGACTTTCTGTTATAGGAGATTTCAGAAACTTGAAAGTACTTGTTCAGCGAGAAAAATTCAGTTTTCATTGCTACCCAGTGCTTTTTTTTGCTGGTCTCCATCGAGTTTGTAGTATGTTAGGAAGTCTTTTGTTTCATTGTAAATGGAAGGAATAACATACATTCAGCAGCTAGGAAGCAAAATATTAAATTAAATATATGATACATATATATATGATATATCTGATATATTTAATTTAATATTTTGCTTCCT
>JAAGEH010000480.1:22674369-23042931 GCA_011751065.1 Lasiurus cinereus | reverse complement strand
TATTTTGCTTCCTAGCTGCTGAATGTTACCATATTGTAGTGTGTTACCATATTTTTTAGATTATTTATGGGAAAATCTAGAATATTTAAATGTTTTAATCTGAACTTTAAAAAATTAAGGATTTCCTCATGAGAAAGAAATAGCCAATGGTATATCAAAGTTAAATATTTATACATATAAAAGTTCAACTATTACAAACATGAAAATAGTTGCCAACATCGATTATTCAATTTTAATATGCTCTACAGAGTAAATAGTAATCATTTAAGCCTCATGTAACCCCATGAGATGGGTACTAGTAGCTTCCTCATTTCACAGGCCAGAAAACTGAGGCACAGATTATTTAAATACCTTGCCAAAGTCTAGTCTGCAGTTGGAACCCAGGCAGTATGACTTCAAAGACACAATCTGAGTTTTTTTTTAATATATTTTATTGATTTTTTACAGAGAGGAAGGGAAAGAGATAGAAAGTCAGAAACATCGGTGAGAGAGAAACATCGATCAGCTGCCTCCTGCACGCCCCACAGTGGAGATGTGCCCACAAGCAAGGTACATGCCCCCGACCGGAATCGAACCTGAGACCTTTCAGTCTGCAAGCCGATGCTCTATCCACTGAGCCAAACCGGTCTTGGCACAATCTGAGTTTTTAAACACAAACCTATGCAGTTTCAAAACAAAACTAAAGCTGTTGTTTCATCTAGAAGACCATCCCACTGAGATAATCTGCAAGTTTTTTTTTAATTTTTTAATTTTATTGATTTTTTACAGAGAGGAAGGGAGAGAGATAGAAAGTCAGAAACATCGATGAGAGAGAGACATCGATCAGCCGCCTCCTGCACGCCCCACTGTGGAGATGTGCCCGCAAGCAAGGTACATGCCCCCCACCGGAATCGAACCCGGGACCTTTCAGTCCGCAAGCCAACGTTCTATCCACTGAGCCAAGCTGGTCTCGGCTGCAAGTTTTTTTTTATCAATAAATTTCACCAGAAAATAAATGGTCACATTGTGCTACTCTAAGCACTGCCTTACCTGATCTTACAAAGAGTTTTAAGGTTGGTGTATGATGAAAAATGCCAAGTTGTCTCACCTGCTTCTTGCTACAGAAATGGCCTAGTTACTTCACAAGCATGTGTTGGGGAAGCAACAAGGAAAGGGTAAACCAGATACTGAAGTGTGACGATTTCTGCTGGACGTAATGCAGATCAGGACAGGTGATAAAGGATGGCCCATGCAATCTAAAAAATCAGTTCCTGAAGGAACGGAATAGGTCAGAGGAAGTTAGTGAAAGCTGGCAACTCCACTGTCCTCCTAGGAAGGGAAAGGGAGGGAAGAGTTTGGGCCAAAAAACCGACAGAGAAAATAGTTCATTTGAAGCCTCATTTTTCTTTGTGGATTGATGACCTTCCTGGGAATTTGAGGGGCTGAGCTCTGGGCCTGTAATGACCTCAGTTGATGATGGCGTATCAGGTGTCTACTACTGCTCAGCAAACCTCCCACAACCCAGTGGCTGATGACAACAGCCACCTGTCTAGTGAATCTGAGTCCAGGCTTCGCTCTGCGGACTCAGACTGGCTCTCTGGAGCCCATGGAATATTTCCCCAAATTGTCAAGTTATCAAATAACAAATAAAATCTCAATAAATTAAAAAAACACGCACCTGAAAATGGAAGACATATTGGTGGATGTAAATCAGGGGCGGGGAACGTTTGGCCTGGGAGCTGTATAAGGCCTACAAAATCATTCTATCTAGCCTTCCAAGGCATTAGGGGTGAGTTAATTAAATGTTTGACCAACTATAGCAGGCTAATTTTAAAAAATATATATTTTATTGATTTTTTTACAGAAAGGAAGGGAGAGGGATAGAGAGTTAGAAACATCAATGAGAGAGAGACATTGATCAGTTGCCTCCTGTACGCCCCACACTGGGGATGTGCCCTCAACCAAGGTACATGCCCTTGACCGGAATTGAACCTGGGACCCTTTAGTCCACAGGCCGACGCTCTCTCTACTGAGCCAAACCGGCTTCTGCAGCAGGCTAATTTTTATGTTGATAATTTTGTATGGCCCTCAAATTATGTTTTAAATATCCACATGGCCCTTGGCAAAAAAAAAAAAATGGTTCCTTACCCCTGATGTAAACAAATATTTTCTGTATTAAATACTAACAATAATTAATAGAATGTTTACAGAGCAAAATAATCATCAATTTTCTTCTTCATGTGAAAATATGGATAACTTTACCCATTAGAAGAGAAATGCAAATTAAAGCTCCATGGAAATTCAGTTTTTTCCTATCTGATTTACAAAATAACCCAAAGTTTGAGAAGATATTGGTGTTGAGACTGTGGAAAAATAGACATTTTTTACATATGTGTAATTTATAAAGATAAATTGCATATACTTTGACCCTTTGACAATAAAAACTCCTCTAAGAATCTCACCTGAATAGATATCTCCACAAAAATGAATGAACTCAAATGTAAGGCTATACAATTTTGTGAATAGAAAATATCAAAGGCAACCCCAATGTCCAGAAATAGATGGCTAAATTAATAAATAGTGATTTAGATCACAGTGGAGGATTAGCCAGTTGGAGAAGAATGAGGAAAGTTTCTATATTCACATCTCAGTGCAGATCTGCAAAAAACAAACAAAAAAACCCAGAAAGGGCAAAAAGGTGGGTAATTTGGTTGTATTTTGGTTAAGAAAGGGATGGAAAGTTCATGAGTTATAAGCTTTCATGAAGGATAATGTGATGGGGATGTTTCCAATGTAGTTTGTAAAGATTTTACATTCTGACACCAAACTAATTAATTATAGCATGATTAAGAAAAGAAATACCAAAAAAATCTAAGAATATAAATATAGAAATCCTAAAGGAAACACTAGCAAATTAAACAAACAAAGAATACAGATAGAGTTATTATTAGCAAATAAATAATACATGGTTTACTACATTCTTACAAAAGCCACATTTTTTTTTCTGGGCTCAGACATAACTTCTTCATATTCTGGGTTTACCACCCACTGGATACTGAACCTAGTTAAACAAGTTTCCTCATTTGGCAAAGGAATATGAAAAACTGTATTTAAGTCATATTATTATTCAGAAATTAAATGAGATAGGCATAACACATTTAGCTTTTAGTCTCCCAGTGATAAACAAATGTTGGCTATGATTATTATGTTAAAGGAGGAAAACCACATTACTTTGACAAATCTCCAAAAGGTATTTAGTAAAATGTAATAACCTTGCCAATTAAAACACACATTCTTTATATAACCTAAGATTAGAGAGAGGCTGGGACAGAGGATATTCATCTCAAAGTACAAAAAAATCATCTCACTCAATGTACAATACAGTTGACTAAAAAGCCAAGCATGTGAAGAATTTTCCAGAAAATTAACAAGATAATTTTTATTGCTATTACTATTAAATATCTTCTAGAAGCTTCTAGGTATTATAATAAGATAAGAGAAACAAATAAGAATACCCATCAGAAAGGGAAAGAAAAGTGTCCTTATTTTTAAATAATATTATTGTTCACCTAAGATGTTCCAGAGAATCAAGTTCATCTCTTCTAATAACATGAAGCATTTTATGAGTTCTCTGCTTTGACAAAGTAGAAAGGTGCATTTGCCAATATATTTCCTTTGATATACTATTTCTCTGAACTAATTCACATGTGAAATAAGTGACTCAATCGTCACTTATTTATGTGAGACACTCTATGGCCTTTTCTGAGAGTTTCTCAATGCACATTAGTTTTTAAAAAAATGTATTTTATTGATTTTTTACAGAGAGGAAGAGAGAGAGATAGAAAGTCAGAAACATCGATGAGAGAGAGACATCAATCAGCTGCCTCCTGCATGCCCCACAGTGGAGATGTGCTCGCAAGCAAGGTACAGGCCCCCGACCGGAATAGAACCTGGGACCTTTCAGTCTGCAAGCCGATGCTCTATCCACTGAGCCAAACCAGTCTTGGCTCAATGCACATTGTTAAAGGTTCTTTGAAATTCCATATGTTAAGATAATTAGAAAGCTCTCAAAAATGTGTTTGTAATAATTTACTTATTCTGAACTATTTTATTTAGTGTCTACAGTATATTATTTGCTACATCTTTGCCCTTGTGAAATTTACCGTGTGGCATGTGGCTAGAGAGATAGTAATTAATGTAATAATAGCATAAACAAAGGTGAACTAGCAACTGTGGGGAGGTCAAGAAGGAGCCATGTAGGAGGTTACCCCTCCAGACTCCGTACAAAGTGGCAAGGGAGGAACAGAAAGCATTTTATCTGGAAAGGACTATATGTGCAAAGACCCTTGGCAGACAAGCATGGTGAGTGGAAGCTAAAAGAAGACCACTCTGGTTAGTGAGCAAACAGTGAAACATGCGATGAGATGAAGGTGGACAGGGCTTTCTGGAGATTTCCAGGAAATACTGCCTAAATTCTGGGAGGAATGGTAAACTATTAGGAGGATTTGAAAACCAGAATAGTTGCCTTGTTTCCTTCTCTGAGGGGGCAGAATAATATCTGCATTTTTAAAGGGTTACTCTTTATAATTTTCAATAAAAATAAACCCATAATAATAAATAGAGACACATGAAAAAGTAAGCTAATAGAGACCCAGAGCAAGAGAAAATTATATGAGACGGTGATATAGAATTGTATGAATAATGCCAGTAAATATCAGAGACATTTTAGATAAGTTCAGAGAAAAAAGACAGCTCCAAACAGGCCTGTAGCTTGAAGCCAGTGACAAAGAAAAAGCAGAAGTTCTCTGTATCTATTTTGCCCCCATTTTCTCTGTCAAGGAGAATAATTCTCAAACTGAAAAGGGTAAAAATAAATGTTGCTTCAAGGTAGCAGAAAACAAGCCTGTGGACGGATTGACATAGATCATCCAGCAACTGAAGAGTTTTGGCTTCTGGCTTATGTATCACTGGACATCACGGGACTTGAAGAATGAGAAGCAGGTGTTTGGTCCTATCCTGGAAGAGACCTGCAAGAGGAGGGGGGCTGGAAACAAGGCAAATATTCTGGTTTTCAAAGAGAGTAATGCAGAAGACAGAACTTATTAAACAAAGATTGGTACACTGCGTTTCAATCCTGAGCAAATTCCATAGTGCATTTGAAAGGGTCGGTAAATACACAGGAGAAGATTTCATTGCAATGAGCCGCAGGCACTTCTCAAGGAACAAAAGATGTCAGATTAAATTAAATTCCCCTGTTAAAGGGATTATTAAACCGAAAGGCCAAGGGAATTCCTGAGAGTGCGTGCTATCCATTTGCAGAAACCTTTTCCCAAGATTTTGGGATGTCTGGGAGTCAACATAAGGAGATAGCCACTATTTCCCAGGAAAATTAGCTCCAGCAGGTACTTAGTGAAGGGTGGTATTTTGACAGAAAATTGAATATCTACCAGGTCCTGGTCTCCTCAACTTCCTTTAAACTGATCACTCCACTACTCTGCCTTCTGCCTTGCTAGAGAGAAGGTGGTCCACCCTTTCTCTCTCCAGTGGAGTGGGGCCATATGACAAATTTAGGATCAATGGGATGCAAAAGGAAGAGGTGAGCAAACTCAGTATCCCCTTCTTGGTTAAATTTATTCCTATGTATTTTATTGTTTTTGATGTGATTGTGAGTGAGATTATTTTCTTTATTTCTTTACAGATAATCTGTAGTCATATGTATATACAAATGCTATTGATTTCTGTGTTGATTTTATATTTTGCAACTTTACTGAATGTGTTGATTAGTTCTTAACAGTTTTTGGTAGAGTCTTTAGGATTTTCTCTCTATGATACGATATCATACACAAACAAAGAAAATGTTACTTCTCCTGTTCCAATTCAGACCTTTTACTTCTTTTCCTTAGCTGATTGATTTGATTAAGAATCCTAGTACTATGTTGAATAGGAGCAATGAGAGTGATCCTTGTCTTGTTCCTGATCTTAAAGGAAAAGCTTTCAGCTATTTACCACTAAATGCTATGCGAGTGGTCATATGTAGCCTTGATTATGTTAAGGTATGTTCCTTTTATGTCCAATTTGTCGAGAGTTCTTTTTGATCATGAAAGATACTTTACTTTGTCAAATGCATTTTCTACATATGTTAAGATGATCATATAATTTTTATCCTTCATTTTGTTAATGTGGTGTATCCTATCAGGATAATGCTGGCCTCATAGAATGAACTTGGGAATGTTCCCTCTTCAAATTTTTAGAAGACTTTGAGAAGCATTCTTTAAATGCTTTCTAAAAATTGACCAGTGAAACCATCTAGTTCTGGACTTTGTGTTGTTGGAAAATTGTTGCTTACAGATTAAATCTTCTTAGGCATTTGGTCTGTTCAGCTTTTTTATTTCTTTATGATTCAGTCTTGGTGGGTTATATATTTCCAGAAGTTTATGTATTTCTTCCAGGTTATGCAATTTGTTGGTATATAATGGTTTGTAATAGTCTCATAGGATCTTTTGTATTTCTGTGATATGTTCTAATTCTTTCTCTTTCATTTTGTCTTCTGATTTATCTTCTTAGTATACTAAAGGTTTGTCAATTTCACTTATCTTTAAAAAAGACACAGCTTTTTATTTCCTTGATTTTTTTCTATTATTTTTCTGACCTCTATATCATTAATTTCAGCTCTGATCTTTGTTATTTTATTCTTTCTGCAAACTTTGAGTTTAGGTTGTTCTTTTCTAGTTTCTTGAGGTATAAAGTTAGGTTGTTTACTTGAGATTTTTTTAATGTGGATTAATATGTATCTCATCTCTTGATGTGGAAAAGTTTTCTAAGCCAAAAAGCTATGGAATAAGTAAGAAAATTGATAGATTTGACTAGATAAAAATGGTTTCTACATTGAAGGAAAAATATAGAATATTGAATAGCAGCAAAGGAGGACAGTTTATGCTACATAAAGAAATCATGTGATCAATTAAAAAAGCCATTGGAAGCCTAGTAGATAAATGAAGGACATCAAATAACTCACAAACTTCTAACATTCATATGGCAAAAGTTCAATGATAATCACTTAACATAAAATTTCATAAATATTTCCTCCAAAAGAGTAACAATGTTGACAAATGTCTGGTAAACCACCATCAAACAACACTGGGCAGAGAAAAGTTGTTTCAGTGTTGTTGGACATCAATTTGACAACATGAGTCAATATCCTTTGATCAAATAATTTGACTTTAGAAATAAATCCTAAGACAACAACCCAAAAATATGGAGTGAGTTTTATATACAGTGTTTATAATGGCAAAAACATCAAAAACTATATAAGTGGCCAAGAGTATTAATGGAGAATGGGGAGCAAACCACGGCCCATGATGGCCATGTTGTCACTACTCATGAAATTTATGAGGCATCTTAAGTAACTTAAGAAAATTTTAGGAACTTAAAGTCCAAATTTCGCATAGGGCAATTGTAGGTGCTCTTCTTTCTCGTTTGTTTTCTCATTGCTTGTTTCCACATTTTCTATCATGATCATGTATAACTTCTAGAACAGGAAGAATATGCTCACATTTTAGGAGAAGGAAGCAGATGCCCAGCATGTGCGCTTATGTGGGTGAGGATGTGCTGAGCTCAGGCAGGACTGGAGATGGGAGGGTGTGCTTGCTCCTAGCACCAGTGGGTGTTGATTATTGGGGAGTTTATTGGAACTAAATGCTTATAATTATGTTATCAAATTATAGCCATCAAGGCATCATTAGAGACCTGTTCTAAAAATAGCACCCTCTGTTCTTGCTCATCCCGTGGGTGCTTTGGGTTTTCCTGTGATGTGTGTCTAGCTTTATGGGATGCCTGTGTCAGGCCTGCTGAGGCTGATATGGCCGTCATTCTTTCTAATAAACCTTTGATCTGTTGAATGGTGACTACAAAGCCTACAGCCAAGATACCGGCGCAGGGAGAGTTTCACAATATGTGTGCGAGAAAGGATGGGTCCCAGGGGCTGCCTTGCTGAGCCTGAAACAGCTAATTGGGCCTGTTAGGGTCAGCAATTAGCTTTGAGCTATTCAGAACTTTTGACAGGCCACCTTTGTCTGTAAACCAGCTCTTCATTGAACAATAATGCACAGCCATCAGGAGACACTCCACAGCACAAAGCTGGAGAAGCATCCTGGGGTAGAGAGAGCTTTCCTGGCTGTGGAATTCTCCTGCCATTCTCCCGCCTCACACCCCACTTGCACCTGTCGAACCCAGGGATCACCGGGGCCATGTGAGGACGGCACAGGCCAATTCCTTAATGAGAGAAACATCATTTTCTTTAGTCTCAATTATTATATATTCTAAAAAATACTAAAAATTACATATTGGAAGAATCCCAGGGTTATGCTCTCTTTTTCAGTGATGAGAAGAATATAAAGTATTTTGTTTTAGCAATGATCTACTGGTATTGTTTTAAAGGTTAGTAAGAATGACATTTGGAAAATAAAACTTTAGAAAAATCAAGTCTGGGCAGTCTGAAAACTTTGAGTCCTGCTTTGGGTGGCTGAGAAGAGAACTTATGAAGCTTTGTCTTGTCTTCTGAAGGCCTTTCTGCTTCCTGTTGTTTGCTCTTAGTGTCTGAGAAAGAAAACTATGTCATCCTTTTCAAAATAACCCTGCAGTCCCACAAGAAAATAGCTCATCTACAATGTTACCTGCTCACAATGCATAGCCCAGCTGTGGATTTTTTGTTTGTTTATTTTTGCTTCTTGGTGGAGGTGGGGGTTCAGCTCACTCCAGTTAGTCTGTTCCCTGGAGCATTGTAAATGGAAGCACAGCCTGCATTGGGGCGCTTCACCATGACTTCTGCACCTAGTGGGGGAGGACTTCCCATGTGATTTCTGATGGCTTCTGCCCAGTGACTACTCTCATGTCGGTTCTTCCATCCTTTCCCGAAGACATGAAACGGCAGCACGCAGGGAGAGGCACCTAGCGGTCTCCGAATGACAGACAGCTCTATAATTTCAGCATTATTTTAATACAATGTAAGTGCCTTATGTATTTGTGCAGCTTCATTTTACATCTACTTTTGAGGATAATTGATTTGTATTTGTCTCTGCTAGATTCCAGTAATTTGCCTCCTTTCCTGCTTTTTCCAGTTTTTCCCATTGCCCTTGTAGATCTCCGGCCTCGCTACAAACAGAGAAGCACCCCCGCCACGCTGTCTGTGTCCTGCAGCCTCGTATTTGTGGGAGGCCCCATCGTGCATGAGAAGGTCAGACTGGTGGAGCCATCAGCCTCGTTCAGTCATTCAATGCAGTTGTCTGTTAAAAAGATAGGGACTGCCCTGGTGACTTGGCCAAGGCTCTGCTGATAAGCAAAGCAGGTAGCAGACCTGTTGGAGTTTCCTAATATCTTTCAAGAGCATAAAGGTGCTGATTGATTAGGTATGAGCATATGTCCATTATCTCCTGCAACAGCGGCTCTCACAGAGGCTCTTAAAGGTCTGTTACTACGGGAAAAGGTTGGGGAGATAGGAAGCAGATGATATGGGGGGCACTTTGCAAAAAATTAATTCTTCTATTTATTTAGCTGCCAGTTTTTCATCAAGAAACCAGCATTTCATTTACTGCTAAAAGTTTACAGTTCTTTCTTTTTCTTTTGGAGAGTGTTTCTATACCATTGAGCTGACAGGTAAGTCTTTTTCCTCTCCCCTGTGTAATGCCAGCGTTGGGCTAGCCTGACAGTTAATGAGAGGGGAGTACCAGCTACACCCATACCTCTGGTGGCTGACATGCCATCAGCCAACTTTCCCAAAAAGAGTGGATTGGGCCAGGGCTCTTCTGAGAGTTCACAATCCAGGGACACCAGGAAATGGAGTAGCATTGTAAGCAGACATCTCCTGTGTCATTCCAAGAAGCATGGAAGGTGAAAAAAAGGACAGGAAGAGAAGGGAAGCCACATACATGGAGCAGGAGTCATATGAAGAAAACATCTGCTACTCAACAGTGTTAGCCTGAAATGTACGATTGCCTGATCAGTAAATTCTGCTTGTTTTGTTCTCACAATTTAAAATAAAAGCTAGAAGACACTCGTATCTACAGGAGAATGAATTACTATTTCTCTATTTCCCATTTTTAAAGTAAAATAAATATGGGATGCTACAGGGACAGATATTGTTTGGTATGCATTTATGGAATATAAATGTTTAAAAACACAACATAGTTGTGAATTAAATGGATCCAAAGAGTAGGAGATGAAGTTTCCCTGCTCAGTGGAGATTCTGTGTAACTATTCATTGTGCACAGAAGGCTGGAGAATAGCAGGGTCCCGAGACCCCTTCCAATGAGAAGGGATAACAAGGACTTAAACTCTGTCATCATGGGACTTACGAGGGCAGGCGGGATGGGATGTAAGTGGGCACATTTGCCACTGACATTGTGTGGCCCAATGGAGTATTTCACTTGCTAGCTCCTCATTATGCTATCTTTTAAAAAAATATATTTTATTTATTTTTTACAGAGAGGAAGAGAGAGGGATAGAGAGTTAGAAACATCGATGAGAGAGAGACATCGATCAGCTGCCTCTTGCATGCCCCCTACCGGGAATGTGCCCGCAACCAAGGTACATGCCCTTGACTGGAATCGAACCTGGGACCTTTCAGTCCGCAGACCGACGGTCTATCCACTGAGCCAAACCGGTTTCGGCTCATTATGCTATCTTGTTGCCACTGCCTGGGTATGGTGACCCAATGGCTTGATGAGGTCTTTCTCTCCAGGTCTTAATTTCACTATATCTCAGAGTCTGCAGGCAAGCTCAGAGTGTCCCAGAGCAGGTTGTCATTAGGAGAAAATACAGCGGCCCCTCTACCCCCACCTCCCTAACCCTGACCCACAGCCATTGCTGAGCATAATGGCCATGCACAGGATACATTTAGGAGGCCTTCTTTTGGAAGCGTACCACTGCTTTTGGACTTTGTCAATTATAGTAATTCTTACATTTGTCAGCAAGGGAAATTTTGTTGTATGTGTAAGGTGAAAATCTTAGGTGTAAATCTAACAAAACACTTATAGAACGTCTTTGCTGAAAACTACAGAATACTGGTGAAAGAAATCAAAGAACTAAACACAGAGAGATAAGATTAGAAGGCACACATAGTAAAGATAGGTTTAGTGTAAACATATCTGTACTAAATGTATGTATCCGATTTTGCTGCCATCTTATTTTCCTTAAATACTATACCAGAAATGACCTTGCGATCACTAAATCCCAAGCTTTCAGTTTAAAGATGTAGGTAACAAGGCCAAAAGCTGTGAGTGACAGTTTCCCCAGGGTATTTGGGAACCAGGAATAGGCGACTTATGTCTTGATTCTCAGTTCAGTCTCCTGAAATTCTCATCAGGTTTCCAATTTCCTAGCCTGGCAGTAATAAACAATCTACTCTGTACTCTCGTTTGACCATCTCATATACTTAAATGTTTAGTAATTTGTTGAATGGATACCTGTTTCCCGGTCCTTATTCCTGTCAGTGTGTGTTGGGGTGAGATGGGGTGCAGTTGGGATGTGATGCACTAGAAATACGCTATTGGGCACAGGGCTGGGGTTTATGTAACCTGGCAACTCACCCTTCACGTCTTCCAAAATGCAGTTCGTGCCATAAAAAATTATTCCTTTAACAGACTTATTTAAAATGACTACCTTTTTCCTGTTTACAAAGTATTTACACTGTTCTTTTAATTGGATAAGAGCAGCTTTTCCCCCTGCTTTTAAATAGAAAGGATTCATGTTAGAGAGAGCCTCTTGTCTTTCCATTGTCCTCTTGCCTACAGACTCCATTAGTTGTCATCTTCTCTCTCTCACTAGAACATGCTGCTCATCAGAGTGATGAAGAATATGAAACATAAAACTCTATTTCCCCACACCACAAATCAAGCCTTCCAGAAGGACGTGACTGTGCCCCAGTTCTATCTGTTGAATTTTTCAGCAACTCAGTCCTCAAACCATTTTTATATTTGGTTACATTATGAGCAGCACAAGGCTAATTGACACTAATGATTTCAGCTCCTATTTATTTGTCCATTATTTCATTTTGACTTTCTTTTTCCCTTTCTATTTTTATCTCCCTCCTCCACTCCCACCTCCTCACACCTCTCCGCTCCCCCACCGCCAATGTGAAGTTCCAAGGACATCTCTTGATTTCAGAGTTCAGAGTTCCACAGCTCAGAAGGTAATCACCTCCCAGATCCCTGACATGGGGTGTCCCTTGGTGTCTGGAATTCACATCCCTCGTTCGTTGCACAATTTGGTTAGGGATCATTTCACAGTGGCTATCTGAGTCTGGCAAATACATGCTCACACAGATACACAACATTCACAAACAGATATCTCTAGTTAAATATTCATGATGCTCAACATTATCCCAGGGTTTTTCCTATAAAGAAATGGCCAGCACTCTCCTTTAAGGCCAGCATTACCTTATGGAGAGAATGCTTAGTAGCATAGTATTACATACATTGGTTGATAGGTGGCCTTGGGGAAAGAGACTAGTAAAAATAAATTAACACAGAGTGGATTTAAAAGAGGAAAACAGGACAGGAGAGCTTTGAAATTGGTGATAGATGGTATCATACATTTGGATTGGCCTCCCTTGGAGTCAGTCTGAATACTGTGCTAAAGCTTTGTCTCATGGTTGTTCATTTCTGAGAGAATGGAGTTGACCTGTCGGAAGATATTCAATGGCAATTATTTCAGTTTAATCAAATGGAAACCAACTTTGAACAGGAAATAAATTCATCTTTCTACTTCTCTGCATTATATTTCAGACATATGGGATGTTCAGATGCTACTATTTAGTGATCTTTACAAAGAAAAACGTGCGACCTTTTAATTCAACCTTTTCTTTCATCTCAACCCAGATAGAGATGTCCTCCTATGGGAATTAAATCCAGTATGTCATGTGCCAACACAAGGATGGAAATTTAGAATTCTCTTTGTGGCCAACAAATGACAAGTGGCCTAAGGAAAATAGATCATTAGAATGGAAGGAGTCACATTACGATTCTGAATTTCACCCTGATGGGCCCACACAGACTGCAGATTTCCCTACCCTGTTCTCCCCCACTCCTGTGGAAAGTGGTGTACTCTGGGCTAGAACAGGCAGCAACAAATAATTTAAATGAAATTGTGAACTATCTTATCAGACCACTTGTTCACCACCACATTAATAGAATTTAAACAGAAGGTCACACATTGGCTTGTAATAGAGAATGCTTAACTATTGACATAGATATTTCATGGAGAATAAGGTGCATATTTACTTAGATGTTCAGTATACATGTACTAGTTATTGTTGCTATACTAACTCATTCATTCAATCAAATGCTCACCAGTGATAGGCACTTTGGGGAATTCTGGGTACTCAAAAGTGAATACAGATCTCTAATCTCCAATTAGTTCATGATCAACTTAACAGCACAATGTTTTGGAAAAACATTGGAGAGGATAGTTAAAAACTAAAATGAGAGACTAAAAGTATAAACGAATGCCTCATAATAATTAATAAAACATAGATATTTGGAAAAGATGGGTTATAGGAACAAATTTCTGAAGAAAGGAAGAAAACAATATATGTTAGCAAAATTGATAGTTTATTTCTTCTTTTCTTTATGTTTTTTCTTCTGCTTTCTTTACATTAGGAAGGTTTGTAGTTATTTTCTAAAATCGTGATTGGAAACCTTCACTAGTTTTATTTTCATTTAGAATGCAGATGAGGAAATAAATTTACTTTTGATTACAGCTTTAGTTACACAGACTTTAATCTGTAATACTTATGTATTATTTTTTCTGCTATTGCACTTTTAATTTCCTCTTTCACCAAATAGTAATTTGCAAGAGTATTTTTAAATACATAAAAAGATTTTTTTCATACATTTTTATTAGTTTCCTGTTTTAGAATGTGGTCTAAGTGAATTGTAGCTGTGAGGCCCTGGGTCACCTCTTGCTTAATAAATACAAGAGAATGTCGGATCTTAGTCATCTTTTCTAACACTGTATTTTTAAAGAATTATTTTCATGACTATTTGCTTCCTGATTTTTGAAATATAGACTTCATTTTCTTCTTCTTTCTTTTTTCTTTTGTGATTTGGGACATAGATGCCATGTTTTAAATTTCACCAGCAGTTAGCTATAACTTTAAAAATAAATATTGCATTAGGCTAATTAAGATTTTAAATGGAAGACATCTTCTCCCTTTATGAAATACGAGAATATTTTTTTTAACTTTCTACTGCATTTCTAGGTGAATTAACCTGTTAATATCCTGTGATTTTAAATATGTCTTCTAGTGCAGTTTATTTATCCTCAATATTTGCAGAAAGTACTTGGATATTTTTACATGTTTGGTCATTTTAGTGTTAGTTACAAATCTTAACCCATCATGAACTCACTATTTGTCTCTTGATTTTCTTGATGATTCACAGACAAGGTCCTCAAACTGGGGTCTGTGAGTTAAATCCAGCTGCTACCTGATTGTGTTGGACCTTGAGCTAAGAATAGTTTTACATTTTTATATGATTTTTCAAAAATCAGAAGATGAATAATATTTCATGGCATATGAAAATCCTGATAATCAAATTTCATTTTTCAAAAATAAAGTTTTTTTAAAAAATTGATTAAGGTATTGCATATGTGTCCTTATCCTCCGACTCCCTTCCTCCCCCTGCCCCCGTTCATGCCCTATCCTCCTGGTGTCTGCATCCATTGGTTATGCTTAAATGCATGCATACAAGCCCTTTGGTTGATCTCTCCTCCTTCCCCACACCCTCCCCTACCTTCCCTCTGAAGTTTGAGCCTGTGATAGATGTTTCTCTCTCTCTGGATCTGTTTTTGTTCATCAGTTTATGTTGTTCATTATAATCCACAAATGAGTAAGATCATGTGACATTTATCTTTCTCTGACTGACTTATTTCACTTAGCATAATGCTCTCCAGCTCCATCCATGGTGTTGCAAATGGTAGGAGTGCTTTCTTTTTCAAAACTAAAGTTTTATTGGCACACAGCATTGCTCATTCATATGTGTTGTGTTGTGTCCTGTCCTGTTGTGTCATGTTGTGGTGTAGTGTATTGCATTGTATTGTCTTGTATTGTACTTTATTGTATTGTATTATGCTATATTGTAATGTATGTATTATACTGTACCATATTGCACTGCATGGTACTCTATTGTATTGTAATGTATTGCATTGCATTGTGTTTATTGTATTGTACTGTACTGTATTGTACTGTGGTGTATTGCATTGCACAGCATTGTGCCGTACTGCACTATACTGTTGAGGACTGCTTCCACATTATGCAGCAGAGTTCATTAGCTGCAGTGGAGACCTTGAGACCCACAGAGCCTGAAATACTTATTGTATGTCTCTTCATAGGACACGTTTGCCCAGCCCTTATCTAGACCAGTGATTTGAGCCTTTTTTCTAGGAGCACATATGAAGGACAATCTAGATGATATTGTGTAAGGACCCAGTCCCCTCCCCAAGTGTGCTTGTAAGTGAAGCATGAGGCTACCTATAATTGCCAGAGATGTCGATGGTGTGTGAATAATGGTGTTCATCGAGGCTATGCATGGAGCGATGAGGCTGGATTCTATGATTGGAATATTTTCATCGCTCTTGATCAAGCAAGTCAGAACATAAGGGGATGTGAGTGCTCCTAATCTGGGATAACCTTAAACCTTTCCTCATTCATTGTGCTTTTACAGAGTCCTTGGAAACTCAGTTGCTCTGTTGTGATGAATGTTTCTCATACACCTCTCCCACCTCAAGAGGAAGGTACAATTGTTACCACAAAGCTGCTTCTCAGGTGCTGGCTTCAGGAGAGCCACTGGGAGGCAGGTTTCTGCAACATGACCAATCAGAACCTATCTCTGGGGTGTCTGCCTCTTCATTGTTCCATTAAAGAAGATCATGATGAAAAGTGTACAAATATCAACACACTCCTGAAGATCTGTAAACAGGGTAGGTCCCCATCCTTGTCTAACCCTGGTCAAGAAATCACAATACAATGAAGAACCCTAGTACTCTGAGCCCACTCAGGTCACCTGCCCTCGTCCCCAAAGGCTGGGAGGAGTTAGGGGTGGTGGGCACCTAGAAAACTTCTCTAACTGAAATTCTTATGTGCTTGCTAGTAATCAGAAGCAAGAACAGTTTGAATCTGACTACAAGGCAGCATTTTCACCAATATTCAAGCCCAGGCAAACTGTGTAAGGTGGTAGTGATAACATTCAAGCCAGACATGAAATTGTGATTACATCTCGGTGATTCCACAATGTATGTAATATTTACACCAGAGAACAGATATAGCATGTAAGTTAGTTATGCTCATATTTTCTTCTGCAGAAGGCGACTAGACCTGTGCCTTACTGATTCTTAGTACTTCTGCTTCTAAATAGTTCCACTAAATATCACATTGGTAACGGCTATGAAATACATTGATGTATATTCTGAGAAGCTTTCTTTCAGAGTATTTTGAATTCTTCTTCATTGTCTTTTGAATTAAATGAGAGTACTTTGCTTGGCGTATTTTGACTTGAAAAGATATTTAGAATCTCATGTCTTCTTTATGAATTGAGAATCAAATATTAAACATAATTTCTTCTCTTATAAGTATGACCTATATCCAAATAATGAAGCTAAAGTATTTACTGGGCCACAGCTTGAATAGAGTTTCAGGTCATAATTGTGAAAGTTATCCAAAGTGGAAATAAATAATTCCAGTCTTGGACTTCCTCAATGCTGCATCTATTTCAATGCCACATAGAGCTGAGAACCTCAGCTCTTGACATACTCAAGTTGTGGTCTAACCAAATTCTTTAAGAGCAATGCTTCCATAATTTAAAAGAAAGATAAGATGTTTGCCACACCACACCTAGGAAGTCTAGTTTGCATCATCATCATCAATATTAAAACAGCTGCCATTTGTGGGCATTTATCTGTATCAAGCACTTTGCATGCATTGTCTTAATAGATTTTAGCAACTTGACTGACACCTGTTTTAAGTGAGAATGCTGAGACTCAGAATAAGTAAATTATCCAAAGTTAACACCGCTGGGGAAGGAGGAAGCTGAGGTTTTAGTCTAAAATGTCTGATTCCTTAGTCTTAACATCCACCCAGCAGGTATGCTTGTTGTAATTGTAACAAGCATGGTCCTTTCCTAACCTACCTCAAAACAAACTTGTCCTGATTATTTGGGATAGATAAAAAACAGAAATCAATGAACTTCTTACTACTGTTTACATTTGAAAACAAGTGCTTAAGGTTGATCTCACCATTGGCCAGCTGGCTCGTCCAGGGCCATGAAGTTTAAGTGCTTCTGGCAACCATTTTAAATTTTAAATACCCAAAAGATACCCACATTTTCATTGATAACTACCACATTTTCATATCGTCAAGGATGAGGTCTGTTACATCAGGCAATGAACGTTAGTTGCCACTGAAGGGCCAACTCATAGGAGCCAAGGGCCTTACCAGCTCGGCTGTCTTTGATTCCCAGGAGAAACTGACTCCATTGTTAGCACAGAGAACTGGGTGCTCAGACGGGTCAAGGAATCTTCTGGAAGCCACTGAGCTCATAAGAAACATAGTTGGAATTTGGATCCTGTAGGTGTGTTTATTCTAAAGCCTATGCTCTTCTGACTGGAATAAGAAAATATTACCTTGAGTTTATAAGAAATGAAAAAAAAAAGATGATTGTTGACATGATGCACTCATCTCTACTGTTAGAAGGACTTTGGTCCAAGAGTATCCTCTGAATTGTGGGTTTTCATCTTGGTTTATGGTGAAACATATTTTGAATTAATTTTGAGTTATTTAATAAGTAATAAAATAAAATTACAAATAGCAAAAGCTTCTCTTTTTTTGCAAGTATGAAGTTGTTCAAATGGGTTCAGTTTTCTTTGTTAGGAATCCTGAATAACCTGAACTCAGCATTAACCAAACCCTATGGCTCCTTAATCACAGAAACTATATTTTATTTATTCTTTATTCTCAGCATTTTACATGGCTCCTCACTTTTCATTTATATTTAAATATTTTTGGTAAATTTAATCACAATTCTGTTAATTTTAAGGTATCTGAGATGAGACACCTGGATCTGATGGGAAATTAACAATATGAAATGATGCTTTAACATTCTAATCCCAGAAGTAATTTAGGGAACTGATACCATTATATTAAAACACTAACTGGCTTAGAGATTCTTTGCTGTATTAAAAATGTGAACAGAAACATGGAGGCACTTTGTTTCATAAATGACAAGAAATAAAAACAGAGAGAGCTTATTTAGTTTGAAATTGCATTGATCCGTATCTCTTTTTATAATATATTAGTTTGAGTACAAAACTAACGTTTCTTTGTTCAATTACAGAAAGAAGGAAAGAGAAAGCATACAGTTAGACTTTCAATATTGAAGTTCTGGTATGAGCTTCAAACCTACTGCCTTACATTCACCATAGAAACAGCATTCCCAGGGACAATTTGAGAGCATTTTACAAAAATTACTTAAAAACGCATTGCATTTAAAAATCTATTGCCTTCTCTGTCTATTTTAAAGACATTTTCATTTATCTTTACAACTTTCTTGTTTAAAACAATAAAATGGTGTTTTATACAGTTTGAACCAGAAAGCTTTCTGAAGACATAACTTTATTTGACAGGAGCTATATACATTTCTTAATTTTTATCACAAACATGTATAACATATCTTCAACTTGTTTAATCCCAATACTGAGAAAAACCCTTATTCACTACTATAACAAACTATATATAAAAAGATAATAAATTTGTAAGTACTCCATTTTTCTTTTGGATTTGCAGAAATTATTTCCTTTTCATGCTTCCATGGTGAGACATTTACTTTTACTACCTTGTTTCTCTAGTCCTTTCTTTCTTTCTTTTTTCATTATGCATACACTGAATGGAATAGTCTCTTTACTGTGACTATTGACCCACCAGGCCTGGAGGACCTGATGTTGGCCCACAAAGTTTTAAACACCACCCTGGGTTTATTGGGAATCCATACGGGCCAAGCCATGGCTTCACCACTAAAGGCAATTGTCAACTCCCTGGGGAGAGAGGACAAAATGATGCACAGACAATGGCACCATGGAGAGCTGCATGACCCTGTGAGGCCAGAGCCGGAGGTGCCCTGTGCTTGGAGGCTGGGTCTCTGGAAGAGGGCAGGTGTGGGAAGGACTACAGCCCCTGAAGCACGAGCATGGCCCTGGGCCACACAGACTTCCTTCACTGGCCACCCTTCCTGTCTGCGGCAAAGTGATGCAGACGGTGACTCTCATGTTTCTTCTTCATCCTCACATGCACGGGGGCTGGTGACAAGACTGCTATTTCCTGAGTGTCTTTATATTACTGAATTTAAGAGGGAATTGTGAAAAAAGCAGGACCCGTGAAATATGTTGATTAGCAATTGAAACCGAGCTTCCAAAGAGGAGCCCTGTTTGGTTCGTTTATTTGGGCGGTTGTTTTCCTTTGCAGATTCTTTTTTTAAGTTTATCTTTATTGTTGAAAGTATTACAGATGTTCTCTTTTCCCTCCATTGACCTCTCCAAGCTGCATTGTGCCCCTCGTCCCCTCCCTTGCCCCCGCCAGGCTTTCACTAAACAAAAGTCTATATCGATGGTCTTTGCTGCTTCTGGAAGTTTCTTCCGGACTCGGAGATGAGAACCCAGGAAGATGGAAAGGGACCCACATGTCTCCATGTCTCCAGAATCTTGAAATCATGTCTCCAGCTTCGTTAAGAATCTCTATTTCTTCCCCCATAGAACAACAAAAGAACATGTGCCCATAGTAAAAAAAAAAAAAAAAAGAACTTTTGCCAGCAATTTCTCTAATAAGGTAATTTCACCAGATCAGATGTCTGACAGGAGTGAATACTATTACCTGGGGACCTTTGGTTGAGTGGAGGCATTCCTAGACTTTGACTTTTCTCCCAGTGATTAAACTTAAAAGTATGAGCTCAGCCAAATGTGTAGATCTGGAATTCACTAAATTACTTCCTCTGACTTCCTTACTTCTCCGTCAGTAATAATTTGATGATAATTGAGCTTTTTATAATTGAGCGGCATACAAATATATCTTCTGAGCATATTTGTACCTACGAAAATACGCTTTCACCTGAACAGCAGAATGCGTATGTGTGATCATGCCACATATTTGCTCCAACCCACTCAATTAGAAAAATGCGATAAATAAGTCAAATAAGAAAAATGCGATAAATAAGTCGGTTCTGGTGGAATCACACTCCCAACTCCAGGGAAGGAGGAGGAGAGAACCCAATTGTGATTAATAATGCTCATTACCCAGTCACTCCCCTTATACTCAGATCTCAGCATTCCCTCATATAAGAAATGAGAGAAAAATAAGGGAGTGAAATATGGAAAAAGCCCATAGTTCAGTACATGTCTGAAGCTGGGTATAACTGTGTTATTTAGGTAACTTTTGGCCCCCTCCTCTGGGCTTACAGTACAGACCTAGCAGCAGACATACAGTAACTGAATTGTTTCAACTTATCCAAATAGCATTGAAATGGACTTAATTGTTCCACGAGAGGAAAACCCACGTGTCTCCAGAGACTATTAGTGTCATTTAAAGGGCTAAATGTATCATAAAACCTGTCTTTAACCGAATAAAATTGTGCAGACCAACACAATTTTAGCTAATGTTTTCCACATTTTGTGAAATGAAAAAAAAAAGTGAGAGAAGAAAGGAAGGAAGAAAAAAAGAAAAAGAAAGAAAGAAAGAAAGGAAATATTGGTTGTAATATAAGTCTATTAGGTCACTAAATTATTAGGAACATTTTGACTCTGAAGAACTTCAAATAACTTTTTTAAAAATTAAAAGGACTTTGCAGCAAGGTGCTTATAAGGTCTATTTGAATAAAAAATTCCCCAATTCCACCATATAAATTTAGCCTATTATGTTTCTTTCATACCTCGGATTTCAACAAAAATGAACCCAAACTTACAGAAGGAGTAGATTCAAACCACTTCCACTTTGTGTTTTCAAGACAGGAGTGAACTTTGTAGCTGGTTTCAGTGGCACTTTCTTTTCATTTTATTTTATTTTTTTGTTCTGGGGAAATACTTCCCCACCGTCTTTTTCTTATTGTTACATGTGTTGTACCTGCTGAACGTGCACATGGCTTCCTTTTGAGTAAAGTAAATAATGGCACAGCTCTTCCCAAACAGAAAAAGGTAGAGAAAAAGGTTTAAGCGTTGCTTTTATTCCATCCAAGAGACAAAAGAATATTTCTTTTTCTTAAAAGGAGTCAGAGGATAATGGGAAAAAATCAAGAGCAGAGACAAATAGTGAATCAAACCTCAATTGAAAGAACAAATCTTTCTATTTATCTGTCTCATCTTTTCACTGGGGTTGTATATCAATGATCAAGGAAGCTATTTCAAATAACTTCTGCTAACATAATTGTTATTTTATAAGTTTAGTTGCCATGGTAATGCATGAGGTAATCGTCTATTACCATCAAAATCCCTTAGTTTTTCATACCTAGCTAGCATATTATTTTTCCCCTTTTTTTCTTCATTAGTCCCCCATGATCCAGGAGGAAAAGCAAAACATAAAACTGTGTCTGTATGGTTCCATTCTTCTGGAAACTCTCTGAATCGGGACCTAATTACCCACATGTGGGAGCTTTTCCTGTAATGGCAGTTTGAGATTTTCTTGCAACTGCTGCTGGTACCATCGGGTCCTTATAAACTGCGCATGGGTGGAAACAATCGCAATGTCTTCATTGTTCGTTAAGATACGAGCATGCAGTGCACAGTTTCCAGAGAGAGGGACCCCATGGCAGGTCATCCTAACGAGCGTGCAATGCACAGTTTCCAGAGAGAGGGACCGCATGACAGGTCGCCCAGACAGAAGGATGCCCACACTGGAGCAGGCAGGCTGGGCTGGGCCTGGCCTTACGTCCCAGGGAAGAGCAGCCTGACCAAATTCAAAAATAAGCAAGTCTTTGTGGCAAATGCCATTGTTCTCAGTAACTGGCTGCCGAGAGCTGGAAACCTAGGATTATCATAAAATCATGTCAGGAGCATGACAGACAAGGAAAGCAGATGTTTTGGGCTCTTGTGCTTTCATGAGGGATATGCACTAGCTGGGGACTGGACCCGTGGCACAGCCATGCCACAGTAAATGCGACCTTGCAGGAATGACCCCAGAGTGGGCACAAGAAGCCCAGGGCTGCTCCCCTAGGCAGCTGGGAGGAGGGTTCCTAAAGGCACTGACATGTGGGGTCATCTAGACCAGAGCCCAAGCACCCTTGGCCATCAGTAGGGAGAAAGGACTCCTGTGGCTGGCAGATTGGACTGGATTCCTTCTGCCAGTCTTCCCAGACTCTCCTCCACCCAGTGAATCCCTAACTGAGGACTCACCTCCAGTGTCCACACCATCTTCGTTCCCACAGCCCGCATGGTGCAGATCTTGTCTCTGCTGCTGCTCTTCCTCACACCCAGCTCCTCTGGCTTCTCTTCCCACCCTTCTGAAATCAGGATTTATCTCCCACATTCATCCCACCAGCCAGTAAGCAATTCTGGTTGTCTCGCAGGCCTCGGTCCCTCTCCCCCAAACATTGTTGGGCTTGTACCGCATTGTGTTTCCCATTATTCTGTCATATTTTAGGGGGAGAAGACAGCGTCTCTCTCCCTTCCCCGCCTACGAGCCCCTGGAAGTGGGGCCCAGGTCTTACTCACATGTGGATCTCCCCGCAGGTTTAGCACAGTGTTTGTAACCGCCTGGCAGACAGCTTTTCATTTAGGAAAGAAGGAGTCGGACTCAAAGCCCATCCTCAAGTGTGGGTTAGAATAGTTACCACACTCAAATTTCCAGAGAGGACATAGGTGATGTCCTGTTCTTCTCAGAGTATCTGCTCCCATATCCTGCGCAGCAAACCCTGAACTCAGACATCAGTTTTCATCTTGTTTGCTATTATCTAGGGAATCACATGTTTTTCAAATTGCAGAATTTAAATATATACTTGCCTTGAATGAAGTCCCTCTCTTTGCCTATTTAGGAAAAGACCCAAATTCCACTATTCCCTATGCTCTCATAGATTTTCCTTGATATATATCATGGAAAGGATTTCTGAAAGCTTCTGAGAAACACGTAATAAATTTGGTGCTTCTCCTTTTCTTATGGTTTTGTGTTATATTTAGAAATATGATACTTCTGTTTCATTTTTACATTCCCATAAGAATGGCATGTAAATAGTTGGTAAGTACTTACTGAATGCAAGAAGGAAGAAGGAAGGAAGGAAAGAAAGAAGGAAGGAAGGAAGAAAGGAAAGAAGGAAGGAAGGGAGGGAGGAAGAGAGAGAAGAAGGGGAGGGAGGGAAGGAAGGAGGGAAAGAAATAGGTCATCCTTTCTGTTTTCCTTTAATTGCTGATCAGGCACAGAGTTCCTCCTCTTGGCTTCAAGGCCCAGCAAATGGCTTTATATTCTGAGTTTCAGTGCAAGTATAAGGGTTATGAGGAACTTATAAGATAAGTTACTAAAGAAGAAGCTCAAAGGATCCATATTTTAAAATGAAACTATTACAATTATGGCCACACACTACTGTGGGCAGATATAATAACTTTCCTTTCCATCTCATTGATTTCAGGCATTTGAGGGCTGGCTATGCACAAAAGTACATTTTCAATTCACAGATGTCCAACCTGCATTTCTTCACTTGTCATTGAGCTACTTTCTTCACAAATGGTGTTTGGTAGCATCCTTCTCTCTAATCGCTTTAAATTAAAAAGCAATTAGATGCCCGCTAATTTCAGATTAGATTCTCTGGGTCAGGACCACAGCGGCTGCCGAATGATTAGAAGTGTGCTTTACACATTTCCTTCCAGGATCAAACAGACCTCCCGAGAGCAGGAGGCCCTATGGTGACAAGGTGACCCCAGGGGAACTTTATGGTGGGTTACCCCAGATGAAGCCACCAGTTTTTTTGCTGTACATTTGTGACGATTCCAGGTGTGGCTGGTACTCTGAAGTCATCATTTGGCATCTCCAGTACATGATGCCCGGCAACTCACAAAGCTCAGTGTATGAGGAATTAGCACCATCATGCTTTCTTTGTAAAACAGTTTGCAGTTTACAAAGGGCTTTCTTCAATTTACAGGGGGCTTTGTTTTATTTATTTTTCTTCTTCTGAGATTGAGCTTCAAAAATATCACAGTTTGGGGTGGGTTATTACTCCCCCATCTTACAGATGAGGAATGGGAGGAGATTTGGGGACCTGTGCAAAATCTTTGGTTGATCACAGTGCGAGAGTGACAAATCAGGTCATCTATTCCATGATTGTGCTTTTCAGTGTGCCTCATCATTCAATACAAATGGAATTTTCTGTGTTTACAGATCCCGTGATTCATTCTCACACTACTCAAATTTCTCATTAACCTCGGATTTGTCAGTTTTGTCCCCAATCTGAGAATCATGACCTGAAGACAGCGGTATATGTTGTCTCTGTGGTTACCTGGGACAGCGGTTGGGGCAGCTCTTCCTTATCTCACTGAGATCTTAAGGAACAGGAGAGCAATTTGGGCTGCATCTGGACTTTGTGAGCCTGTGGGCATCATTCATCTCAATCACAGTGGATCCCTCAAAGGAGTTGATCTGCCCAAGTCACTTACCCGCCAGACTCTGCAGCTGGTCCACAGAGTGTCACTTTTACCAGTATGTCCTTCCTGCCAGTTTCTATGAAGAGTGTCATTCAGTGAGTTGATGTCATAAATACTCTTTCATTCAAATAGCTTTTCATGGGAATTGCCCATAGCAAACTAGCACATTGGTGTAGATGAGTCACCCACACAACTTTCTTATTCCAAGGAAATAGTGCAAGCTTGTTGGGGCACGATTTCCCTCTCAGCACAAAATGCCCATTGAAACAGCCCGTGTTGATTTGTTTTTATCTAGGTATCTCTGAATTGGTACCTGAATATCATACCAATTAAAAAATGAGATCAGAAATGTTATTAAAATATTCCTCCTACCTACAAATATTAAAAGTTAATGTTTTAAAAAGCTGTCATTTGGGACTGCACTGGAGACTTAAGATTCAGTATTAAAATTGATACTAATACAAGGGTGATATTCTAATTAAACTGGGGAACCTTCTGAGAGACCTTCAGGACATCCTTTCGGACAAAGCCATGGTGGCAGGGCAGAGGAAGAGGTGTTTAGGGGTGAGCAGGTTGGTGGTGGGAGGGTGCACAATTGAGGGTGAGCAGGTGGTGGTGGGGCAATTGGAGGCGAGCAGGCTGGCAAGGTGGGGCAGTTTGGGGCAAGCAGACCAGCACGGGGAGCAGTTGAGGGTGAGCAGGCCAGCAAGGGGGGACATGGGGGCAATCAGTGGCTGGGGACAATTGGAGGCAAGCAGGCTGGTGGAGGGGGGCATTTGGGGGTGAGATCAGGCTGGCAGGGGAGGGCAGTTGGGGGCACCAGGCCAGCAGGGGGGACAGTTGGGGGTGATCAGGTGGGCAAAGGGAGGAGGTTGGGGTCGATCAGGGCAGCAGTAGGGGGCGTTAGGAGTGATCAGACTGGAAAGGGGGCAGTTGGGGCAACCAGGCCAGCATGCATAGTGGTTAGGGACAAACAGACAGTTAGGCAGGTGAGTGGTTAGAAAGCAGTGGTCCCAGATGGCGAGAGAGGTGTCCAACTGCCAGTTTAGGCCTGATCACTGTGCGGAATTGGGCCTAAACTGGCAGTCAAATATCCTTTGAGGGGTCCCAGATTAGAGAGGGTGCAGTGGGATGAGGGATATCCTTCCCTGCACTAATTTTACTCACCGGGCCATTTGTTATTTAATAAATATCTTTAAACTCAAACCAATATTTCTTTTGACTTCTAAATAAAAACTTAAACATATTTTTGTATAAAAGTGAACTTTGAAGAAAACTGGAAGTACACAAAATATGAGTATAAATAAAAAGCTTTCATAATATAAACCTGCTAAAATATTCCTCTCTCTCTCTCTCTCTCTCTCTCTCTCTCTCCATATGTGTGTGTGTGTGTGTGTGTGTGTGTGTGTGTGTGTGTGTGTGTATATAATTTTTTTTAGGGTTTTTTTTTGTCTGGAGAATTTTGTATCCCAATTAACATTTCACAGGTATACTCTTTTTAATCAGTGATCAAAGCTTAGGTAACTAACTAGAGGCCTGGTGCATGAAATTCATGCATGAAGGTGGGTATTCCTCAGCCCAGTCTGTACTCTCTCAAATATGGGACCCCTCATGGGAAGTCGGACATCCCTCTCACAATTAAGGACTGGTGACTCCCAATCCTCACCTGCCTACCTGCCTGATTGCCTCCTAACCATTCCCCTGCCATCCTGATCACCGCCTAACCACTTCCCTGCCAGCCTGATCAACACCTAACTGCTTCCTTGTCGGCCTGATTACCTCTAACTTTCCTCCCCTGAAGGCCTGGTCACCCCTAACTGCCCTCCCCTGCAGGCCTGATTGCCCCCAATTTGCCTCCCATGCAGGCCTAGTCACCTCCAACTGCCCTCACCTACAGGTTTGATCACCCCCAACTGCCACCTCTGCAGGCCTGGTTGCTCCCAACTACCCTCCTCCGCTGGCCCAGTCACCCCTAACTGCTCTCCCCTGCAGGCCTGGTCCCTCCCAACTGCCCTCCCCTGCCGGCCATCTTGTGGGGGCCATCTTGTGTCCACATGGGGCGGCCATCTTGTGTGTTGGAGTGATGGTCAATTTGCATATTACCATTTTATTAGATAGGATTCCTACTTATGGATATTCAGGTTATTTTTAAGTTTTTGTGGTGATAAATATAACTGCAAAATATGTGTATATCATTTGTATGTTGTAAATATATTCATATTCATATATAAACATATACTTACAAAATATATTGATATAAATATATGGATCTATACTTATAAAATATATAATGTAGTATATTTATGAAATAATTTTCTCACTTTTGACTTGGCTGTGAAAGAAAACATAAAGTTTTATATATGTCATTTATGGATTTTGTTATAATTTCTTTGTGGCCTTTTAATTTTAGGTATAGAAGTTTATTTTCTGATCAATAGTATTTTTATTATGTGCTTTGGCTATCTTTCTAAAATATATTATCACCAATTCAATGGGCATAATGCATTTTGAGGCTGTTGCAATATTTCGTTGTTTGGAATGGTTTCACCAATTCTTACTCCACCCAGAGTAGAAACTCTCCTGCTCACTGCTCCCACACTGACATTGCATATATGATTGTACATTAGTCATCATTCTGTACTCACTTTAAGATTAAGGCATCTTTATCATAGGAGATTTGGAAAGTACCAGTGACCATAAAGAAAAAAATAGACTTGGTTGCTATCATCTGACCTCAGGAGGAATATTGCAAATGGTGCTGCTGTTTCACCTTCTGGCCTGCCTCTCTGCATTGGAACTTTATGTGCAAATTTTCATTCTTCTTGTGTTTACTTAACATCATTTGTGAGTATTTTTTACATCAGTGACTTTCGACCCATGTACTACAAGAATTTTTATAACAGTAATACCTGACTATTTAGTCAGGGGCACTGACCTCTTTTCCCTTAGATTGTCAAAAAAAAAATGACAACAGAAATACAACAATAGCTGTCCTGTGTGAATGAATCAAAATTATACCTATTTTTTCGGTCAATGAATTTTAGTCATTAGTTTACATGCCCCATGAGATGAAAAGGTTGCACAGCAGTGCCCTACATCTTATATAGCAGGGCCTCACATCACCTGTTACGGATGTCATTGCATTGTCGAGTAGGGTGGGAGTCCCTTTCTTCTGCACCAGTGTCCAGCCATGTTCCCACTTGCTATGGTCATCCAGGTCCCAGAGTGGGGACAACACAGAGCACAGAGTGAGAGCAAGAAGTAAACCTGAGTCATTCTAGGGTCTTAAGATAATTCTGGTGCATGCACTATCATTTTTCTCTATTTATATTTTTAAAAATTTATTTTATATTTCTGAGAGCCTTTATATAAATTAAAATTTTTTATTTTAATTTTAATATAAATTAAAATGAAATATGCCTTATTATTATTTCTTTTGACCAGGGAAAATAACTAAGATATCAGCTAGTCTAAAGCCTAAATGTTGTAATGAATTTAAGAATCCCTTCAGACAGTGTGAGTGCTAAGACTCAGGCTAATGCAAGGGAAGAAACTTTCATGTTCCCAGAGAAGGGTTGACCGAAACCATGGCATAAATGATGGCCTGGGGTTCTGAAGCACTCTATACAGTGAGTTGACTAAATTTGGTTCACATGTCGAATTGTACCATCTGTTGAGCTATATTCTATACTTTTCCAATTGGTCCTGCCTATCTAACCATGGGGAATCTATATTTCTGAGGAGTGAATCTCAAAACTATTCAGTAAAAAAACTGATGTTTCAAATTTCCTTACAACTTTGAATTTCTTTCTTACTATGGATATTAGATATATTTTTATTTAATATTTTCTTAACCAATTTCTCATTGAATACACTTTTGTTAGATGCCTGCTATTTCGTTTCTAGCCACCAAGGTCAGAACACATTTGTGTGCCTGCTGCCTTTAAAGGAATAGGCCATCTTGTAAGAAATAGAAACGGAAAAGTTTATCCCAGGACTTCTCTTCCTGTTGGCTCTGAAAACACATTACTTTATTTAATCTCTGAAGTGTCATTGCCCCTTCGAGCTTCAACTATTTGTTTCAGCCTCAATAATACAAAATAGCATTGTGGAATTTATTTCTCCTTTTTTATTATTTTATTTTATTTAGCATTTCATCTATCATTTTGCTGGCTGATCCACAATTTGCTTTCTTTTCTACGAGCATTTCATGTTTCATCTGTATAATGTCTTTTCGGTCCTTACCCCTCCCCCACCTTCTCTTGCTCATCCACCTAAATCATGTTTTATTTCTGTCCCAGAAGGCCTTATGGTAATTAAATAATGGTGTTTCTTCTAATATTTCTAGGAACACTTTATTATTTTATACTAGACATATTGGATGCTGTGAATTGAAATGGACTTGAGGCAATTGCTTACTTTCAATATTGGTCTGTCATTAGGTTATGTCTAAAGGACAAAATCAAGCGTATTCTGCTTCCTGATGTAGTAAATGTAATTGAAGTTAAGACTATTTGCTTGTCTATGAAGGCAGAGTCACGAGCCAGCAGAGAATATCTGGAGTTTTTTTCATGTAAAGAAAAAGGAGCAGGTACCAATAACGTAAGGGTATTTCACAAATGGAACCACCAGTTTTGTTTGAACAAAGTCAGAGACCGAGACCCACACATCAGACAATGGTGACCTTTGCATCTAATGACCATGCTTTTATTTTACACAGAAACAAAGGAGATCTGGGATGTGACCAGCAGCACGGTGAAGGGTCCACTTTCAGACACTAGGCCATTGAACCTTTCCACGCCTTGGTTTCCTCATTGGAAAAAATGGTTCCAACCTCTTCATCAGTCTGTCGTTAAGCTGCTTGAGAAAGTATCTGTCAAGCACCTGGCACTCGGAAACTTTTCAAAACATAGTTTCTTTTCTCCTGTACTTCACACTCCCCTCAAAGAGGAATGCAAACTGCAGGCTCACTTTCCTGTGGTTTTAAATGTTTTTAATAGCTGCAATTTACTTACATGTTTAGAGACTGACTTTTGATGTTCCTAAATATAAAGTTCCTGATTTAATGGACTGGAACACACACACACACACACACACACACACACACACACACACGCACGCACACGAGTTTTGATTACTCTTAATATTAGTGTTCAACACAGTGAGAATAGTTTGAAGGATGCTCTTAATTTTATTTGGACCATATTCACTTAAGTTCTTGAAGACCTGTCAGCACTGAATTAGGATTTGGAGATAGAAGCTCTGCATATGTTGAGAAATGATGTGGCAAAAGTCCCTATGAAAACAACTTTTGTCAATTTGTAAAATATTGAGAAAGATGAAAATGAGTTACTCCCCGAAGTCATTAATGAAAAGTTCAAGTCATATATTCTTTCAGGAAATAGTCCAAGAAAATGTGTAAGATTTTTTTTCTTAATGTTGACCGTGTAAACTACCCCCCCCCACCATGGTTGCTAAGAGGCTCACTGATGAAAACAATGCATAATTAAATGATTTTTTTTTGAAATATAATTTTTGGTATTCCTGCCAGGGTTTGGTAGCAGGGTTACGTTGGCCTCATAAAATGTGTTAGGAAGTATTACATCTTCTTCAATTTTTTGATAGAGTGAGAATGATAGTATCAAGTCTTCTTTGAATGTAATGGCTATTATCAACAAGACAAATAATAAATGTTGGAGCGGGTGTGGAGAAAAAGGAACCCACTTTTACCGGTGGTGGGAATGTAAACTGGTACAGCCACTATGGGAAAACAGTATGGAGGTTCCTCAACAAATTAACAATGGAGCTATTATATGACCCAGCAATCCCTCTTCTGGGTATCTACCAATAAAAAACTTAAAACATTCATTTGCAAAGATATATGCATGACAAAGTTCATCGCAGCATTATTCATGGTGTCCAAGACATGGAAATAACCAGTGTCCTTAGATAGATGATTGTTTAAAGAAGATGTGGTACAAGTATATAATAGAGTTCTTTCAGCCATAAGAAATTATGAAACACTATCATTTGCAACAGCATGGATGGACCTTGAGAATATCATGCTAAGCAAAATATGTTAGTCAGAAAAAAAATCAAGAACCATATTATTTCACTCATACGTGAGATCTAAAACTGAAAGCAACAAATGAACAAATAAGAAAAACGGACAAACAAAAACTGATAGAGTCAGACAGTGGTATTGTGATTACCAGGGGAAAAAGGAGTGCGGGGTAGTGAAGGGTAAAGGGGGCCAAATATATAGTGATGGAAGATGATTTGACTTTGGGTGGTGGACATAGAATGCAATATACAGATCATGTATCACAGAAATGTACACTTGAAACCTATATAATCTTATTAACTAATGTCACCCCAAATAAATTTAATAAAAAGAAATATAATTTGTAAAATATAAATGAACATATAAAGCCTACTACAAGTATTGTTTGCTGCAATAATTAACAGAACCCTTCTATTGTTAAATTTATCTCTCTTTTCCTATGTGTGCATATTTAAAACTCTTAATATTACTTTTATGTTTCAAGACTGTAAGCCCTGAGAAATATTTTTGAAATATAGTACAGTTCACAGGTAAACTAGAGGTCTGGTGCACGAATTTGTGCACTGGTGGGGTCCCTCAGCTTGACCTGTGCCCTCTTGCAATCAGGGTCCCTTTGGGGGTTGTAGTAGTGTGTGAAGTGGCAGATGGCTGGGGAGAAGCCCAAGCCCAGGCCGGGTGCTGTGCTGCTCCCACTCATCCCAGCCCCACTGTGTCTGCTGCTGCTGCCACTCAGAAGTACTGCCGAGGAGGTGGGAGAGGCTTGCACAGCCACAGTTGAGCTTACCAGTTATGAGCCTGGAGTCTGGCACCTATTGGTCAGCTGAGTGGCACTCCTGCTGTTGGAATACACTGACCACCAGGGACAGCTTCTGCATTGAGCATCTGCCCCCTGGTGGTCTGTGCACATCATAGCGACTGGTCAAATGGTCAAATGGTTGCTTAGGGTTTTATAAATATAGATGATATATAAAATAACTTTAGCATATTCAAGAGTCAATAAAAGTGACAGTTACCATCTAGGAAGTCTCTTTTTATTTTCATTAGTTTTTTTTCTACCTTTTTGGAGATGTAATTGGTATAAATTAAGTTAATGGTGTACAATGTGATAAATATAGAAAAATATTTACCACAATAAAGTTAGTTAACACATAATTACTATTGTTGTTGCTCTGGGAAGTATAAGATCTCTCATAGCCACTTCAAATGTACAACATAGTACTAATGACTATAATCACCATGATGCATCTTATGTCCTTGAAAATTATTCTTCTCATAACTAAAAGGCTATACTCTTTCATCAATATCTCCCTTCCCTGCCCACATGGAAGCCACCATTCCACTCCATTTATATGAATTCAAGTTTTTTAGATTCCACATATAAATAGGATTGCACAGTATTTATTTTTCTCTGTCTGACATTTTTCACTTAATATAACACCCTCAACATCTACCTATGTTGTGGTAAATGGAAAGTTTCCTTCTTTATCATAGCCAAATATATTCACACTAGAGGTCTGGTGCATGAAATTCGTGGACTCAAGAGGGTCCCTCAGCCCAGCCTTCACCCTCTCATAGTCTGAGAGGCCTCGGGTGATGTCTGACTGATGACTTAGGCCTGCTCCTTAGCACTGTCACTTCTGGCTGAACAATGCTCCCTCTGTGGGAGTGCACTGACCACCAGGGAACAACTCCTGTGTTGAGTGTTTGCCCCTGGTGCACAGTGCGTATCATAGCAACTACTCTACCAGTCGACTATTTGCCCCCTGGTGGTCATTGCATGTCATAGTGAGCAGTTGAGCAATCTTAGCATATCTTTAGCATATTACGCTTTGATTCGTTGGACGGGACAACTGGAATACCGGACACTTAGCATACTGGGCTTTTATTGTATAAGATTTTATAATCCATTCATCCATTGGTGGACATGTAGGATGCTTCCATGCGTTGGCTATCTATATATATAAAAGCCTAAGTGATCGAATGACTGAACAACTGGTCACTATGACACACACTGACCTCCAGGGGACAGTTGCTCAACATAGGAGCTGTCCTCTGGTGGTTAGTGAGCTCCCATAGCTGAAGCACTACTCAGCTGACTAATGAGTACCAGACGCCAGGACTCACAGCTGGCAATTGCAGCTGCAGTGGCTCCACCTCCATGGCAGCACACTACCGGGCAGTGCAGCAGAGTGGGGATGAGTGGGAGCAGGGTGGTGTCAGCTTCCACTACTACATCCCTTGGGTTTTGGTGGAAACTGGCAGTTCGATATCCCCTGAGGGGTCCTGGATTTTGAGAGAGAGCAGGCCAGGTTGAGGGACCCTACCAATGCACTCAAGGCCTGCACCAGGCCTCAAGTTGTAAATAATGCTTGAACAAAGAGTGCAGATAACTCTTCAAGATAGTGATTTCTTTTCCTTTGGATAGATGCCCAGAAGTGGAATTGCTGATCATATTCTATTTATACATTTAATATTTTGAGTAACTTCCATACTGTTTTCCACAGTGTCTGCACTGATCTGCTTTCCCAACAATAGTGTACTAGGGTACCCTTTTTCCACATCCTCACCAACACTTGTTATCTCTTGTCTTTTTGAAAATAGCTATTCTAAACAGGTGTGAGGCAACAGATCATTGAAGTGTTGACTTGCATTTCCCTAATGACTAGAGATATTGAGCACCTTTCCACAAACTTGTTGGCCATTCCAATATCTTTGGAAAAGCATCTATCTAGATGCTTTGTCCATTTAATTTGATTGTTATTTTATTTGCTGTTGAATTGTATGAGTTTCTTATATATTTTGGATATTAACCACTTTTCTAATATATGCTTTACAAACATTTTCTTCTGTTTCATAGGTTGCTTTTTCATTCTGTATATTGTTTTGCTTGGTGCGTAGAGCTTTCTAGTTTAATGTAGTCTCACTAGCTGATATGTGTTTATGTTACTTGTACTTTTGGTGTCATATACAATAATAATAATAATAATAATAATAATAATAATAATTGCCAAGCCAATGTCAAGGTGCTTTTCCACGAAGATTTATTTTGGTACTTTCATGGTTTCAGGTTTTACATTGAAAGACATCATTAATAAAAGGTTAATTAATTTTGCCTAGAATTTGATTAACCCAAATAAAATTATAAGGTTTAGAATTGAATTCTTCTCTCTCCCATGCTTTCTGTACTTGAAAAAGTTTCTAAAAATATTCTCTTATTTTCTTACCTAATCCTTCCTTAAATACAGTAGCAAGTAACTATTTTATCTATTTCACAATAATATAAAAAATTTAGTTACATATTTCTCTTTATGATTTAAGTGATATTAGAATAAAGAATTCATTTTAGAATATTCAATATGTTCTTACATCAAAATTGTTATCCCTGCAAGCTCTAATTTTAAGTGAAACATTAATAATAATGCTACTTACATTTGCATAGCACCTCTACTTTCAAAGTACTCAACTATTATTAATTAGTTAATCTTTCCACTCACCCTGTGAGGTAGGTCAGCATACCCTTTATTCTCATTAGACCCAGAGGTTAAGTGGCTCGCCTGAGGACCCAAACATATAAGTTATATTTGAACTTGGAATTTGATTTCTGATATTTCCTGCAGATCACAGAACTCAGGAGCTCAATATTTAATAGACTAAACTATAGTCGACAAGAATAAATTAAAATAGGTTTTTAGCTGCTCAATGACAAAACAGTAAATATTTAAAGTTGACATTTTTTCCTACCCCTATCTTAGAGCTTTTATAAGAAAACTGTGGCCCATTTTGTAAAATTATAGTAATTTCAGAACAATTAGAAAATTAAACCAGTTTTCTGGTAGAAAGGTCATTTTGAGGAAGAGAGTGACCTGCTTCTTCTTTAATAATTGAGTTAACTGAAAATTGGAGTTTGCCAGGAGCCTTTGTAGTCATTTGACAATTTGACAATTCGCTCCCATCAAGAAGTAAGTTTGAGCAGGAGATGAGGTAGTGAATATTTGTTCATTAGCATCCTACCAACCCCCGCCCCTCTGTGGATACATGTTGTAGACAGGACAGTTGACCTCTCTGGACAGTGATATCAGAGCTGGAGTATGCTGGACGCCTACCCTCAGACTGACCAAGCCACCCGGCCTCTGTTTCTTCTGTTCGCACTTTTCCTCCTGCAGTTTTCCATCCTTTCAGAAAGAATGCTGCCAAGGCATTTCTCAGTCATTTAGCTGTGGTGGCTTTGAGGACCTGGATGAATTCCTTCCCTCCCTTAAATGCCTGTCTGCTTATCACCTGGAAATAATCACCAGTTTTTTGAAAAGTGAAAGTTTTAGTTTCACTTTTATCTTCCAGAGTCTGGTCTTCAGTTTTATACAAGTTGGCTAAACGTGAGGTGAAGTAGCATTCATCCTGGCATCACTCAAGTGTCTGGTGACTTCTCATGCTACTCTTCAAATGCTGCTGTTCCTTAAATAGTTATCCCTTTTGATGGGAATAAATGGGAAAGGGGAAAACACATTATTAAGGGCTTTTTTCTTGTCCCTGAACTAATGCAGGTGAAATGCTAACAGGAGAGTAAAAATGTAGCAAATCCCAAAGAACAGCCATGTTAGAGCAGGTGAGTGAAAAGGCAGCCTCCCCTGGTACCAGCCTCTGTGCCCGACCCAGTGAGGGTCAGGAGTGGGACAGGTAGTCACAGTTAATATCATAGATCTCAGTGGTAAACAAAACACAGCTTCCGAAATTTGCCATGTGACATTTTCCCGTAAAATTTTAGAGGATTTAATCACTGAATCAATTATAAATCATGATCATAAAACATTCACAAAAAGGCATTTAAAAGATGCTATACTTTTAGAAATAATATTTTAAGTAATTTTAAATTATATACTGTATGTTAATAACATAACTCATTAATAATAAATGCTAAGAGTAATAAATACTTTATTATTTTTGAAAAATTTGGCTAAAGTTTTAAAACACAGCAATTCAACGTCCATTTATAAATTCAGTCTATTTTACTACTTGATTTCAATGGCTGTCAAAAATAAAAAATAAAAAACCCTTCACAGAGATTCATAATTCCAAGGGGGAGAAAGGCATTGAGAGCTTTACTCAATCAGGCTGTAATATTTGTTTTCAAAACCCCTTCCATTTGTTTTAAAAACTGTTATGCAAAGACTTTGTTGAACTCTGGCTATTTGCCTTCCTTCTTCCTTTGTCACTCGGTAGTAACGACATACTAACAGAAGATGTGCCTTTTCTGTTCATTCTCAGTCCTGTTTGGGGAAAAGACTTTTAAACAGATCAGAGGACTCTGTTTCTAAGTTTCTCAAGTTTGCAGCTGTAGATTTTTTATTTTTTTTAGGGATAATGGTTTTATATCTTTTTTAACTACAAATTACAGATTAAGGAAACACAGTCATCTGTGTTTTTCCAAACATTTCCAAACATGTTTTTTCCCCTCAAAGCTGTGGTTTCTACCATTTCGTTAATAGAAAATACTATCATTTAGTATGCATTTAGCTGTAAATGACAGAAAGCTTGACTCACAGTGGCTAAAGTCATGAAGGAATTAAACAAAGGATGTAACAAGACTTTGTATGATGGATTAGCAGCTCTGTGATGTCACCAAGGACCTATGCTCTTTCTTTCTTTCCTTTCTTCCCTCATTAGCATGCTTAGCTTTGTCCTCATGCTGATACCTCCTGGTGACAAAATGAGTGCGGTTGCTCCAGTAATCCTGTACTCATTCACATGAGCATCCTGAACAGATAGGAACATGGTAAGGGGAAAAAGTATTTATCTTCTTGATTATTTTCCAATTATTATGGAAATTAAATCTCCTTTTAACCTGTCTAAGAAAAAGCTCACAGTAGAAGCAGGAGAAAGGTCACCTCTGCTACTTCTTTATGTTTAATCTGCCTACTTGTATCATTGCAAAGCTGAAGTTCTTGAAGCTTGTCCACTTTGTGAAGGTCAGCTGGCAATGTGAGATAATGTCGTGTGGATTCCATATGACAAGCGTTGCAGCTTCTGCTTGCAGAGGTCCAGTCTGCCTCTAGGACAGCTGTGTGCTGCATGTGTCTCAGAGCCAGCTGATGGGAGCAGTGAGTGCTAGGGACATTTATCTGCTTTTTATTGACTGAACTAGGTATCTCCGTTTCTCCGAAGGCTGTTTTTTGCAGCCCCTGGTAATAGGCATCCTGCTTTGGGCCCACCCCCAGGCTGAATAACTGATTTCATAGTGCACAAAGAGACAAGGTTTGAAATGCCTTCTTCTCCCAAATAACAAAAACAGAGATGGACTCATTTCTCCATCCAGAGCTTGATGAGAGTGATGAGAGGTAAGTCTCCCACAAAGTAAGAGAATGTTGTCACCCACATGTGGAATCTTAGGCATGTGTAAGGAAAGACATATGAGCTAGAGCTCTGGTGTTGTTGCTAAAGTAAGCAAATGCAGGAGTTTGATTTAACTTTGTTTTTGGTTGAGGCCACTTGTACTGAAATGATAGTTGGCCCTGTTCTTTCCTGAGTTTTAGGCTCTGAATGAAATACAGTTCAGGAGTAAGTCTCTTACATTGGGTGGAGAGACTAAGAGGTCATGGGGTGTCTGGTCAACTTCCAGGGTCTCCCATTGGGATCGGCCAGGTATACAGATATAAAATCTTAGGCTTCAAGGTGAAAGTAAAGTTGCTGTTGCCTAGAGGGAAATGATGGTTGTTTTGCTTTTTCTTTTAGTCTTTGAGAATTCTGGTAAAGCATTAGCACAACTTAAATCTTACAAAATATGTCAGTGCATTTCAGCACCTGGGCACACAATTAATCTTCATCTATCTCTGTAATGCGAACACACCTATGGGACGCTTCCCATTAAATACCTGAAAAAAAACCCTCATAATAAATCTCAGACTTGATGGCTCTATCATGGGAGGGTGCTGCCGGTGGCACCCTCTGCAGGAGAATAATTTGGAGGCTAGAAGAGCAGGCAGTGATTTCCACAGTGCCTGCCTGGTCCTCAGTATTTAACCCCAGCTGCATAACTCTCTTCCTTTCGAAGAATGAAAAAAATTCCACAAAATATGTTCCTAGATTTAACTATGTAACTAAAGTGCACATGGGTCACACACATGCATTGCTAGTATTTAATGCCTGGAGAATGTACAGGTGGCAAATGAGGACATTCAGAGGATTGATTTCTATGCCTTTCATACAGGAGGGTCCTTTCCAAACTGGTCCTTTCAAGAAACAAGCAGAACAACTTCATCCCTAAAGGAGAAGCAGTGCCCTGGTTAAGTAGTAGATTTAATGTCATTACTTGGGTTCAACTGTACTCATAATTTGTAAGGTGTCAATCAAATGTCTCATGTTTGGTGATGGTTCCTTTCAAGCTGTTCTGGAATATTCTGGAACCAATCTCAGGGGTTGAAAGTATGGGTGGGCAATGGCATGTGGGAATGCTACTTGGAAGATGCTTAAGCCTCGACCCTATCTTTGTTGAGAACACCTTTTCTTTGATCTATTTTATACATTTGCACTCTGTTTATGATTTTTAATGCTACCCATATTAATTTGGAGATGGTCGGCCAATGGTAGATGGAGAGTAAATAAAACAAAAAGTCAGAGATCTGGCAAAATAACTCCTCTTTCCGAAGGTCACACTGTTTTCAGAATTGATTGATTCTCCTTTGCTGAATTCAATGACTATGTCCTTGTGACTTTGTAGCCATAAAGGTAGAAATATTATAGTAAGCAGCTCTCTCTCTCTCTCCCCATTTTGAGTTTGATAAAATTTACCCAATGTTAGAGGGAAAAAATGTTTTATTTAAGAAGACTCAGGGAGACAGAAGTTTGAATTGTAAAGTTAACTTAAAAACATTTTAGTTTGATATAGTTTTAGACTTAAACTTACAGAAAAGTTGCAAAAAATGACACATCTAGTTCCCATATACCTTTCACCTAAGTGCCCCTAATATTAACAGCTTATAAAACTCAGCACAGTAATTAAAGCAGATAATTAACAGTAATGCAATGTTCTTAACTAATGTAAATACTCAATTCAAATTTTACCAGTTTTCTTACTAATGTCCCTTTTCTGGTCGAAGTTCCAATGTACTTACTTTGTGTCCCTAGTTTGCTTCAGTCCATGGTAGTCCCTCAGTCTGTTTATCATGAAAATTTTCTGGGTTGTATATTGAAAGATTATTACTGGCTTTAACCATCTTGTCTAAAAATAAAATTTAATATTAGTTAGATACCATTCAATAATATTCTCAAATATGTTAGGACAATAGACAGTAAGTATGTATTACCTATATGGACAAGTTGTCAAAATTCTAGTTTTTTTTTTTAATATATATTTTATGGATTTCTTACAGAGAGGAAGGGAGAGGGATAGAAAGTCAGAAACATTGATGAGAGAGAGACATCGATCAGCCGCCTCCTGCACGCCCCCCACTGAGGATCTGCTCGAAACCAAGTGCATGCCCTTGACCAGAATCAAACCTGGGACCCCTCAGTCAGCAGGCCGATACTCTATCCACTTAGCCAAACCGGTTTCAGCAAAATCCTAGTTTTGACAGTTTACAATATATGTGTACATTGGTAAAATTGCAGGCTACACTCTAATATTCCATAGCTGAACATAAACATCCATTATGATGTTGCTATAATACCATGAAATTATGGGGTCTGATTGTGCTCCACAGATTTACAAACAAAACAGTGAATTCATTGTTTTCATTTTATTTTAGGATGTGACTTTATAAGCTTCCAAAAATGCAGGGAATTGGGAGGGGTTTGGTCCTCTATATATAAATAATTTCTAATTATATTGCTTTAGGGTCAAATAATATCTCTGTATAACCCGTAAGTGGAAAATTCTTTTTTTAACAGATTATGTGATCAGTTTTTTTTTTTAAATTGTTTTAGGTACAGATGTAAAAGATTTGCAGTCTCTATATGTTGAGTGTAGGGCACTCTCTTTATATATTAGATCAATTTGATCATTTATTTAAAATGATATACAAATCTACAAAATTCTAACCGATGTTTGATATATAAGCTTCTTAAAATGGTGTGCTACAATTTCCCACAGTATTTGTGGGTTTTTTCACTTAATGTCTCCTGCAGTTCTCTCAATTTTTTCTTTATAAATTTTATGGTTCCTTTGTGAGGAGAACATATATCTATTCATCTTGCTGGTTTGTTGCTTCTATTATTGTGATGGTTAATTTCATGTTTCAACTTGACTGGGCCATGGGTACCTAAAAATTTGGTCAAACATAGTATACTGGGAGTTTCTTTGCAGGTATTTTTAAATGAGGGTAATAAAATAAGTACACTAAGTAAATTAGGTTGCCCTCCATAATATGGTGAGCCTTATCTAATCAGTTGAAGACCTGAATAAAACAATGAGCTGGCCCTCCCCTGAGTCAAATAGAGAATTATCCAGCCTGACTGCCTTTAAACTGAGGCATCAGCTCTTCTTGAATCTACAACAGGCTGTCAGCCCTTATACTGTACTTCACTGGGACTTGAGCTCTGAAGATTTTGGACTTGCTAGCCTTCCTAATTTTGGGAGTCAATTTAAAAAATAAATTATCTATATATACACTAATATATGCACATTCTGTTTCTTTGGAGAGCCCTGACTAATACAATTGTTCTAGAGTACTTTATTTCTAATAATAATTTTGCCCTAACATCAAAATTTTGCCTAATATTTTTTTAAAATATATTTTGTTGATCTTTTACAGAGAGGAAGGGAGAGAGATAGAGAGTTAGAAACATTGATGAGAGAGAGACATCGATCAGTTGCCTCTTGCACGCCCCCTATTGGGAATGTGCCCACAACCAGGGTACATGCCCTTGACCGGAACTGAACCTGGGACCTTTTAGTCTGCAGCCAATGCTCTATCCACTGAGCCAAACTGGTTTTGGCAGTTTTGCCTAATATTGATGGTGCTACACCAACTTTCATTTGGCTCTTTTTCCATTCTTTACTGTCAAACTTTTTGAGTCATAGTAAATGGTGTTACTTTCTGTAAAGCTCTTATAGCTCGATTTTGTTTATTATCCAGTCTGAAAATCTGAATCTTTTAATGTATGAATATAATCCATTAACATTTATTGTTAAACTGATATGTATTTGGAAAAACTTATGTTACACTATGTATTTTTTTTTTTGGCTTCCTTTTCCTTCTTTTCCTGTGTTCTCTTATATTCAGCTTATCTATCTTCTTTTCCTCACACTTGTTTGGGTGTTGTGATAACAATAGTTAATGTTTGATAATAATCCGTTGTGTTCTAAGAACTTCATAATTTGTATAGCCTTCACTGCAATACCGTAAGGTGTTGTGTGATTAAGTAACCTGGTTAATGTTGCATAGATCATAAAGACTGATTGAGAGGCTATATTCTAATAAGCTTGTAATACTAACTCACAAGTTAAATGTTATATCTCCAATTCTTTACCAATTGGCTTATATTTTTACAAGCAAGTTTTTTACTTAATAAAGTCAAAATTTAATAAAAATGTATGTGTTTCTACTAAACAATCCAAGCGTTGTAAAAAGCTTTTTCACTGATCTCCCCTTTTCTTTTTTCTAAGTATTGCTATCTACTAATTTTGTTACATCTTCTTTTTAACCACCACTTTACAAGTCCATCATTGTTATTTACATTAAATGCTCATTTAGATATCCTCACTCCTTTACTCATTACTTCTTGCACGCCACCCCTTTCTTCTTAGGTCAATTTACCATTTCACAGCAGTTCTAATGAGTGTCTGTAAATGACAACAACATGTTGGTAGTTGTTTGTACGCAAATGACCTTATTTTCTGTTCACCTTCACAAGATTATTTGAAAGTATATAGATTTTTGCATTTTTATTTTCCCTCAATGTTTCAATGTATCATTTAATTGTCCTGGCAGCTATGGTGTTAAGAAATATTCTCTTAGCAATTGTGTTTGTTTTACCAATAATCTTTTACAAAAGAACTTTTATGGCTACCAGAGCTGCCTATTTTATAAAATCATGTTTTTAAGAATAGATTCAGATTGGCAGAAAGTTAAAAAGCTAGTGCAAAGTTCTGTTTGCCTTGCTGTCATATCTTCCATTAAGATTGGTCATTTGTCACAGCTAGAAACCATTACCAAAGGTACAAACTCAACTCCACGGTAACTGAACTCCATGTCTTATTTGTATTTCACTAGCTAGTGTTTCCTAAGGATCCTCTTTTTCTTCCAGGATACCATCCGGGAGACTACATTGCACTGAAGCATCCTGGCTCGTTAGGCCCCTCCTGGTTATGTCAGTGCCTCGCATCCCCCTTGTTGTTGATGTCCCTGACAATTTTGAGGAGGCCTAGTCAGATGTTTTGAAGGTTGTCCCTCAATTAGGCTTTTCTATTGTTCTTCTCAAGATGATTTTCTCCTTTGGAGCAGGCAAGTGCCATTTACATCCCATCAGAACAAGGGGCCTGTATGTCAGCCTCTCTTGTTATTGATGACCTTAACCTTGACCATGTGTCCACGGAGGTGCCAGCCAGATTTTCCCCACTGTTGGGTTACTTCCTTTTTATACCACTCCCAGGAAGCCAGTCACCAAGTGCTACCTTTATTCAAGTTGGGAGAGGGAGAATTAAGCTTATTCCTAGGTTTTTACATTTTACTTATTATTTTATTATAGTTTCTATTTTTTAATCTATAACCAACTTAAAACTTCAATGTATTTCATATTTGCTCATGGGGCTGCATGATTTCTAATTGAGATTTCCTAATTCTCATAATCAAATCTGTTGACTCTCCCTCATCCTGCTTTCTTTCCTCATGTGGTTTAAAACGTTTCATTGTGAGTTCAGCTTGCAAGGGACTAATTTGTTTTGTGACTGTCCTATTTACTTTCAGATTTTGTTTTGTTTTTCTGCTCATGCTCGGCCCTTATGGGTTTCTATGGTCCCGGCCACACATTTATGGCCACTTCTTTGTTCAGAGTTCCCTCTATGTTCATGCAAAGCCAAATACCACTTGAGAGTTTCATTGCTCCTGGGTGATTGCCCTTTCTGTTCAAGATCCAGCAGGTGGCAAGCTTCCTTGCTGCTTCCCAGTGCCAGGAGATCAAGCTTTCCTTGTCTATTTTACCTTGTCTATTTTTTCTTGTTTATTTTCCTTGTTTATTTCAGTGGGCAAGGGAAGACCAGCCAACCCCTGCTGTCCCCTCATTATGCTCAGGAAAAGCTGTAAGCCTCTCCCACTGAAGTATCTCCTGAGCACTTTGTGATCCTGAATTTCATGGTGCCTCACACATAGGTGCTCAGGAACACAATTTATTTTGCAATGATCTCAGAACAGAGTATTGAAATGAAGGCAAAGTAAAACCTGTTCACGCAGCTCTGTCCCTTCAAATTCAGGAAGGTGGCCTTTGCTGACAGTGAGCTTCCACGGTGCTCCCTGGCATTGCTGGACATATGGACAATTAGAGGCAGTACTGGAGGGCCAGCCCTGGGCCTCACATCTCTTCTCTGGTGCTTCTACTGAAGGCTGGTCACACACTGGCTGCGTGTCCGTTGACAAAGCCTCTGCACTCTATTCTCATCGATCTCCCATCACTCATTAGTAAGTGACCGTGCTAGACACGACCCTTGGGCATTTTCCAATGTGAAGCCACTTAGCATTGAGATGGTAGCATCTCCTTCAGCCTTTCTGTAAGCCATTATCAAACCCACTTAAAACCTACCTGAATCATGCCCACTCTTCAGAGAGGCTCAACTTTGACCTCTGACCTCTCCATAATGACAGGAACCACCATGCCATTTAGCATTCATTTTTTCCTATAGTAGGTAAGTCTCACATGAATATACTAAATATACAGAAGATTGATGATTTTTTGACAATTTAAGAGCAGAAGTGTCTTATATTATTCTATCATCAATATTCTGTAGTTCAATGTAAACAATCCCATCTTCTAGTCATAATTTAAATTTTAGCGGGAAAGGTCCCTGAGAGTTGAATGTTTGCAGACCTTGCATTTTATTTTTTTTATTTACTTTTTTATTTTTATTTTTTAAATGTATTTTATTGATTTTTTAGAGAAGGAGAGAGAGAGATAGAGAGTTAGAAACATCCATGAGAGAGATACATTGATCAGCTGACTCCTGCATGCCCCCTACTGGGGTTGTGCCCACAACCAAGATACATGCCCTTGACTTGGGACCCTTCAGTCCACAGGTCGACACTCTGTCCACTGAGCCAAACCAGTTTTGGCCAGACCTTATGTTTTAGAAGTAAACATTTGAGAAATTAAAATGTGTGTACAGGTGGTTTCATCTATCATCCGGTGCTGTTCCCGTGAGGGGTACTCATCAGCTGAGGCAGGAGCCAGTCAGCTCGGGAAGGAGGTCACCCCAAACCCACCTCCTAGTCGTACATGGTGTGTGATTTTCTTAAAGTAAACTGTTTGTATTTGTTTCTCAGTCACAAATACTGATCATGTCTTTGGAAGAAAATGCACATCTATCTCAGGATGGAAATGGTCTAGCATCCATTCAAAGGTCAAAATCATTGACTGATGGCTTCAGAATAAAGTGCCAGTTCCGGAGAGAGCGAGGGGGAGGTGACAGGAGGGCACAGGATATGGCGTCATGGGCTCATTTGTTAGTGCTCTGCTCTGATGTGGGCTTGTAGCCCTTCTTGCCACATGGGGAGGTGCACTCATTGCTCTTCATCAAACAGCTACCGGGGACCAGAGGAATTTTCCAGCCATGGGACATGAGTGCAGTCCATTCTGAATGTGCCTCACAGGCAGGCAGACAGGCCGGGGCCTGGCTCTGCTGAACCTGCCACCGATAGCAAAGGTGGGGAGGTGTGTGAAAACATGTCATTCTGTTCTTCTTTACGTCATCTGCAGTACAGAAAGAATGGACACTGAGCTGAGTCTTGCACTGTGTTTCAAGATAGAAAAATTGTCATTAATGATGGCAGAAGAAAAGCCTCATTTGCTCTTTTCTTAAACAATGTAATAAATTACTGTAAAATAATGTAAAAGTGTTTCAGAGTAGAAGAATAGAGATTAAATATAAAAACTTTCAAAAATTAAATAACAGAGAAGATTTGAACCTTCTGAATATATAATTTTATACACATTGTGTTTCCTTTTAATATCTTTCCATGGTTAACCCTCCATGCACTCAGAAATACACTTTGGTTTAATTATACAGAACATAAGCCAAACTTCTACTTTCTAGTGTTCTTACTGATGTCTCATTTAACCTCATTTACTACATTCACATCAGGAACTCATTTCACACAGGGACAGTCACACAAACACACACACACACACACACACACACACACACACACACACACACACAATTAATAGATCCCCCCTTCCCCCAACTGGTAGGCGGAGTATGATGCAACCTGAGTCTTCGGCCAGGACATTCCAGAAACATTGAACCACCAATCAGTGCATGCTGAGTGCCCTGTGCCCCACCCCTTTCCATTTCTCCCTGGGCCCCATCCCTTCCTGTTCCTCCCCTCAAAAGGCGTCCTTTTCCTCTAATCCTGGTTTTTCTACACTCTTTCATAATTACTCAGCTTCTGGGGCAGGGTCTCCTCATACTTATCGATTCTCCCTGCAACACCCCCATCCTACCAATTAGGAAGGCAGACAGGACCTACTGGCTGGTGCAGGACCTCTGACTAATTAATGAAGTTGTGGTCCCCAATCCTTACACTCTCCTTTCCTGTATTCCATCTGGTACCACCCAGTTTTCCATCCTTGACCTCAAGGACACCTTCTTTACCATTCCTCTGGATCCAGACTCTTATCATCTGTTTGCATTTACTTGGGAGGACCCAGATGAGCAGGTATCCTGCCAACTCACGTGGGTGAACCCCAGGGGTTCAGAGACAGTCCTCATCTGTTTGGCCAGGCCTTAGTCAGAGACCTCCAACAATGCTCGTTAGAACCCAGCACTCTTCTCCAGGATATAGATGATCTTCTCTGCAGCCAAACTTTAGACATTTCTCGGAGGCAGACAGCTGGCCTCCTCAATTTTCTAGGGGACAAAGGATACTGTGTGTCCCCTGCCAAGGCACAACTGTCAGCCCCCTACCTACACTTACTTGGGGACCTGTCTGATGCCCACTTCTCGAGGACTGACAGTTGACCAAATGCAAGTAATATGAAACGTACAACTTCCCACTTCTGTAGAACAGATCTTGTCCTTTCTAGGAAAGAATCTGGTAGGATTCTTTCGCTACTGGGTCTCAAACTTTGCTCTCCTAGCTAAGCCCCTATACCAGGCCACTAAAGAAACACCAGTAGGCCCCCTTTCCTCACCCTCCCTCATTCGCCAGGCTTTTTCTAAGCTCCAGGATACCCTTCTGGCGTCTCCCTCTAGCTCTCTTCTGGACATTACCAGGCCTTTACAACTATTTACTGATGAAAGACAGGGAATAACTATAGGGGTCCTCACCCAGCCTGTTGGGCCAGCCTTAACCCCTATAGCCTACTTGTCCAGACAGCTTGATCCAATCTTGATCTCAGATTATGTCATACCCCACCCACCAGTTGGGAGAAGGGAGGATCTATCATTCCAGGCTTTTGGTGATATTAAAAAAAAATTTAGAATCTGTGTAAGGTCAGGGGGTGAAAGTCCAGTTTCTGTAGCTACTTCCTGCCTAGAGGGGGCATTGTTGGGGCATCTACCAGGGGTCTCAAGGATTCTGGTAACATAGGTATGGTGATGGCAGCCCAGCCTCCAGGCTCTGGGTGCAGCTGCCGCTCTCACCAAGGAGGCCCAGAAGATCTGCTCCAGCAAACACTTACAGGTCTTCTCCACCCATAGACCACAGGATCTTCTGTCCCACCAATCCTTATCTCTCCTTGCCCCCTCTCACATGTAGGAACTCCATCTCCTGTTCCTCGAGAGTCCTGACATCTCCTAATTCAGTCCCTAGCCCTGATCTCGGCCACTCTCCTTCCCGCTGCTCTACCTAACCTGCGACAATGCACTCCTGCCCCGAAGTCGTCGAGGCCCTCAGGGCGGGACTCTCAGATTTTCCTCTCTCTAATCTTGACTTAATTAAACTGTACATACTCTACCACCCACAATCATTGGGTAAGATCGAGAGGATCAACAGCCTCCTTAAAGACCATCTAACTAAACTCTTTCTCTAGAAATTCACAGCTCCTGGTTGTATCTCTTACCCATGGCCCTGACGGAAATTGGGCTACACCAAGAGCCCCACCTTCTTAAGCCCTTTTGAACTCCTATATGGGAGACCCTTCTTGCTCAACTATCTTCTCCCTACTGACCCTCCTCTCCTAGCTACTTATCTCTCATACCTACCCTTACTTAGACAATTGCTCCTGGAACATGCTGACAGGTTTCTGCCCAGGCCAGAACCAGCTGACCAAGACTTCTGAGGACCAGCCCTCCATCTGGGGGAATCAGTCCCCTTCAAAAACCTTACCCCCAGGTTTTATTTCAGCTCCAGGCCCAAAAAAGCAGCAAAACCAGACAAGTGACTCTGTGGCAGCCTCAGGACCAGCTTCTACCTCCCTAGAGACTAAACAGGATCACTCTGGAGACTTCACTAACCAGTCCCTGATTTTTGCTCACTTACCCCATGGCTCCTCCCATCATTAGGCTCACTGGTATCTATTCCTTTAATTTTGCTCTTTGGCCCCTGTCTCATGCACTGTTTCACTAGTTTTTTTGCAGGCGTTCACCAATCAGAAGGTGGGAGAGATTATCTGGCCTTGAATTCAGAACCTAGAGACACCTATGTTACCAGAATCCTTGGGACCCTGGGTAGACGCCCCAACAACGACCCCTCTCAGCAGGAAGTAGCTATGGAAACTGGACTTTTCACCCCCTGACTTTGCACAGATTCTCAATTTTTTTTTAATATCACCAAAAGCCTGGAATGATAGATCCTCCCTTCTCCCATCTGGTGGGTGGGGTATGACATAATCTGAGTCTGCGACCAGGACATTCCGGAGACATTGAACCACCAATCAGCACATGCTGAGTGTCCTGGGCTCCACCCCTTTTCTTTCCTCCCCTCAAAAGGCGTGTTCACCTCTGCACATGTTGCTGTTCTCCCCTGCTTGAGACAGCCTGACTGGGTGCTTCTTCTCCTCTAATCCTGGTTTTTCTACCCTCTTTTGTATGAATCTCGCCCATTAGTGTGAAATAAACCTCCACTCTTAACTTGTCTTGGACTCTGACTCTGTTTCCTGTGCCTCAAACCTTCCAACAATAAGATTTTAAATATGTGCTAATTCTTAAACTATGGCACAGCAGGAAAATGTATCCTCTTTATTCCTTGTTTCCAGAATATGTGGAAGTGAGTGAAATGATGCCTGTGAAAATCAGAAATCCTCAGAGGTTGGAACAATGAGAATGTGTGTTATTCTTTACTGTTATGGAGAGATGCCACAAATTTAATGCATGCAAACGGAATGTATAAATATTTGCACACACATACACTCTTGCCTTTATGAGAGTTCATAAAACTCAAACAGCATTCATTGATTTTGGTCTTATTGTAAAGAAAAAAAGCAATAAAGTGTACACAGTACATAAAAAACACTTAAAAACTCTCATCTAACCAATAAAAATATGCTTAACTAGCTAGGACATTGCCATCCTGTTGAAGATTTGTATATTCACAACATCTGACCCCCCACTTTTCTTCTAAAAAAGGAGGGTTGCCCTAACTGGTTTGGCTCAGTGGATAGAGCATTGGCCTGTGGACTGAAGGGTCCCAAGTTTGATTCTGGTCAAGGGCATGTACCTTGGTTGTGGGCACATTCCCAGTGGGAGGTGTGTAGGAGGCAGCTGATGGATATTCCTAACTCTTTATCCCTCTCCCTTCCTCTCTGTAAAAAATTAATAAAAATATATTTTAAAAACTCTGTATAATAAAAGAGTAATATGCAAATTGACCATGCCTCTTTTACACCCAAGCCATGCCTACCAGCCACACCCACCAGCCAATCATAGCAAGAAGGAGGAGGGAGGCTAGGGTTGTCCTTGATGATGGAGGAAGCCAAGCTTTTCACACACCCTGGCCTGCTTAGGCCTCCGCTTAAGGCAACAAAGTTTCAATGGCTGTGGGAGCAGAAGGTTTGACTCTTCTCCAGGCTACAAAGTTTCAATTGTAGAAGATAAATGAATCCTAGATACCAGGGCCTCCACTTGGGTCATCAGTGGGGTGTGGCCAGCCTGCAAACCACTATTGGCTCCTTGCCCAGGCCACCGCATACCCCAAGGGAACACCCACCCTGATCCAGGACACCCTTCAGGGCAAACCAGCTGGCCCCCACCCATGCACCAAGCCTCTATCCTATCTAATAAAAGAGTAATATGCAGATTGACCATCACTCCAACACACAAGATGACTGCCCCCATGTGGTCAAAAGATCCTGCCCCCATGTGGATACAAGATGGCCACCATAAGATGGCCAGCAGGGGAGGCTAGTTGGGAGGGACCAGGCTTGCAAGGCATGGCAGTTGGAAGTGATCAAGCCGGCAGGGGAAAGCAGTTAGGAGTGACCAGGCAGGCAGAGGAGGGAATTTGGGGGTGACATGGCCTGCAGGGAAGGGCAGTTAGGGGTGATCAGGCCCACAGAGAAGGGAAGTTAGGGGCAAATAGGTTGGCGGGGGAGGAGTTAGGCATCACTCAGGCTGGCAGGGGGTTGGTTAGGGGTGATCAATCTGGCAGGCAAGAGTGATTAGGGGCAATCAGGAAGGCAGGCAGGCAAGTAGTTGGGAGCCATCAGTCCTGGATTGTGAGAGGGACGTCCAACTGCCCATTTAGGCCCGACCCAGGTAGGATCGGGCCTAAATGGGCAGTTGGACATTCCTCAAGGGGTCCCAGATTGAAGATGGAGCAGGCTGGGCTGAAGGACACCCCTTACCTCGTGCACGTATTTCATGCACTTGGCCTCTAGTAAGTAAGTAAGTAAGTAAGTAAGTAAGTAAATACAAAGTGAGGGGCGGGGGTGGGGACACTTTTTTTGTTTCCAGAAACTATGCCCCTTACAAACACCAAGATTTTCTTTAATGGCAGAAGAAATGCAAAACAGTACCCCTAAAAGGCACTGGGATTTCATCATGGTGGCTAGTTGTTTAAACACCACTGAAATTTCTTGGAAAATTGAGATTAAGATTCAAAGTCCCTCATTTTCAGCTGTGAAGATCATCACATCAGGATGAAATTTTGTGGGAACATCCCTCATGAGAAACACAACTTTATTTCTTGCTTTTACTTGCCCTCATAGCATTTTCTGACTTTCTGTAGCAATGTGGCATATCGAAAAGAATTAGTTACTATTACTTGATCAAAGTCACTTTGCTCCTCCGAGGGTCATTTTCTTCCTCTGTCATCCAGGCCGCTACTTGGTGGAGTCCTGAGCCACACTGATCTCAAGGACAGAAGTCTCTCATGGTGGCATTCTATAAGCCTTCAAACATTAGCTCTCTTCTCTCTGTAGTGGTAATTTTAAAATTTCAAAATTTGTTACCAGATGTATTTTACTTAATTCCTACATGTGTAAATTAAACATTGTATTAATGAAAAATGCATGAGAAAATGTGTTAGATGTAACTTTCAGAGTAATATTCTCATTCCCTGATAGTGGGATAGAGGTACAAGTACCTAAGTACAATTATTTAATCTTCTAAGGCATTAACCTTCAGGTGTGTGCTCAGTATGTCCTCTACCAGGATTCTTTCATTATTGGAATCCTATAGCCACACACACACACACACACACACACACACACACACACACAGACAAACACACACACTAAACACACACACACACATATTAATTGTTCTCCTAATGAGTAGAGGACATGACACAAGTGGGTAATACAGCTCAGAGTTCCTGGTTCAATACTGTTGCTCATTTGCCTCCTTTCATAACCAGGGAAGAACCGAGTCATGAGGGTAAACCAGAATCACAGAGATCTTCTTGATGGACTGATTGGGTCTTGTGAAAGCTTTGGTGAAAAAGTTACCTTACTTGAAAATATTTCCTTATTAATAGAAATAATTCACCAAGAGACATATTTAGTGTCTCTTCATATTGTATACAAGTTAAAGGTAATATGCTTTAAAAATGTGAAAGGCTATTTTGTTTTTTATAGCCCTTCCCATACCAACAGACATTAAAATAAAAACGTGTCTTCTTGATGAACATGTTTTTTAAAAGCATGTGTACACTTGGCTTTCTATGTTTATATCACTTTATTTCTGTTGATCCTATTTTATAGTAATTTATTCCTGTTTCCTCCAAGAAGTTCCAATATCAAATGTCCAACAAATTATCCTGAGAGGAAATTAGATATTTATAAAGTATTTTAAACAGTTGTTATATTGCCCACATTGGCTTATCTCCTCTGAAATTTGCTCATCCTACTTCTGAATGCTCATCATGGTTTCTGGCTTTTTATTTGTATTGTTTAATCTTATATCTGCACATGAATTACAACCCTGCAGCCCAGTGTAGCTTATTGTAAGCTCCCTTGAATATCGTACCTATGGAAAGGGGAGTGACTTCCCAGGTGGCTGGCACGTCACTGCCAGCTTCCCAGCATGGAGAAAATGCATTCTGCAGAGCCTTTGATGCTGCAGGTATCAGCATATTGCATGGGAAGCTCTCGTACTAACTGCAAGACAGGATAGGCAAATGTGGGTAAAAATATGTAGGTGCTGTCAACAGAGTGTGTTTTTTAAGGATATAAGATAAAATTCTATATAATTACAGTTTAGGAACCTCGGCTTATATACTGTTATCCTGAAATATACCTCATCTACAGACACATTTATCACCTATTCCAATGAGGAGATTATGTACATGAAGTTAAGAATAACAATGAATAAAAATTAACTGTGTTTTTCAGAATAAACTGACAATTTCATTCTCCAAAGTCTATTGAGAGGAGACTTCCCTACCTCATGGTAATGGCTATAGATATTTGTCTTTTTCGAACAACCAATCTCATAGGAGCCTGAAAGGACGTGGTTTTTTTTTATCCCTCTCCCTGTTATAAAAGCATATTTTCCGTAAACAGAAGGGTGGAATTGTGCTTATAGAAATCAGAACAGATGGTGCAATAAGAATTTGTCAGCGTCCTCCCAATACGACGACGATTATGGGAGTTTTCAGGGCTAATCTATGATCCTCTGCCTTCTAAAAGCATGTGAAAGATCTCCATGGTGGCATTTAGCAGGGAGTTTTTGTAACACTAATTGTTATTTTATTTAAGACCAAAAAATCCCTTTATTGGTAGGAGGACATATTAGTTTTTATCTAGCTCTATATATTATCTATATTTGGATTGCATAGCCTCCAAGATGGAATAAGTAAATCTAATTTAAGGTTCCTTAAATTAAACTAACATTTTGTCACAAATTTCCTCTTTGTGTTCCTTTTTGTACATTTCCCTCTCTATTTGTCATCTTCCACAACCACCTGAATGAATAGCTTTACATAATTCTACTGTAATCATAACCCACCTCCTACTCACTCCCCAATATACCACCAACACATTATTTGGGGGAGAAATATCAGCTTTGTATATAGTGAACACATCATTTCCAAAAGTTTCTTCTCCATTTGGATTTACCAAGGTCATTGCTAATTTAAAATACCTCACAACTTTCTGGCACTGAACTATGGGCATTTGGTTGGCAGTTTTGTTTAAATAGCTCATGACAACTATGAATCAGCATTTTTCAGCAAAAGAAATAAAAAGACTCTATTACCCACTTAGCCAAAATATGAGCTTGTTGAGTAGCTCCTATCAATCATTTTGCTGAAGTGAAGCATTTTAGGATCCTCAGAGCTATTTATTATAGATGAATTTTTTTTTTTATCTCTAGGTAAGTCAAATTTTCTTTATTTTATCTTAGAAAGATGACAACACTAAATTCAAATATTTAAGGAACCTCAGACACTCAATAATTAACAAAAGCAAACCCCAGAGGCAGCCTAAGGGTGTGTAGGTTTGATACATTCGTTCCTTCACATGTTTGAGTTCCAGTGTAACACACTCCAATGCAAGATAGCATTTTTATTGTATTGACGTGACCATCGCTAGATTCTTGAAGACAAATACAACATAGGCCTTTTGGTATCACTGTTCATGGAAATGCTCTACAGAAGAAAAAATATTTATCCAGAATGCCAGATACGTTATTGGTTTGATGGGATTTTAAAATTTAAGTGCTTTTTCCCCCTTCCAAAGTCATTTGCCCCTCAAGTACTCATTTGAACAGAGGGTAATGAGGAGAGATCCTTCACAAACTATAAATCAGATGCTTGACTTCGTGGATTCTCATCACCATGACGATTGCATTCATATTAGTTTATTTGAAAGTATCCAGCACAGTAAATTATATGGTTGCTCTTTTCTTTCCTCATTTTTACTTTCCTCTTGGTTACCTCTGGTAATTTTTCATCCATATGACTATATACTCGGTGCATTCTGCATTTATAAAAATCCCTAAATACATCCAAGCTGCACACACACAAAAGTATCATTCTTAGTGAGGCTCTGATCTGACCTGGAATGAATGGTAAGGCAGCTCATTGGGTCTTTCTCCCCACTTTGGTCCACACAACGACATTTATTCATTTTACCATTAATGCCTTAAGATGTCCCCTCATGTTTGTCACAAACACACTCATAGTCTACAGTCATCATCTAAACTGGGCTGACTTCCACAAACAATCAAGAAATTAGAAGACTTCTATGCTAGTCAATTAAGTGTAATGGTGGATGTTTTCAGTATTTCACAGCTGTCCTCATTCGGGTTATTGGTTCATGATGCAATGTGAATTGAATCTCACCAAGTGATAAATTGGGATTCTTTCTACCCCCTTGTCCCTGAAGCTATTTGTTTTTCTTTTAAAAGCTCTCTATAATGTTTCCTTAATGTGGGTGGTAAAATAAATAAACCTTTCGGTTCAAATGTAAGTGTCAACATGGAATGCACTAATTTGCTGATTGTTGAGGAGAAGTAAGCAGTCAATATACATCAGATGTGATGGATGCACAAATACAGTTCTACCAAATCTCAAGCATACTGTGGGAACTCAAAGTGAGTTCTTTGATGAGTAAATGTATATGAGATATGATCTTAAGTGGTGAGGTTATAAGATTATCATGACAAATATACCAGATTTTCAAATGACAAAATGGATATTACTCTATTTAGGGGCATCAATTGAAGAAACTATAGATGGATTCATTTTCAGGAATTCCTTCAAAGCCCACATCAGGTCTTCTGGACTCTTCTCAGTGGTGAAACAGTTTGTCCTTCTAAAGGTATATTTGAATTCTTATCTAATGTCTGTGTGATACACCATGTCAGCACAACAAAACAGATCAAAATCAGTTTAATAGAAAGTGCACTCTAAAGCAAACTCAATGGCAAACATGTTCACCACAATTTTCCATTTTCTATAACACAGAAGCCCACACCAGACCTTCTTCCAAATACATTGATATATCGTTATACTTTGGAAGATAAATTGAGTATACCAGAAACAGTGAAACGCATGAATATTTTCTCTGCAAAGTGATGTAGGTACATCATACAACTGTTGGTTCAAGCATTGTCACTTACTGGGTCATACTGTGATATTTTTATTGTGATTCTTATGCTTGTCTTATTTCCTTTGTTATGTCATAAAGAGTTGGAGGACAGGAACAATGTCTTCTTCATAATTATAACTGTTTCTATGATCAACAGAATTCTGTATACCTAGTGTGTGCCCCATAAATGTGTACTGATTAAGTAAAATATGATTTGAGAAAGGAGCTTGGGGGCCAAATATTGGGTTGTGACTATCTTCACTGCAGACTCAGCTCTGAGTTTAAGTTCTCTTGCTCTTTGGCTCACTTCTGGTTCCTCTTTTCTTCATAAAGCATTATTTTATCCAGCTCCCTCTGAAAGATCAGAACAAATGTCAAGACTTTGCTTTTCCTGTTCATCACTCAAAACGGTTGGCACGATCTTCACAGAAACTTTCCTTATGTTCAAGTTTTCTTTTAGAATGTGAGCATCTGTCTGTTGGTCTAAATTTAACTCTTCAGTCATCATTCTCACAGATAATCACGGATTTGAATCAGCCAAATCTGTGACCTTTTCAACATTTCCTCTGGTCCTCTATGTGATAGCATGGCCATTCTTCACCTGGGACACCAGAGCTGCCTCATGTGCCTCCTTCATCAAAGAAGTGAGGTGGTCCCAGAGAGGGCTCATGTGGCCTTAGAGCCACACAGACTAGCTCTGCCTTGAAGTCCACCACTTCTTAGCTGTGGAACTAAGGGAAAATTCTCGGCCTCTTTGAGTACACAGTGCAAATACTAAAACCTATCTTGTAATTTAATCAACAGATTAAACGGAGGAGCAAAGACAATGTTCCTTACAAGAGGAGGTGTCCCATAAACCTTAGTAATTGGTATCGAAAGATCCTACCTGGTCAACTATAAGGAACAACAAAATGGCCAGAAAAATTGAATACCCAGGAGAGCCAGGGTGGAGAGAGGAATTGGGGAGGGGGAGGTAGGGGACAAGGGGATAGACAATGTGTGATTTATTTAACGATGTGGTATTTTAATTGCTATCTATCTTCCCAGAACAGCAATGGAAACAATCATAAGATGTGACATCTATATGTTTACTCAGTTTCTACAAAGTAATTAATGTTTTGATTAGGTTAAAAAAAATCTTAATTAGGCCTATGAGTTCTTAGGGGATATATCTGTTTTTCAAGTGATCCATTTAGAAGACTAGGCATCAGTGTTGTCTCTGTTGGCTGGCTCCCTATGATACACACATCTTGAGTGGACATGATTCTAAGTTCACACAGGCCACCCATGACCCTTGGCATGTGATTCAGGGTGGTGACATTTACTTTTCTGCCTTCCTATAAGGAGATAATTCTGCATCCATGTGTGGCATTTTACTGCTGGTTTCTCGGTTTTGTCCACATAATGTGATAAAAATAAAGCAAAACCAAACAAGCTTTTGAGTTAGGATTAGAAATTGTTTCTATGCACATCCATAGAGGTTTGCAGATAAATTTACTTTTCTTTTCTCATGCTTTTAATTTGCAACTGGTTCAAGAAATTTGTTCCCAATAAGACCCTAACTTTGATCCATGTAGGCCTCCCAGGGAACTGGGTAGTCTTTGGGAACTCTAAACAGTGACATGGCATTCCAATCTTCTGGGACTTTATCAATAAAATAGGAATAACAACCCCCATGCTACTTAGAACAGTGACTTGCCATTGGTAATTTGACAGATTGTAAACTCACTTCAATTTGGGGTAATCTGTTTGGATTTAATAAAGTCTACAGTAATGTCCCTAAAAAATTCTGTAGTAACACTTTCTTTTGTGTCAGTCTTTGATAAAATTGGTGGCCCTAATACTTGGTAGAATGCTGGAGCTTGTGTTATGCAAAGAGAACAATCAGAAACGTCCTAAATTGTCCATTTGTTTACATTGCAACTAAAGATGGTCAGTGTTTTGTTTAACTTGCTCCATGTGCATTGATTTGGATGAAAAATACTTCTAGGTATAAAGAAAGCTGAGCTTTCCGGTGTGAATGTGAGGGCTGTGTAAGTTGAACACTGTTCTGAATAGCCTATGGGACTGTCTGGAAGGTCCCCCTAAAGCCAACATCATGGTAGCATCTGAGCAATTGTAATTTCATTTCCTGGGATGACAAGGAATCTTGAATGGCTTTCTAACTCCATCACTTTAGGTCTTCAAGCAACAGTAAAGGAACACTGATAATGTGGGTGTCTTGCTGTCCAGCAGACAGACAGCCTAGTGCTTGTCACTGATACATGCAACAAATACCTGGCATCATTATTTCATATTTATCCTGGTATTGTTATCCTCACAGACTTGGAGTTGGTCCCCAGACCAGCCTTTGCCGGGAAGTCTCTGATTTGGAAACAAGCCATGGCAGGTGCTTGTCTACAGGATAGGAGCTGTCATGCCGCTGGCGCCCAGGTACACAGTGACCTGAGGGACAAGGGTGCTGGACATCTGAGGTTTTGTTTAACTCTGGACATCTGTGCTTCACTGTGTCCCTGTCCCTCCAGGTATCCAAACTGAGGGGCTTTGCAGAGCGGCTGTCCAAATCCCTAACAGTGTTCAGCATTTATGAATAATGATTTCTTTCTCTAGATATTTTTATAAACATGGGTGATGAATCCTAGTTGCCCACTGTGTTTGGATGTGTGGGAGATCTCTGAGTTATATAAAGATGCAGGTTAATCCCCTCTACTTTGACTTTGCTAATCCAGAGGATTTGGCCCTTGAGGCAAGTTCATATTTTCTTCTAAATCTACGAAAGAAAAGGTATACAAGTTCAACACTTTCTTCGTTTTCCAAAGGGTGTATTTGTTACCTGACTGAGCTGAATCCTAGACCTAAAGTCTTGAGATACATCTTAGGCATCAGAATCCAGCCATCTCCCATCGCACATGCAGCAAGATGGGCCTGATGATGCATCTTCCCCAAATGGCATTGGGGTGTAGAGCTTCTCGGGACCCAGTTCCTGTGGTCCTTGGGCCTGTGGGCTTGTGGGCTCCTCCCCTGCTCCTGTAGGGACTACCAAAGGCTCCTGTCACTTGGACTCAGAGCCATGGGGACCACAGGCTGTTCTGTAGGCAGTTGGGGGTCATGATGTGGGGTGAAAGTCTGAAGTAATGTTGCCATCAGTGTTAAAGGATGTCCCTCTAACAAAAAAAGTGCCTCCTGGGACCTCCCTTGTTATGATCCCCACAGCAAGGAGGTTCTCCTTTCAAAAAACATGGGCTGCAACCCCAGCTGTGACTACCTGGCTCCCTGGTTCCTTATGCAGTTACTGTAAGAGGAAATTGAGACTGTGCTGGAAGAGACAGAGAAAAAATGCAAGAGAGGCAGCGAAGGATGAAGCTCTAAGTAAGTACCTGTGAGGTTCATCATCTCCCTTAGACATTCCAGCTTTTCTAGAGAACATGTTCTCTGAAATTTAATAATGTCCCTTTCCCTGCATCTCTTTGAATCACCTTTAATGCAGCCTCAATCTGGGATTCCAAGGAAACGTCCTTGCAAAGCCTCCTTCTGTCTCAGGAAACAAGCCTCACAGACTTGGAGTTGGTCCCCAGACCAGCCTTTGCTGGGAAGTCTCTGATTTGGAAACAAGCCATGGCAGGTGCTTGTCTACAGGATAGGAGCTGTCATGCCGCTGGCGCCCAGGTACACAGTGACCTGAGGGACAAGGGTGCTGGACATCTGAGGTTTTGTTTAACTCTGGACATCTGTGCTTCACCGTGTCCCTGTCCCTCCAGGTATCCAAACTGAGGGGCTTTGCAGAGCGGCTGTCCTCAATGCCTCACTTCTCTCTCAGCCCAAATCCTGGTTCAGACATTTCTCCAGCTGCTCTTGCTCCTCTCTCTGAGGACTCCTCCCCTTAGGTAACCAGGGAAACTAGTTTCCATAGTAACGTAGACAGGTTCACTCCGCCCACCCCCTGGCAGGATCTCTTGCCAGGACTGGGCGGGCTGCTGGGAAAAGAAGGCCAGGCCCAGGGCCAAGTAGATCCCTGCTCTCCAGGCCTCTCTGCCCTTCATTGCCTTCTCCCACCCTTTCTGTCACCTCTGCCCCTCTCGTCCCGTGGAAATGAAAGCAGGGACCCTGTTCTCACAGGAGCATTTTAGATGGTAAGCAGGTAATTTAATTGTCTGCTCGAAGCCTGGCTGCAGTATGGGATCCGGGACTCCTCGCAGGTAGACAGACTGCACTTGAACTACTGTCTCCTGCAGAGGCTGCTAACTCGCTGGCGGCAGCAGCGTGGAGAGAAGTGGCTTGGACAGGGGCCTGGCTCCGAGGAATGCTCCCGCTGGCCAGGCATTTACAGCCAAGCCAGCCAGATTTTTAAAAGGGACTGTCCCACCCTCCCGTCTGTTGGAATCTCTACTTCTTGCCATGCTCGAGAGGGCCGGGATCATGAGCTCCACATATTCAATGCAGACTCTAAATGTTTCTAACAACAAATTTGGCAATGCCATATGGCCTAACTGGCCTGCCCAGCTTGTGTTGACAGCCCCAGATCTCACACAGAATTGCATGGCATCCCCTGCTGACGCCTGCCAGGAGCCAAACAAGGCTCCAGGCATAGTTTTTCTCACTATTACTCCTTAGGCATCAGAGCAGATTTTGTGGGATCACAGGAAGGCACCCCAGAGGGCACCCTTGGTCTGCGTCTGCATTCCTGACTGCGTGTAGGTAACTGTCCCTCATACTCTCCTAAGGACGTAGGCACTGTGAGACTGGCAAAGGCAGGGTACATGTGCCTCCCTCTACTGCGAGAAAGGATGCTACTCATGGGAGGAGAGATGGACCCCAAACATCCACTGTCCTTGCCGCATTTCTCAGTGACTCAGCTGCTTCTTCTTCTCCTTCTTCTTCTTCTCCTTCTTCTCCTTCTTCTTCTTCTCCTTCTTTTTCTCCTTCTTCTTCTTCTTCTTCTTCTTCTTCTTCTTCTTCTTCTTCTTCTTCTTCTTCTTCTTCTTCTTTTTTGGAGACATTTCTGATCAATTTCTAAAACCTTCTAAGCAACCATGTGTCCCTCACCAATCAACTCTGGCACTTCAGTCTGCAGACCTGCTTGTTGGTCACACTTCCTACAAGAATTCTTTCTTTAGTAAGGCAGGTGCTTATGTAAAATTATTCCTCATATTGTCCTCATGAAATGAAAAATTGGTCAACTAACAAAGTAACAAAATTCCATATTTTCTGAACCTGAAGAGAATGTGAAAAAATTAATCTACTTGAAATAGTATTTCCTGGACAGTGAATGACCAAGAAATCACCCAGCATTTTGTTATGATAACTGATTCAGGAAATTCAGAGCAAAGCAGATGATGCTACAATACAGAGGAGTCTCCTAGTTCTTTTAAAATTCTTATGATGCTTAAGTGTGCATCCAACAATCGCCTGTGTTTCAACTGTCTGGGAAGGAGGACCCCACATCGCATCAGCTTAATGAGGGTTTTGGACTAAAATAATCTCGCTGATCTTCTCCAGCTCTGACATTGGATGCTATGTATGTTTTCTGACATTTCACAAAGTGTTTGGAAAAACAACATCAGCTGTCACAGGTAATAAGGGCTTTTTTTTCACCCTAGAAATGTTGTTCCTCGAAAAGTAATGGTTTTATCTATAGCAGGATATGGGGGACATAGGTGAGTAAAGAGAAAGGAAAGCCTAGTCCTGAAGCTTTGCCCATTCTGGGGTCAACTTTCCCTGTCCTCACTCCCAGAGTTTTGGGAGGGGTGACAGAGAGACAGATGGGCCATAAGCAGGAAGACAGAGCTTGTCATGCAGCGTGAGCTCCGCTGTTAGAGAACTGGATCCGCATCTTAGATTGGCCACACTCTAGGCAAGTTTACCTATTTCCCAATCTCCCCATTTCTTTTGTTTATTTGTTCATTTATTTATTTATTCCATGCTAAGTACTAATGGATTTGATGCTGTCTATATCTCAAATGCAAATATCATCTAAAAACACCCTCACAGACACACTCAGAATAACATTTGATGGAATATCTGGGCATCCTGTGACCCAATCAAGTCAACCAAAATCAGCCCTCACACTGGCCTATTTATTGCTAGACGAAGTTTTCATTCCTAAATGGTCCACTCTCCCAATTGCTGGTGTACCAGGACTCTTATATACAGAAACATTATCTTGCAAATTTATATTTTAAATAAGAACATTTGCACTTTAACCAGCTATATTGTTTTCTTAATATTATAGCACTCCCCTGAAAGTAGCAACTATTTTTTCCTGTGGTATTGAGGCATGTAATTGGTCTGCCAGACAACTTGTCCCTGAGGCTTATAGATCATTTGACTTGCTGAGATTTAAATTTTATTTAAATTTTGACTCTAGCCATTATTTCCCAACCAACTTAAGGGTTATAGGCTCTGTGTTTGACCCTAATATTCCAACCTGTTTCCTTAGTGTGAAATTACATTATGTAAGAGGCTCCCCTTTGTCCATTATCTGGGCATTTCAGTGACAGAACTCTCAGAGAGGTATAGTACTGTAAATCAGGAGGGGCCAGGAGGTGCAAGGGGAGAGAAGAATCATTTTAAGGCCACTGTGGTAATTTCTCCTTTCCCTAATGCCGTGGAAAGAGCACTGTGAAGAATGGGCATGAGGTGTTCCTTCCTGGCAACTTGTCAAAGGAGGAATATTTTATGCAAATGGAAATATTCTATTCCGAGAAATAATAGATCTATAGTACTTTCATTCTTGTGTTTAACTGGACAAGGTTTACCTTTAAAAGATAGGTCGGCCCTTACCAGCGCTACTTGTTGAATAAAGAAGGAATACCGAGAACATATTAATTGTGCGACATTAAGCTAATAGCAGGTAACCCACACACCACACTTGAGAGAGGTCACAGATAAAAATTGGTTAAAGAATAATTGAGTGGGCTGAATTACTTAATAGGTATTGAAGATGATAAAATAAAGTCAGTAGAGAAGGATAAGAAAAGACAGGCACTGATGAGATGCTGAAATAGCGACCTTTGGTGATTAGCTTTGTGTTCTACAAGGAGAAATGAAATGTCTTAATTGGTTGTTCCCACTTTGATACTGAAAGACCAAAATGAAGGAATTTAGAAATATAATGCAAAAAGAAATTTCATTATCTGGTTATTTTGTCTTCGCTTTCCCCCATCTCTGTTCCTGTGTGAAATTATACAAAGTATGAGGCATTGTGGTAAGATTGGGACCACAGTGGACAAGTCCTGAGGGCTGTGGGTGGAATGGTGTCCCCAGTGTTGAATCATGTAACACGAGGTCACAAGAGCCACATAGGGCATGTCATGCCTTGCTTTTAAGCACTCCACCTGGGAGACCTCAGGAATTCCGTATCAAGTAGCAAAATGTGTATTATGTGCGAGGCATTGTGATAAAGGTATAAAACATAGGGCACAATCTTTGTTTTTGCTGTTAGCTTGCAGCTGAGCAGGGAAGTCAAACAATAAGCAACTTTCTTATAATGTGGGGGATGCCAGACAAAGGGTGATATAAGAGCATTCACCAAAAAAAGTGAATCTATTATATTTAGATTCTGAAAGCTCTCCATAGTATATTTCTTCTCTTCTTAACACCTCAGTATTAACATCTAGTCATTTTTAGGTACATTGATTAATGGCCCCCCAAAGTGCCCTAAGTGCATCTGGTCCAGATCCTCCAGGAACTCATGGCTGGAAAGGGTATGTGGATGATGTAACCACAGAGCAAGTCTCTGCTGCAGTCTGTTGATGCAGTTGGACGGGCACACTTTGCTTCAAAAAACAGGCATGGATCCTTTGTACCACCCTATTTCTGTTTTCTTGAATGTAAAACAAAAGATTAATTTATGTTAAAAGCAAATGCTTTCATTGTTAACAGTTTTTCTCCTTTCTAAGCTGTATCAAACATATGTTAATTTCTATAATTTATATTTTTGTCTTTATTTTATGCATTTCTATCAAATGATAGCTCCAAAAAGGTCTATTTTTATAGTAATTTTAATAGTATTATTGAAAGAAAAATGATTATAAAAACTATCAATAATTCCCTGCCGAACAGTATGGGTAAATTTAGAAATACATACTTATGAATCAAGGAAAATCTTCCATATGTATGCATTGTGCTAGGTACCGCATATGCTATTGAATAGAAATGAAACAAGATTATTCTGAATTTGGGAAAAAAAAGGAGGAAACTTTGCTGTTTCTGGGGAAAACATTCTCTATGAAGCTAAGTCATACTTATGATAAAAAACAATGGGAACATTGAATTTTTCCTAGCATGCCATGTTCTCACATGGCATGGTAGATATGATTTGACCTTCCCTCAATGTTACCTATTAAAAACCTACCTGTTCTTCAAAGCCATTGATTGATGGGCTGTTTTCCTCTCCCTAGGACTAATATATGCACCCTCCATGGTGCTGTTTCAGTTCTATCCTATTAATGAAATTCCTTATATGGTGGGTTACCTTGTGGGATATGACCTGCCTGGTAGGCAGGATATGTTGTATTTTCTTCTCTGTGTCCCCTAGAGCATGTGACACTAGTTCTCATACAGTATAGTTGTTCAATAAATATTTTACTTCTTATCACTTCAAGTAGCTTCAGGGGAACTTGGATGATATAAATTCTTATGTCTTATAAGCATATGGTAAAAAATGAGTAGAAGACTACACTCAACATGCTGTGTGCCATTGGAAGGTCAGGTGATGCTGTTTAGTCATCACTGTGGTAGGGCAACTATCAGTACTTCAGAATTAAAGGTGATCATGATCTTGATACAATTTTGAGGTTTTTTTTTTCCCCATTATAAAAGTGCAAGCACATCCACATAACAAAACTAGAATTGCATTAAAATCATGAGGAATGCGTGTGTACACTGTGCAGTTATATCTTTGAATGGTTGGAAATTATAATTCTTCCAACAGACCTCATCATTTATGACCTGAATGTGCCATTTCAAGAGTCTTCACCATATCTTCTATCTTCAATCTCCATCATTCAACTGGTTCTAAGTCTTATTCACTTTGACATGAGTCCAGTACCTTCCTCTTTGATCCCAGATAAGCTGATTGGTGACAGAAGCGGCAAGTTTGAGAATCATAGCCTTCCTCCTCTCCTGTGGCTATGCTTTTGACTCTTACTCCCAATAAAGTGATAACAATTAAACCCAGTAATATTTAGTGATTAAAAAGGTTTTTGAGGAATCATATTACCTGCAGGAACTGATCTGGTCTTCTTTGATTCTTATGGTTCATCAAGGAAGCCAAGGTTTAATGTTGTCCTTTAAACATACAAAGCTCTGCTATGAGAATTATAAAAGTTATAGGAGCAAACTCCAGAGAAGGTTTCTTTCGAAGATTGCTACACAGGGCCCAGACAGAAATCTAATAAATTCACTTACTTTGATCATCTTGAGGGCAAGAACATCTTATTTATATCAAGTGCCTTAGTATTGCACCTGGCACTTTTGTGAAACCAAAGATACATCTGCAAGAACCCACAGCTCCTGTGCTAAGACTTCTCAGAGGTGACTACCCAGCAGAATGTCACCATTTCAGCTGGCCTTCATCTGCGTGAAGATCTACAGCAGCTGTGTCTGGGGTTCCTCTGGAGGGATCGATCTTGTATTTGTCCTTGAATTTTAATCATCCAAAGGGCTTATGAAAACTCAAATCTTATTGTGCCTCCCCACCAGAGTATTTCATTCAGTAGGTCTGGTTATGACCTGAACATCTGCATTTCTAACAAGTCATAGGAAATGATGATGCAGTTTTGAGAACTAGAATCAGTTTTTCTCAAGCTTCAGTCAATGTGCATGTGGGTGACCCTATGACCTTGTTAAAATGTACATTCTGTTTTAGCAAGTCCTCAGTGGGGCCTGCTATGCTGCCTGTCCAACAAGCTCGCAGGTGTGCTGATGCTGCTGGATACATACCAATGTTTGTGCCAAGACCCTCCAGCAGAGGTGGGCAACCCCAGGCCAAACAAACCAAGTGCTGAAAATGCCCGTAGACTGCAGACCACGATTTTGCCTATGGTCACTTAATGTGGACTTTTAGACAAATTTCTCTAATGTCAATCCTGCCTCAGCTCTGGTTTGAGCTGATATCTTACTATTACACTGATGCTAAGCATGCATTACCTTTTACTCACCCTTCTCTGGGTTACTGAGATTTTTGTCTTCTCTGGGGCTATTAAGCTTCTTGCTCTGAACCAGGAGATGCTTGGCCTCTGCTCTGCTTCCTCATTGGTCAGTCTCCTGGCCTTTCCTGTCCTTCCTGGCCCATCACCCTCACGACCCTGACTCTAGTCTGATAGCACATGAAGCACCTTATTAAACATTTGTATTTCTCACTTTGAATTCCAGTGTGGGTTACCAAGAATATCTCTCCTTCCTATGAAACTCCAAGAAAAATCAAAGCCCTTATGTGCTTCTTATACTAGCTCGGTGGGAGGCAGCAGTGAGAATGTCCATGGTCATGGGTGATCCTGGGATAACTGGAGAAGCAGAGAGGATCCGAAGTCTGTATGTTCCCTCTGTTAGCTTGCTATGCTTACTGTTTCTATTTTTTTCTGTTGTGTGTTAGATTATAGCACACAGCTAGGTATTCAAAATTACTTGATGGATTGCAAAATAAACTATCATAACTGCCAAAGCTGAAAGAACATCATTTTCAGATATATAGCAACCCAATTTATACATCAAATAATGGTATTATTAAGTCAAAGAATGGGGGGGGGCTATTCCAGATATATTCAATCAATCGAAAACAGTAATATAAGACTCTCTACCAACGAGGAGCTTAAAATGTTGTTGGGAGGTAAACCATATTTACAATTAAGGAATAAGGTAATAACACTTATAAGGTAGTGTATGGTGTGTGTGTATGTATAAGCATTAGAGTTGCTATAACACAATTCTACATGGCAGATCTCTCTTTCAAGAGGAGCATGAGTAGAAAATAATAGAGATTATTTATTGAGCATGAACACAGGGCCAGGTGCTTGTGGAGGAAAAGAATAGTTGACATTTGAAGTACCAGCCCTTTATGAAAATTTCTGTATTGTTTGAATGAACATGTCATGAGCATCAAAATTTCTTTTCCATTTTTCTCAGTGAGCCCTTAAATCAGATACTTTGACCAAGTCTACACAAGGGAAACATGATAGAACCAGGCATCTGGCCTCCAAGCTTATACTCAGCAAAAACCAGTCTAACTGTGAAAAGGATGCCCTAGTTCATAAACAAATGACTGGTGATCAGGTGAGGGATTCTCCCCAAAAAGTACAGCTCATGGCTGAGCAAAGAACAGCAACAGACAACATACTCCATATATAAACAATTCTGTTGATTTAATTCTATACTTTTAGGTAATTAATTTATTCATATCCCCCTTGGGAGTTTTTCAACTCCTGTTAATCCCTAGTAAGGGTATGATTGAGAGGCAACTGATCAAGGTTTCTCTCACACATCTATGTTTTGCTCTTTCTTCCTCTTTCTACCTTTCTCTCTAAAATCAATTAAAAAACATTAAAAAAGAACACAAGCAAAAATCCTAAATAATCTACAGAATGGTTAATTTTCTTATTTCTTCAAGTTGTATCTCTGACTTAGGGGTTAGGACATCAACTGAGATGGCTTCTTCTCTGGGGTGAAGCATGTGGCATAAGGAGCATGAGCTCTCGCACTCTTTAGTTCATGACTACTGCATATGTGCATATGACTTTATGGAACATAAAAACACAAGGCCCTGGAGAGTTTACAACCTATGGAAGAGATTAAGGAGGTGGCAGCCAGCAGTAAAAATTCCATTTGTGCAGATACGGCTGGTGTAGAGAAGGCTAGAAGACAACATGGCTAGAGAAATTTTTTAGGAAAGATTTACAGGAAAGTATGTCTAAATCATAAAAACCTGAAAAGTTGCTCCAAGAAGTTAGTGAAATAGACTAGGAGAGATGTACGTCAGGAGGTAATAAGCTGAAGTGACCCACCAAACAATTAAAAAGGAAGCATTGGGTACATCTTAACGTGGAAATCAAGTAAGTTATCATCAGGCCATATATCACAAGATACTCATCTTATTTGAAGAACTCTTTCCCCCAAATGGCTTTTCTGGAATGACTGACCATTTGGGACCACAGCCCTAGTTTCATCGGTCTTGCTAAACATTCATGATATTAGAAGTGTAGTGCATACCCTGTTTCTTAGCAGAAGTTGACACGCATGTTAGATGAATGGCACACCTCCAGATAAAGATAATCAAACATTCTTCAAAAGTGCATTGATACCATGATGATTTCTGAGTCATTAGAGTTACTGGTAGGAGGGATGTTGAACAGTCATGAATAAGGAACCAATGGCAGAGATGTGACTTAACTGAAGCCCCATTTCTACATGGGACTTTGTACAACATGCCCATGACAGGGGAGTTTGGAGTCTGTTGTGGGATTGTCAGAATTCCCTAGGGCAGCACTGCTCCCAAACACAGGAAACATCCCTGCTCTGGAGAACCTCCAGATGGGTGTCCTCCAACTTCACTGGCTGCACTGAGCCAGGAGAACGCATGAAGCACTCATGGCATCTATCACATTTCCTTGCAATGAAAATAGCACAAGTTCTTTAGAAAAAAAATGCAAATTATGGACAAAATCAACTAAATTCCACCACTCAGGAAAAAGGACAGTTGACATTTCAGGTACCAGCCTTTTATGAACATTTCTGTATTGTTTGAATGAACATGTCATGAGCATCGGAATTTCTTTAGCTGTTTTATTTCTAAGGACAGTACTGTGCTCTCTAATAATATTAACACCTGCTATGTTTGATTTGAGCTTCCATTTGTATCTGATGTTGGGCCACTTAATCTGAAGTTGCTTTTTATTTTTGTGATTCTACAAAATAGGTATAATTAGTTTAGTGTGTTTTTTTTCTTTAGGTAGGAATACTGATGTTTAGAGAACTTCATGTACTAGCCTCAGATCACTCAGATTTTTTCATTGTAACTTCCTTATACTTTTTCCATACTCACTGATTAAAAACTCCAGATCTAATAGCCTGCATTTCAGTCCTGTTGGTGATACTATTGCATCTCCCTTTTTACATTAAGCTGGAACAGCGATTGCAGGCTAAGCTCCCCAGTTCCTGCTCCTCATTTTCCATGTCTATAATGTCAAGCCATGGAATGCAGCCCATCTGTAAATACCGAAGTGCTGTTGCTGCCATGGATATTTATGGAAAACAGATACTCGATGACAAAAGGACACCTGAGCAGCTGCTGTGTGATGAGCTCTAATGGGGCAGCTGCTGTGAAAAGGGTGGAGTGGAGGACTCCCCCTGGGACTGGGGGGGGGGCAGCCCCAGCAGAAGGTGGTATGATTGGGCACCACTGGGACCCACCGGCACAGAGCAATCAGAGCGGGAGCTTCCTTCAGTGTGGGAGAGGCCAGCACATGAATCTAAGAGATAGAAATGTCAAAAGTTACAAGAGCTCAAATAGTGGCTATGGTTGTGGGCCAGAGGAAAAGTCTGTACTTCAGTAAAAGTGCAAAGAATTCCTGGCAACCAATATACAGACGTGGATTAAACCAACAAATTCTGACAAACTAGAACCAGGTCAGCAACAGGAAAGCATTTGCAATGCATCATGGGAATGGGACATGCAGGACAATGATTTCATCTCCACACTTGAATTAGTGTCATTAGACTGAATCCTCCCCCCAAATTCGCCATCTAGGTCAGGAGGCAGGACATTCATCCATGCTCCCTGGAAATCTGTAGCAGTATGTCCAGAAATATACCCCTTTGCTTAGTCATCCATCTCTAGTTTCAAAGGTGTTCTGTTTTCTTTTCTATTGAATTGGGAAGTTTGGAAATTTTTCTGGATTATTGCAGTCTTTTATGAGTTAACCTCTTTGCTCCATGCAAAGTAGATAGTGACCTTGGCTTCATCCAATCTGTCATTGAAGAGAATAGATCACCTTTCATAATCTGGTACATAAGAGACCACAGGAATTGGTGAGTTGGATCAGTGGTGAGTCACTGCATTACCGAACATGCCAATGGGCTCATGACTGCAGTGTGGAAGAGCAAAGCTGTTACATTAGGCCAGCAATATGGATACCTGGCCCACAGCTTCCACGACAGCCCACTGTGAGCCAGGCATTGCCGTGGCACCTCCACCCAGCTGGCTTTCACTGGCATCACTTTGAGCACCTCAGAAAAGAGACTTTCAACTACCCAGATCAGTTATTGCTTCAGGACATGTGTTTTTAAAATCCCTTTATATTTGGTAAAAACCTCTGCTTAAGTAAACAATTACATCACTAATTGCTAAATATGACATTATCAGATTGTTTTGACTTCATGGGGCTGAGGATAAGAAAAAAAGTTAATTATAATTACTTTTGTCTCTAGCTAATGGAAAGCAGTGTTACAATTTGGGTGCTGCTTGCTAGGATGTTGGCAATAATCTTCGTGTGTTAACCAGGGTAGAGTAGAATGGCCCAAAGTGTGGATGTCATTGCGTTACCTGAATTTACCCAGCAGCCAGCTAAAGAGGTCTCTTTCACTAAAGACTAATTTTCACATTAAAAAAAAGAAATCTTGATTATGGGCCTAGTGTGGTTAAATTGCCTGACGCAGTAGGGAGTCTACACTTAGCCTGGTAATATTAAGCACTGAGAAAATGCCTCAGGTGATGATCAAGCTGAGCGGTAATTCAACCCCCTGATAATTCTCTTTCAAGAAAATTCCACCAGGTGGCACAAAAAGTCTCAAAGTACCACTGAGCATGCTCTTTCTTTGTATCACTATGAATTGGGGGGAGGAAAAGATTAAGAATTGTTAAAGATTGTAAGAAACCTCCCCTCCTTCTTCCAAAGGCAGACATTTTTATCCACAAACAGTTTTTTAAAGACAAAAAAGGATATCTGTAACAATATATGCATTCTATACATTTGCTAACCTTTATCTTTTGAGCAATGCACAGAACACTCCAGAAGAGATAAATGCAGCAGTGTGGGAAGAGAAGGAGATTTGCAAAGTTGCCAGTTCACCAAATCTGAAGTCGACAGGTTTGCAGATAAACCCTAATCTGAAATCTTTTCAGGAGTTTAAATGCAGTATCATTCATACCAGTTGTAAATGTTCTGGCATGTTGAGAATCCATAGTGATTATAAAGATCTGGAGAGTTTAACTGACTGGGGAAAGACTTCATCTTGGAATAAAATAAAGTGAGATGGTTCTATTTATTCTGGATTCTGTCACTACTCCTTAAAAGCTAGTCAATATTTGTCCAGCATCAGGAGTGAATATATACTAGGTTGAGTGTCAATTAAAAGATTAGAAATTGCTATAATATGCAATCCCATGTGACTACAGCCTGACAGATGAAGCCTGACAAATGATGGGAGAGTGGTTTGGCTCTAGGACTGTGGTGACCTCAAATAACCTATAGAAGAATTTTCTTGGCTCTCTCTGGCCAGTGTCTGGACCCCAGAAATTCTGACTTGATGTGCCCATGGAAGGGTCAGGCCATGCATTTTAAAAAATATTTTCCAGATTATTTAATGTGTCTTCTAATTGAGAGAATTGGATTTAGTTTTCTTTTATGATAATCATGGTTTATCTCCTGGAATTCCATCCTAAAAGACCCTTTCCAAGAAGCAGAGAAAAACAATAGCCATGAATTGATCTAGAAAGAAGTCTAGTCCTTCTTCCTTATAGAAGAATTCTGCATTCTTTTCTGGAGATGGAAGGTGATTTAATCATATGAAATTTCAAGCATCCTTTATAGTCTCCTGTCTTTGAAGAAATATCTTGTCCCCTTAACAGAAATAATATATAAACATCTAAGAATATAATATAAAAATTATTCTTAAACTCTGAACCTTGTGTTAACATAAAAACATTCAAACCTGTAAATAATTTTGTGTGTTTATTTGAGCCAATCTGTTGATAATTGCCAGGAACCAGAATCTCAAAGGGTTGGGATAATGCTCAGGTGACATCTATATTTATACATTGCAATCAAAGGAAGGGACATAGTGGGTTACATGAAATCCATTGGTGATGGACCAGAAATCCATTGGTGATAGACCAGAGAGGCAGGAGAATCCAAAGACACAGGGTTGTGTGGGGGGACAAGGAGAGAGGGAACCCCTGGGACTGGATAAAAAGCAAAATGATAGACACATACTTAGGTGGGTACAGGAACAATTAACATGATAACAATGAAGGAATTTATGATATCTGTCCTGGTGCCCAGGCACATTGTGCCCCAAGGGGTCCAGAAAAAGGGAAGTTTCAAGTTACCCAGACATTTCAAGGGTATGTTATTATAGATGCAAAAAGACAGAGAGGCTCAGTTAAGGTAAAGGTTGACCTTATTAGTGAAGATACTAGCCTAGGATGTAACTACCCACCATAACTTCTTTTAGTTGAAATTTAATTTCAGATCATTCTTTGTAGTTACTTTAGGTCTCTGAATTTGCAAGACCGCTCGCTAGCTCGCTATGCAGGCCTTCCCTGATCTTGTTGGGTTAGCATGTGGCCCCTTTTGTCCATACTTGAAAAGGACAAATTTGAATATTTTAAGCAGCAAGAACATAAAAACAGAGATGCAAAAAAATAAATTTTGTAGGGGAATAAATTTTTGCTCATTTGAACCGAAATATAAAGGATAGTGAAAGGAATCAAGTCTTTAAATTTTAGACTAATGTGTTTGTAATTTATTCAGCATGAAGCTAACAATATTTCTGATCCAAGATACACAGTGATTATTTTTTTGCACTTAGAAGTTTAAATGTATCAGCTGTGTGTAAACTGAATTGGAAGAGACAGAATTAATACTTGCCTTGTAATGAATTATTTCTCAGTATTAGTCTTTGCAACAGACACTGATTTATGGTCAGCATTTTATTTAAACCTTATTATGACCTTATAAAATAAGTGTTTTCATTCCAATTTTGAGCAACAAAAACAGTTGAGGCTGAGAGAGTTCGTGTTCTGAGTAATTTAAAATTTAAAGTTGTGGAACAGGAGTCAAACTAATTCTGTCCGAATATTTAAGTATAATGATTTCATTGTCATCTAAATGATTTTGCTGAGTCATCTACATGATCTTGCTGAGTTATCCAGGTAATTTCACTGAGTCATCTATGTAATTTTGCTTAGTCTTAGCAGTGATTTTGCTGAGTCATCATGAGTGATTATGTTACAGGATTCTAGGGCAGGAGGAATAGGGAAACTGAGACAGGAAATGTAAAACAAAGCCAGACAATGGGCAATTTGCAGCCAGTTTACAACAAACAGACCTTTATCTTCTTCAGCCAAGGAGATGAGAGCAAATGGTTAAAAAAAACCTCAATGAGAGAATGCAGAAAGGGAGGGGGGAAAGGGGAAGGAAAAAAGGGCAGTTTTACTGCCTAAGCAGAGAAGCCAGCAGTCTCAAGGCTTGGCAAGATAAAGTTGCCAGGTGCTTCTCATAAATTCTGGGAAGGCCATAACAAAAAAAAAAAAAAAAAGGACCTTGAGAATTAATCTGTACCAAAATAGTCAGCAGAAGAATTTTGAGACCTATAGACAGGAGGGTATATAATGCCTAGGACCCTCACCAATCCGCTCTTCAGATTAGCTGAGAGCCCATTTCTGCTTCAAAAGCCAGTTGCATAGGTTTGCTTGCTTGCTTTGCTTTTTCAATAAAGGTACATCGACTTGTATGCATGCATATAAGCATAACCAATGAACACAAGACACTGAGGGGTTAGGGTATGCCTGGGAGGGGGGGAGGCAATGGTAAGATATGTTTACATGTAATACATTAATAAAAAAATTAAAAAATAAAAAAATAAAGGTACATGATAAATTAATAAATTGGCTTCCCACAACATAGTTAAGGTCTCTGTATAGATTCATTTATATGAGAATATAAGGATAGAGGTCTGACTTGGAGGTTGTCTAGTAACACCCCTCTCTGGTGTCAGTAAGAGATGCTTATAACAATTTTGTTGCATCGTCTAAGTAATTTTGATGAGTCATCATAGGTGATTTTGCTGAGTTATCTTAATGATTTTGTTGAGTTACCATAAGTGATCTTGCTGAGTTGGCTGAATACTTTTGCTGAGTTATTGTAAGTGATTTTGCTTAGTCATCTGAACAATTTTGTTGAGTCATCTAAGTCAGTGGTCACCAGCCCACCTTTCAGACCTCACAGCCCATCAGTGGTCCTCAGATCACGGGTTGGTGACCGCTGATCTAAGTGACTTCACTGTTATCATAAGTGATTTCAATGAGTAACTAAGTCATCTAAAGTAATTTCACTGAGTCATCTAGAAATGAATTTAAGGAGAGAATTGACAGTCATTCAGGACAGAGGTGGGAAATTTGAAAAGATTTCAAGAGAAGTTTTCCTTGTAAAGTATAAACAGAGGTGTGTTTTTTCCACTATACATTAAATGATACAAATTGTATCTGGAGCAAAAATCAAAGGAATTTTTAAAAAGCAGATTTACACAGGAATCACTATTAAAATAACACATGACCTAACAGGTTTCCAGATACTGGGGAAGATCTGTGACCAAGTTTACTCAAGGAACTTTGCGTTCTCTTGGAGCATCAGTTTCATCTAGTCCTTACTTTTTTATTTTGAGCTCTATGATTTACAATCGGAGAAAGTCTCACTATATGAGGTTGCCAATTAAGTAATGTGATTAATGTAAACTCTCAGAATGTTTGGCAAAATTTATTTTCCATTATCTAAACCCTAATTTTGAAATGAATAGATATTCAAGCCATTAATTAGAGACATGCTACATTGTAGCACAAGCAGACTTGGAACTTAGGTAGACCTCCATATCTTTGGTTTTCTCATCTGTAAGGAAGGGCTAATCATTTTTATCTCACTGGGGATTTCACAGGGATAGGTGAGAAAACACACTGCAGAGATGTGCCTGGTATTTTTCAGGATTCAGTCAGTGATAGCTGCCTTCCACCTCCACCTGCCTTCCATACTCCATGTGTCCTCTCAGTGTCTAAAGGTAAGAACATGGCCAATGTCCATTGCCTTCACATTCATTCATTCATTCATTGATCCACCCATTCACCCATTCATTCAGTAAATGGGTGTTTGGGGTAGCTCTTCTGTGCAGGACACATGGAACTCAGAGACAAAAGGCATGTCAGAGGAAGATGTAGTCATGTGTCAGTGCTGTGACAGACATGGTCCACAAGGGACTGAGAAGACAGTGAACCCAAAGAATCATAAGAATTACCCAGGAGAAATGATATTCTAAATACAGAAATGCTGATTCCTTAATCAGAAAAGACTTCCTGCAACTGGAAGGGGGACTATCTGACATGTGTTTTAACAGTGACACTCCTATGACTTCTCTTTTCTCAGAGTTCTTCCTGAGACTAGCCTTGAGCCAATTTTAGAATTCTCCATATTCAATTAAGAGTCTAGAAATGAATCTCTTGAGCAATAGGACCAGCTCCTGTGGGGAGGAACACTTTCCAGTTTACTTCTTTTAAACAGAACACTAGAAAGTTCTTGGGTTGACAATGTCTACAGATTTCTCCACTTGAACTTTACTGCTCCCTGTTCCCAAACCCCCTCTATGGGGGACCTCATCACAAAATCTGACCGAAAATTGAGGTCATATGACCAGTTTCAGATTCATAAACGCTTTCTTTCAGTTTACTATGTATCTTGATCATGTTACTAGAACACCCTTAATATAAGAAGTAAGAGTTCCTATACTCTTGTTAACATCTCTGAATGATGAAGTGATAAACTAAAATCACTTCAAACTCTAAAAAGAAAGAATATTTAAGATATTATCCTAGAATTGTTATGACCATTTCTCATTAATAAAATATCTACTGGATCCTGGAAGGGGTAAGAATGAGCATTACATAGAAAGTACTAGAGTTGAACAAATACCCTTTCTGTTTACTTCAGGTTATCATTAGGCTATTTTGTACTTCTTTTAGGCATTATGATGAGTCTTTTCTTCAACATGTTTAATATAAAGTAATATGTCAAATATCTATTAATAAAATAAATGTAGAAAAAGCAATATGTTTAGGAATTTTTGTCTCTTAAAATACACACATAAATTTCAGGAGCATTTGTTTGGACTGTTTGCAAAATTGCTGCCACTCTGTTTCTGATATTACTCAGAGAGAAGTGAAAGCATCATTTGTGAACAATGCTTAATATTGTGCCCTATTTTGATTTGCTACCCGCTATTGAGTTCTTCCAGTATAGAGTATGTGTCTTAATCTTTTTCATAGTCTCTAAAATATTTCTGTGCACATAGTATACATTCATAGAAAGTCTTACATTTTAAAAAATGGAATTCTCTAAAATCTTGTAGTAGTTTTCATGACTACAAAAACATGCCCTGTGTTTAATGTCATTCTGGCTCTGGTCAGAAAAAATCAGGCAGGCTTCTGTCAGCATCTCCATAGGATTAGTCTATGCAGTCAAAAGCTGAGCAAAGGATCACATAAATTAGCTGGTACATTTCAATTCAGCTAAAGGTGCTTCAAGTAAATGGAAGCTCTGTGTAACTTGTCTTGGTTTAGTTGGATGCTTGGTAATTCTAAGTTAGAAGCACACTGTCTTCTTTGTCATTTATACACTCACAGACATATACACTCACTCACATACACTCACACATACACACACATGGAGCCACATACACACTCTTACACACTCATGGACACAGCCACACACACTCACACACATTCTGAAACACACACACACACATACACACACACACACACACACACACACTCACACACAGATGGGAGAGAAGGGGATGCAGTTGTCCCAGTTGTGCATTGGTAGGAAGACCCATCACAGCCTCTGGTGGCTAACGCTAGTGCAGGAAGGTGGCATCCAGGGCTCTGTGTTAGTGGACATGATTCCTCACCTGTCAAACAGAATGCATATTTGGGTGATGTTTCTTTCTATGTCACCTCTACCTTGTACCTGAGCCTTACCAATATTTCTCTTTCAGTACATTTTCTTTCTGCTCACACAACCTTTTTGTTAGCAACTGAGAATCTTAATGACTTCCCAGTGCTAGACACTGAGGGACCTAGAGAAAAGCAAGACCCTTCATGGGTGTTTCAGGAGTTCACACTCAGATAGGTGAGATGGGTCAACTCTCACGTAGGGTGAGGTGATGGTGATTATTCACTCCATGAGACCACTCATGCCTGCAGATATGATCACCTGTTGTGGTTCTACATGAGTGAGGGGATTCTTTCATCTACCGTTTTGGGGTTTACAAAGACAGCTCATTACCCAGAAAAGAGACATGGCAGATAAACTGACCCTTCCTCTTGTGAGTGACTGAAAAGACTGGCAGGAGAGACTTGCCCTTTGTCTGAATGTATTTTCTGTGCAGTCAAGTTTGTGGCTGGGTTTTCAAAGCTGAGCTTCAGGCCTGGCCTGTGTGGACCCTCTGCAGATGGTGGTCCCAGGAGGATTGCGCCTTCCAGGGGCTGGGAACCAGATGGAGGGGACAGTTCCCAGGCTGAGAGTTCCACACCATGATTTCCCATTAGAAGTGCTGTCCTGTGATCAGGCTTCGGTTATCAAATGCCAGGCCACGGATATCAGGTTCCCAGACCCCAGTGTGGAACCACTTACTCTGAACTCCATGATTAGTATGTACATGCTGTAGCATCCTCAGAGTCATGACACAAGGGATCATTTCTGGCTTTTCCAAGGCCACAGCTGTGGAGCACTTTCTGGAAATAAGGGCTGACCCACACCACTGCAGGGCTCATGGATCCTGGGCATTCTTGCTATCAGTGTCCCATCCCAGGGACACTGCAGATCTGGGACCAACTACCATGGAGAGCTTCATCCTCCCAACATTTCCCCAGATGTCCCAGTTCGTATCTGAGACAAAAGGCCTACTTGGTCTGAAAGTGACCTTCTTAGGTGAGTGGGACAGCAAGCGGCAGGGAGGCTAGGATGAGCAGCAGCATCAGGAACTCGCTGAAAACACACAAAGCCAACAAATTCGCCTTCCATGTCCCAGGTGTGTCCCCCGTGGATGGCCCATAGTCCATCCATAGCCAACTTCCCTCCCAGGCCAGCAAGTTCTGTCTCACTTCATAGGCTTCCTCAACCATGGTCAAGAGAAAGGGTATAGCCTGACAGTGTTCCCCACCTATCTTGGGTGAAGAGCACATTACTTTCCTCTCAAGCTGGACTAGCTGCATTCTGGTGACCCGCCCTCTTGTTTAGAAGATGTTACTTCCTTTGTGTGTATCTCCCTGCAGTTATAAAGCTCAGGTGCTGTTAGAAAACAGAGCTATTGAGGGCAGAGTCTAACCTTAATGCAGTGCGTCTGCCTGATATCTGGAGTCTGGGTTAGACATATACACTGAGTGGCCAGATTATTATGATCTCTGAACCGTAATAATCTGGGCACTCAGTGTATATCCTATATAATAAAAGGCTAATATTCAAATTGTCCCCTTGACCAGGAATTGGACCAGCAGGCAGGCTGGCCAACTGCCAATGTTCTCTCCCCCTCGCCAGGCTGGCCAGACCCCACCCATGCATGAATTCATGCACTAGGCCTCTACACACACACACACACACACACACACACACACACACACACACACACACTGAGTGGCCAGATTATTATGCGTTCAGAGATCTGGCCACTTAGTGTAAATCTCAGATTGCAAACATAACATGAGAGAAATTATTAAGCACTGACCTCAAGGGAGAAAAGGGACAGAAGTGACTGAGGTGGCACATCTTCATGGTTGAGGAAGCCAATGAAGTGAGACATCCACCAGGGACATAACAGTGCATTCTTCCCTGTCTCCAGAGCAATTGTAGTGGGAAGAAGAATGAAGGTGAGATACAGAAAGGCAGAATCCACAGGGTGTGGTGAAACCTGAGGGTTAAGGCTACAGTTCATTGAGCAGAGTGGGTATTGCTTTGAGCAGGGCTTGACATTCAGAATTTCTAGGATGTTGGAAGTAAACAGACACATTGATCGGCTGCTGTTCGGTAGGTTCTCCCTCAAAACCATGTGATCAGATTTTAGAACTAGAAAATAGAAGTACGCACTTGTTCAAAGCAGAAGCATATTTTAAGCACCCCATGAAGGTATTAGACAAAACCAGCAATATTAGTAGGAAGTCTTCAGGCAGATTGAATCCTATCCAGAAACACAGCTTTAATTATCGGTTACAAATATTCTCGCTGAGTCTCGACCAGACGTCGATGATATATTCTGACCCAGTTATAAAGCAATTACCCCCACGGCTTTGGGCCAAAAGATTGGATATTTGAGACTCTGAAATGATCACCCTGTAAATGACCGTAATGTGGGTAATTAAAAATAGATTATTGGATTAAGATTTGAATTACTTTCGAAGACCTTGCTTTTCCTTGGTGTGTGTGGTTTTTCTGTTTGGTTCTTTCCCCCATACTTTTTCTCTCCCGGAGTGATCATAATTGAATGCATCTTTAGACCACAAATTGTAATTTTGCTGTCAGCAATGGTGCTTTAATCTCAGATGTTTATTAGAAAATCTCTCTGCACTAACCATGAATTTAGCTAGCAAAAGGCACTTGAATCAAGTGAATGGACTCTGAACAAAATTAAGACTTTGGTGACAGTTCTGAGTCAGGAACTATTACAATGAGCCTTGACAGCTATAAATTTCATATTTTTATATGTAGAAATTTAATAGTAATTAGGATAAACACAAATGTGTTAATCCTTATATTTGCTGTCCTCAAGAAAGGGGGATGAACTAAAAGATAGTGGTTTAGATATATATGTAACTGGGCCAAAGAAAATGGGGAGTTGAGTAATTTCTCAATGAATTTGATTAATGGAAATAATTTATCTGGATCCTTCTACTCCTGTACCCTATTTATTCCTTAAAATGTAGGGCATGTTTTCCTTAAATAGATTCTTTTCCACTTCCTCCAATGGACAGAGAGCCAGCAGCAGGGAGGTGGCCAGCAGGGCCCAGAAGTCCAGGCTTGTCCAGCCTGACCCTTCCTCACCACTTGGGCAGGCATGTATTGTCTCTCTGGGCTTCAGTTTCTCTGTTTTGAAAAGTGCAGAGATCTGATCAAATAATACCCAACATTCTTCTGACTCTACTCTCTATGCTCTGTTTGCTGTCACTTATCTTTACAGAGAGAAGAGGAATGTCCTCATAGAAAGAACTTCTACTCTTTGCTCTTAAAGGAAAGACAAGTGTGTGTTGACTGTGTGGTTTCTCTAAAAGTTAAACATGCACTTACATATAAGCAGCTATCCCCTTCCAGGTACTGGTCCAAGAGAAAAGAAAATTATGTTCTTACAAAAAACTATACTCAAATATTTGTATCTGCTTTATTCATAATCATCCAAATGAGGAACAACCCAAACATCTTTCAATTGATGAATGGGTTTAACAATGATATAGCCACACAAGGGAATACAGTGACATAAGGGAGGGAACGACAGCACCACAACAATATGGATGGAATGGGGGAAATATTTGCAAATCATACATATGATAAGGGGTTAATATTCAAAATACATAAAGAACTTCTGCAACTCAACAGCTAAAAAACAACTAATTTTATTAAAATGGGAAAAAAAGTTGAATAGATATTTTTTTAAAGAAGATGTTCAGCCCTAGCTGTTTTTTCTCTGTGGTTAGCATGTTGGCCTACCACCGAAGGGTCACAAGTTCAATTCTAGGTCAAGAGCGCATATCTCGGTTGCAGGTTTGATCCCTGGCCTCATTGGGTTGGGACATGTGAAGGAGGCACCAACCCATTTGTCTCTCTTATGTAGATGTCTCTCTCTCTCTTTCTCTCTCTCTCTCTCTCTCTCTCTCTCTTTCTCTCTCTCTTTCTCTCTCTCTCTCTCTCCTGCTCCTCCTTCCTCCTGTCCACTATCTCTAAATAAAAATCAATGGAAAAAATATCCTCCAGTGAGGATTAAAAAAAAAAAGTAAAAAGGCCAGTGGTGACATGAAAAGATGCTCCAAATCACTAAATGAAAACCACATGGTGTATAATTTTATATCTGTTATGTTGGCTATTAATTTTTTAAAAAATGTTGATGAGCCGAAACTGGTTTGGCTCAGTGGATAGAGCGTCTGCCAGTGGACTGGGAGGTCCCAGGTTCAATTCCGTCCAAGGGCATGTACCTTGGTTGCGGGCACATTCTCAGTACGGGGTGTGCAGGAGGCAGCTGATCGATGTTTCTCTCTCATCGATGTTTCTAACTCTCTATCCCTCTTCCTTCCTCTCTGTAAAAAATAAATAAAATATATATAAAAAATGTTGATAAGAATGTAAAATGGTGCAGGAACTATGGAAAATTATTTGGAGGTCCTCAAAAATGAAAAATAGAACTATCATAGGATCCAGAAACCCTATTTAAGGTGTTTATCTGAAATAATTGAAATCAGGATCTTGAAGATGTATTCCTCATGTTCATCACAGTATTACTTGTAATAGCTAAGATGTGAAATCATCCTGTGTCCATCAGTAGACAAATCAGTATATTTATAAATAATGGAATATATAGAATGAAATCTTGTCATATGCAAGGACATGGATAAACCTGGAGGATATTATTCTAAATGACATCAGCAGTCATAGAAGGGCCATATTGTATGATTCCACTTATATGAGATACTTAAAGTTGTCAAAATCATCGAGCCAGGAAGTAGAATGGTGGTTGCCAGGACTAGAGGAGGAGAAGCAGGAAGTACTGTTCAATGGTATAAAGTTTCCCTTATCCAAGCTGACTGCTCAGAGTAGAGCTCTGTTGGACAGCAATGTGTCTGCAGTTGCCAATGCTGCACTGTCCATAAAAAACCTTTACAGAGTAGATAGAGCTCACGCTATCTGTTCTCATTACAATAAAAATACATAAATGAGACATCATTTTCCTTAAAAAGAAGGAGCACATACACCATAGATGAGTCTGAAGTGAATTATGTGTTAAGTGAAAGAAGCCAGACTCTAAGGACAGCGTGCTGTATGATGTTATTGATGTGGTATCTGGACAAGGCACAGCTATAGGACAGAGCAGAGGTGTGGTTACTCGGCCACAGTGGGGATAGGGGTGGTCAAAAAAGGCAGATATAGAAATGTCTAAACTTTAGTGGTTGGGATAGTGGTTATATGACTACACATTTTTAAAGACATAGGTTTATACACTAAAAAGAATAAATTATACTCTGTAAATTATATTTCAATTTAAAAAATCAACAGCATGGATCTGAGATATATTACTAATCTGCCCTTTTCCTCAAACCTAAATTCTAAAAATTTTAAAGCCTTTTAAAAAACACACAACACAAATGTGGATGTAGTTGTTTCTTTTCTGAAGCACACAGGTGAAATATGGACATGCCATTCTCAGTCAGGGCATTGAAATGTCGTGGTGTGATGATGCTGTGACCAGGCATATGTGCTGTCCTCAAATCTGTATCTGCCTCCCTGGTTCCTGAAGCTTCCTTTCTGCTCCCAGGAAGCAGTACTCATTTGCACTGACTTCCAACAACTTCCTCCAGGCAAGGCCCCGGAGGCATGCACCTGCAACCATCTGCCTGCAGGCACAGGCTTGGTTCAGGGCAGCTCCCTCAGGAGTTCTTTGTGCTTGAAGACATTGGGACCGACAGAACCCATTTTACAATGCATCTGGCTTTCAAGCCAGACATTGTGCACCTCGAGGGCTTCCAGTGTTATCCACCCTGCGATGGTAGGTGCCTGTGCTAAAGGAATATTTTATACAAATAGAGAGTTCCTAAGAGATGCTCCAAATTCTATCCTGGCTAGGAACTCTATTGAACATATTGGTAAATTCCTGTCTTCTTGTAAGTCAGGTCTTAGTTTATCTAGCTGTTAGATGACACACTGTGGTAGTATTTAAAAATTTATTGTACTGATGAAAATATTTTATAGCTGATAACTGCATGGTCTGAGCAGATGCACTTGCTATTGACACACATGTATGCATGTAATATTTAGATGATTGAGAAGAGTTAAATGCATTGGAGAGATATAACATCAACCCTCACACTGTATTATGAATGTGCTGTATAGTGTTTTCTGGTAGTAGTGTGAGATTGTACATAATCTCTCATCCCCTATATCTAATCTATATATATATAAAAGCCTAATATGCAAATTGTTCTTGTTGGAGTTTGACCTGGAGACTGATCACTCTCTATGACATGTGCTGACCACCAAGGGATGGTGTGGAATGAAGGAAGGTCCCAGCCGGCAGTTGGAAGGAAGGCCCCGGCAAGCAGCCAGAAAGCCCTAATTGGCCCTGATCACTGACCAGGCCTAAGGACCCTTCTCATGCATGAATTTCATGCACGGGGCCTTTAGTATATACATATTTTTAGCTAGCTGGTTCAAAAGGGTGATGCAATCTTTGCTCATGTGATGCTCAAATTTATGATTTTGAACTCAGATTTATTGAGTCACTGGGATGAAAAGGTTGAAGGTGGGAAAGTTCCAATACTTATTCCCCACAGAAAGCACACCAACTGTTGTCTAGGTTGCTGGACTATGTATGCCTGGGTTTGCCTGTGAGAATGGATTTTTAACCTTTAGGGATGAATCATTCTAGCTTTCCACAGGTTGGCACAATGTAAACTGTCATGATCCAGCATTCAGAGCACCAGGTTCAACACAATTAACTTACCCTTGAGCAGTGGCTTACATAAATTGCAATATAAAGAATCTAAGCATGTTTAATTACAAATTAATTTAAATTAGTTTCAGTTAGACTAAAATATCAATCCCTAATATTCATATTATCAATAAAAACTGATCTTTAAAAATCTGGCTCAGGGTAAATCTCACAAGGCTATTGAAAAACAAGATGAAAACATGATGTCTAACTGAGGAGTGTTCTGGGAAGTCCTGAACCAGGCTTCACTGGAGGGTAAAGAAATAGCATGTGAGTCTGATGCACTCAGCATGATGGGGAGTAAGCTGGCTTATAAGAAAAATCCTCTTGCCCCCACAGTGCCATAGACCTACAGAACTTTACTGAGAGGATTCTTCACCCAACTAGAAAAACCTAAGTATAGATCAGGTCTAAAGAGTAAAGACACTGAGGCTGTCATTGCCCTCAGCAGCCAATGGGGACCATTGACACATCTACCCTCCCTGTATCCACCTCTGCCTCACAGGCCTTCTTGACACTACATTGATCCCACTGGGCATTGGAGGAAGTTCATTACCCACCAGGGCTTAGACTGAGCCATTGCTTAAGCCAGGCTTGGGGTAACAATACACTGGGGATGTCCAGTCTCCAAACTGGATGTCCCGTAAGATGAGAATGGTTTCACAGATAAACACATTGATAACATAGATCACTGACTTTGAGCCCAACTATGTGAAATACTGTGCAGCAAAAGAATTCCATGTATTTCCTTAGCTATAGACCTAAAACATTATACTCAATTTTTGTTACTATAGCTTGCATTTCATGAAAAGATTTGTGGGTATTTGTTTTCTCTTTCATTGTATAAATACCAAGATAACATCTCCAATTTTTCCTGGTGCAGCAACAGCAATGCCTAAAGTGTTTACTCCCTGTGCCTCTCCAGAACAAAGTTTGCAGACCCCTGGTCTATGTGGCATCTGCTCACTCAGCAGTGCAAGAATCAGTTGATTGGACAGAGGAGATTAGTTAAGAGAGAATGAAGTGGAACAAAACGTAGATGCCTTAATGCTCGTAACAAAAGCAGAAGTGAATGCTATCACTGTGATTGGAATTCATCCAGGATGCTAGAATCAACTCAAAGTGCCATGAGCTCTTTCACGTCCCTGAATGCTCCCTTCTTTACTTTTATATCCTTTCCAAAAGACAGAGCTCCTCCACACCAGGTTATTGGCTCAATATGACAACAGTAAATCTCCGGTGACACTTCCAGCAGCACATAAGAAGAGAGTTCTCAGAAATGACCAATAATTGACCCAGTGTGACCTGCCTAAGCATGTGAGGTCTAACAGGCTCTAACATTAAGCACAGAATTATTTCCCCAAAGTCTTTTGCATGTAATGCTATTTGACTATTCAGAAAATGAACAAAATAGAGTCAAGTAAGAGAATAGACTCCTTTTTATCTCGCAGTGATAAATGAAATCAAGTTTTGACCAATTGATGGAAAAATTACCTTTTATTATTTCTAAAATCAATGATGGAATAATTAGATTTAGCAAATGGGATTAAAAAAAATCTCTTTGAGATCACCAGGGCTATTTCTTATAGTTCATCTAGGACAGTGGTCGGCAAACTCATTAGTCAACAGAGCGGCAAACCTCAGCTTGCGAACCGTATGTGGCTCACGAGCCGCAGTTTGCTGACCACTCATCTAGGAGAACTCCCTAAACTGAATTGTCTAGGGTTTCATTTGGTTTAATAAAAGTCTTTGTCTTTATTGTATCAGTATTGCTGAATAAGAAGTCACACCAAATGATACCTTAAAGCAACGATGACATTTCTTGCCATGCTGCCTGGGCTGGCTCTGGTCAGTGAGTGGCTAGATGGGGACTGGATGGTTGAGAATGGCCACGCTCCTGTGTCATGGCCTCAGCTCGATGGCCTGGCTGAGTCTCTTTCCATCAGGTGGTCTCTTGTCACAGCTGCTACACAGTAAGATAGGGGCTTTTCACCAAGAGAAATTGCAGGATCTCTTGTAGGCTGTGACTCAGAATTTCTGCCCTCCCTGTCATGTCATTTCTACTATATACTACTGGTCAAAGCCAATCAAAGTGCCAGCTCATATTCAAGGGATGGATAAGTAGACTCCACCTTTTATTGGAGGAGGTTCAAATAATTTGTATCCTTTTACAACCTACCTAACTTTTATTCCTTTTTTTTTTTAACATTGTGGATGCTGAGATACTAATTAAGACCCCGGAGACATGTGACAGCTCTTTGAAGGCAGGGAACAGAACTAGTACAGATAATTCAGTGGCTATAGCAGAGGGAGCATCATAAATAAAATAAATAAATAAATAATGCTATTTTCTCTTTTATAAATACACTCAGAGCACTATGCAATTTGCTTCATTTCTCAGCTTGCAGCACAAAGTGTTATATCAAGAGTCCACATTTTCTACCCCAGATCTGCCATTGGCTAGCAGTCCAATCTTAGCTTCAGCTTTCTCCTCCCTATAACAGAAATAACAATAGTGCCCACATGATGGGGTTGTTGTGATGATAAAATGAGGCAGCCTGTGTACAGTGTCCAGCATGGTGCTTGGCACATAATAGGTCCGTGATTCATATTAGCAACATTTATTTTGTAACAGTCAATGGTCCTGATATTGCTGTTGACTAGTGACACAATTTGGTAAGTCAGAAAATTAAGAATCTTAGATAAAATGATCTTAAAATTCACATACTTTAGTCCATCTGATACTTAAACCCACCTTTACCATGGTTTTATTGGGTAGTTGGGTAAGCTGCTAATAGCTAAGAGACAGACACAAAACATTGGAAAAAAATGATTTCTCCCTCCAAAAGCCAGTAGGGTATAGGCAACTTTTCAGGAAAGCTGTCCTCCATGAAGTAACATGGGGATTCAGCACAGCTGTCTTCCATGCAGTGACACAGGGATCCAGTCTGCCGTCCTACTCAATGAGGCCTCCTTGATCACCTGCACAGGGGCAGGGGGTGGACAATCACCAGGATTCACTACCTGGAAGTAACAGCCACCATTTCTGCTCAGATGGCCTACAACTTGCCATAGGGCCACCTAACCACAGGGCGCTGGAAAGGACTCTTCTGAACTTCCAGGGAGGAAAAAGTGGCCTGGACTCAGTAGATACATGTGATAGTTTCTGTTACAATAGAGATTCAGCATTTTGTTCCACAGTTTTCTGAATTGAACCATTTTGTTATTAATAGTTCTGAATGGCAGTTCAGCCTGCTTCTATGCCACATGGATCCACAGAATTTTCCTTTGGGTTATATAGGACACTCCTAATCTCTCTCCTCTTGATAGCCACTGCAAAATGTACAAAGGGTGGATGGATAAGCAATCCTGGTGCTGGGAGATGTGAGATTGGGCTCTAATAGATTGCTTTCACATCCCTTCTCATTGTGAGTTTTCTTCTCTGTGAAAGAAAACTTCTGACACCAGCACTGTAAGAGTTAGTGCAAAATAGCATAAAGGGAATATAGTTCGCATTCTCTTACCCCATGGGAGTGCCAAGTAATATATTGTGTTAGTTTCTGTGACCACATAACAAATTACCTCAAACCTAGTTTAAAACAACACCCATCCATTAGCTACAGTTCTTTAGGTCACAAATCCAGGTGGGCTCCTCTAACTCTCTCCTCGGGTGTCACAGGCCCAGACTTAAGGCATCAGCTGGGCTCCTGTCTGGAGGCTCAGGGGAGATGTCTCTTCCAAACTCTCCCAGGTTATTGGCGGAGTCCAGTTTCTCTTGGTTGTAGGACTGAGGCCCATTTTCTGGCTGGCTGTGGGCCAGGCCTGTCCTCTATTTCCAGAGACCACCCTCATTTCTCCCCACGTGGCTGCCTCTGTCTTCTGAGCCAGCAGTGGCATGTCGAGTGCTTTTCATGCTCTAAATCGCTCCAACTTTTCTACCTGCCACCAACTAGAGGAAACTCTCAGCTCATAAATGGCTCCCTGGATGGGACCAAGCCTTGTAGGTCATCTCCCTGTCCTCCCTCTCAGCTAGTGCCTAGATCAGTGTGTGATTGGATAACCAGAGATTGAGAACCTTTGGGCTATCTTCAGAAATCTGACTGCTGCATATGCTAGCCCTCCTATATTTTCATTTCACTCAATGACAACAATAGATAATACTTAAATTAGGCTTACAGTGTGCCAGGCACTATTTACAGTAAACTGTGAGGTGGGCCCTGTTTTTCTCATCTAACCACAAGGTCCAGTTCTTGGCTCAGATATCAAGTGGTACATTAGGGAACATTCTGGCTCTGGTGTCCACCATCTCAGCTCTATCCTAGCTTTTTTCCACTGAGGTCTCAGAATGGGCTTGTAAGGCAATATCAGGAGGGTGTCCCTTAGCCATAGTTTCTTTAAATTCATTCATCTGTGGTCAGGATTGTGAAATGAGCAAAATGCAGACATATTTTAGTAGTTGATTGGATTGTTTAATTCCATTTGAAGAAAGTGGTGAAAACTAGGACAGACTCCACAGATAAAGATGAGCTCCTTTTTCTGTCCATTTTCAATACGAAAATATTTAGAATTGCATAATCGACAGAGAGATGGAGAGAGAGAGAGAGGAGTGAGAGGGATGGATGAATAGATAGAAGGATAGAATTAATCAATAATTTTTCTCCCATGTTTTCCTGAGTCTTTCTAAACAATGAACAAATTCAGTGCCAACAACAAGTTGGGCAAAGAATTTGCGTTTTAAAGGAATGTTCTCTTTAGATTGACTATTAGCTAGAGTCACTCAAAGCCACACCAGTCCCGGTGGCAGTGAATTCCCACTTACCACCATGATGCTTTCCAAAAGCCACGCTTAAATCCAGGAAGCTGATAAAACAAGACAACACTGCATTCCTTTCCTGGGCTCCTCCACTGGTCAGAACTGGAAGTGACATCCAGGGGCTAGGAATGAAGACTGAGAGAAGAACCCAATGCTTTTTCAGAGACAAAGACACCAGGCCAGGCATAACAGAACCAGCACTAGAAACAAATGGAATATGAAACATCTTGGAGTAAAGGTGTGCTCTTCAGCTTCGGCTCTGGTTGGGTTTTGCTGTTTCGTGAGCAAGCTGTGACAATTCTACATTAAGCTGATTTTGCAATAATGCTCCTTACCCAACATCCAGGAGGCGGTTGGAATGCACAGGATGCTGAAGGTGGAGCTGTCACACATCCATTTCTGCATTTAGGATATTTATGCAGCAACTGATTTATAGAAAGCTATGGATTTGTGAACAAAGAACGTTCTAATTAAATCGTCCCTTTCCACTGTGCTGCTGTTGATGGTCAATGGAGAGATACTCCTATTTTAATCACATCTATTTTTTTCTGTCAGGCTTTTGGGGTTTTTATTTGCATTTAACTAAACCTAGGAACTCGACAGCCTGTGACTTAATACAAAAGATTTCAAACCAAGACTTAAATCCATTTCTCTCTCCCCTTTTTAAGTTCGAGGACATTTGAAACTGTGCTTATAAAAATGACCATTTGGCTTGGAATTTTGGTCTGTTTCTACTAAAAAAGTGAATTAATCTTAATAATTGCAAAGAGATCATATATGGAGTAGTCCTCAAAAGGGTAATTACTCAAATACAGTGGTTTTCATTAAAAAGTTAACATTTATCTTATTACAGTAATTACCTTATTGCAGTAAATCGGCAATATTTCCCAATTCCTTCAATGAGATCGTATAGGAAGGTAACTTCACCACAATAAGATGTGTTGGAACTTATTAACTAGAAGTAGATGAATTATTTTTTAAACTTGTTTTTAAAAAGGCAAAACATGCTGATTTTTCTTAACGGAACATATTAGGTCAGACAACTCTCATCAGACATTACCCATCTATGTTAAACACAGCATATGTACCTGTTTCATGCTTGTAATGAAACAATGCATATTAGCTAGTTCATAGATGATTGTGGGGACTGTCTAAAAGTAACTGGCACTCCTGTCTCTTCATTAGACAGCGGTGGGGTGGAGGAGAAATCAGCTTCCCTCCCTTTTCCAAAGCAGAGCCTGAGTTTGTGTCTACAGGAACAGCTGATCAAGCAAGAGATCAGGACAGCCTGTCCTCCTGTACATTCAGTGAGCCAAGGAGTCAGGCCAAGGAGTCAGGCTTCATGCTCTCACGCTAGCCACTGTGTACAACTAGTCCCATAACCTGAGGGCCCGTCACTCACTGTGCAGGAGGGAAAAGACCCTCCTTTGAGGACTTAAAGCCATGGCTGTGCAGCCTCAGGATCACTGTGTATAGTTGCTATTGTAGTTTTTATATTCTAGATAGGATCTATGCACCGAGCCATGTTCAAAGATATGATTTAGGCAAGTCTTTGTCTAACATACTCAGATTAAATTTGAAAGACAGATAGGATCCAAAAATGAGTAAATAATGAAAACACACTTTACTGTATTTGCAAACTGACAAAGTTATTCTGGGGGGTGAGGGGTAATGTTCTTTGAAATTTTCATTAAGACGGGGAGAGAGAGAGAGAGACAAACACTGTTTTCACACCTGATACATTTTAATGAGGAGAAGCATTAAAATAGAAATGCAAACCTTAGAGAGAGTCGGGAGGAGAGACAGGGTCACCTGCTTTCTGTGACACCAGCCAGAGTTCAAGCTGTGAAGAGAGGATTACTCTAATCGGGGTGCCCCATGCTTCTCACATCTTATATTTGCATGGCCTTCCTCTTTGTTTCATAGCTGGTAGCTATTTCAGTGATCATCTGTGCTCCAGGCAGATGATCACTGAAATGTAATATCTACAAAGTAGAGGCAAAAAAAAAAAGCCAAACTCAAATTTAAGGCTAACCCATATCTGAGTGTCCAAGAATCTCTTTGAGGGTTATAAATCTGGGACTCAGGGAACTTCTTTGTCTCCCTCACCATTAGAAAATTATTACTAGAGGCCCGATGCATGAACTTATGCACCAGTGGGGTTCATCGGACTAAAACACGCTCTCCAACATTCCCCAAGGGGTCCTGGATAGCAAGAGGGCCCAGGCTGGGCCAAGGGACCCATTGGTGTGGGATTGGGGCAGGGGAAGGATGTGGGAAGTTGGCCAGCCAGAGAGGGACAGCGGGAAGGCTCTGGGGCATGTCTGGCCCTTCTCTTTCAGTTCCTGTCTGCCAGACCCCAGCAGCAACGTACCAGTTGGAGCGCCTGATGGTCAGTTTATGTCATAGCGACTTGTTGAGTGGTCAACTGTCTTCCCCTTGGTGGTCAGTGTGTCATAGCAAGCAGTTGAGTGGCTTTAGCATATCATTAGCATATTATGCTTTGATTGGTTGAATGGATGACTGGAAAACTGGATAATTAGCATGTTAGACTTTTATTATATAGAATTCCTCCTACAATAAAGAAGATACAGGAAGGCCACAGGTCAGTGAAGGGTTTGAGATAATGAACATTTGAGGTTGATGGCTGGAAGATTTTTGGTTATATATTTTTCATTGGAGCATCTTCCTCCTTTGCTGCTCCATCATATTCAGAAAAGCTGAATAGTATAGCATCCAGGAAACTTCTTAACACAATGCCTTCATCTTGTTTGTTATTGAGATATAGTCAACCTACAGTAACATGTAAGTTTAGGGTCAAGAGACAAGTGTTGGAAAGGATGTGGAGAAAAAGGAACCTCATACACTGTTGATGGGAATGTAAATCAGTGTAGCCACTATGGAAAACAGTATGGAGGTTCCTCAAAAAAATCAGAAAAAGAACTAACCTTTGACTCAGAGGTTCCACTTCTAGACATATACCCAAACGAAACAAAAGTAGGATATTACATACACAATGCCTCACTCTTAAAAAATAAATCTATTTTAGCTACTACCATTATTATTCCTTTTATGGTTTCTATTTCTTTGTATAAGTTCTCACTAAGTTCATCTATTCTTCCCCTAAGTTCACTGAGCATCCTTATAACCAGTGTTTTGAATTATAAATCTGATAGATTGCTTGCTTGCCTCCATTTCATTTACTTCTTTAACTAAAGTTCTGTCCTATTCTTTCATTTGGGATATGTTTCTTTGTCTCCTCATTTTGGCTGCCTCCCTGGGTTTGTTTCTGTTCTTAGGTAGAGCTGATAAATCTCCTACTTTTGGCAGGGTGGCCTCATGTAGTAGGTGGCTTCTTGGGCCAGGTCATGAAATCTCCCTGGTCACCTGAGGGTTTTCCAGGCATGTCCTTGTGTGGGTTGTGTGTGCCCTCTTGTTGTAGTGGAGTCTTGACTACTGTTGGCAAATTAGTGGGTGGGACTGATCCTCAGGCTAATCGGCTCTCAGGACTGGCACACAAACTACTATTTAGAGGCTAAGACCACATAACAGGATTTGCTTTTATTGGGGTTCTGGTGCTTGTCAAGTCCACCCATTGGGTGTGTCATTAATGGAGTTAATTGGGTGATGCCTTGGTGGAGTCTGAAGCCAGACCCTTTGTAGGTGTTGGTTCTAGGGCCTCTTGGGAGGGGCTCCAATGCATACCTAGATTAGCAGCTGCCTGTGCCCCACAAGGAGGCACCTAGTAAGATCTACAATGAGCTGCAGTTGGTAGCTCTCTGTGCTGAAAGTGGAGGCACCTGGGAGAAACTATGCTGCAAACTGAGGCCAGCTTCTACCAGTGCCAGGCCTGGGGCTGCTTAGCAAAAGGTGCTTGGCACACTGAGGCCAGATGCTGCTTGTTTGGGGTTTGTGGACTGTTGAGAAATTTTCAAGAGCAAAGTCCTCAGTGTGGGCAGAAGTTGGCCACTTATGAGGAAGAGTGGATAAAAGAGGTTCCATCAGCTCTTGGTTTGGGTGGGGTGGTTTCTTAGGGAATCTGCAGGGCAGGGCAGTGATGTTAGCCAGGTTGGAGACTCCGATTTGATGCTGGCCCTGTGCCTTGGCTGTTTGGGGGTCTTAGCAAAGGAACAATGGCATCTGCAGGCATTTCCTATTGGTTCTGCTGGCATTTCTATGTGCATCTGTAGCACTTCCGCCTATACTTGCAGCACTACTGTCTTGGAAAGAGCGGTCCTACAGCCCTCTCCCTGAAGCAGAAAACTCAGTGTGTCCCTAGCACTTTTTGAACTGCTGTCCTGTTGCTTGAGCTTCTAGGCAAATGCTTTTGAGTTTGTGCTCAGGCCCTCCAAGAGGACACCTGAGTCCCCCTTCTCTCTGTTTCTCTGGGATGGAGTCCCCAGATGTTTAGGGACTCCTTTCCCAGACCTGGGGAGCCGGTGTGGGGCTTGTGATTTCTGCATTTGAGATATCCCTCCGGATTCTTATTGGTCATATGTAGATGAGAGACCTGTAGGTTTGAGACCCCATCCCTTCTACCAATCTCACTATGGCTCCTTTTTATCTTTTGTTATTAGACTTTGTTCAGCTAGATTTCAGATGGCTCCATAGTTTAGTTGTAATTTTCATGTAATCATGGGAGGAGATGCATTTACCCACTCCACCATTTTGACCAAAAGGCCAATTATTAACTTGTTTTTTTTCCCCCTTTGGCATTCTGCACATTGTAGGAGTTAAGAAGTGAAATAAAGGTAGAATAAAATATCTGAACGTGAGGTATTATTGCTTCATGCTTTTCCTATCTGTCCATGCAGCAAATAATCTGAATGGCAACCTGGCTACTATTTTGCAAACCCATGTCACTGCACTCCCCGTATCCTAGAGCTTAAGGTATACTGAAAACTTGAAGAAACCCTGGAGTCCAGGGTGTCTCTCACACCACAGATAGGTGAGGAAAAGACCTGTGTCAAATGTAATAAAACTGCACATGTAATAGACATGGGAATTAATGTAGTCTTTAGAAGGAGAGGTGCAATTAGACAAGTCCTGTTTTATAGAACTGAGACTGGGCAAGTAGCATTTTGAAAAGCATTTCCAAATAAAACTTGTGACTGAAGCGCAGTGCCATCCGATAAGTCATTGTCTGATTTCTGGTAAGTCTGGGGGAAATTTTCCAGGCCAGGAGAAGTTTAAAACCACTCTAAAAGATTGATGGATTGCATTCTAACTTACATTCCTTTCCAAGCAAGGAAAGAACTATTTTTAAAAAACCATCTGACCTCAAATCTGTTTTTATTAAATGCCAATGCATCCGAGTTACCACTGAGATCTTAATAGAAGTGATGGGACATTACATCTTGTCAGGGAGGCCACCGAAAACTCTTTTTCTTATTTCCTTTGTGTTAGTAAGGGAACATTTCCAAAGAAAGGAAGTGTTGTCGTTATAGAATCCATTACAAACAGTCCCGCAGACCTGCCTTTCCAACATCTTTCTATCTCTCTGTTTCTTTAACCACTTTGTTCTTCCTGATACCATCTAGTTGACTCTCAGTATTTCAGTTTACAAAGAAACATGAATCATCAGGGAGACAGAAGAATCAGAATAACTTTTTTTTTTCATTCCTTACATGCCGATCAAGATTGCCTTAGAGAAAGTGAGCCATGGGATACAGCGTGAACATAGCAAAGAAGTTAAGAGCAATGATTTATTTTTCATGAACTAGGTGATTCATTTGAGCATTTTATCTTTTCATATCTACTTCCTCATCTGATAAATACTGTTTTCTTCAAAAATATAGTGTGGGTGAAAAATATAGCACATTAGTGTCCTAATATACCTCATCAATGAAGTAAAAACACATTTCAAAAATTGGAAATGTTTGGAAATGGATATGATTAATGCTGACTGAAAATTCATAACTTTAGAACCAGTCATTGAAAGCTTTGGGACAGGTTCAAAGTGTGAGTTTGATGTCTCCCCTCATCTCTCTCTGTTTCCACCTGCCCCTCTATCTGTATTTCTTTTCTTATAAGGACAATAGTTATACTGGATTAGGACACCCCCTCTCCCCCAAATTTTAACTTGATTACAGTAGCAAAGACTTTATTTGCAAATAAAGTCATATACACAGGTTTCAAGTAGCCATAAATCTTGGAGGACATTATTCAACCTAGCAGAGCTTCTCCCATTTTTTTCCTTCAAATATCATCTTTCTCCCCATTGACCAATTCTTGCATGCTTTTGGGGACTTCCCACTGCTGGGATCTCCCTGAGCTTCTGTTGTTGGGAGACCACTGTGTAATGTGTCACCTTCCTCTGCCTTTCCAGAGAGTGTCTGAGTGCTCCCACATCCAGAGGCAGCCCTGCTCATGGGTGTGTGGATATATTCCAAGTGGCCAGATTATTATGATCTCTGAACATATAATAATCTGGCCACTCAGTATATGTATATATATATATGAATTCATGCATAGGTGCAGTCCGGCCAACATGGCCAGGGGAGGGGACATGGGTGGTTGGCCAGCCTGCCTGCTGGTGGAACTCCTGGTTGAGGGGACAATTTGTATATCAGCCTTTTATTATATAGGATATACACTGAGTGTCCCGATTATCATGCATTCAGAGATCCTTATGCATTTAGATCACAGGGTGGAATTCTCCACAGCTAGGGGAAGAAATAGGGAGATGTGGGTCTGTGCAATCATGGTGTCCACCTCCATGGACCCAATGACTGTTGCAGATCACTAAACATGATGTTTAATAAAGGATTACTGTATAGATCATCAGTAAATAATGGATGTAAACAAATTAAAATACAATACACTAAAACCACTTTATTTGTTAATACAGAAGTCATTCCAGGATCCTGCAATATCTCAAAGAAGACAGGGCTATGGAAGAATGTTTAGAAACAGCTAGATCTCCTCCCCAATATTTTCTCTTTCACTTTGGCTCTTCATTTATTTAGTTGAGGTGTGAGTGTGAGAGAAGAGAGGCTCAAATGCTCAAGCTTTGGGGGAGGGGAGAAACAAAGGATGCAGCACAAAGAGTTTCTTAGAGTTCTGTTAAAACAGACATAGGCAGCATTCATTCCTTGCAATTTGCTAAGACATTTGGCAGGCCTCATCCCGTTTAATGTACACAGTAACCTTCAAGTGTAAATATTGTTACTTTCTCCATTTTTATCAATGAGGTGACAGAGGCAGAGGGAGCATCAGCAACTCCCCCAAGGCCACTAAGCAGATGCATCCTTTGCAGGATCCAAATGACTCTGAGTTCCTATAAGTCTTGCTCTTGCCAGTGCTGCAATGTGTCCTGGTGTCCTGCTACCATCTCTCTTGCTGTCAGTCTTCAATCCTTGACCCTCACATGTTACATCCAAGTCTCTCCTCAACTCCTACCTTTGCTCCCTATTCCCTCCTCCATTTGGCCAAATCCATATTTTTTCTAAAACTTAAAAAACAATCATGCTGCTGTGTGGTTAATTGAACTGTGCCGGTCAATTGAAAAAACAATGTGTATAAGTGAATCCGTGAAATTCAAGTTCACATTGTCAAAGGGTCAAGTGTACTTTAAAAACTTGAGTGGATGTTTTTACTTCATCTGTCTTTCTACCTCCATATCTTGTAGGTGGTGGGGATGGTCTTTTACTTTCTTAGTTCATTGATGTGGTGCCTAATTGGATACTTTCAGCATACATTTACCACTTAATACATGTTTATTTACTGAGAGAATGAAGCAAACGGAGTAACTCAGCCTCCATTTGCATTTATTTTGTACATAGACCACATGTTTGTAAAGTTTTTCAATATGTAAAATTACTGTCTTTAAGGCTTTAAGATGGATTATGAAACATGTCTTTGTTCCTGGTAAGTTTTTCAATCTGAAAAAGATAACGATTCTCCTGCTGAACCCTTGGATTATGAGCTGTCCTTGTGGATGGAGTTGATGGGTACCTGGTGATCCATTTACCCTCCTCACTGCCCACATGGCTGGGTCTTTTCTGAAAAAAAAAGACAAACCACACACACACACACACACACACACACACACACAACATAGGCCATAGCTGTACATGCCCACAACGCCCCTACTCCCAGGCAGAGAGCTTGTGCAACTATCATCACAAACAATGTTGGTTTGGGGTCCAAGGCAGTCTCACTTGGCTTAAGCCTTCGTTTGCACTGACCTGAGCTGGAGCAGATGCATCCCAAAGCTAAATGGAAATACAGGGTTTTTGTGAAAACCCTGTAGGGAAGGTCAAGATGATGACAATGGAGTTATTACACCAACCTCAGGACCCTGGGGCTGCTCAATTACCACACACTCAGCTGTTGTTTTCAACCACCACGAACTTGGCTGTTGAAAACAACAGAAAAGTATCCTCCTACAGTTCTGAGGCCCAAAGTTTGAAGTCAACGTTCTGGCAGAGCCACACACGCCCTGGAGGCCCAGGGGAGGACCCTTTCTTGTCTTCTGAAACTTCTGGGGGCTCTAGGTGCTTCTGGCTTGTGGCTGCATCACTCTGATCTCCACCTTCACATGGCTTTATTCTCTATGTTTTCTCTTTCTCTGTTTCTTCTAAGAACACTGATCACTGGACTTAGGGCTCAACCTGGAAATGTCTTTCCCTAACTTAATTTGGTGAGTAACTGTAATCAGGGGGTCATTTGGCTCTCTTTGTGGCTCCTCAAGGGACATACTTTCCACAATGTCTGATTCACTATGTTGCCCCCATGGACCCAAAAGATTGACTTGCAGCTTCAAAAGAACCCAAATCCATTCTTGCCTTTAAGATCCATGCAAAAAAAATTTTTTTCCTGAAAAAAATCCATTTTTAAGTTTCTCTTTTTACAGGAGATTTTGACATGAGTGAGAATGTGGTGGAGCGCTCTTCTCAGAGAGGCTTAAAAATAAGAAGCTTCTAGAAAATGACCACCACATTTCAACCGTAGGAAGTAGCTAACAAGCATGGACTGAAGATGTTTTTCATAATATTTTCATCTTTATCTTGAATGACAGTGATAGGATGTCCAAAGAAAGTGCCAGCGCAGCGAGTGTCAGGGGAAGTCTTTTTTGTCAGTGGAGGTGTCTGGGCGCCCGCATTAGAGTTGCTATGATGTCAGTGCAGATGCCAGCGCCATTACTATGTCAGGGAGAGACTTCTCCCGGCTTTTGTCAGTTTCAATTAGACGCTTGATGTTACCATCAGGCAGCCTCTCCCCTCCCCCACACTTAATGTACTTAAAGTCTCAAAGTTACCACTTTTAAGAACCCTGCTCTATTTCTTAATGGCACTGCACAATGAACCCATATTAAAAAGTAATACATTTTCCATACCGAAAGGAATATAAAGTAAGTTCCATAAAAGTACAACACACTTACATTTTAAAGTATATAACATTAAATATATTAAAAGCACATTGTGTCACAGCATATATATTAAATACCAGGAAAAAAAGCCGGCTTCGCAATTTGTTTTAAGTACATGAGAACTGCATTTAATAAAATGTTTAAAATATAATTTATTACGGTAACAATTTATTAATAATGATAAGTAAATGCTGTTGAAGAGGTGATTCGTGAAAGAATGGTTTGTCAAAAGAAAAGATTTTTCCATGCTACAGATAAGGGCCATAGTCAGAAAGGCATACATCTTGCCCTCCTTGGTGATTTAACAATTCTAAAAGAGGCAGGCACATGAAAAAGCCTTCCCATAGCTGTGACTCTTTAAAACATGGACATGGTGGCATCTTATTCTGTTCACAAACCAGTCGTCTGTCCTATTGGGTTCTCCTTTGTGCGCAGAGTGGCATGGACCATTCTCCTCCTCTGTGCACCTCCTCCTGACGTAAATGATGGTCAGTTTGGGTGGAAGTTGGGCATAAATATTTTACATATTGCATAACATAAACATCCCTGCATTTCCTCCTCTGGGAGACTTGGTGCATGTGGAATATTAGTCAGTGCCTGAAGCTCAAAGCCACGGTAGGAATGTCAGATCTGGACTATGTCACTTGGAGCTTTGCAGCTCGTGTGTTTATTTCACTCAGACTGGTCTATATAAAGTGCCATAAAATGTATGTGCCATACCCCGTGGATGATCTGTCCCAGACAAATGGCAGATCCTTGCTCCGAAGGCAGACACATTCTGCACTCTTGAGACACTCCCTCCCTCGCCCCCCCCCCCAAAAAAACACAAACAAACAAAGAGGAAAACCAAGTATATATTAATAAATAGTTAATACTCCTAGGTGCTTTCAAGAAACTCATGTTTAAAACTGAGAGAAAGCTCTTGATGGGTATTTTCCCACAATAAACTAACCTTTTAGAGCATTCCAGGAGAAAGGTTATAATGTTCACAGTAGGTTGTCTTTCTCCATGCACTGCCTGTGAAGGAGTAGAGCTCGTTATAGCTGTTTATCAATCTCCTATAAATGTGTCTGACAGCATCCAGCAGTCAAACCTGGAGTTTGTTCCCATTGAGTGGAGGTGTGAAGAAGATGGGGGTATGAAGTTCTAGTTATACCAACAGAATTTGGTTTGTGTTATTGTTGTCCCCTATGACTCAGTGGTTTCCTAGGTGGGGGCAGAGTGGGAGCACTGGGGGAAAATGAAAGAACTGATACGTGAATTAAAAAAAATTAAAGATTGCCTGATTAGGGATCTGCTCTCATTTAGGTTTGGACACGCCATATCTTCCACATGAACACACAGTTCTCTACATGCAAGGTAGTGGGAGTCAGTGTTTGAGAAGGATGAGCATCTGCATGGTCCTTACAACTAACACTAGCATTACAGAAACACGAACCCTGGGTTACAACATGTCAGAAGGTGGAGGCTTGTTGACTCACTGGTTGTCGACTCCCATGGATGCTGCCAAGAGCATCTCGGTCATCTCAGCTCCTCTGTTCTTGTCCATCACAGAGGATGCCCAGCCAAGAACCTTGCATCTTAACATTGGATGCTTACTGTTGACCTCATTAGTTTTAGGGTTGAAGTGATTGCTTAAAAGCAAAATAAAATAGAATAAAACACTGCCAAAAGATTTTATCTGTAAGTATTTATTTTTTCTAATTTTCAAATACCTACCAACTGATGAAAGGATAGATAACATGCGATTTGTCCATATAGCAGAATGTTATTTGGCTGTAAAAAGGAATGAAATTCTGACACATGCTAGAGCATGACGAAACTTGAAAACGTGCCGTATGAACAAAGCCAGACACGATGGGTTGCACGTGATTCCATTCATATGAAAAACCCAGGAAAGGCAAATCTGTAGAGGGTTGGATTTCTAGAGCGGGAGGAACCAGGAGCTGGGGATATCATGGCTCAGGGATACAGGATCATGAACCAGTTTTCAACTGTGGTGATGGATGAAAAACTATGTGAATATACTAACAGCTGCTCAATTCTACACGTTAAATGTTTTGTGTGGCTTGTGAATTAGACCTTAATAAAGCTATTTAAAAGCAGAAGAAAGCTCAGAGAATAAACCTATAGCAGTTAGGACCAATGTATCTAACTGGTTTGCAAAGTGTTCCCTGCAGTCTTACTGGATTCAGCTTTTCAACAACATTGAAATCTTTTCATGCCCATCTCCCAGCTCTAATTGCCTACAGGAAGGCTCTGCGTGGTGGCTGCTGGAAGCTCTGTGCTCCAGGGAGCATTCCCATGACTGACTGCACTGCAGTGCCAGATCCAGTAAGAAACTCCACTGACTTTCCAAAGTGATCCAGAAGGTATCTACGGAAGGAGAGTTTGTGAAGGAATGAATCCCAGAGAGAAGTAAGGGAGAAGTAGGTGATTAGGTGTGGGGGAAAAAAAGAATATTATAAGTAGATATAGAAATAGATAGGTAGATGATACATAGATAGATGAAGGATAGATAGGTGATAGAAAGATAGATAAATAGATGACAGATAGCTGGATGATGGATGTGTTCCCAACATGCCTTTTAAAGAAAATTCCAAGTAATTAATTGCTTATTTTCATGACAGAACATTTTCATTATTGAACATTTTCAGTATGTTTTTATATTACATAGAGTCAATTTCCTCTCAAAGCACTCATCTCCCAAATTGCTTTTAGATTTTCTTCCAGATTGTATGAGATGCACACCCACCATAAATTCTTCAAATAAGAATCTGGTCCAGAAAAAAAGTATACTTTAAGGAGAGAAGGAATTTTCAAAATGTGTGGAAAATTCTCATGTGGATACTTTCATGGGAACATAAATTTAGTAAAGCAAGAGACATACCTTGAAGATAAAACAACAGAATCAGATAAAAAAGGAATATTGGAAAGTTAAAAATATAAAGACAGAGATAAAAATAATGGAATTAATAGAAAACAATATCTGACAGTTTCATGGTCTGGAGTTTTAAAATATCACAAAAATTATCAGTTATTTGCAAGATAAAAAATAAAAAGTAAAATGATGTGCTTTCAGTCTAGTTGTTGGAAGTGCTTTTTATAATATGTTTATTGACTTCCATTTGTGTAGTCAGGATTTCCATCTCTTCTAGGGTCGACATTGGTCATCAGAAAAAAAGTTATTTAAGATTTTTAAATTAATTTGTAATAAGATTTATATAAAATTTTTTAGATTACTAGAGGCCCGTTGCATGATATTCATGCAAGAATAGGTCTTCCTTTCCCTAGCTTTGCTCCTGGCTGCCTGGGAGCCTGCAACTCCTTGCTCCAGGCCTGAGCACTGCCCCTGTAGCTCCCTCTGCTACTCTGTTTCCCTCTTATAGCAGACATCCCACCCCTCCTGGCCACTCCACGCCTACATATGCAAATTAATCTACCATCTTTGGCAAGATAATTTGCATACTCACTCCTGATTGGCTGTGGGCATAGCAGAGGTAAAGTCAATTTACATGTTGTCTATTATTAGGTAAGATTATTTTTTTACTTCTGTGACTATAATGTTTACTCTTTGTGTTTCTACACTGTGTTTCTTTCAGCTTCTTCCCTCAATCTCTCTTTTCTCTCTTTTTACCATTTACATATGCCAGATATTTGTCCATTTTAATTTCCTGGCTATATCAATTCTACACTTCTATTGTCGCTCTTGATTATATGTTTTATTTTAAATGTTTGTCATTCATTGTTTTTTGATACCCATGATAACCCTGAGATAAGTTTTTACCTTTTACAGATAGATGACATTTATCGATCATAGAAATAGTATGCTGTGACAGATAGATATGTCTATTCCAAGGCTATTCCTTCCATTATGCCATTTGCTACTCTTTTGCCAATCCTACTACTGATGTATATGCAGGATTTTTAAATTTTAAGTACTCTTGCCTCATAGCTTTGTAGAGTGTTAAATGAATCAAATTGCTTACAACATTGATATTTCTATCATTTTAAAAAATCATATCCCCAAACCCCTACACCTAGCAATTTTTCACAACAGCATTATTTTCACTGTGGACTTACCAGAATCGACCTGGTGGCCTCCAGCTCCTCAGGAAAACTGGCTCACCTGGTTAGCAGGGAGAACCATGCAGGATGGGGAAATAGTGTTGGCTGGGCTCAGGGGCACTGTGACTATACCCGACAGAACCTCTTATTAGATGATAGTGTAGCCTGAATGTTATTTATGGTGACAGTATGTTATTTATGGTGACAGTGACATGGAAGCTTCCAACCTCTTAGGTTTATACCTGAAATTGGCACAACAGTGCTGCATTCTTGGATCAAAGCAAGTTACAGGGCAGCCCAGTTTCAAGGGTTAGGGGATGGACACACTCCCTAATACTGGAACAATAAGCAGATATGAGGTCTAAACAGATGGCCTAAAAGGCTGATCCAGACATATACAAGAGGTTGTGGAATGAAAACTCTTCACTTCCATTTCATTAAGTGATGCCTAGGTAGTGTGTGTGTGTGTGTGTGTGTGTGTTCCGGATACAGCACATGGTGAATTATTTATGGATGTTACCTGGAATTTGCATCAGACTAACGGAAGACAGAGTGAAGTTTACAAGGATGTAATTGAAACCATATTTGAAATGACTGGATACGTTTTAAAACTGCAATATGTGTACATAGGGCTCATTATATATTTTTATTTTTACATCCCCCCCAGAAAATATTTAAATAAAAAGTAAATTTAGTTCTAAATGATTTGGAATGAGCGCGAAATCTTTCAGGTGCATCACTGTCTGATTGTTGCAGGACTGCCCTTGAGATGGACTGCAGGGTCATCACCGCTCAGGATCAGTGGGAGTATATTTATGGGAAATGGAAGGAAGAGGATGAGAAGCAGGAGAAGAGGGGAAGAAGCTTACAATTAGGAGAAGGAAACAGCTTGGATGTTGGATGATGAGACTGCTTTTAATTTTTCTCGATGTATGGTGCAGAGCCCCAGCTCCCACTCTGAAGGTGTGTGTTTGAGATCAGTGGAGTTTAGCTCTTTGTACATGTATTTGGAGGAAAGGTCCCAATCCAAATCACAGGACATGTATTGTTCTGCTGGACCCCTGGCATTGCTAAGTGATAGGCACTCTCAATTGCCAATGGCCATGCCCACTGATGATGATCATCAGCATATTGGCAATAGTCAGCATGGTCTCTGGCTGCTGAGGTCAACTCACAGAGGATGTTCCCCCTGCCCTTCTTACAGCCATTGAAGTGCAACTGTGTCCAAAGCTTGAGTAAGTGGCCAGGGTCCTATTTAAGCATTAGGCGTTCTTTCAGAACCACACAGTGACCAAAGACACTGCTCTAGTGGGAATTTTACAGATAATAAGAATATTAAAAAAACAAGATGCAGTGGGGCATGCTATTGACCTGAAAAACCTACACAGACTCTGTTGGAATACAGGTGGTGGAAACTCATCACCCTTAGTTCCAGGTACCAGAGAGTCTTCCTGGTCATCCTGGTTCCTCAGCCCTCCTGCACCTGTTTCCATGATTCCTGATGCTGTCATATGTCACAGTCTCACATGCGGCTCCCAGCAATGTGCTAATGGCAGAAAGCACCATCTGACATTGCTCTTGAGTTCATAATTGTGAATTGTGGCACTTTAACCATTTTGATGGTAATCACTTATGTCTTTGCTTGCTTCTGCACTGATTTCCAGATCTAAATACAATCAGAACCGACACTCCTCTAAAAAGATACCAGTTATGATACCATGGAACCCAGTAGTGCATTCCTCTCTGCATGGCTTTGAAAACTCTCCAAATTACTCTGGATTTCTGATTAGAAAACATTCCTTATTATTAATAATTCTTTTTTAAAATATATTTTTATTGATTTCAGAAAGGAAAAGTGAGGGAGCAAGAGATAGAAACATCAATGATGAGAGAGAATCATTGATCAGCTGCCTCCTGTTGGGAGTCGAGCCTGCAACCAGCACATGTTCCCTTGAATGGAATAGAACCCAGGACCCTTCAGTCACAGGCTGATGCTCTATTCATTGAGCCAAATGGCCAGGCATATTTAGAAATTCTTATCGCTTTCTGGTTGATCTACAATTATCCGAAGGATTGGAAAAAGGGGAACCCTTAAAAATGTGTTGCTCATACTTAAAAGATTTAAGTACTGGTTTGTTTTGGATGATTGGACAGAAAAAAATGTTAAAATATTTAATTTAATGCAATACTTTGTGAATGGGTCTGTGGCAGTGACAGGAAGTTAGGAGGGAGGAGGTCTCATCCCAGGCCTTACAATGTGATCAACTCAGCAAACAACTGAACTTTATAAGAAAGTTTCCCTGCATCCAATGTTTGACCTGAATGGGTGGGTTTCAACCTAAACTATGTAAAATAATGTTATCAGCCCTCTTGATAGAAAAGAAATTATGGGATCATTTGTGCCTTATTTTGATAACGTGTGGTTGTATTTCTACAGGACACAATTCAAATGAACATTAGACACACAATTTTATAGGAAATATGCTTCAATATAATGTGCTTATGTAATATAGCAAAATTCAGGCAGTTTAATTGGTCTGAATCCTTTATTTTTAAATTGTTTTGATTTCTCCTTGTTTGTCTCTGTGACTGTGAGGGCATTACAGGCACCACAGTGGGCATCAGCACATCAGGCTCAGAATGTCCCAAAGAACTGGGCTCTGTATCACCTGCCACGTCAGATAAACTGGTCTTCCCTAATAGTGGACTCAATTCCTACTGCACATACAGAAGGCTTATTTAATAACAGAATTTCAAAATACTGTCAAAAGTAATTCTTTTTTATTGCTGCTACAAAAATTTATGACAATCTTAGCTGCTTTCAACAACATTTACTTATCATCTCCCAATTCTGGAGGTCAGAAGTCCAAGGACTCAACTGGCTCTACTGCTAGGGGGTCATGGATGCTACCCAACCAAGCTCTGGTCTGAGACTCAGGGGAGAAGAACCAACTTCAAGCTCACATGGGTTGGTGCTGAGTTTGGCTGCCTAGGACCACAGAGAAGAGATCCCCATGTCCTTGTTGACTGAGGCCACCTCATCTATCACATGGCCCCTCCTTCACACCAGCAGAACATGGCAAGTCCATCTTGCCTTTAGTTATTTCTCTACCCGCTCCTTCTCTGCTTTTGGCGAGAGAATACTTCTGCTTTTAAGGGCTCATGGGCTTAGCTTGGACACTCCTAGTTAATCCAAAGTAATTTTTCTATTTTGATATCTATGATCTAAATCATGCCTATAAAGTCTCTTGTGTCATGCATGGTATTATAAACACAGGTTCTGGGGGATAGGGTGTAGCATCTTTGGGGAGTCACTCTGCCTGCTAAGGGCATTTGGCTTTCTTATTTTAAGACAGAACTTTCATATTAATGGGAAAGCTTAGTAAACTCAAATGTTGTTAAATTAGCATATTCATGGAACCTCTAAAATAGATTAATCAGGCATCTAGGTTGGTAATGAAGATAGGTAAACCTATTGCTGAGGGGGAAGAGTTAGATGAACCTATTTTTTTAAATCTGTAAGGACCTTACCTTTGTACATTTCCTTAGTAACTGTGAGTTGTTTCTTTTGAATTCTCTTTCTCTGGCATGTGAAAGGTGCAGGATGGGGAGACACTGGATTTGCTCCTGGCAGTGGGGTGGCCCAAGCTCTGTGTCTCTCAAATAGGTCCATTACAATGGCTTCGTATTAGTTATGGCATTTCCTTTAGGCTGCTTACCAGTTCTTCCAACTTCCTGCAGTTGCTGGATCTCTTTCAATTAGCTGGTGATGGCTGTGGGAGGGTGTCACTGGACACCCACATCTTGTTGCTGGGAGTTAAGCTTTTTGATGGTTATTCCAGCGATTTCCTATTTAGTTGCCACACTACCTAGGAAGTTGGTAACTGGCCATGTTAGATTTGTTGCCAAGCATCAAGTATGCCTGTTGTGTGTTTTTTTGTGAGACCACTACACGTAACAAGGTGTTGACCTCAACCTTTCTTCTTGCTCAGAGTGACCAATTTGTTGCTCTTCTGTGGAGTTTGAGAAGGTTGTCTCCAGACACCAACACTCCAAATACATCCTTCCATTCTTCCCAGATGTGTGTGCAAGAGTGGGTGATGGAGGTTCTGAGGCTATCACAAATAGCAGGTGTTAGTACACACTTACAAAGAATATTAGATATATTCTTAAATTTATACATTTATGTCACCCCAAACTAAGGAAGAGTATGAAGACTGTTAATCCTTCCAGATGCAGAAATGTTATAGTTAATTTGCATATGAAAAAAGTTCTTACTATACTATACAAACATTTACATTCTTTTCTAGGAAATTTTCCTCTTAGAAAGTGAAATAGGTTAGTTAGGCAGTATTTGAGCATCAGAGAACAGAGCCAACATTCACCACCGTGTTTAACAGGTGTGTCACTGTCCTTTTGGTTGTTTGATGGTTTAACTGGCCATGTTTCAAGGCCATGAAAATAATAAAGTTTGATTGAAATTGTCCCATAAATTTAATAAAAGTAATGGAACTAGCTACACATATATGCGTAGAGTTAGAAAGGTATGCATTCTCTTTCAGAATATTGTACTTTAGAGTTTAAAACATATCAATGTTAGAGTAATAATAGGTCACCTGTCAGGTCAACAACCTGACAACAAATATTGACTAACTTCTCAATACAGAAATTAAAAATAACCTAGAAAATGTTATTTAAAGGGGAAGCGGAACATTTAAAGCATTTACAATCATTTATATTGAAATAAAAAATTAAAGAAGGTTGCTCAGAGCCTAGGAAGGAGTAGGAAAATTAGAGATCCCAATGCTACAGGAAAAAGAAAGGGAGGTTGACCTGAACTTTCCAGGTGTTCTGTGATACTGACCTTCAGATCATACTCCTCTCCTCAAGAGAATGATTCAGCCATTGTACAACTGTAGTCTAACATGAGGAAAATTCCTGAAGCCACACACAAAAGTAGCCAATACAAAGGAATACTGCAAACTTAAATGCAAATAAATGTAAGGTATACCCCATACTATTGAAAGAAAGATATATTCTTATGTCAACTCTTTCTGTCATAATAACACTTACAGTGTAGTTAAAGCCTTGGGAATTTACAGCATAGTTCTCTGTTGCTAGAGTTTATCACTTAGCCATAAACTTGCTGTGCACTAAAATGTGACCAATGAATTTCACACCAGGTGTGAATGTGTTTGCGTATCTTAATGGAATTCAAGCAGGGGTGGAGGGTATGGTCATAATTTGAGTTGAAAGAGTTAAATACCCAACTAAAAATCTCCCCTCATTGCTCATATTTCCCAGATGCCATCCTCCATAGGGAAGTGCCCACATGGTGTCCCTGGTGCACCAGGTGCCCGGGCTCTGCCTGCAGCCATTTGCAGCTGGGCCAGCATGTTTGAGAGCTGCTCAAGGAGTTTTTCCTGGCATTTGACTGGTATGAGTGTACCACCCTGCTTCTCCTTTGCTTCCAACTTCTTAACACTGATTTACATCCCGCCCTCCTTTCCTACCATTACCAGGCCAGCTATTATGAAAGTGACAATGAAAAAGCTCTGAATGTTGTGGGAGACAGTATGGCCTCCCAGAGATGTTCACACCCTAATCTCTGCCCACCTGTGAATAGATTTTATTCATGGCAAAAGAGACTTCATTGATGTCACTTATATTAAGGGCCTTAAAATAGGGAATGTTTTCTGGATATTTCAGTTGGACCCAATCTAATCACAGAAAGTGAGAACTTAGCTAGAAGAAAAGCACGGAGGGATTTGAGCAGGGGAAGGACTCACTACACCATGGCTGCTTCTGAGAAGTGGGTCTCACATGTGTGGACCTGAGATGGACCTCATGGGCCCACCAGAAGCATAACAAGGAACATGGAAGGGTCCAGGAGCACATATTAGGGTCTCAGCCCCCAACTATAAGGAGCTGGATTTCTGCAACAGTCTGGATAGGTTAGAAGCAGAATCTGCCTGGAGCCTCAGTAAGAATTGTAGCCTTACCAACCCCTAGATTTTACCCCAGAGAGACCTATGGGCAATCTCTGACCTACAAAACTGTGAAGATATGAATGGGTACTGTGTTTGTGATCATTTGTAGAAAACAAATACTCTAACATTTCAAGAACAACAAAAGATTCTTCTGAACATTTCTGGGGTTGTTTAATTTTGACAGTGCATCCTGGCTTCAGGTTCCAAGTTATGCTTAATTAGTCCACTTTATGAATTATTTTTTCTTTTCATCTACTTTACCCTGAGTGTGGAATGCAGTCTTTTATTAAAAATTTCATCCCCCAAACTCAGGAATATGGCATCTGTAGCAAACAAGATGTGGAGATGAAGGCTGATGTGGCAGAGGTCAGTATGGGTGCAGCAACCTCTGTGGTCCTATGTTCACCCCTGGTCTAGTCTCTCCGCTCCCAATAAATAATGGATTAGTCTCTGTGACCAAAAGAATACAGAAGAAGTAACAGTGTGATTCACAGTCTAGGTTATAAGAAGTAGGCTGCTCCTACCTTGATGGATCTCTCAGGTCACCCACTCTGTGCAATGCCAGCTGTCAGATCCAGAGGACACTCATGCTTCTGCAAGAAAGAGACATGTGGCGAAGAGCTGAAGCCTCCAGCCAACAGACAACTGACCACACCATCAGGAGTGGCTCCTCCAGCCCTGTCCGATGGCTTACCTGCAACCTCGGGGTGGAATCAATGCCACAACCACCCAGCCTAGCCACTGGTGGACTCTCAACTGCAAAAATGGTGATAGATAATGCATATTTGCTGTTTTAAGTTACTGTATTTGGGGTAATTTGTTATGGAACAATAGATGAAGAATGCACCTGAGTGTCATGGAAATTTATAAAAATTTCTAAATATCTCATTGTATTTTCTAGGCCCTAAAATTGTGCTAGCCATTTTATATACTTGAAAATTTTACTCTTATCATCTGCTTATGCCAACCTCTCTCCCTTGGTATCCATCACTTTCCAGAACAGTCTAACTTCTTAGGCAGAGCTCATGCTTTCAGTTGCCACCATCAAACTCTGCTCTGGGCTCACCTCCTCATACCCAAGGCCAAGCAGCGTGCAGCCATGACTTACAGAGCCAAGAATTGCTCTCCAAGAAGGTGCTGTATTCCACCTCTGTTTATATATAATGCTATTACTCTGTACTGTTGGAAAAGGGAATTGTAGCTCAATTACTTCTGCACCTCCCGTTTCCCATCCAAACCTGCCTCGCGTGGTTCTCATGGACACTCATCCCACTTCCTTTAATCTGTTCTAATGATTCATATTCTCAAAAGCTTGCATAATTTTACTTTTCTCAAAACCTTTTCTAATTTTTTCTGTCGGAGTCAAATTGTTGAAAATGAAATTAGACATTGTTCTCCTGCAAAATGTATGCTAAAATGGCCAATAGAGGGAAAACTATTCTTCAAATATTTTCCTGTTGCAGAAAAATCTTGATTAATTAGAATTAATTAATTAATTAATCAGTGACAAGTTTCTATTAATGATAAAATTCTTTTAGGGCCATTTTACAACCCATGAAGAAAATTTAGTTGTCTTGCATTACTAAAAAAAAAAAATCTCGAAGAACCCTCCTGCTGCCTCAAAAAAATTACCTCACAGTGTTACCAAACTTAATAACACATTGTTTATAAATATTGGTTGAGAAATATTCTTGGATCTTTGTAGATTTGAGTCAAACCTCCCAGGAAAGGCATTTATTGGTACTAATCACTGGAAGAATGTGGCAGAAGTTTTATTTGAAAGAGAAGCACTGGCAACATCTAAGCCATGACAGATAACTTCTCTATGAATATCCAAGGGACCACCATAATCCCACATCCCAGGTTGGGATCTTCCCTCTAAATACTGTTTTATCAAGTTTTCCACAATTTAAATGACTCATTCTTTTCACATTTTACCTACTCCTGCTTGACTTGTAATCTCTGCAAAAGTGAACTCATTCTGTTCCACCCACTATTTTAAGAACAAAGGAAGTAAAAAGTCTCTTTCCCTCTATGATTTACCACCCAGGTACAAATAAAAGATACACCCTGTAGATATTACAATTTTAAAATATTTTCCTGTCATGTTCTATGTCCATGGAAGTTGAATTTCCTTCTTTGCCTGCAAATTCTTGTTTTTACAAATTTATGCCATTTCCCAGCCCGCTCCTTAAGGACTTGTTCTGATTTCGACTCCTCGTGGCCTTCTCATTTGCATCTCAGATCTCTGGCTAGTTCTGATCTAATTAGGAATCATCTAATGGGGCTCAGCAGCTTCCACTATAAAACATTTCCAGGGTGAGAGATCATCAACAGGAGCCTTGGAGCTGCAGATTATTATAAAAAAAGGAGCTTTATTAGGTCTGGAAATTTGCCTGTGAGGAAACGTGAGCTCATGTACTTGTCTAGGCTACGAAGACGAGGGTAGAGGCTAGGGTCATCTTTACATGTTTTAGGCTCTTGTCCATTGTTCCTGTGATCACTGCCAGGACCCCTTCACCCACAAACGGGACAAGACAATGGCAGGACCAGACCAGAGAGCCACTTGTTGTCTCAGCTTCCTAACAACCCCATGAGTTCAGGCCGAGTTACCATGTCACGAGTAATGAGTCCCTGGGTACCCAGGAACACAGTGACAGCAGCTAATGAGGCAGAACAGTGTGTGTGATGAAACAATGACATTTTTTTGAAGTCAGCAATCTGAGGTAGAGATCAATAAGTGTTCTCCAGGGTTAATTTACTGGTCACCATTACCGACACGCTATTAGAGCTGGAGATGATGGCAGGGGTTCAGGAGTGGGCCTTCATCAAGGAAAGTGTTCAGAACATCAGAGCTTCATTTCAATAATCTGAACCACGGAGCATTAGTCCTCACCCATTTTTTTCAGGGATCCCGACACCCTTCATTTAATTAGCCTGGCCTTCGCCTGTGCCTTCTGAGTCCTCTCCTCACCTGGACCCAACCTACTTGACCATATGTGGAAAGGAAGAGCTTTTATCTGCCTTCATTTATGTGAGCTTCGGGGTTGAGTGACTTCTATTTCTAGTTGTTTGGGGAAATGGTAACCAGGAGACTAATTTCTATCTATAATAGATGTTGTATTTTATTGTAGGGCTGGACTGTGCAGAAATCAGCGAAAACTTAGAATATCCGGGATTTTGTCTTACCCTTTCCATAAGCTCACAGTCTGAGTTGAATCAATCTGTTCATCCATCTGTGCCTTGGTTTATCTATCTGTGAAATGGGAGTGAAAACCACCTCACAATCATTGTTAGAGCTTGTGCAATAATACTAATATTTATCAAACCCTTATTGCTGTGAGATGAATGTTCTACTTGTGCCATCAATCAAAACATGTGACAACCCCATGAGGCAGATTCTATTAGGGATATAGCCCTGGATAGGATAATGTGGTGATGTGTTTAGAGCTTGCATCTTCTTTCTATAAGAAATGTTTTGGAAATCCTATATTCTTTGAGTATTTCTCCATAACCCTATAGTCTTTGAGTCTATTTGTAGCATCTTGAAAAAAAAAAAGTCTTTAAAAGCCTTCATTACAAGTGACTCTTGAACATTCCAATTATAGCCTATAGGTGACAGCTCAATGTTGCAAGAAGGTACAGAGCTTAAAATTGTCTAAGTTCAAGTCTAAAACTTGCCTTGTGATCCTGGACCCTGTGAAATGCTAGGAATGGAGCCAGATTACTTTTGTAAAAAAAAAAAATAAAGCCACCAGATGACCTTGAGAATGAAGGAAATATCTGAAATTATAAAAAGAATTTATAAGCTGCTTGGAAGTCAGGTATGTATGGAAATCTATTAAGTGAAGTTGGTAACTGAGCTATCTCCTTTTTTTTATGAAAGAGTTATTTATTAATTGTATCTGGTGAAAATTCAATAGTGATCTGAATTTTCAGGCCCAAAGTAAGATGGAGGGAGGAAAAACATCATCAAAAAATATCAAAACTAAAAGGATCAGACACTTTCCACAACTATAAAAAATTGCTTATAAATCAATAATAACACAAGGAATTTATAATGAGATCTGTCAGTAGTCATAACATATGGTCCTAAAAGGAGAATTTGACACACACACACACACACACACACATATATATATATATATTCATATATATATATATATTCTTTCATCCAAATTTATTGATCCAAAAAAAGAAAGAAAAATAGAAAGAGAGAGTGGAGGAAGGGGGAGAGAAGGAGAAAGAAAGAGAAGAAGGAAGGAAAGAAGGAAGGGAGGGAGGGAGGGAGGAAGGAAGGGAGGAAGGAAGGAAGGAAGGAAGGAAGGAAGGAAGGAAGAATTCCCGGGTCACAGGAGGTGTTTGGGGAATTCATCACTAACGTGCATAAGGCACTTGGAGTTGGAAAGGCTCAGGATCAGAATTATTGATTCTCTAACTCCTGAAAGAACCTTCTACAGCAATTCTTCAGGGACTGCTGACAATCAGTTCCAAGCTGAGAAACTTCTCATTCAGAAGCTCTTCCCTCAAAAGCCAACAGTTCAATCGTTTTCATCTTATTAGAACTGCTGCTCATTAGAGAAGCAAAGGCTTCTTTGTGTAATGGGAGACAGTCGAGACAACAATTTAAAGATGAAATAAGGGTTAAAACCCCAACTGGCAAGGCACATGGTCAGGTATCATTGACAGAAGAGAATAGATTCCACAAATAAAACCCAAATTTCCATGGATAATTAAAAATCAATAGCATAGTGGAGTCACACTGTAAACCAGAACATTTGAAACATACATTAAAGCTATTAGAAAAAGAGTGGAATGTATAAAAACAGGTATATTGGCAAGTTTTCTAAAATAAAAAAATGTAGGCAAAGGTTATTTTATAATTTAGTTTTCTGTAAAATAAGATATTTAGAACATACACTAATGGCTGACTGTGGCCATTCAAGGCATTATTGACTACAGTGTTTCACTAGAAGTGGATTAACCTGTCTAAAGGAGCATGGCCGAGGTGGCTCCTATGATCTGGCCTTTCCAGGGCATAAAGGGGCAGGGCAACCCAGACCATATGGTGTCCCCCTGACCTTTCGTGTTCTATGTAACTATATTAACAAGGCAACAGCCAGTCTAAGGAGATAATGCCATCTGGTGCCATAGAGATAGGAAGCAGGATAATCCATTAGATAGATAATAAAGAGAAGGCTGTTGGAATCACACCCAACTGCCCGGCACTATAAAAAACTGTGTGAAGGAACTTGGTGTGATATGGGTTGAACTGTGATCAGGACAAATACATCCATTCATATGATTTGCTGAAACTCTGTGTCTATCAAAGCAAAATGATCAAAATTTCCTATTGGCTCATTTTCATATCAGTGAATACTAAAAATAAGTGTGGCTTTCTGGTGGAATGGTCATGCTAGTATGGCTATATGCTGAAACATGTTCAGAAATGCACTGAGCTGAAACAGGCGGGACTTACTCAGAGCAGCACCAGCACTGCCTTCCATCTGAGCTAAAACCTAGGACCATTTCTTAGAGAGCTTGTTCTCAAGAAATATTTTTTTTTTGGGGGGGGGATAGCTGGGTTTGCTGAGAGTGAGGGGCTGTTTCTGTCTGCAACAGGCCCTTGTATCTTTTGAAGGCATCTTATAAACAAGAATGAAGTATTTGGGGAAACAGATTTATTGGCGCATTCCCAAGGATTCCAGAGTTTATCTAAGGAGTAAACAAGCATGAGGTCCCTGGTAGTGAGACTGATAAGACCGCCAATGCTTGGTTCTGGCCCTCCCACCCCTGGGCTCCTGCCATTTGTGCCTGAGGATGAATGGGCTGGACAGGTTTTCCAGATCCCTCCAAACATTCCTGAATTACTGCTCTCCCCAAATTACAGTCCTCATGGGTCTCTTTTCATTTTCTGGAAATTGGTAACAGGCCACCATGGCTGATGAAATGAGGAGGGTAACCAGGCAACTATTGTGCTGTATCATTAACACACAGAGCTGCACAGGATGAGCTCACGGGCATCCAGGCTCCAAATGACCTGTCTGAAACCAGAACCCAGAGAAGTGTAGCATCAGAGTGAGCCAGGGTCCCAGGCCTACCCATCCAATGGTAATCTCATCATCTCTATTACCACCATTCCAACTAATGAGCAACATATTCTGAGCCCATGCATTGAGCTGGGGGCCCTTCAATCTGGGTCCAGACTCTTTGCTTAGTTGTCTGCAGGACAGTGAGCAAAGCACAAAACTTGTTTTCAAAATGGTGATGAAGTCCATGCATTCATTTAATTATAAATATTCCTAGACATCTATATGCTTCAATTGCCATTCTAAATGCTTAGCTGAGTTTCTATCAGGAGAATAATAACTGAAAACACACCCAAAATATTACTTTCTTACAAAGGAATACAGATAATAAAATGAAACACATTAAATGAACATATTGCATATGTTCTGGGTTGAATTGTGGGCCCTCAGGAAAGACAAATTGGGGGTCCTAACCCCAGTACTTCAGACTGTGACCTTGTTTGGAAATAGAGTCTCTGCAGAGATTATCAACTTACAATGAGGTCATTTGGTCAATATGACTGGTGTCCTTATAAAGGGGAAATTTGAACACAGAGAAACAACTATGTGAAGGCACAGGGAGGACACCATTGACAAGCCCAGGAAATCCAAGGATTGCCAGTAACCACTAGAATTCTACCAGGAGAGAGGCCTGAAAAAGACTCTTCCCCACACAGCCCTTAGAACCTTGATCTTAGCCTTCGGAAGTATGACAAAATATTTATGTTGTCTAAGCCAATCAGTTTGTGGTGCTTTGTTATGTTAACCCTAGAAAACTAAGGTAGTAAATGCAATAGAAAAAAAAGCTGCTGAGTGGTCCAGGGACTTGGAGCAGCTGAGGGCAGTGGGGAGGCCTCAGTGGGAAGCAGGGAAGTGCTCCATAGCCTCCAGGAAAGGCCCAGGAGTGGACAGGAACCAGAAAACTTCAGGAAACAGGAGGGGGATACAGGCAGACCTCCCTTTATTGTGCTTTGCTTTATTGCTATTCACAGATTCTGTTTTTTGTTTTTACAAATTGAAAGTAAGACCTCCACCAGCAAAAAGGTTATAATTTGCTGAAGGCTCAGGTGATGGTTAGCATTTTTTAGTAATAAATTATTTTTTAATTATGGTATGAACGTTGTTTTTTTTATGATTAGACATAATGCTATTGCACACTTAATAGGCTACAGTCCTGGTACAGTATAAAAATAGCTTTCAGATGCACTGGGAAACTGAAAAAAATCATGTGACTGGCTTTGTAGTGATATTCCCTTTATTGCAGTGGTCTGGAGGGGACACATAACATCTCCCATGTATGTCGGTGTTGGTGGGTAGGCATTCCTGCAGGGTGGTGGCCAGTGCAGAGAGAGGGCCAGGGGCAGGAGTGTGCCCCAAGTAATTAAAGAGGCACAGGAAACCATCCTAGGGACAGGCCCTAAGAGGTAAGGTCAGGGAGGCCATGGGGAGCAAGGCATGCATTGGCTTCTACCCAGAGTGAGTGTGGGCTCTTACAGGGTTTTGAACAAAAAACATTAAATGGTCTCTTTTATATTTTAAAAGAATATAAAGTACAACTTAAGAAATATTGTCAGTAATATTGTAATAACTATGTATGGTGCCAGATGGGTACTGGAAACACTGAGAAACACTCTGTAAAGTATACAATTATCTAAGCACTTTTTATTACATATGAAACTAATCAGAATAATATTGAATATATATACATACTTAAAAAAAGAATTGTACTGAGAAAATATTACAGGGGACAAGAGAAAAATAGGAAAGCAGTTGGTGGATTCCTATAGTGACAGGCCCTGGTGGAGACCAGCTTGACCAGAGGCACAGGGAGAGCGACTCTGGGCAAGCACTGTGAGTGGGTGTCTTTAAGACTCCAGGGGTCAAATGGACTGATGAGAAATGTAGGGCAACACTGCTGTCCCTGCTTGAACCATGGGAAGATGGAGCTGTTGTCACCATGCGGAGGATTGCCAGGGAGCAGATTTTCTGGGGAAGATTAGGGGTTGTGTCTGACACGCTGAATTTGGGAAGCTCATTCAACATCCCAGCAGAGGTGCTGAGCAACTGCTCAGATGACTTCGGAGTATGAGAGAGAGTTCTAGATTGAAGACAAAGTTTGACCGTGGTCATCACATGGGCTGCATGTAGTCAGGACAGAGGATGGCCTGGGGAAGATGAGGCCCTTCCAGTATCCCTCAAGGACACGTCGAAAGGCCTGCAGGGCAGTGTGTACTGTGCCATCCCTTGTTCTTGCAGTGTCGCACTTTCCATCCTAAAGCATGGAATCCTGTGTCTGATGCCTCCATGTCCATGCCTGCAGGGGCTGCTGGACTGGGCTCCCTTCCATTCTGTGACATTCACCATGAAGGGTCATGCGAGGGTAAGCCCATCTTCCCAACCAAGGTCAGAGTCTGATGAGATTTCCATGATCAAACCCGCCTTTTAGGTGATTCCTCCAATTTCCAGGGCTGATTCTGAAAGGGCAGCTTCACTGCCTCATGATTCCCAGCCAGACACCCCGTCCTGGGCTCTGCCAGTGAGGTGGTTATGGTGTCTCGATCTAGTGAGGTGATTTGGCCATGGTTATGCTGAGCCTCTCTGGGTCCCCAGAGCACCCAGGACAGCCTATTCAAATGCACAGCAATACATTTCACTGTCTCTTGAGGCTGCTAAAACCCTGCAGAACCCCTAAGAAGGCACTAGCAATAGTTTGTATTTAGAGAGAGCCAGCCTTTCTACCAACAAGCTGCACAGCGCAGGTCTCCTTTCATTAATCCTCACAGCGGGGAGCAGAGGGCTGGTAGGTGCTGTCAGTTTTGCCTAATGCTGAGATAGAGCTGCTGGGAGGTGAAGTGACTTGCCTAAGGCTATATAATGAGTCAGTACCAGAGTTTAGATTACATCCCTGATTCTTGACTTCTGATCTACCATCTCACACTTCTCTTTGGAAATAGCATAATAAAAAGTGCACTAAATTTGAAAGTCTAATTTCCCTCATGACACTAAGCCTGTCTCTTAACCTCTCCCTGCCCCAATGTCTGAATCCATAAAATGGGGATAATAATACTTGTCATCTAGGTTGTCACAGAAATATTACGCATATTAATCTTTTTATCAATCAGACCTTTTGGAAATAGTGGCTGTATAAATTCAAGGTTTAGGTTAAGATCAGAGACAACTATTTATACACTAGTCAATGACATAGAGAAATACATTAGTTTTATTTTAATGGAGCGTGAAAAATGTGGAAGGAGAGGGGCGTTTTTGAAAGTATGCATTTTATTTACCAACATGGGACTGGTTTTATAACGATGATGTGTAGGTATCATGAAATGGTTTAATGTTCTAATATCCACAGATTTTTCCAGAGCTAGCTTCCCAAAACCTTTAGTTGAAAGTAAATAGTTGAAATGTGTTTGTTTTATAGCACCATGGGTGGTATTTACTTGCATGGTGAAGTCACATTTGTAATAGAAGGAAATAAAGAAAGAACATGGGAAGAATTTTCCAAATTTGTTTCTCTCCTCCGTATTTTTGTTCCATGTCCAATGTCCTCGTAGCCCAGAAAATGGAGGTGAAATTTGGATTTGTCCCACTCTGCAGTTTGGTCTGAATCCCCACACCACTCTGGGTAGACATCTCAAGAGTTAATGGAGTCCATGGAGCAGTGTTTGCTTCTTCTGTTTGAAATCAAACATCTGATCTTTATCTTCCGTGACAGGTTTAATGCCTTCCTTCTCTGACAAATTTTCAGCTGAAGAGGAATGCAAACACCAGTATCAGTACAGTTATATGAAGAACTAATCTGAGCAAGCTAATATTGGCAGCTTGATCCTTAATGAACAGCAGAACCCTGACGTACCACCACTTGCTAGAAGGAAAAGAGGGAAACAGAGCTGAAACTCTGTATACCTTTTCCAGCACTTACCTGGCTATGTTTGAGTTGGACTGGGGAGAGATACACACCCACCAGAATTTTATCTTAGAAGTGTCAGCATGCATCTCCACTGCTCCCAGGGGCCGTGGGCATGGGGGCCATCAGGAAGCAGGGGAAAACAGGCTGCAGAACCTGACTCAGAGCTCCCTGTGAATTCACAGCATTTCTCTCCGGCTTTCAGAGTGGTTCTGCCATTTGAAAATGCTAAGTTCTATGCTTCTCTTTGGGAACACAGTACTCTGAAAAGCACACTTGCCTACCATCTATCCTTAGGTCTACTGCATCAGTGAAGTTGGCCAACTTAGGCAGCTTTCCAGACAGCCCCTGAAGCTTCGCTACCACACAACACACGGGCATCCAGAGATGAATGGAGCTCGCTGAGGGAGGTGAGAAAGGTCAAGTTGCTGCAAAGCTAGAATACACCTGAGACAGAGCCCTCTACCGTAAAATATTGTATTTCCCATGCAGGGAATTTATCACAATATAAGGGGGTCTCTTAAGTTGATTCCTCTTTGCATTAAAATTCATGTGATATAGTGGAAATTTGAAAATTACATGCTAGCAATTTCTGACTGGGACTTGCATATAAAGTCCAGTAGAGAAAACTTACATTCTACACCCCACCCCAATATAGTCTGAACTAATATGGCCATTAGTAGGATATAAATTTTAAACTAAAATTTCAAAATTACTTTGTGTCTAATTTAAAATTTACTAGAGCCTTTGGCTTTCCTTTTTTAGTTTTTTCCCCCCCTTGCATTAATGGTTTACATTTTAGCTTTTATTTACTGAACCTAACATATATTTATTAAATGCCCACTATGTGCAAGCCAATCTGTCTGGCTTTGTTAGGAAGGAAGATAGAACCTCATAAAATGTGATCCCTGCCCTTGACCCAGGATCTTCCAACTGTGTCAAAACATTCTGATCCCAGATCTTCTAGGTGAGAACCGCATGGCTGGTGATGAAGCTGTGTTACCATAGTCCTGATGCTCATACAATTTGACATCCAATTGATAGGGTCCCTTTTCTCTTTGTACCTGTGACTACAGAAGAGTCCTAGTTGAAAAGTAAATTCTGAAGTCCTTGATTTATTTTGCTTTCTCAGAAATGGCAAATGGACCTCCTCCAATCCAGTCACACCTTGTTTCAGGTTAATTCCAGTCCTGTTGGAAATAAATCCTCTCACCATATTATCACAGGAAATAAGCCTGAGACCTGCAAGCGTGTTTACTCCCCAGACCCAGCTTGTCAACCCTCAGCCTCTCAGTTCCTCTTACTGAGCCCTAGGGAGCTCAGAGCCCCCTCGGGAAACTCCATGTGTCCTCAACCACTTCCAGAAGCCACCTTGGTCCTCATAGGCTGGCTCAGCAACTCCTTTCAGCAGCCTAGGACCTCTGCAGAGACTCCTTGTCAAGCCACTGACCAGATTGGTTTTCACTATCCGTAATTCTTCTTTATACTACTCTCTCTTCTGTCATCACACACCTTGTATTTGGTGCACCTTGAAATCATCCTCAATTTTATTTCCGATCTTCCTCTGAAACCTAAATAACTTGACACTCTGTACCTAAATGTTAGAGACAAAAATCCCCCAACCGTGCAAACTGGACACACATTAAATGACAGCAGATCTGAAACAAGCACTCAGACCGCCAGACAGTTCCAGGATGCTGCCTCAGGAAAGCTGCTGTCTGTTCTCTGTGGTGACGATTTCATGATCCACACCATCTCAGTCTCTCACTCCCAGTCCCCCTACACTCAGCGTGTGATCCAACCTCCCATCTGAGAGAAAACAGGGCTCATCAGAGGAGAAATGCCTGTTTTCACTTCACAGCATCCACACTGGATTGCTGTACCCATGTGCTCTGCCTTCCCTGTTAAAGGGAAGGAAGACTGCTCTTCTGTCTTGGCCAAAAACCCTCTTGTGCTCTGGACCCCATCTCTTCCTGCCCTCTAAGACCACCTTTCCTATAATTATTCCTCTTTATCATCTTTCTTCCACATTGTAGGATCAACCCCATTAATATGCTCATCTTAAAAGAGAAAGCCTTCATGTTGACGATGGTCCCTTTGCACCATGTCTATGCCCTACATCAGAGCAAAATGCCCCCATGCCTATTCTCACTGTCAACAGAACTGCCCTCTCCCCTCCACCTACACCATTGCGTTTTATCCTCTGCACACCCTCACAGTGGCTTTCTCAAGCTCATCTTGCTGGCAATGGCTGAGTCTCAGTTTCATCTAACTGGACCTCCCAGCAGTGATGCTCAATTAAACCTGGAGCCTTTCTTCCCTGAGTGTCCAGATGTCTCACTCCCCTGGTGCTCCCTGCATGTGACAGAATAAATACTAAAGTCCACACTGCACTCTCAGATGCTTATTGACCTGGCTTGCTCACTACACTGTCCACTTGTCTGTCCCTCTGTCATGCCCAGCCTGCCCCTGCATTAGTCAGTACCTTCTGCTCAAAAGACTCAGCTCCATCTAGGTGGTCCTCCCTTAGAGGGCCACCTCCACTGTCCAACCTGGCATAACCCCATCCTTGTTTTTTCATTGCTCTCTCACATTGCATGGGTATAGTCACAGTAGTGCACTCACCACTCTCTGCACTTGTCCACTTGAGCAGGCATTCATTGTAATGAGGCATTAGGAGAATATAATGGCCTTGAAGGGCAAGTCTTTTGTTGCCTTGTTTATGGACACAATCCTGGAGCCTAACACAGTGCTTGTCACCCACTGGGGATACCTAAGTGTGTCTTGGCCTATGCACTGCCTCCTCCCTGATAGGAGTATATAGTATCTAAATGCACTCACCTACTTAGGAGAGAAGGGCATTAGCAGAGCCAAGGATTGAGTTACCCTTTGAAGCTTGCACATTCTTTCATTATCAATGGGAATAGGTACCTTCAAACAACAAAAAAGAGATAAATATTCTCAAACATTTAAGTCAGGGGAAAGTTTACAATTTCTAATGTTTGTACTGTGACATTTTATTAAGGGTTTCCCATTTTGTATGAACCAGCTTTGAGACATCAAATCCTTGATCAGAGCTGTTAACCAGGCACAGGACAAATGGAAAGGTTAGCAACTGCTGAGTAACTAAGTGTTTTTAACTCTCTTGTTATTTCTATAACTTTGTTTTTTGAAAGCTGAAGTAAATTTTTTTTTTAATTTTTGTAGGTAATCTCATTGTGTGAGCAGAAGCATCAACTCATCCATGTTCTATTAATAGGGGCTTTTGTCCTGTGTTGAGAACAGAACTGAGGTATTAGGTGACTAAAAGTATTGAGTTAGGAGTGGCAGTCTGTGGTATAACACCTCTTTCCAACATTAGCTAATTTTGAGAGTTTGGTAAATTACCAGACTGTTCTATGTCAAGTTAGTTACCTCCATATTGGCAAGAACATACAAATAAATATTCTAGTTAGAGAACTACACCAGTTATTATATAAATGAGTGCATGTACATTTTATTAACTATTTCATCTTTGTTAAGTTCTATGTCAGGATAGAGATTACTGCTAAAGTAATGACATACTGTATTATTTTCAGACAATTAAAAGACCCTTTATTAAAACATAAGTTAGATTAGATTCTAACTTATTAGAAGATTTACAGTGTTCACCTAAACACATGGTTTGCTTTCTGAAGGGCGACACATCTGATTTCTCCAACACCTCAGGTCCTTTACTCACCTGGCAGACGGGTATGTGTCTAAGTCTCAAGTGCCTTCCACCCCACCCCAAAAACAACCTTTTGAGAAAATAGAAGGAAACCTTGAAGATGCTACCTTTGATCAAAATCCTTGGTGCTTTAGCCATTTTTATAATTCTAGTAACCTCCTATTTTTGAGCTCCCTACATCCACCAAAAAGAGAAGCAAGTTGTGAGGCAGATATTGTTTTATTGTGGTAAACCATACATAACACAAATTTTGCCATTGTATGATTCAGGGACATTTAGTCACAGTATTGTATAATCATCCTCACCATCCATCTCCAGAACTTCTTCATCTTTCAGAACTGAAACTCTGCCCCCACATTCAATAAGTGCCGGGCCCCCGCCCCTGCCCAGCTCTGGCACCCTCCCTTCTACTTCCCATCTCTATGGATCTGACCCCTCTAGGAACTTCACATCAGTGGAATCATGCAGCGCTCCTCCTTCTGCATCTCACTTATTTCACTGAGCATAAGGTCCCTAAGGTTTATCTATGCTGTGAAAAGCATTTTGTTAATTAGGAAGGATAAATGAAAGAGGAAAAGTCAAGTCACAGTGAATTAAATATTATTTTATAAATATTTTGACCAAGTCACTTATCCAAAGCAAATCTCAGCCTGTAGAAACCCTGAGGATGGAATGCCATTTACTTAAAACTTCTAGTTGTAGCCCTTCTTCCAAGAAGATGAGCATAGCAACCTCACCACAACTGACACTTTTCCTCCTAACTTTCTAAGTGAATTCCTGGTGTCAGTAAATGACTTTATATAGCCCTTCAGCTCATGGTATTTCAAATGTCACCTTGTCTACAACAAGTGTCTTATTTGAATTTTTCATATGCATATATATTTATCCTGTGTTTACAACAGGCATTTGGACCTGGGTATAGAAAGGGTAAACCAGAATGTCAAGGAAACTCGGTTTACAGAGCTGTTTCTCCAGCCCTGTGCAGTCTTCACCCCACTTACATTGTGCACCTGAGAACTTGGCAGGTCAGAGGGAAACTATGTTACAGGCAACAAGGGGAAAATCAAAATCAGAAAGCACCTGTCTCAATCATACTGTTTGTCTTCCTCTTGACTTCACCCAGCTGAGCCTTTCTGCTTTCGATTATTCTCGCTAACTCTTTGAATTTAGCCCCAAGTCTTGCTCTTTCTACTCTTCCTGGTACAAATTCTTCTAAAGGAAAACATTCCTTTACACTGTTCCTCTGGAAGTAGAAATGTCCTCTATCCTGTAAGTAATGAATTTATTCCTCCGTGGAGCTGTTCATTCAGATATTCTTCCATTCTACCTCAATTCTCCCCATTTTTCAAAAATCAGAGAGCCACAAGAAGCAAGTGCCTTTGTCCCTCTCCATGACCTCAGGAGAAACATGCATGGGTGTGTCGGTCTGGGACTCACTTCTGGACATAGGCTAAGGTGGTTCAGCTGCAGGTGGTAGATGCAGTGGCTGTGACAAGTGTCAGCGGTTTGGTGTGGGTGGGGTCAGGATTCTAGATAAGGGGGAACAATACTCTCCCACGATTTACATTTGATGCCAACTATGAAGAGCCAAGTGTGAGGTTTTTGAGGCCCTTGGGTTCATTCCCAAAATCACACTAATTTATTGGAATAAGAGCTATGCCAGGTCTTGGGGGACACCCTCAGAGACAGATCCAGGCATTGCAGAGAAGGGAGAGAGGAAAACACAGGCTGGTTGACTAGCACCCAGAAACTTTGCTGTCGACCTAGAAAAGTGATAATTGACATGCTGGTGACAGGAGTGCCCACCACATGGATTCCAAACAATTACTTTCCTCAGCTGTTAGATTTTCAAACGTGATCTATGGAGTGATGCTGACAGTAGATTTTCTGCCAGCAATAAAGGTGGCCTGATTCACAGAATAATTACTGTATGCAAATGAACGTGATTTTCCTCTGCCCTCTTATGGATGACTCCACTCTGCCATTCATCAGGGCCACATATGTCACTTGGGAGGAGACAGATTTAAAGAGACAGGAGCTCCTGGAGCTTTGAGGTGAACTTCCTAAATCCATGCCTGGTGTGTTCACAAACAGGGGGCCCATGCTGTCTACCTGGCTCTGACCTTACTGTCTGCTAATTGCTGCTTGGAACACTGCTTCAAACTGGTCTACTTTATGTTCCCCAAGCCATGATGCTTCTGCCATCAGGAAGGCATTTCTGGGGGCCGATATTCTCTAGGAGGTCCAGGAAACCTGGGTGGGCTTCCTGCCTTCACATTGGAGGCTCCCAGGCTGATGTCTGTGCATGTCTGTGGGTAACAAGGAGGGCGGGTTCTGAGTCTATCTAGTGCTGGTTCTGATGAGCTTGCAGCAGAAGAGATTTAAAACAAACAGTGTGCTTTGCTTGATGGTGAAATGAAAGGAAGAAACAATGAAACCTGGAAGTAAAAATCAACTGTTCAAACCTTGACTTTATCATGTTTGGGCCTGGATTCTCTGGGATGTAATGCATCCCAAGGACTTAGCTTCCTTGCTCTATGTCTGTGTGCCGCACTTGCCCATTGTGGTCCCTGATGGCACTGGAACGGGAGGGCCCTTGAACAGGAAAGACCTGTGGGATATGATGTGTCATTGCTGACTATTGCAATACCTCCCCTTTGGTTTCCCTGTGTCTACTTTTGGCCACTTAAACAGATGCTAGAGTGATCCTTTTAAAACTCAACCAAATCCTGTGAGTCTCCATTCTACCAGTAAAATCTTCCATGGCTTCCCACTGAATCCAAGAGACTTGTCAACTGCTGTTCTGTGTACAAGGCTTTCCCTGACCTTCCTGCCACCTGCTCATCCTCACTCATCCCTGCCGGATTGCCCTCATGCATTACATTCACAAACCCTAGACTTAGTTTCATTTCCCAAAATACCAAGCTGAGCCCCCTGCTGGAAAGTGCTTGCTGCAAATCACTCTGTGATTCTCTGCACACATCCTTCATGGCTCCTTCATTTGAATGTCATCTCTTCATAAAGGTCGTTCCTGAACCAGAAAGCCAGAGGAGCTTTTGATCACACCCCATTATTTTCACTTTCCAAGTAGCACTTACCACCATCTGATGCTTTCATTGTGGTATCTGTTTGTGCACCGTCTGTCTCAACAAGATGCCAGTTCTTGTCAAGCAAGGCCTTTCCTTCCTTGTTTGGAACTGTTTCCTTAGAGCCTAAGAGGTCTTCAGGTCCATGCATGAACTGCACCGTGAACGAGGGAGTCAGGTGTGGGTGTGGGGGGATGGATGTGAGTGCGTTCACCATGCGGTAGGGAGGGCTGGCCACATAGGAAGCTGCCAACTGCCATTGGGATGTGTTGCCAACACTGACTTCCACATCCATCTCTTTCATCCTGTCCACATGAGCTAGTCTCTAAAAACCAGACACACACTATGCAAGCTAAATCTTTCCTCTTTCTCTTGAGGAAATGAACTGCTCAGGCAGCATTTGGGAATATGAAGGAGGATGGAAGGGGAGCACTACATAGATAATATGGTGTTATTCCACCTGTGGAAATTCCCTCCCCAGAGAACTTTAAGAACAGGAAAAGAAAAACATGTAGTTTAATGTCTCCTCCGTTCTGGAACCCAGCGGTTCTGCCAGCAATAGGAGCCATGAAGGGTGTGTGCAGAGAATCACCATTAGACATCTCTCCATGATATTGATTGTGTGCAAGCAAAGAAGCCATGCACTTAATAGCTACTTCAGCATTTGTTTTCTCTTTCATTTGAAGAAGTAGGTAAATATACCCACAAGAAACTGTGGTATGAGATCAGAGACACAGCTGTCTATTAGTTGTTGATGACATATTTAGATTTTCCTTAATAGGTGATGAATACTTCTCTCTACCTTACCAATAGACTCAATCTTGTGGCAGGCAAGAATCCCATTGGGGCAAAATACAGGCCACTTACCAACACTGCAATGTCAAACCATATAGATCCAATCTCCATTTAGCTAATTAAAAATAGTATTTAGTTTATTTTTTTCCATCTTATGATCTTGCATCTTCCTTTTTCCTCTATTATTTCTTCCAATTATAGTTCTTCTGTTTAAAAAAATCCCATTAAGTCTGTTAATATGGGGTGAGCCATTAGAAAAAGGAACGCCCTTAGGAAAGTCTCTGTTTCTCTTAACTTGACATACTGGGGCAGCCTGGCATCATGTTTTATGGGCTATGGGGAAATGGTGGGCTCTCTGATAAAGCACTGAGCTATGCATAAAATTTGTCTTAATAGACATTTAAACAAAGCCTGCTCATTCTTAAGTTTATTGAAATTGACCAAGAACTACCTGAGTTGAAACCATAGAGGAATTCATAGGGCTCAAGAGCACTGGCATTTGAGCCAAGAGCTGGGTAAACTGAGGCCTAAAAGGATTTGACCTAGAGTAAATGGAAGGGGGGCAGGTTTGTTGGCTCTAGTTTTTAAATTTTCAGGACTCAGGTCACCGGCCATTTTCTGGCTAGGTGGTATAGGTTTTTTTTATTTTCCTTTAATAGCAACTTAAACTGGAGTGGCTGCTGTTTGCAGCTAAGATTTTAGGCAAACTGCCAAACATTTTCTTCACAAAGAAAAATTGGCAAAGCCAAAAGCCTGCTGATTTCTGGGTTATGTGTAGATTTTTTTTCCTTTCTCATGGCTTCACAGCTCTTCCTGCCTGATCTTTTGTCTTAAACCTTAATAGTATATTTTTTAAAAATTCAGACTCTTGAATTTGGTTTTGATCATTGCCTCCTTCTAATGCTATAATTTGAAGGAATTCCATAAAGAAGGATAAGATTCAGGACAACTTGGTAAAATTCAATGTAATTTAAATTTGGGGAAAGGACCCACACAGTGCCCTCTCCACCATCCAGTACTGTCAGACCCACCTTCTCCATCCCTACTCCCAGCCAGGAAATCGGCCCTATGGGTCCTATATCACTTTGCCGCATGTCCTTAAAATGGGGATTGCAAATAAATAAACAGATGTACCAGTGGATAACAGATAAAATAAAACTGGACTCCACACCCAGTGTCATGACACACAGCAGATAGAAGCTGGTATTTCTCATAATGAGTCAAAAATAAAATCCATGTTGAGTGCAAATTGTCTTTGAGGAAAAAAAAAGAATTAAAACACACACACACACAAAAAAAAACAACAACCCAAATCTGGATCAGTATTTCAGTGTCACTCAACCTGGAATTTTGCCCGAAAATGTTGGTTGGCGGGAGCGGGAAGGGAAGTGGGGCGGGTGAGAGGGGGGAGGAAGCAATGATTGGTTGTTAGTGGGAATGTTAAATAAGAGAAATGTTAAATAAGGGAGTAAACATACTGGACTTCCACTTTGTAAACACCATTTAACACATTATTTTATTTGTTACACAATATTTTTTTCTGACATTTTTGGGGGATGTGAAGTCTCCTGTCTACAGGCTTTTTTTGTGAAATAGCTCACAAACAAAATGCTCCTATGTGTTGCTCAAAAAAATGATATTAATATGTTAGTACAGAGATCACGTAACACTCAACTACTGATGTTTCAGACACAACATGAAAAGCTTTTACCAAAGAACATTTTGTGAAAAGGACTCCTAAATGTTCCACTGCCTTAAAACAAAAACTTTTTAGGGTTGACTGCTGCTATGAAGTCCCTTAACTTTTCATTTCTCTTTGGCTTATGCACTCAACTTTTTGCTCCTCGATTTTGCCTGTTCATATCTTACACACACACACACACACACACACACACACACACACACCACACACACACACACACAGTTTTTTCCATAGCAGTTGCCCCAAAAGGAACGGCCTCCCCCAGAGCTGGTGCCTGTCACCGCAGCCCATCACTTGCCTGGTAATTAAACTCTGACTGATTTATTGACTGACAGCCAACAAATCCCACCCCGGTTTTTATGATATACATACTCCCCGGGCTAAATCCACTCAAACAACAACCCCGTCAGAAAGGGGAGGAGGGGGGGAGCCGGAGGAAGGGCCTGTGATATAAAAATAAATACAGAAACCAGCATTCCTTGGCAAAGGAGGCGTTTTGCAAAAGAAAAAAACAGTCTCAGTGCAACATCTTTTTCAGATGCGGAGGGAGCCTGGAGGTGGGGGACAGTAGGGAAACACCATCGTTTGGCTCACAGACTCATTGGACCCGCCGCACGTACAGGGGAGCAGGGCATGCTGCTGCTGCGATGACAGTCGGGCTCCGATTTTACCTAAGGGAAAGCGGCTTTATTAAAAGTCATGGCTGGAATTGCATGACAGGTGCCAATATCCCGCACCCTGACAGATGCGTCGTTTTGCGAAGGCCATTTCCTTGTCAGCAGTCCCTAGATGGAGCTGCCTGAGTCCCCATTTGTCTCTCTTGCAGCGGGTCACACATGCCCAATGTTTGCCTCCCAGCTGCACGGCGTGGTTTGATATGTGCAATCCTCACAATGAGACTTATTAAAAGACAGTCCATTATTTTTATTTAGAGCATTTCCAAAACAAGCAGAGCGCGCCCGGAGATAATTTAAAAATCGTGTGGCAGGTCATCTCTGGGCCAGCGTGGCTCCATTTGAAATGCATAAGAGAGTAGCATCTTCATCCTTACACACACACACACACACACACACTTTCCAGTCCATAATGGGCAGGATTTGAGTGACATTTAACCCTTGACAAATAGCCCAGACAGCCCAAAGCCCTATTTTGCTATAAAGTACAGCAGCATTTCAACATGAAGTATTAACCCTGCTCCTTTTTTTCCCTAAATCTTTCTTCCTTTTCTTTTTTTCCTTCTCATTTACTTGCATTCCTCTTCTATTTTGTTACAGGTGGGCTTTCTCCTTGCAGCAATAGATATAAAATACTCCCGATTGGCTGTATTTATGGGGCCTTTTCATCCTCCCGTTGGTTTGAAGCACGAAGAAAAATGGTCTCTCCCGACCGTGGCTGGTTTGAACAGCAGGTAAAGCTCTGGCAGCTTGCGGTGGAAAATTATTACAGATGAAACGATTCCATCAAGGAAATGGTAAGAGGTAGCTTCCAACTTAAAGGATGCTCGTGCAGACACGCAAGGTAGGCGGTGACATGTGATGGATTGCCACCAGGACAAGCATGGTCCAAGGTGGCTCTGCTTTCCCAGCTGGGGAAAGGCAGGAGGATGGACAGCATTTGGAGATCTGAGCAGCACCACCAATACCAAAGATCAGGATTTACCAGCATAAATATGGGTCATCAGGTGAACTACTGGGTTTTGGCATGCTTGTTGCTTCCTCTGTTGGAGGGAAGACCAGGTGAAATCTAACTGTGTCAATAGGCATCAATTTTAGGACCTAGTTCCAGGGCACTGAGGGCACTGGTTAACCTTCTCAAACCAGGAGTGGCATTTGGCAAGTCGCTCAGTCACCCTGGAACAGCAAGAAGCATTTTAAGTCAGCTCTGGGGTGTGGACCTCAATGCAGGGAATTGGCAGAGTTTGGGGAAGGGCTTGTGCCACCTGCTCTGTCACTCTATCTGAATCTTTCCAGGAACCCTAGAAAAATCCAAAACAATAAAAAAAAAACATAAAGAAAACATAACAGTAAAATTTAAAAACCCCCACCTTATTCTCATACCCCTGGAATGGCCAATGGGCTCTGGAGGAAGGATGGTCTCCTGAGGTTCCACATAAAGGACAGGATGCTGATGGTCAGGTGGACCACACCACCTTCATACCCTGGATGCAGGTGATGGAACCACTTACCAGCAGGTGCATCTGAGTAAACTCATTTGTGTTTACTATTTATTTATTGAATGCCTGCTAGCATTAGTGAGGCCTGTGCTAAGTGCTGGGAACCCAGATATCAAATGTGTGGTCTTGAGCTTTGAAGAGGTCACAGATTTTTTTAAACAGATAATGGGATTTCTGACATTGTTTTCCTTAATAATTATGTTTATTTACATATCACTTCTGCTGAACTTATCAATTAACTTCTCAATATTTATTCTATTGTGGACTGTTGGTTTTCATCCCCTCCGCCACTTCATCATTTTAATTGTGTAGCCAGGATGAATACACTCAATGCTCCGAGTTTTGCCAATCATATCATCCCATCATCTCTTCAATCTTACCTGTTTGTCGAGCAGGTTTATTGAAAGCCCGCCAGAAGCATGCTCATTGGGAATGGTGTTTACTCCTTTTCTCTGACTTGGGGATGCATTCTTGTTATTATTATTTGGTTAATCAGGCCACCAGAGGAGAAAGTACCATGAAGAATGAATTCCCTCATTATTCATGGAGGACCCTGCCATGCTCTCTGGGGGGTCCACAGGCTGCCCATCTGAGCCAGAAGTGATCTTTCTCACTGTTCCACCATGTGTGAATATTGAAATTATGTTGAGGTCATTTTCATTGTTTCATTCACTTTTCAGATAATTCCATCACTTTTTCAACAAGTACTAATTAAGCACTGGGGCCTGGTGATGAACAATTACAAACATTGACCTCTTTGTGCATCTTATAATCATAGGACCCCAAGGCTCTCCTTGTGCTTGACCATGAATACAAACTAATAAACTACTTTATAAACTGGACTATTTATGTTAGTATTTCTGTCTATGCATTGTGATTCCATAGCCTTTACTAAAGGAGATTATGTGTTTTATTTTGGTGAAAAAAAAAACATTTCCTCATATGATTTGCTATGCTAATTTCATTTCCTTGCTCAGAAGACTTTGTTGCCTGGTAATTAAATGTAAATTCCTTTCCTTGGCACTCAAGGTTCTTCCTAGTCTGTCCTTCACCTAACAACCTGGCCTCTTTGTTTCTGACCTCTCCTGGTTTTACCTGTCCTCCATGCTCTGGCAATAGAAACTTATAATTTGCTCAACAAGAATGTGTATTTCACATCTCTGCATCTTTCTATAAACTTTTACTTCAGCATTTAATCCTTCTGGGTTGGTAAAAATTGTATTATCTTTCAAGCACATGACCAGGGCTGGGGAAGGACGTGGAAGGTTGGCTAGCTGGGAAGGAACTACAGGAGGGCTCCAGGGCATGTCCAATCCCACTCAGTTCTGATTGGCCAAATCTCCCAGCAGCAAGCTAACTTATTGATTGAAGCATCTGCCCCCTAGTGGTCAGTGCACATCATAGTGAGCAGTTGAACTGCCTTAACATATCATTAGCATATTATGCTTTGATTGGTTGAATGGATGACCTGGCACTTACCATATTAGGCTTTTATTATAAAGGACTAGAGCTCCGGTGCATGAAATTCATGCATGGGAGGTGGTCCTTCATCTGGGTCTATACCCTCTCCAATCTGGGACACCTCAGGGGATGTCTGATCCCACAGGGCTAACAGTCAGACATCCCTCCAGCAATCCGAGACCACTGGCTTCTAACTGCTCACCTGCCTGCCTGTCTGGTCACCCCTAACCATTTTGCCTGCTGTCCTGATCACCCCTAATCACCCTCCCCTGCTGACCTTATCACCCCTAACCACCCTCCCCTGTTGACCTGATCACCTCTAATCACCCTCCTGTGCCAGCTTGATTACTCCTAACTGCTCCCCTGCCAGTCTGATTGCTCCTAATCATCTCTGCCTCATCCCAGTCACTGTGGCTTTTTCTAGAAGGAGGACTGGATGATCGGAAGATGTCTGGTCATCCCGGTCTAATTAGCAGATTACTTTTATTAGTATAGATGTCCCCTAGGAGACTACAAGCTTCCCATGGACATGACCTTATTCATTACTCTGTATACGTAAAATATCTCCTGGATTTCTCAGTGAAGTGGTGTGAATAGCTCCCTGATACATGCAAACCTTACCTATATTGGCTTGTAAACATAATTTCCATAGTCTCAGAATGGCTTACTGAATCCTAGTGATTTTTAAAAAATCTTGAGAAATTTTCCTTCTAAGAGGAAAATTCATTCTTTCACAAATTTTATCCCAAGAGCTTTATTCATACCTCTTGGGGGTATTATCTTCTACATAGTAATACAGTAATTTGAATTCTTACTACTAGATTTAAAATATCCAAAAGGCTGGTGGTGATATATAGCTATATCCCTCATATAATAATGCAATAGAATAATGCCTATCACATAGTAAGTACATAATAAATGCTAAGAAAAGGACTAAATAAGTGAATTGATATATTATGTATTCATATACTTCTTCAATTTTAATCTGTCTAAAAATCAACTTTTAATATCACTTTGTAACAAATGTATGTATCTTTTGTTCAAGTTATTTCCTTTCTTCTTTCTCAAGGGAGAAAAGACTGATGAGATAAACGTGTACATGGACTCAACATATTTTTGAAAAATCTTTTTTCCACTCCCACCTAAACAAGTTTTTGAATTATTCTCAGGATCCTGGTTTCAGAAACATTTGTTTACATGGAACATTAGAATTATGAAGACTGTAAAAAGTATATACAATATATAATTAAGAAGAGAAAATGAGCCCTGGACAGTGTTGCTCAGAGGTTAGAGCAATAGCTCAGGCACTGAAGAGTCGAGGGTCTGATTCCTGGTCCAGGGCACATGCCTAGGTTGCAGGTTCAATCCCTGACTCCTATCTTGTTGTGTGGAGGAAACAACCAATTGATGTGTCTCTCTCATATTGATGTTTCTCTCCACCTACCTTCTCTCCCTCTCTTCTTCCCCTTCCCTCCACTCTAAAAGTCAATGGGAAAAAAAATCCTATGATGAGGATTAGCAAAATAACAACAACAGCAACAACAACAAAGGAGAGAGTGAAAGAAAGAATGCGGTGGGAGATGGAAAGAATAGAGGTAGTAGGAACAAGTCAACATAACGTGCACAGTCCCGTGGCCTAATTGCAAAGGAATTGTCAAGCAAGAACATTCATTTTAAAATCTTACAAGCCACTTTGACATGTAGGAAATGTGTGAGGATTTATGCCTCGTTTAGGTCACTCAAGCCAATGCAACCATTTGTTAGACAGGCACTTGAGACCCTGCTAAACATCGTGCCTGAAAAGGGAATGATTAACAACTTTTTTGAGCTTTTTCAGGAAATAATTTTATTCTAACTTCAAGAAACACATGGTATTCGAGAATCAAAGTCCTCCTCTTGTTTCTATTAGATTTATTCTTCGGCACTATTTTTAAGTCACCTAAAATGCTTCTAACTGCTCAATGTATCTCCTCTTGGGTGACTTATGGAGCCCCCATTGAGCTGGACTTGCTCAGTTTGGGACCCCTCCCATACTGCCTCCCATATAACTGTTTTTTATTTCTTTTCTTCCCCTCCCCCCAAAGAACTTAAGACGAGCAAGTCTCCCTTATTGTTTTAAAGCAGAAAAGCTCAATCAATAGATTTGTCTCAGAAGGTCAGGAGCAAATATAGGTGTTTGGATAAAATTCTCTAAAGAGGGAAAGAAAAAGAAAAAAAGGAGAACTGCAGAAGTTGCCTCCTGACTAGCAGAGTCCACAAACAGGGCAGTCTGAAATGGACACCCTTATGTAGAACACTGGTCTGCCAAATAGGGAAATAGAGATGGAGGTGTGGCAGGCCCTGGATGGGACAACACTAGACCATGATTGCATCAAAAGCAGATACATGAATGTGTGCTTCAAGGATAGGCCCTGTTCAGCCTCTTCAAGGCATGCCCACCTGCCACCAGGCCAAGCTCTGCCCTTGGACTGGCTCATGAGTGACACAGACTCGATCACTCCCATGCAGCTGCATCTACACACAGAGACCCCTCTGTGATGAAATAATCAACCTCAGTTGCTATTTTATACTGACTTGTTAGTGACTGTTGGGTAAAAGTGTTAAGAGACCAGGTCTTGCTTCTGAGTGGAAAAAAGACCCTCAGGTTTGCAAAGTTTCACATTTTTCATCACATTTAATCATTCCACCACTTTTACACCCTTTATTCTTTTTTAAAAAGTATGTTTTTTATTGACTTCAGAGAGAGGATGGAAGAGGGAGAAAGATAGAAACATTGATGATGAGAGAGAATCATCCATCGGTTGACTCCTGCATGTCCCCCACTGAGGATTGAGTCTGAAACTTGAGTATGTGTCCTGACCAGGAATCAAATGGTGAACTCTTGGTTTCTGGGTCAATGCTCAAGCTCTGAGCCACACTGGCCAGAATACACTTTTTATTCTTATCACCTCTAGTTAATATACCACACTTACCACACTAAAGGAAAGGAATCTATATTACTCTGTGTGTATGTAGTCTATGACTACTGAAACTGTGGCATAAATGTCAAGACAAAATGACTCTATCATTATATTAGCAAACCAAATTGGAAAAAAATAAAACCACCCATTTAATTCAGTCAAGCAATTTACTTTGAAAGCAGACAGTTTAAATCCATCGCCTTCCCAAAAGTCACAGTCCTGTGGTTGTCATGATTTGTCCCTCTTTATTTGCAAGATCTTTCTGTTCCCTTCACACATCTCCTCTTCAGTCCCTGTGGGTCTGCTCTGCAAAACAGGCATTGTCGACACTGCTGTACCTAGGAATTCCCTGTGCCTGAAGGTAAAGACAATTGTAAGTGGTGTGCCTGCACACCTGTGTGTATAGTGTGTGTGCATGTGTGTGTATGTGTGACTGCATGAGTGTGTTTGAACCAGTGGTGGTTTCCTTCAGAAGACCTGGGAGAATGAGAAAATTTGCCCACTGCAGACTGGCAGGGAGAGATCAGCATTAGGTGGTGAAACACCAGAGCTCTCAGATGAAGGCACCTCCCACACCCATCACACCTGCCCCCACTTGAAGATACTTTGCTTTTATAAATGATGAGTGTCCTTTGGGTTTCTTTCTTGGGGAAATTCTTGGGAGGGTTTCAAAGATTTGAAATTTTTTGCAAAAAGTTTCCTTTGGCTTTCAGGAAGAGCCATGCTTAGTCTGGCATTTTCTACATTAATCCCTTTGGTACCTCCCAAACCTGCAGTCAAATTGAAATCCCATAGTGTTGTGAGGAAGTGAGGCTCAGCAGACAGAGGAAGTGAAATCTTCCCACGTGGGAGTAGACTAAGAGGTGTGGAATAATGTCCCTCTTGAAGGGTTCTACTGTGTGACAGGTACACCTACGACTGCCTCGCACAACCTACATAACCGTACATGGAGCCCACCCAGGGTTTGGGAGGTGATCAGCAGCAAAGACAACAGTGGGCTTCAACCCAGCTATGAGGTGAGGAGGAACACCACCCGCTAAGGGGAAAGCTCAGAAGCTGACACAAGAAACCCTGCTCTTTCCCAAAAACTTCAGGCAGTGCTTTGATGGTAATGGGTGTCACTAGGCTGTAAGCTGCTTAAGATCCAGTACTGTAGTTTATCATATTATCTGAATGCCTAGCTCATGGTAGAAACTCAGTATTTACTGCCTAAACTATGGATGATCTTGAAATATGATAATTTAAACATATTTCTAAATAGTTAAAACTCTGGAACAAAAGACAAATTTTATTTCTGGATAAATTTCTATAGGTAGTATTGGGTAAAATGATATACACTTTGAGTTTTCTCTTCTATTTTTTTTTCTATTTGCCTAACAGCCCCTTAAAAAATTTCTATTTAGTGATCTATAGCTATATCTGTACCAATATCCATATCCATAGATATACCTCTATAGATACACACACATTCATTATATTTTAAGCGTCTAATTCAAGCCATCTGCTCTTTCATAGAAAGTGGTTGCTTTTAGATTCCTTTAATGTTTCTACTTATAAAAGATCATAGGTCTGCATAATAATTAGTTTTTTCCTACTAATTGGTGACAACTTGAATATCCTTTTATCTGAGCATCAAAGTGTTTTAAATATTAACTAAGCTTCACAACCTCTCAGTGTGATCTGTGCCATGTGTCTGTGGCAGAGATGGGTCAACTGGTCACTGAGCAGAGCCGGTGCAGGGCTCGTGCAGGACCTCAGGCCTGTCACCGACAGCATCACATACAGGTCATGGCAGCCTAGACCCAAAGCCATCTGAAAGTGGCTGTCTCTAAACTTCAGAACATGGCTCTACATAGAACTGGCTTGCCTCTGAACAATGTGACTACCCCATTTGACTTAAAACTCAGTCAAACAACACATGTGGCATTTCACTAGTATAATCAGTGAAGAGGGGCAGAGGAGTCTAGTGTATGAAAAAACCTCAGCAAAACACATGTTTGAAAGGGATTCATATTTGTGTTTACTATAAAAGTTACATGAGTTAAGCTAGCATCATTTGGGGGGAACAACAGTACTATAGGTATGTCTGTACTCACAGGAGTTAATATTTTTATAATAAAGTATACCTATGTGTTATTATATAGATTTATAATGAATTCCATTAAATGCATTGAACTGATATACAAATAATACAAATTTAAATAATATAGTTTCTAAAATTATATTTAATAACTATGTCATTATTATATAACCTATTAATAAAAATAGTTAATTCTATGTAAGTTATGTATTAAAATGAAATTATGGTATATAATAGTGATATTAGCCTATGTCTTGACATAGAAATGCAAGGACAGGGGCTGCAAATAGGAAGAGAGGGTTCTCCTTTGCTCAGCAAGCGAACCAACACAACTTTGAGAGACTCCTGGGATGGTGCCATAGGGACATCAGTCCATTGGATGATGCCATAAGAATAGCAGTCCAATGGATTCTTAAGATCAGGCCCAGAAGAAAAAAAGGAGGAGAGAAGAAGAAAAGGAGGAGCAAAGGGGAGAGTAAGAGAACAGAGCTCTCTGAATGCAGAATCATTTTTCCTGGAAAGTTCCTGAATACATTACAAAGAACCCTCAGAGGCCCACCCCAAATAGATTCTTGATAAGAGGAAGGATTCCAAGACTGGAGCCTGATGTCTTTCAGGGAACATGAGGCCTCCTCTGATGGGCCAGTTCTGAAAAGCCTGAGGCCTGGAGTGCATTCTGGAGACACAGCACTTTTGACATAATTATTGTAAGTAACAAGTGTACATCATGCTGCATTTCCCTACAGATCACAGCAAAAGAACCGAAAGAAGACACATACTCCATTATCAGTGGGGGGGAAAAGGGATAAATAAGATGCTGTTCTGATTTATCTGAAAGGGCTGATTTGTGTCAAAAGCAGCTGAGATGAGGTGGAAGAGGAGAAGAGATTGGTGGAGATGGGGGCGGGAGAGGCTAGGGGAGGCAGAATTCAGGAAATGTTAGTAAAGGGTATTTCCTGAAGGCGAAGAGCTCACCTTGATGGTAAAAACATCCCTATGTCTTGTTTGTAACAAAAGGTGTCAGATGCCTGGGGAGCAAGGCCAATAGCTGATCCTTGTTAGACTCGGAGAAGTAGAGAGGGTGGGGTACAGAAAGAACCTCAGCAATGTGGCACATGTACCAGTGGCGGGCGGGACTGGGGAAGCACAGCGAAGGGAACTGAGGGTGTGCATTCCGGATGGCTCCTGGTGGGAACCAACCTGGCTCTTTCCCTTGCAGTCTACACATAGACTCTCCTATACATAGCTGCCTAAGGAAAACCTATTTTTTTTTTCTATGAAGAATAGTAAAAGTAGAAAAAATTGTGACATAAAACCATTGTAAGAAAAAAGTGTGAGAAAAAACACAGCTAAATTTAATGTTAGATAATTGTCATAACCAGAAAGTGATCGTTTCTCACATAAGATACAAATCCTATAGAAGTATTTTGCAATGTTTTATAAAAGTTTAAAACTGCTTTGCCTTAGATGGGAAGAGTAGAAAGAAGAAATGGAAGAACTCTGGGAAGAGATGCTAGAAATTACTAGAAAAGGAAAAAATGTTAGAAAAAATATCTCAGAAATGAATATTATATATATATATATATATATATATATATATATATATATATATCTCAGTGCACAAAATTTTTCCATGGGGACAGGGGTGTCCCTCAGCCCAGCCTGCACTCTCTCCAATCTGGGACCCCTCGAGGGATGTCCAACTGCCTGTTTAGGTCTGATTCTACCGGACATCCCTCTCACAATCAAGGACTGCTGGCTCCCAATTGCTTGCCTGTTTGCCTTCCTGATTGCCCCTAACCATTTCTGCCTGCCAGCCTGATCACTCCCTAACAACTCCCCTGCCAGCCTGATTGATGCCTAACTGCTCCCCTGCCAGCCTGTTTGCCCTTAACTGCCCTCCCCTGCAGGCCCAATTGCCCCCAACTTCCCTCCTCTGCCAGCCTGGTCACCCCTAACTGCTCTCCCCTTATTGCCCCCAACTGACCTCCCTCGCAGGCCTGGTCCCTCCCAACTACTCTCCCCTGCTGGCCATCTTGTGGCAGCCATCCTGTGTCCACATTGGGGCAGGATCTTGTGACCCCATGGGGCCAGTCATCTTGTATGTTGGAGTTATGGTCAATCTGCATATTACTCTTTTACTAACTAGGATAGAGGCCTGGTGCATGGGTGGGGGCCAGATGGTTTGCCCTGAAGGGTGTCCCAGATCAGGGTGGGGATTCCCTTGGGGCATGGGGTGGCCTGGGCTAGGGGCCTGTGGTGATTTGTAGGCTGGCCATACCCCCTGTCGACCCAAGCAGAGGCCCTGGTATCTGGGATTTATTTATCTTCTATAATTGAAACTTTGTAGCCTTGAGCAGAAGACTGGGCCCACCAGGGCAGGCAGAAAGCTTGGCTTCCTCCATCTCCAGGAGCAACCCTAGCCTCCTGCTCTCTCCAGCTCTGTGGCTGCTGCCATTTTTGTTGAAGTTTATCTTCTCTCATTGAAACTTTGTAGCATTGAGTGGAGGCCTAGGCTGGCAAGGGCAGGCAGAAAGCTTGGCTTCCTCTACTGCCAGGGAAACCCAAGCCTCCCTCCTGCTTTCCTTGGCTGCATCCATCTTGGTTGGGTTTATTTGTATATTCACTCCTGATTGGCTGGTGGGCATGGCTGGCAGGCATGGCTTGTGAGTGTAGGAGAGGTGTGGTCAATTTGCATATTAATCTTTTATTAGATAGGCTTATCTATCTATCATCTATCTATCTATCATCTATCTATCTTTCATCTATCTATCTATCATCAATCATCATCCATATATACATATAAGTATATGTAAATATATAAAATACTAGAGGCCTGGTACACAAAATTTGTCTCCTCAACCAAACCTGCACCCTCTCTAATCCAGAACCCCTCAGGGAATGTCCGACTGCCTTTTTAGGCCCAATCCCCAGGATGAGGCCCAAACCAGCAGTTTGATATCCCTCTCACAATCTGGGACCATTGGTTTCTAACTGCTCACCTGCCTGATCATCCCTAATGCTCCTCCCTGCCAGCCTGATCACCCCTAACTGCTCCCCCTCCACTGGCCTGGTTGCCCCTTACTGCCCCCATTCCTATGGTCACCCCAATTGCCCTCCCCCCTTGTTGGCCTGGTCACCCCACACAACCTGCTATTCGGTCATTACTGTGAGGGCATCCTGACCAATTTGCATATTACCCTTTTATTAGTATAGATGAATACTTATATAGCCATACAAATATATATGTACTAATGTCCCAGTGCATTGATTCGTGCATATTGAAAAGATAATCATTAGTCCCAGCTGTGCAGGGACTAATGCAAGTGGCCCCAGAGGTGGCTGGGGGGTGGAATTGGATGAGAAGGGCCACATGCCCTGGAGCCAACCTCCCTCAGTTCCTCCCCAATCTGCCACATCTGGGCCAGTGCCACAGCTCAAAGGGCATCTGTGGAGTGAGACGGGTGCCTTCAGCCTGGCCTGTGGGGATTGGGCCAAAACTGGCTCTCTGGCATTCCCTGATATGTCCCAGAGTGTGAGAGGAATCATGAGGAATCGGGCTCTCTCTTCTCTGGTTCCAGTGTGTCACCCGAGAACTTCCGCTGCCAAGTGACTGCAGCTAGGCAGTTCATGAGTTGAACATCTGCCCCCTGGTGTTCAGTGTGCATCATAGCTACTAGCCCATCAGACAGTCAGATGGTCACTTAGCCTTTTATATATAGAGATATATTTCCTACAAGTGATGGGTTTAGTGTTCCCTAATTCAGTCCTTGCAGTGACTTATAGAACATAACTCCAATAAATAATGAGAGTGCATTGTATGCATGTGAATGCAAACGTGTATGTGTGTGTGTGTGTACATATATATATAATATATATATATATATATGTGTTATATATATATAACACATATATATATATATTATATTATATATGTGCAGGTATCTTTGTCCCTGTTTTCCATTAAACCACTATTCTCAATGTGATAATGGTCTTTATTTAAAAAGAGGTTCTCAGTGGCTATTTCAGAAGATCATCAAGGGCATTTTCAGCAGACAGAAGGTCTTCCTCACTTCTACACAGTTTATTTGTGTTTAATTTAAATAAACTAATCCCAGCCCTCTGTTCAACTACTGCTTGTTTATGAGATTTGTATAAACCTGTGAATGATCTACTCATTACTTACTTTGTAATACTTTAATTTTATTCATGTTGTGTTTATCACCACAGCACCTGTATGCCATGCAGATAAGAATTTTCAAGTGACTGGTTGTTGGAGCTACAGTGCAATTAAGTCATTGCTACACAAAAGCAGAGAAAAGGTAGGTGCCAGATGCAAAAGAATGCCAGGAGACGTTTTTGCAATGGGGGAAAAGGGTGTGTTCCATAGAGAGCCTCTGGTTCATGGTTCTCAAAACCAATTGTTGTCAAATTGGATTGCTTTAGGAAAACAATATTTAAGTTCTCTTTGCCAAAGTATCATAAAAGCAGCTGTGGAAATGGTCAGACAGCTCAGAAACTCTGTTTGCTAGGTAACATTTCTAGAAGTCTCTTCCTCCAACCCTCTGATGGCTGGACAAATCCCTACCCCATCTTTAATTTGATTTATAATAAAAATCTTTCCTTTTCCTACCTCTTCTACTCAAATCTTATTTTATTCTTCCTGATGCCTCCTAGTTTATATTCATTCATTCATTCATTCATTCATTCAGTAATATTTACCAAGCTCTACTAGGTGCCAGACACTGTAATGAAGATATGGTGATAAGTAAAATAAAATGCTCAATTCTTATGGAGTCTCCATTCTAATATGAAAGACTACAATGATCAATACCAGTAAAAGTGACTAAATAAACACCAAAATACCAAATATAAGGAGATTTTATGCAGATAATTAAAATTAACTGGTGTAATAGGGAATGAGTGTGTAGCTACTTTAGATTGAGTGACCAAGAAAGACCTTTTTAAAGAGGCAATTTCCTTTCATGTTGTATTTTCATTTTCCTTTCATTCAAACTACTTTCTGGTTTCTAGTTTTATTTCTTCTTTAACCCATGTGTTATTTGGGAATGGGTTACTTATTTTTCAAATACTTGGGAACGTTCTAAAACTACTTCTGTTCTTTATTTCTAATTTAATTCTATTTGGTCAAAGAATATACTTTGTATGATTTGAATTCCTGTAGTATTAGATTTATTTTATAATTTTATTAACCAGAATATGATCTATCTCAGTAAATATTCTGTGTGTATATTAAAAGAATGTATATTCTGTTGTTGTTGGGTGGAGTGTTCTATAAATAGTAATTGGATCAAGGTGTTTGACAGTGTTGTTCAAGTCTTTTATATCCTTACTGTTTTTTGGATCCCTTGTTCTATCAGTTATTGAGAGAGGGATATTGAAATTTCTGATTATATTGTGGATTGAGTATTTCTCTTTGTAATTCTATTAGTTTGGACTTTGCATATTTTGTAGTTGTATTATTAGATACATGAATTTTTAGTGTTGTTGTCTTCTGGATAAATTGATTCCTTTATAATTATAAATTAACCTTTATGCTGAGTAATGTTCTTCCCTCTTATACTTATTTAATTTGATAATTCAGTCTCTTACTTTTCTCTTGAGTTTTGTTTAGAATGATGTATCTTTTCTCCCCTTCTTTTTATTTTTAACCTATTTGTGTCTTTTTAAAGTGCATATCTTATAAATATCATATAATTGGATCTTGTTCTTTTAAGCAACCTGACAATCTATACCTTTTAAATGGAATATTTATACTACTTATATTTAGTTTTTATTGAAATACAGTGCAAGTGTATCATTTTGAAATGTTAAAACATTTTGTTGTTTTTTCCTATTTTTGCATTTTATTTATTTTTCTTATTATTTTAGTTTTGCCTTTTAAGTTCATCATATTATGTGATCCTATTTATCTCTTTTATTGTCCCTTCTTTATCATTATTTGCTGTCAAGTAATATACCATTTCAAGTATGTTACAAGAAAAAACCTTACATAATCATTCCCAGTGCTCCTCATTTCTTTGTGTGGATCTATATTTCTATCTGATATCTTTGCTTTCTGTCTGACATCTTTCTTCTTCCTTTCGCATTTTTTGGATCTTGGATCTATGGTGACACTCTACTGTATTCATGATCTACTGATCTAAACAAATTTTGTAAGATTAAAAAAGTCACTATTTTACCTAGTGTTTTGGAAGATATTTTCATTGGCTATAGAACTCTGGTTGATATTTTGTTTTTCTTTAGTAATTTCAAGTGCTCTTTCATTATCTTCTCATTGCATCAATTCTAACAAGAATTCTTCCGTTGTCCCTATCTTTATTCCTCTGAAATTAGAATGCCCTTTCTCTTTGGATGCTGTAAAATTATCTTTTTAGAATTGTTTCTGAGTAATGTATTATGATGTACTTTGATGTAGTTTTCTTCATGTTTTTGTGCTTAAGGTTCTATGAACTTCTTGTGTCTGTGGATTTATAGATCTTTAAATCAAATTTGTAAAATTTTTAGCCATTAAAATTGTTCCATTGTTCAAAGTTCATAGTTTCACTCTTTAAAAAATTATTTTTCTGTGTTTTGTCTTCATAATTTTATTGATATATATTCAAGTTCAATTATTTTTTCTTCTACAATGTCTAATCTGCTACTAATGCCATCTAGCATGTATTCATCTTAGCCACTGTGGTTTTCTTCTCTTAATGTTCAATTTGGATATATATATTTTTTATCATCCATGTCTCTGCTTAACTTTTTTAACATGTATAATAAAGCTATTTTAACTTTTTAATGTCTTTATCTTCTAATTCTAATGTTTCTGTGTCTTACAGTTCTGGATCACTTTTAATTTATTGATTTTTAAAAATTCTTATTTTTCTGCTTCTTTCTTTATGTGCCATTCCTCTTTGAATGGATGACAGTCAGACATTGTAAATTTTACTTTGTTGTTGTATATCTTTCTATCTCTAAAATTATATTTGCTTTTTTTTCTGGGTTAAGTTAGCTTACATGGAAGTAGATTCTTCCATTTTTGGCCTCTCTTTTAATATTTTTTTAGGTGGTACCAGAGTAGTGCATAGCTTAGAGCATATTATTCTCAGCTTCTGGGACAGAACTATTCTGAATAGTCTATTTAGTTCCCCTCATGATTTATGAGGTATTCCAGGCTTACTGGATTATTACATAGATCACCCATTTCAGGTGTATAACTCAATAATTTTTAATAAATTCACAAAATTCTGAAATTATCAACATAAATTAGTTTTTAAATATCTTTAATTATACTAATAAGATTATTCATGCTCATTTTCTGTTACACCTTGTTCCCTCCCACAGGCAACTACTAATTTATTTTCCCATAGATGGCTGCAGAGAAAACTCATGTGCAAGTCTGGTAGATATTTGTTTTTATATCTGTTAAGTAGATACTTAAGTGTGGAATTGCTGAGTCATAGCACAAATTTATATTTAACTTTTGAAGAAATTGCCAAGTATTTTTCAAAGTAGCTGCAATCTCACAAGTAATGTAGGAGGGTTCTTATTTTTCCACAACCTCATCAACATTTTTTAAATTATTTTTTTAAAATAGTTTGTGGGTATGAAATAGTATTTTATGGCATTTTTAATTTCCAATTTCTTAATACATTGTTGGTCTTGTATTTATTGGTTATTCATATATCTTCTTTGGCAAAATGTCTACAGAAGTCATTTGCCTACTTTTTGGATTGAGTTGTTTTTCTTCATATTATTGAATTTTGTTGTTTAGATTTGTTTTGTTTGGTATAGTCCACATACAACTATTTTGTCATGTATGTAAAATATTTTCTCCCAGTCTATTTTTGTCTTTGTTTTCTTAATTGTGTTATTTGAAGAATAACAGTTTTGAATTTTGGTCAGATCAAATTAATCTATCCTTCTAAAACTTTTCAATGGTTCCCCTCTCCAGCTCAGTTTCTTTGCATGCACTGCTGATCTATACTTTGATAAGTACTTGAGGGTACCCTCTGCAGGGGATCTCTCATTTTCTCTCCATGCATTTCTCTTCTCTGGAAATTTATTTTGAGTCTTACTGTGTCTTCTTTGCCCCTGAATTTCATCCTGTTACCTCAACTCAGAGTATCTGCTTGGGTTTCTCTTCTCTGCACTATCATTTGGAAACTCTCTAGTCAGTAAATTGAAATTGTCAGAATGCACAATTTATTTCTTGTCTCTTAAGCATCTTTTTTCACCAAAACAGGTTTGGCTCAGTGGATAGAGTGTTGGCCTGAGGACTGAGAGCTCCCGGGTTCGATTCCGGTCAAGGGCATGTATCTTGGTTGCGGGCACATCCACAGTGTGGAATGTGCAGGAGGCGGCTGATCGATGTCTCTCTCTCATTGATGTTTTTGACTCTCTATTTCTCTCTCTTCCTCTCTGTAAAAAATAAATAAAATATATTTTTTAAAAGAATCTTTTTTCTTTGTTGCCTGATGTTCAGCTTCTTTAAAACAGTCTTAAATATGTATTTATGTTCTTTAGTGTAATTTATTTTTAATTGTTCCAGGTAATAAAATATAGCTAGTCTCTGTAACTCCATCTTGGCCAAGATTGAAAGTCATATTAAGGAGATGACATTTAGGCTAAGATCTGATTGGCAGAATGTACAAAGCTATATGAATCTCAAAATAAGAATGAGATGTGAAAAGCAAGAAGAAACTATTCCTGGTTCTGGAAGACTGACCTTGACATGGAAAGACTCTTGGTGGGAGTTTGAAATGTTTTAGAAACAGACCAAAAGGCTACAGTGGATGAATCTTGATGTTGGAGGATCAGGTGAGGCAGGAGAGGGAAGAGGGTAAGAACATGTAGCCTGAGAACCTAGGTAAGGCAACTGGCTCTTATTTGAAGTGTGCAAAGAAGCATTTGCATGGAGAAGAGGAGCATTAAAGACTTCCAAGGATTTGAACCTAGACCTTTTTGCTTCCTCTCTTAGGAATACTTGTAGATATACCAGACTAACTAGAAATTCGGAAATTTGTATAAAGCTGACATAATTTATAACCACAGGAATTATTATTATTGTTATTCTAATGCATTCACTTCATTACCTCTCCTGGGGAGAAAATTGTTAGATGCTTGGTATCTGGAGCAGAAAAGAATTTACCCTGACAAGGTATTTTTTGTGAATTTGTTTTCCTTGGTGTGTGATGACTATGACTACTTTTTAATGGTCTCCTGATGCTTGACAAGCTCTCCAAGCTATAATTGTACCACTGCTGGTTGGAAAATTTTATCCCTGTCAATTTTGTTCCTTTAGTTATATTTTCCTAATAAAAATGTCAATATACAAAACATATTTTGTTGCCTTTTTCTTTTCAAAACAAGCTTGCATCTCATCATAGTTTATGACTCTTCCTGTTAAAGAATTGCAATTTGCTAACTAACCTCTCATGCATAGTCTTAGGTTCAAAGAATATCCAGTAATGATCTGCTAATTTATAAATTTTGGGTTTATTATAAGTCAAAGGCAGCAAGGACTTCATATATTTCCACACAATATATTTTAACGTTTCCAGATGCCCTTCAATCTAGATATTGTTCCATGTACACATATGACACAAAATTCAAAAATTCTATAGCATGGTCTCCTGTTACTAGGATTTTCCTGATAACTATTATCTATTTCTATACCCATCTCTTACCATTTATTTTATCCACCTTGAATCTTAACAAGTTGGATAAATAATACAAAGAGACACAGGAGAAATGTCATTTAAGGGGTATGCCTATCTTCATAAAACTGAATGAAAGGGTAGGAAGAAAAGGAGAAAGAAGGAAAGCAGGGAGAAGGGCGGGAGGACAGATCAAGGGAGGGAGGAAGGTAAAAAGAAGAAGGAAGGGAGGAAGAAGGGACAGGAAAGAGAGAGGGTGAAAGGAAGAAAAAAGTAATGTTAATGGTGATGAGTTTTTTAAACACTATACGATCTGGTGACTTCAAAATAGTAAGAGAGGAGCCATAATTCCTTGTTTCTCTGATCCAAAGAATGCCCTCCTCAATACCTGGTGGAAAACAGGCTTCTCTAGATCCAATTTACTTCAGGTTTCTTGTTTTCTATCTTTGGGAGTAACTAAGTTTATAAAGATTTCCTTGCCTTCTGGGCTTCTTAATCATGATGACTAGTACCATCACCCCTCCTCACTCCTCTTCACCTCTGCAGAAGCCCATTTCTTTTATGACCCCCAGAAAAGAACTTTTACAAGGCAATCTGTTGTCATCCCGTCAATTTTCCTTTGTGACCTGAGGCCGCAGAGCAACACATCCTCTGAGGGTCTCTTTGAAGGATTTACACCTGCAAAACCCACGCCTCATGTACACCTGTAGTGGAGGCTGCACAACCCAGGGCTGCTTTTGTTGATAATTCTGGTCAGAAGCCATTACCAATACGAGTGCAGTACAAGCCCAGTCATTCCATCTCCCTTATTCATCTCTCTGAATGTTCTTTCTTGACATATTTGGGTTTGAAAAATTGGTTGGAGTAACAACCCAAATACCAAAAGGTCAAAATGGTTGATGGATCCTGGCTCACTTTAACTGCAGCATATATTGTTTTAAGCTCACCTATGGTAAGAAAATCAGGGTTCCTATACTATTTCAAAGCTTGGAGAAACTTCTAAATCTAAAAAGACCCAACAGCTTTTTATTCTTTAGTGACAGTATAAATACCATACAATGTTACTGTTCACAATATGATATTTTCATTCTACTAAGGTTAACATGAAGAGAGAAAAGATGACTTCTCTCAGGCCTACAAAATACATGTCTTTAAATGAAGTCACTTCTTATATGTGCCCATTTTGTGGTAATGAAAGGAGCTAAGAATCTTGGAATTTCAGTGTCTTAAACTCTATCTTGCCTGGTCACCATATTTACTTCACTCGGTTTGATGTCAGAATTCTCATTATTTCCCTACTCCATTCACACATCCTTTTCTTTATTAGAGAATTTTCCTCATACTGAACTGGCACTCACCTGCCTATATTCTTCAGGTTCCATGTCTGGCATTCAACAATGGTCCCAGTGTTTTCAGTACTTGTCTAAAGTCACTCTTCCTTCCTCACTGAGCACCAGGCAAACTGGTCCTCCTCATCTCCTCACCTCCACCCCTCCCCCACTGCTGGGTTCCCCAGTGTGCCATGGGGATTTGCAGTCTCTAAGCTTTGCTCTCACATCCTTGCTGGCTATTATTGGCTGGATAAGGCTCCCCACCCCAAGAACTTCCATGTTCTAACACTGGAAATCTATAGATATATTATTTTATATGGCAGAGAGGACTTTGCAGATGGGATGTCAGAATCTTGAGATGGGAATATCATCCTGGACTATCCAAGTGGATACCATTTAAGCACAAGGCTCCTTCTGAGAGGGAGGAAGGAGGGTAGAATCAGAGAAGGGGGCATGATAACAGGAGAAGGAGAAGTGAAGATAAAAGAAGAGAGATCTGAAGATGCTGTGCTCTTAGCCTTGAAGATGCAGGGTGAGATCACAAACCAGGGACAGCAGGTATCTCTGGAAGCTGGAAAAGGTCAGGAGATAGGTTCTCCACTAAGACCTCTGAGAGGAACACAGCCTGTGGACACCTTGATTTTGGAACTTCTGAGCTCCAGAACTATAACTAATTAATTTTCGTGTGTGTGTGTGTGTGTGTGTGTGTGTGTGTGTGTTAAGCCCTAAGGTTACAGTGATATAGCAGTCACAGGAAATGGAAACATGTCTAAAATTCATTCCTCTCTTTATTCTGTCCAGGGTATCCGTCTTCTCCTGTCAGACCCAATGCATTTGTGACTTCAATATGAAGTGACTGTTCTTCTTCTTTTTTTAAAATATATTTTATTGAATTTATACAGAGAGGAAGGTAGAAGGATAGAGAGTTGGAAACATCGATGAGAGAGAAACATCAATCAGCTGCCTCCTGCCCACCTCCTACTGGGGATGTGCCCGCAACCCAGGTACATGTCCTTGACCAGAATCAAACCTGGGACCTTTCAGTCCCCATGGCCGATGCTCTATCCACCGAACCAAACCAGTTAGGGCACTGTTCTCCTTTTTAGTAAACATATAGAATACTTATAATCTCAGGTCCAATCTGTTAAAACAAAAAATATGCTCTATTGCTCCCTCACTTACTAATAAATGGTATGTGAACATTTCTGTAAGTGCTCGATTTGTTCAAGGACTTCATGTTTTTGCCGTCTTGCCAACCAGATGACAGCCTCTTTGAATGCAGAGGCTGTGAATTAGAATTTACTGCACATGGTTCCCTGGAATCAAACCCAACACCATAATAAGCATGGCTCCTCTATGCCTCTTCTCTCCTCTCAATCGCATCTTACAGCGATTAGTACGTGAAGAGTGTGTTTTTATGTGAATCAAATATAAACCTCCCATTCTAGGCCTTTATTCCAAGTTAGTTTAGCCACTTTGCCTACTGACACTTCTTTCACTGGACAAGACCTTCACTTCATGGTCTATAATGTGACCATCATAATTGGGATCTTACCAAGAGAGACTCTGAGCACTGACTTCTGTTCACTATTTTAGTGACTCTTCCATCTACTAATTCTTCATTTTTCCAAGAAACCTCTTAGCCTTCTCTTTTTAAATAAGAATCTATGACAGATGGAAGCCAAACAGATCTGACTTATTTTTTTTTCCACTAGAACTATGCCCTACCCACAGAAAAGTAAAACTTATTCAGATTTTTTGATACATTGAAACAAGAAGTGAACAGAAGGGCATATTGAACTTCTCCAGGTCCCTCCTAGCTGTGCACCCCTCAGGGAAGTAAGGGCTCGGAAAGGCTGCTGAGGCAGGTGTTGTACAAAGAACTTCCTGCAGACGAAGGCCCACAAAACCAGAGCCATGGTTAGTTTAAAATAATTCAATTAAGCGGAAGTCACCCTATAAATAAACATATTGAATGTCCAATGGAATACCAGAGTAATGATTAATAGAGTGTTTCCATATCAAAATTAACCCAGTTTTTAACATCTGCATTATAATGGAATGGGCTGTCCATACTTCATGATGTTCACTTTTGCATTACAGACACATATTCAGCATATATTCTACTATGCAAACTTTTATACAGATGCCTAATCTTTACAATAACATAATTTATTTAGGGAAGTCCATAAAAAATTTACACCCTCCTTATATTCTACTGATTTAAAAAATATGTATTCCAATTTCTACCTTGAACATATCCATTTACTGGAATATAAATTTCCTTTGCTGTTATGGGTTTCCCAGGCCCTTGAACCCCAACCTGCGTAGGATCCTCTAGAGACAGAGTATATTTACATTACTTTCCAAGAGGTTTTTTGTTTTTGTTTTTTTAAATGCATTTCCTTTTTTTTTAAAGGAAACAAATGCAGCTTGTGCTTGTTGCTTTGACGAGTCGACGCTGTTACCCCCGAGCAGCCCTGACATCTCTTTCCTCCTCTCACCCCGGCCCGCACAGTCCTGCCGACTCCTCCCGGCCTTCAATAAGGACAGTATGTGCTGTGAGCAGCTGCAAAGGGCTTCACAAATGCTGGCTGACGAGAAGTGACAGGCCTGTATATCTCTCCCTGGCACTGACAGCTGACAGATGGATACCACTCACACACAGAAGAAAAGCCCCCGGGAAGATTCCCGCGTCACTCTCTGTTCAGAGGGCCACAGTGAGTGAGTGCTGCTCAGAATAATAAACCCTGTCGATGAGCTCCGAGCACTTCTCCCCACACAATGCCCTGGCTTTATTCTTTTTCTTTCTTTCTTTCTCTAAAACAGGAACAAACATACACACTGAAGCTCTGTTTTGAGGATTATTGTCTTCCCATTTTTGCCATGTAAAGAAAAAGAGAGGGGAGAGAGAGAGCCGGAGAGTGCCTGTGTATAATAGCCCAACCCCTGCCTGGGCTCCGCGCCTTAATAACCCCTTCATCTCCCCAATCTGTTTGTTATTATCCTTCGGATTGTTTTTATTTCTTTCCATAAATCATCCCATCTTTAAAAGCATTGCTGCTTGCTTACTTAGAAGACAGCAACATAAAACTGGACAGGAGGCGTGTTGATACAAAGAGTGGAGGGCGGCAGGGAGGATGGGGAGGACAGGATGATGCACAGACAGAGACGTCCAGAATGGACAGATGGGCAGAGGAAGAGGGAGGAAGGAAGAGGCAGAAAAGCTAAGGGGCCAGCGCTAAAGGAATGGGGGACATCTCCAACCTTTTCCCCTGGTTTTAAAGAAAAATTATCTTGCTTTTGTCATGATTCTAGTGCCTTGAACTGGTCAATTAAGTGTGCCCAGCAGCTGGAGATGCTATGGGGACATTGTGCCCTGGGAGAAGGCAGTCCCTGTGAAGACTGTCCTTCCTGCTGCCAAATAGGATGGGAAAAGAGATTCACTCTCCAGGGGTGGGTGGGGGGTGAGATCTGAAAACTGTAAACATCAAGATGAGAAGAAGGGAGGTCCCCATCAATGCTGCCTCTAAAGCTGTGTGTGATCTATAGCTGTACCCTGAGCTGGTTGTCATGAACAGGGCAGAATTGCATTCAGATTCTTTATTCTTTAGTAAGTTAAATTGAAACATTTTAGGACATTCTTGGCATTGAGACCTCTGTCCACCAGCACTGTACACATCGTGGCACTGCATGAGGTCACACATCATAGTTTCCCCAGACCCCTTTCTGACCTGGGTGGGAATGTCAACAGTTCCAGTGGTATAGCACACCGTGTCTCTCCTTCTCCAGCGGCTCTCTCAATATCATAATTTTTAGCAACATGGAAGTTCTGAAAGGGACTTTGGAAGATGCTGAAGTTTTCCTACCCCAGTGACTTCTGTGGTTGCCATGGAAACCTCAGGTCTGGCTCCCACAAGGTGCTTCATCTCATGGAACCTGTGTTTGCACAGCCCTGATCTGCAGGATAGGAGCAAAGAAGGCTCCACTCCATGGGCCTGTGTGTCTTTAGCCACAAGCCCAGTCCCTGAGCTGCTGACTACAGTGGGGACACTGGGTAGATGAAGGTGACTTGCCAGGTTAGGAGAGAGACTCTTGTTCCTTTAATGCAGCCTTGAGAGAAACATGTTCTCATGGACTGGTTTCTTCTCTAAACAAGGTGAGGCCCAGTCTCCCGGAACGAGTGAGAGTGCAAGGCTGCGAAGCAGGAGGAGGCATGGGTGGAGGGAATGAATGTGAACTAAGGTGTTGAATGAATGCCTCTTGTTCTCAGTGACAAGACAGGAGGTCAGTAAACAACAAAGGTCAGAGGGCTATAGATGCAAACATGAATGAATGCACAGTATTTTCAACTAAAAATCAGTTTAGTGCATCCCATTTGTGTCTAACTGAACCACTCTATAGTAATGTGTAGAAGTGTGCAGACTATACATGGAAATGCTACCCCTTTGATAATTCAGAATGCTATTCTCATTTCCGTATTGTGGGGTCTGGTTTCACTGCATGAACTAATTTAACGTTTAAACACCCGCCTATTATCAGCCAAGTGTTGCCTTCCATGCGGCCTGTCATTCTAGAACAGCCTGTTGATTCATGGTTTGTAAATGTTTTACAAAATCTCCACTAATGAAGTTCTGCATCCCCCACAAGGCGAGTAGTACACATTACGTATGCCACGTATTGTGATCTTCAAAGCAGCAGATACAACACTAACATATTCCAATCACCTAATTTGTCTCCTGCTACTTCATAAAAAATTCCTGAATGGAAATTTCCCAAGTGGATCTTGGCGAGAGGAAGTTTCCAGCAGGAGTAAGCAAGAGAAAAAAAGAGAAGAAAAGAAGGAAGAAAGGATCACTTACACTTTATGGTTCTTTTTCCTTTAATTAAATAAAAGCAACAGGGTGTGTAACTGGATTTTTGTCATATTAATCAACCTGTAGGGAGAATGATGTCAAGTTGCCAAAATCTAAACATATGAGGGCTATATCACTTAGCAATTAGGAATGCTTCCCCTTTATATAATGTGTTTCCTTGGGTATAATAATTCATTTGCATTGATGTACTCAATATACTCAACACAACATATTCAGTCTGTAGGTCTGGACTCTAGCTCTGGGTTACTGGGCTGGGCTCAATCTTGGTCTTGCCTGAAGTGGGTCCCTGATGGTATTCACTTGGTGGTATCACCATTGTTCTGATTTCCTTACTCACCATGTAAGCAGGTGGGTAATCCTTCCAAAGTAACAGGGCTCATATTTAGCTGGCACTATCTGTGTTTAGATCTGAATTGCCCACCAGCCCATGAGGTGGGACTTCTGTTCCCCAGTTTGCAAATGGAGAAACTGAGGCACAGCAAACAATTCCCCTGTCCAGGGTCACATAGGAGGTACTGGAGCTGATTGTTCACATGCAGATGGCTTTTCATCACCAACCTCCACTGACTGCTTTCGACAATGTTTTCCAAGGAAAACATAATTTTAAACATGATGAACTGAGTTATTTTTAACTAAGTCCTTTCTTCTCTAATAGTTATAAGGTTAAATGAAAGTTGGCTGAAAATTGGAAGGAGAGATAATGGTGAGAATCCCAGGAAAAGACAGGGAGATGAGGGTGAACCAGAAGGTGAAGGGCTGTGAAGTGGGGCAAACAAGGGGAAGAAAATTGAAAAAAAAATAGAACACCTGTTCTCACCTTAAAAACCTGGAGAACCAGGAAGGACAGGGTCCAATGACACTGGGACCTCCCTGCACTCTAGAGAGAACAGCTCAAGGCCAAATCTTTGAGAAATGAACTGATGGGTAATGCCCTGATGGGAGTCCTACCTCATCTCCAACAAAGGCCTCCTCTTGTCTTCCCATGGGCATCAACACCCCAGCTCTGCCTGCTTATCAGAACCACTGGAAGTGTTGAACATGGAGATTTAATTGGAATTGACCCTGGGTAAGTGGAGTAAAACTTGTGTACAACAGAAGAGCTTGACTGTCTTCCCACAGGGAAGCAACACTGGCTTGACCTTGCCCTCCCAGGACTCTGTCCTAGAAAAGCAAAGGCAGGAGCAAGGCTTCCTTCCTCTTCCATCCTCCCACCCTCCCAGACTCCACTGCTCTACAAGACCAGCTTCACACTGAATGGGCTGGGCCCTGTCCAAGGAGCAGTGATGATAATGGAAACATCCTCTCAAGAGCCAGCTGACTAAGCTTGAAGGACAATTAATTCCCCCGGAGACACAATGAAATGAATCATTATATGCCTTGCAAAGAGCACCTGGATGCTTTCACATTTGTACACCTAGCTTTCGATGCCCAGGAGAGCACAGCTGCTGATTTACCAGTGAACTCAGGGAGGAAGGTAGAAAGAACCAGAGTGTACTGTGCCCACATTCCAGAAACTTCTTCCCCAGTCAGTGCTGATTTAGTCCAAGGAAAGAATTGCCAAATTTTAAATTGGTTACATACCCATTTTACAGCTGAGAATCATATAGTTCAGAGATGAAATTAGTAATCAGTTAATTTGAGACTTTACCTTAATTTCCCCAAATACAAGTACGTTTCTTCTCTCCTATCCACTGTTCAAATGCAGAGGAATCAATTTTCCAGGCTCCTAAATAACAATATCTTCATTTTATTTCTTCTAGTTGCCTCTTTCAGCGAAGGCCCTGCATTCAGCCCACTGTGTGTGGGCACCCAAGCTTTGCAGTAAAATGCCTCCTCTTTCGTCAGGAGCCCAGGAGCTCAGGAGATCACATTGGGTGCTGGGGCTGGGGAGGAGGTGAACCACTCACTGGGATGAGAACTGATACACATCTGAATCCAGGGTGCTGGGCGACAAGGAGTACAGGTTTTTTTCTTTCCTACCACAGTTTGAAGCTTTAAATTTTAGTTAGTTGCAGACAAGGCATGGTATGATGAGGGTCTAATGGAGGGTTCTGTACCTAAAGTAGGCATAGTAGATTTAGCTCTGGGTATTGCAAACTATAGAATAGGGTGCTGTGATCCAAAGCTAAGTGAAAACTTGTGTAAATTTGCCTTCTATTTTTCATGGATTCTTAGATACAAAGCATTTTCCAACAGAAACTAATAACTTTGAGGAAGAAAACAGCAGGCTGCTCCTGAGTGCCACTTCCAAACATTTTCCATGAGGTGTGTTACTGTGGACAGAACTTTGCTGAAAAGCAGGACACAAAGTCAGCTGTCACTGTCCCATCATTTCTCTGTAGATTTCTCAATAGATAAGTTGGGTGGCAGGAGAATTTTATCCAAAGGTTGTCAAGAAATTCTCAGGGGACAATCCCATGTTCAGCAGTGCTTTTGAAAGAAACTTAATATTTATCACAAAGCAGAGATAATCTTTAATTCTCACCTCACATGTTTGTTGTGAGGATTACATGAAGAAAAATTAGGTGCTGGGTGGGAAAGTTCTCCGTAAATGGTAAAGCACTATATAGATGTTATTATACATGATATTCAAGCAAATTTCTTAACAAAAATGTTTTTTAAAGAGATAAACTAATTATTTTCTACTACTATTCTATAAGCCAAAAGATTGTTTGTAGATAATCACAGATTAATTGTAAGCTGAGAGAAAGAGACTGAAGAAAACTATCAAAGCTATTGCTTGGGGGCAAACCGTAGAGCCACAAAAGCTGAAATGTTCTCTTTTATCAGGCATCCTTTCCTGGCACCTGAAATGATTTCTTTCATGCCTGATAGTGAGGAAGGAAGCAGCCTTGCTCCCCAGAGATGTGCGATTGTTACCATGGTCTCATAACATATTGGCAGCAATGTGGCATCATGTACATCTGTCACTCAAGGGCACTGTGCACAGATGTGGTAGGCAAGCTCAGGGTCAGACATGGGGTCCCTCTCTGCCCCCAACCCACCTGGTGCTCTGCACATACACAAGTGCATTAGGGCTTCCCCTACCCACCAGGGGGCATGGCTGTGGAGGCCATGTATGTGCCAGGCCCTCACATGTCACCAGGCTGTGTGTCACTACTGTGAACCATGCTGGATCTGTAGGAGGACCCTGCCTGAGTGCACACTCCTATTTCACACAGGAAAACCACTGTTTGTGGATTCCTAGAAAGACTCCAGCTCCCATTCCAGTAACTTCTTCTAGCCAAAGTCACCTATATTCTATTAGGCATGAAGCTAAGAGGTAGATTTCTAAATTTAAAGAGCAGTGTCCTAGTATTTTAATTAGGCAGTATAGATCTCCCCATGTGGCTACTATGAGCCATCAATGACATGCAGAAAAACAGACAAGTCTTCTTGTTACACACAGACAATCCATGATGGATGGACGAGTATCCAGGAGAAAGTCAATTTTCCTTCTGAACTCTGGGTCCTGAGTGGAGGTAACTGGAGACCTCCCCAGGGAACATGCTGCCCAGAGAAGGTGACCCTACTCCCTTTGTGATGTGATTTTGGACCCCAGAGTCTGAAAATACAATTGTGCCTCTCTTAGTATTATTATCAGTAAGATATCCAAAACACTCAGACTTTCACTCCTTCAAATCAGTGAGGGAGGAGTCTGGGCAATGGGAAGATATGTACACATGTAATATCTTAATCAACATAAAAAAAAATTTAAAAAATCCCTCCCCGACTATCTACTTACTAGCAAAATGTAGCTTTTGGTCCTTTTGAAAAAGTCAAAATGGCTTCTAATTTCTTCTCTTTTTTTAACCCAGGCAGGCCCCAGGGACCCAAAGTTATCTGTTTCTTTGGTGAGAAAATCCAGAAAGACAGAATCATTTCTGACTGAGATGAAGTGTTCTGTAAACTTTCTTCCTGGAGGCTTAAGTTTAGGGACCCCTCTCCTTTTTTTGCTATGGGCCACACTTAACATGTACTAAATGTACAGGTAATTAGGATTAACAGTAATCTTCAAGTCAGTGAACACTGCATGCAAGATGTGAGGTTGTATGAGAGTGTGTGTGCACGTGTGTGTGATCAGTTGTGCTGGCAAAAAGGAGACCCTGTGTAGATTTCAACTGGTAGAAATTGGAGAGAGTTATGCTTAGATCTTTTCTGTTCCCTTTTCTAAGTCACAATCATTGATTATGTAAATTCACAGCAAGGCTAATACAGTACTTTCCTGGTTGGAAAATACAAAATGTTGTCAGAATAGAGACTTTACTACTCTATGTTAGATGACAACCTGCAGAATAGCTCACCCCTATATTTTGGATATTTCTGAGACTCCTTGAGACATTTTTTTTCCATTAAAATAAGTTGATCATAAGTATGGTAGTCAACTGTATCCACCAGAAAGTGTGTACTCAGAACTTTGGGGCTCAGGATGTCAGCTGATCTCACTGAAATTAGGGACAGGTGACTTCCAGTCCTCAGTCCCCACAGGCACCTAAATTGCCCATTTTTCCTGATCCTTGGGTCTTCGGGCTGCACTTGGCTTGGGGCAGGTGCCTCCTTTAGTGCCAATCTCTCCTGATGAATAACCTTCTTCCAGGGAAATATACAAGAAGAGCTCTAATGTTGTTTGAACGGTCCAAGAAGGTCAAAGTTGGGGCAAATGCAGTAATCCCCCTGATGTTCCATGCTCACACTCCCTGATGAATTGTTGTGTGGTGGAAATATCCCGCATTATCCTCTTTGCCAGCCTGCAGTGCCGTTCCAGATGGCAAATACAAAAATAGCATAACACTGCCTCCTGAATGCACCGTTTGAAAGTGATCTGTGAGCCCAACACAGACACACCAAGCTGCCCCAACATTCCCGTTCCAATGAACAGAAGTGTACGCCCTCCTTCCCTGAAAGAGTTCAGATAGTCAAGTGCTCCATCACAGCGAATGGCTGCTTGCTATTAATGTCATTATTGGCCGTTGGCAGAAGTGCTCTCTCTCACCCCTAAGGAATACCCCAGGCTTCATTCCTAGAATCTGCATTCATTACAGGGGGAGGATCTCCAGAGCAATGGGAACGTAAAGGTCTCCGTTGTTAACATGAAAGTGGAACTGCTTAAATTTGATTACCTTGTTTAATGAAGTGTCACATTTATTTATCAGATGACATGATGAATCACATCACAGCTGCCTATAAATCAGCCGATAAAAATGGACAAATGGTTCATAAAGTGGTGCGTTTACAAATTCGAGGCAAAGAGGTTTGAACTTATTCGAATACTTTCCACATTTTAAAAAGATGCTAGTTAGCCCTAACCAGTTTTGCTCAGTGGTTAGAGTATTGACCCACAGACAGAAGGGCTCTGGTTTGCTTTTGGTAAAGATCACATACCTCCGTTGCAGGCTCAATCCCCGGCCCTCATTGGGGCATGCATGAAAGGCAACCAGTTGTATGTCTCTCACATCAATGTTTTTCTGTCTCTCCCATCCCTTCCACTATCACTAAAAATATATGGAAAAATATCTTTGGATGAGGATCAGCAAAATAGACAAATAACAATAACAACAACAACAAAACAAAAAAAATGCTATTTAGAGATCAGCCCAGGTAGTAACCTTAAAAATTTGCTTCTTAAAATCTTTCATGTTCTTCTATCTCAGAGACCCTGAGTTCTAGATAGGCTTCAATTTGCATCTTGTAGTGGCTGGGGAACAACCTCCCCCTCAACTTTCTCTAAGTCTACACTGGAAGCCCAGCCCCTTTGTGACACAGACAAGATTAGCCCCAAAGTGACTCAGGTTAGCCCACCCCATTGTGACACAGACCACTCTAGTCCCATTTTGACACAGACAAGCCCAGCTCCCAGACTCCCTGGATTGGGAAAACCACCATAATGTCTGACAACTGAACAGAATCGCCCAGAAACTAGCTACTCTCATCTTAGTTTTATTTATTTATTTCATATTCCAGAGTGAATGCCCACATCTGCCTGGAGTGAATTCAAATCCATATTCACCATGGCCCATACTAGGGGAAAAACAACGTCCCTGATGTGTAGACACAACAAACATGAGTTCTGGGTGATGCTGCCTCTTATTCTGGACATGATCCCAGGAGGAATGATGGCTTCCTTCTCACTGCCTTCTCCATCAAACCCACTATTGGCTTCACCTACTGTAGGGAGAGAGGCCGAGGTCCTGTCATTGTTGTGCATCTAGTCAGTGTGCTCAGCAACTGGGTCAAATCACCAAATCTCATGGTTTCTAAACCTCAGTTTTTGAGGAACTTCATTCCAGAAGTGAAGATCTACTTGGTGTTGGAGCTCCTGTTCTTGTCCTTTAATTTTCCTATCTTCTCTCTTAATTTTTCTTGTGTGTATGTATTGTTTGCTCTTTTAGACTTCCTCCATGAACGGGAAACTGGTTTGGCTCATTGGATAGAGCATCGGTCTGTGGTCCCAGGTTCAGTTCCAATCAAGGGCATGTACCTTGGTTGCTGGCACATCTCCAGTAGAGGGCATGCAGGAGGCAACTGATCTATATGTCTCTCTCTCTCTCACTGATATTTCTTACTCTCTATCCCTCTCCCTTCCTTTCTATGAAAACTCAATAAAATATATTTAAATAAAATATTTTCTCCATGTTATTTTTCAATCCACTCACTAAGTTATTAATTGTTGCTATCACATTTTAAATTTTCAATAGAGCTTTTATGACTTCAGAATGGTCTTCTCTTATTGTACCCTACTCTTGTTTCATAAATATGTAGTTGTTGTTTTTAATCTCTGAGGACATCAGTAATTTCTTTAAAATTTTTCTTCAATCTCAATCTCTTTTTCCTTAGATATTATTTTAATGTTTTGCTCATTCTAATATTTATCTTCTATTTTGAATGCTTCCTTCACATTTCTGTTCATTCTTGGATCCTATTTAAGAAGAGACTGGACTTCTTACAATGGGACCTAGTGAGACTACACAACCAGATCCAAGTTCAGTCCAGACATGTTTCTTCAGTTATGTCTTTGACAAGTATCTCCCTGCATTAAGCTGGGTATTCTGTGCCATCTGAGACTTTCCCATCTCTCGTATCTTTCTTTTCTTCTCTGTTTTCCAGTCTTGAGCAGCCTCAGTTTTTCCCATACTAATAATTCAACTCCTGGTCAGTGTTACTTCTGACATTTACTGCCCACAGCATAAATTTTCTCCCTGGTCTTGTGTTTTTTAGTCTCTTGCAATCCTTCCATCCTTACTTATCTCCCATTTAACCAGACCCTGTTATATTTATCTCCGAGCTTTGACATTCCACTCTTGTTTCGTAACTATATTGCTGAAAAGATGCTGAAGAGTTTTCTAAAATTTAATTTTATTTTCTGCTAGAAATATAATTATCTTCTTATCCAGGATACTTCATTGCTCATCTTCTATAGACACATTAAAAAAATATTATCAAAGGAATTGTGTGTGCAGACACACTCTGGGGCCCAGTTCTGCTGGTGTGAGTGTGGGTGCCTGTGCTCAGCTGGTCAATGGTCAATGGGTCTGATGGAGGCTCCCACAGTCCTCCCAGCAACTGTGTCCTTTGACCCAGCTTCACCGGCAAAAAGCCAGTAGAAAATTTTTCCAAGATTCAGTTTATAAATGTCTGGATGTCCTTCTTTATGTGGTACTTTTGAATCTCCACATTTTTTTTTCTATATCTCTATGAGCATTTAGTAGAAACACAGAAGCAGCTGTGTTGGGAAATTTTACCAGACACCATTTGAAATGGAAAGGTAAATAGGTCCCCCACCCTCAGTCCACCTTTCAAATTTCCAGAATTCCAGCACTTTGTAAAATAGGCCACACTGGGCAACATTTTCCAATTTCTTAGGAAAACAACCTCAAGGTATCGCTTTTCATCCGTTAAGCAAGAGAACATTTAACTTGTGCACTGGGCTGTGTGCTCAGGAGACCGACAACTGGCTCCATTCCACATCTCCCAATGGAATGATGAGAAATGTGGTCCTCAGCTGGCTGAATACACGTGATGCTATCAAGCACTACACTCGGCAGAATTAATATTGCAAATACTTATTATTTACATATTCAATGACCTTATTGATATTATGCACTGTTAGCACTACTAATTATAGCACAATAAACATAAATTACAAACAGAGTTTATGGCAGTATATACATAATTAAGTAATGACAATACCTGCTGCAGACCTTCTCCCTGTCAGCACAGATCATTCTAGAAGAGAGGGCCATCCAATCACAGGAAACCTTTTCAATAAATATTTTAATGCTTTAGAAACAGACTGCAAATAACACGTGATGAGAGCTTCAAAAACATTTCCAAATGAACATTTTATGAGAATGGCATGTTCCCATGTCTCTGAAACTTCACAAACTGTCCACAGAGATTCTCCTATACAACATCACAGTTAGATTGATTGTGTGGAGCATCCATTTAAGAACTGGGAGGATTCCAAGATAATGTTACAGCCATAGAGGAGCCACAGGATGCTGAATGTGGAAAGGACACCTTTGGTCTCTGGGAAGAGCGGTGCTTTGTCATGAGAACACTTTTCTTAGATCCAGAGATACAGAAAATAAAGGGGTGGGTACAGATCAGAAATGGATATAACTGAATAGGTCAGATTTCAGATGATCTGTTCAAGGGAGTGAAATAATGTTGGGTAAAACAATTCTTGACCCGTTTCCCAACTCTTAAATGGCAGTCTCCAAGCCATTGGCAAAAGAACATTTTTCTGACTTTCTTCCCCATAGAGGCTTGCTCACATTTAAAATAGTCCTTATCTCATGTCAATAATATGTTATTGTTCTGCCTTCATCAGTGTGGCTCAGTTGGTTGGGCATCATTCCATGCACTGGGAGGTTGCTGGTTTGATTCCAGGTCAGGGCACATGTCTGCATTGTGGGTTTCATACTCAGGAGGGGACATACAGGAGGTAACTGATCAATGTTAAGGTCCCACATAGATGCTTTTCTCATCTCTCTTCCTCTCTCCCTCAAATGATCAATAAACTATTCTTTTGCAAAAAAAGAATATGCTATTGTTCTTATGTTTACTATGAAAAGCACAAATCTTAACTAAATAAACTAAAGAATTTAGTTCTAATGAATTTATTTACATACAATACATATCATCTGGAAGACCATGTGCAGTGGTTCAGTCAGTGGCCCCTTCACTTGATTGGACCTTACTTACAGGTAAACTTTCCTGTCTCTCACTCAGGGATCTTGGGCATCAAGAAGCCTGCCAACAATGCCCATCCTCTCTTCCACTGCTTGTTCAGTGTTCAGTTATCTCCCAGGGAACTTTATGTCAGCCTTGAACTAACTGTGTGCACATGTTAGAAGTATTTAACATGACTTCATCCCTTTTAACTAGCTTCTTTTTCAGGGAGCTTTTTTTATATATTTTTTTATTTTTGTTGTCTTTGCTCTAAGCATGCGTACTTTCTGCACAGGCCTCTTTGGCCTGGATAACAGCAACTCCTTTCTGTTTACACATGAATCTGCTTTCTAACAGCAAGGTCTATGTTCTGTTTCCAGGAAAAAGTGTCTGAGGTGGAAGAGTGTGAAATATTTCTAAGTTTCTATATAGCAATGAATGTAACTCTTAGACTTATTGAATATTATTCTGATGCCTTTCTATCTTCTAAGCTATCACAACAGTAGTTTGGATTATACTCCCAAATTTCTAATATTCTCCAAAACAAACTGGGTAAATGGATTCCCTTGATATAAATGTTCTCACCCAACCCCTCACTATGTCATTTCTACACACTATTTGCAATAAATACATATGTATGATGCAGGTATGTTCAGTTTTCCTCTTCATGTTAATTTTTTTTTCTGATGTTCACAAAGAAGCCTATCTTTTACAGAAACATTTTAGGATGAAGCAAATTGGATAATTTGCTGACCAGACTTTATTGGTGCTCCTAATTTGTGAGGGAAAATAAGTTATTTGTTTTTTTTTTACTAAAGATTATTCATGAACTAGTCTAGATACTCTGAACATATAAAAGAAGCTTTTAGCGAGATACTCCTAACAGAAATGCACCATTTTACAAATATGTGGGCAAATCAGGACATTAATGTCCTTTGTACTGGCAAGCATTATTTTCCATTTCTGTGGAAAAGTTGTTTAGGGGGTAGGAATAAAAATTTCCCCAAGTATTAGGTGGAACCATGCAAAACTGTTAATATTGGATCACATTTTTACCTACAAAAAAGCAATTTCATGTGACTCAGGCTAATATAGAAGCATTAATGGTACTTTCTAGACACAATAAATTTCATTTCACACACCTAAGCAAATAACAAGGTGGTGGGCGACCAGTTAAGTGCCTTAAATAGCAGACCCTTTTTACAGCTGTAGCTTTATGAGTCTTTCAAAGAGGCTATTTGGCTCTCAGAAATATTCTTTCCCCAACCCTCCCCAGAGGAGGGAGCCTTGTCCTGGGCAGCACAAGCCAGGTGAGAACTAAATAAGATGGCAACGGAAGAGCACTAACGCTTCTAATGTGCAGCCATCACTCTTTGGCACTGTTTCTGAGCAGTGACCTCAGAGTTGCAACAATGATTGGGGTGTACTTGTCACATCTTCACTTTAGGCCACTTCCCCTGTCTGAGAGCAGAAATAGGAGGTAGACGCTCCAGGATCAGGAAATAGAACTAAGCTGATGTGTGCAAGATAGATTGCTCTTTCTGAACCCTAGAGAATTACATTGACAAAGTATTAGGACTAAATTGTCATTTTCAATGAGTATGATTAGTAATAACACCTAGAATGAGCCAGGATCTATATTACATGGGATTGTTTGCAATTGGTGAGGTGTCCTCTGGATACCCACATGGTTAAATTATTACCATATTAGAGCATATTATTAGAGCAAAAAAATATCATCATATTATCTTCCTGTGAACATAAGGAGACATAAATAAGATGGTGTGGCTCTTCACAGAACTAATTCGGATGGCCTCAACCATTTTGGGAGCTAGGAGACCAGCAGAGGTTGCAAATATCATGTGGTTACAACTCTGGTGCTTTGTGTATGGGAATGGCAGTGTTGGGTTATGGGAACATCTTTCTCAGGTGTTCAGGATGGACATGTGAGATGTGTCCCTTTGCCAAAGTGGAAGACATTAATTTTTCTTATCAGCTGCATCCCCCATCTCTTTCCTTTTCTTTATCATACCAAGAGTTCCTGACAATGTGAAATTCCTACTAAATAATGATTTTGTGGCTTTATGCATCTTCTCTCCACACAGCCTGAGTGATTACAAAGCAGCAAATAATATTTCTCACTTGTTTCAATAGCAACAATATACAATAAAATGTGTCTTCGAAGATGGAAAGTGAAAAATTCATGTTTCATGTACATAATGCTAAATATCTAAATAATTGAAGGGGGCCAAGTTTTTGTCTACAAAGCTATTATCTGGAACATATTTTTTTAACTGTAAAAAAATGTTGCTAAACTAACATAGTGTCTTTATTGTTATTTATATGCTTGGATATATGCCATTTTACCATTGTAGTGTGTCTCATTTATAAATTTATGTTCAACTTGCTTTTGATGATATTAATTATGCTCATAGCTTTAGTACTAACATTCTAGATGTGTATAGCATTCTATGTACCTATTTTACTAATTTAAAATTTATCATTTTAAAGCACTCTTTTGTGCTTCTTATTTCCTTTGTTATGACATAATCTAGATAGGGTTAGTATTATCCCCGTTTTATAGTTATGAGACAGAATCTCAAAATAAGTTTTGATGGAAATTGCACTTAATCTGAGATCCTCCAGTTTCTAGACAAAGGCACTTTTGGAGCTCTTCTAGGTGATGAGCCCCGCATGTTTCTGGGGGAGAAAAGCATAATTTGAGTGAATTAAGATATGGAATTTTAAAGGGCTCAGTAGGTATGCATCTTCTATCCTGCACTGTTTTTTTTGGTGGATGTTGGGGGTTTATCAATGGCTACATTTCTGCAATTCAGATCTCTAGCCATCTCATGTCTATAGTACTGTCTATATTTGCTTCCCTGAAAGTAGTAGGAAATTTATTATTTTAAGGAATTCATATCATTGATTATTTGGAAACCAAATAAATAATCTTTTGAGTGGTCATCATTCTTCTTCAAATGACAATTGAGCTTGTATCTGAATTGCCTTCCCAATGGAACCAAAATGCTCAATGCTGATTCAGCTCAGCAAACCCTTGATTTGCCAAACTCAAAGTTTATTTGCTGCAGACGGAATTCTTTATCTGTGAGGCTATTCCATGAGTCACGAAGCTCCTCAAAGGCAAGAGTGATGTTTCACTGAGCCACATAACTAACCACAGTGTGCTGGCACAGGGCCCATATTCAATAACGATTTTTTAACAATAAACTAGCAAATAAATGGGAATTGGTGAGAAAAGTTGAGACTATATTTGGCTGGGAAAACTTTATTAAGAGAAGAAAATTTAAGCAAATTCAGTGTTTATGGTTACTAATTTGAGGGGACTGATTTGTATGGTGAAGTGATTTAACTCATAGTACAATCACATGAATGAAGTAGTTAGCAGTGCCCCCTAGGAATCAGCCTGGATTACCAAAACTGGTTTATATTGTACTTGAAAGGTTAATTTGAGTATTTTTCAGAACGGTAGTCTAGGCTTGCTCATATTTCATCACTGGCGTCAGCAGCTTGAAGAGGTTACGAGAAGACCCATGAAAGGCAAAATCTCTAAACCCAGCATATTCAGCAAAATATTTTACTCCTAATTCATCACTTACCATCTTGCTAAAACCTGCAATTTACAAGGACTTCTGTTCCTGGGCAATGATCAAGTGTTTACACTAACATTTGATTAAACAACATTCTTGGAGGCTCACTGAAATGGAATGTGAATTTTATGTGCAAAATGCAGATGAGAAAGAGGTAATAAATGTTGATTAATACGTTAAGTAATAGAAAAAGGAGGAGGAATTAATTCAAGAATAAGAGAAAATGAGTCAAATTTTTGAAATGCTTGGAAGGAGAAAAATAAGGGGGGGTTGGAGTTAGAGAGTTTAGAGACAAATTATTGGGTTCTAGAAGCACTGGACACTCAGTGCAGAGCTGTCCTCTCCATATCTGGGATAAGTAGATTCCTTTCCTATTCTCTGTGCCACTCTTATGGTCTTGGGCATGGGGGTCGGGGCAGGGCGGCTGCTATCAAGGCAGCAGATCCCATCAGAAACTAACTCACAGAGGATGGTCTCCTGGTGAGCAGGAAACCAGTCCACAACATTCATTGTTCTCAGCTCCCTGTTTGAAACAATGCAGATTAACTATCTTAATTTTCTTCATACAATGCACCAATTATTTGGAAAGATGAGCATGCACCACCACGGTCTTTGGTCTCTGAGGAAGTGTCCCTTTGATTCTTCCCATTAACCTCACACTTCATCCTCACAGATGGGGACACCAAACACACAGAGGACACCCTCTGGGGACCCAAACTAGGCATACCTCTAGATCTGGCAGCTCCTTTGAGTATCACTGGACTAATAGTCACTAGCCTTGTAGTGACCACTATCATTCTGTTTATATTACCTAAATTTGCATTAGTTTTTAACTGAATTTATCATACACTAAGACAAATGAACTTCCATTAAACTAGGACAAATCTTTGAATGTTTTTTCTTCATAACTCAAGGTTAATATTCTATAAAATTATGAAGTCTTTTACCCTCAGTTCATTCCTGACCCCACAATGTCCCCAGGGTCTTGCCCACTGAGCAGCTTCTTAAGGCCCAAATCTCTTTTTTTAAAAATTAAAAATGTTTAATTACAGTTGACATTTATTATGATACTGATTTTAGGTGAACAGCATCTCTTGAACATAGAACTTGCTGTCACCTGAGTCCCTGAACACCTTCGCAAACACTATCTGTAAGAAAATCTTGGGTGGTAAGTGTCCAACCAGCAACCAATCTGGTCTAACCCAGTATAGCCATTAGGCATGTCACTGAATGCTTGGGAGCGCAGACTCTGTTCTGATGTCAATTAACTAATCAGTTCATTCCAGCAAACACCAGTTTATTGATGAAATACTTCGTAGGTACCAGCGTGACAAGTCCTCCCAATGACACAAAGGGATCTAACCCCCCACCCAGCTTCCAAGACCCATTCTTCTTAATCCTCAGGCAGAGCAGCTTGGAGATCAGTTTCCTCATCACAAAGCTTGGCAGATAGAATCACCTCAAAATTAAATTTCAAAGATAAAAATTACTGAAATGAACCTGTTTAAAGCTGGACTTTGAATCAAATGATTTCTCTGAAGTGCAAGAGTTCCAGGATCCTGGTTTTTCCCGGCATAATTTCAAAGATTAACGCTCTCCCCCCTCCCCACCCCCAGTAGCTCATTTGTGGAGATTTATGTCTATCATATTCAGGAGCAGCCTGAGTAGGGGTGCATATTTTTTACATAAGTGTAATTATATGTAAGTGCTATAATTTAATTACCACAATTCCATCCCTATTGATTTCAGATACCGATCTGGAGCCTGCAGATATGGTTGTGTGAAGCTGACAGATAGGACCATCTATTTGAATGCCAACGGACAGTGCAGGAAGACAAAGAAGAGCTCTTCTCAGGATATCAAGGAATTTTGTTTGAGGACACATTAAGATAACCATTGTAAATTGCTCAATTTACAGGGAAAAGGGGCAGAATGAAGACTGCTCACAGAACGTTATACTATACCTAAGAAAAAAGGATACAAAGAACATATATAGAAATGCAAATTGATATGTAAAAAACAGGTAAAAATCAGCCTTTTGCAACATTCAAATACACAGGATAGTCATAGATAAGAAATTGAAAATTCACATCAAAGATGGATATCTTAATTCTATCCCTGCCTCCAAAGAGCAAAATGCAGAATATGTAGTGATTAAGTCCTAAAATGGCTTGCAAAATCCTATGATTTGGAAAAAATGACCTTGAAGAAAACCAGGGGAGAAACTGCTCAAGAAAAAGGTCCCCTTTACAACTGGGAACATTAACATGAGTGGGAAGAACACCATTTCCCACGGCAAGTATATTTCAGTAAGTCCCTTGGTCTTGGCACTCCCTGCAGGCTGTGAGGAACGGGCTTCTGTATGAGATTGCAATGGCATGCATTTCTGGGTTGTGTCTCTGAGGATAGAAATTTAAAGTCCAGAAGTGCAGGATCCTGTCTGACATCTTCACTACTATAATACCCAGGCCAAAATAAAATAAAATTATATTAAAGGCAATAATTAAGTAGTTAGCTAATAAGATAAAAAATACATGTAAAACCTATGAGAAGATCCTGGCTGGTGAAAAAAATAAGAACCAGTAACAAACATTTTTATGCACTTCTCATTATAGAAAATTTTAATAAAAATATGAGCTCAATAAAAGTACCTGAAAATAGGTTGATAAAAGAAAAGACATAAATGAAGAAACCCAAGTGTATCATGTGGTCAATTTGACTGTTTCCATAACAGAATAATAAATGCTATGCAGGATAATTTTATATTAGCCATCCAGCAAGTACAGACAAATTTTATCCACAGTCAACACATGTTCAGACTTTCAACTGAGTTACAGCGATAAATTGTTGATGTATGTTTTGGAAGGTTTTCTCAAAAATTGTAACATTTAATTAAACTAGTAAAACTTTCCCTTAGAATTTATGGTGTCATTATTAGATTACTGTCAGGATTTTAATATTCATCTTTGTTAATTTTATCTTGAACTTACACATGGGACATTCTGGATCAGAGACAGATTTCTGATTAAATGCCTCACAGTCAATAAGTCCAAAAGCCCCTTTTTTGCCCCTAGTCCTCATCCCTAAGGCAATGCAGTAAAGACTGATGGGGATTTTTCCTACAAAAAAATGTTCAGACAGCCCAGAGGTGGGTGTGAGAGTTGGTTTTATGTGACAACGTGGCTAGACTGCAATGCCCAGTTATTCACTGAAACACTAAAGCAGGCATTGCTGTGGTGTTAGGTTCCAATTGGCTTTATGTAAATGTGATTATCTTCCATAATGTGTGTGTGTGTGGGGGGGGTGGTCACTCAATCAGATAAAAGAACTTAGAAGCAAAACTGAGGTTTCCTTGAGAGAGAGAAAAGTCTGCTTGAATTTAGGCCTCAGGATTTCCATAAGTTGTATGCAACACAGTGTAGATGACAGTTAATTTTGACATCTTCACTGCTATAATCCCTAGCCAAAATAAAATAAAATAATATTAAAGATAATAATTAATTAGTTAGCTAATAAGATATACAGACATGTAAACATGAAGTACCTACCTGCTGCTGACTTCTGTCTGGTTTCTGACTTGACTAGCTCTATCTATCTATCTATCTATCTATCTATCTATCTATCTATCATTTATCTATCATCATCTATGTAGTCCAATCCAATCTATCCATCCATGCACCCACCCATCTAAACTATTAAACCATAAAAATAATATTCTGTTTTTTTAATTTACTTTGGTGTTGAGAAATCTGCTTTCATTCATTTTTTTTATGCCTATGTAAATGATTTCTCTTTTCTCTCTGGCTTATTTTAGGATTTATTTTTCCTTTGAAGATTTTCAGTTATATTCCAGTATTAAGCATAGATTTCTTTTTAAATTTTTTACTACTTGTTTACACTGTGCTTTCTTTATACGTGGATTCCTTTCATTCATCATTTCTAGAAAATATCCATTCATTTTTTTTTCTAATAATGTCTCTTCTCCTTTCCCTCTATTCTTCTCTCTGAGGCTACAGTGTTGACTTTCTGTAGCTGACATGTCTTTGACCCTTTAATATTTCCAACTGTCTTTGGACTGCATGTTATGTTCTGGGTAACTTCCTCATGTCCAACTTCCAATTCAGTAATACTCTACATGATTTGTGTTTGTTCTGAGCTTTAAGCCAACTACTCAGTTTTTAGTCTCAATAGTTAGTTTTTTCTAAAACACCGATTTGGGTTATTTTTCAAGAATTCTAGGGCAGGGTATATTTTCTCTGATTCCTTTCATATTTTATTAATTATTGTATTTCCTAAATCATTTCATACTTTTCAACTCCATGTTGATTACTCCAACAGATCTGAGAACTCTAGGGCTCTGTGAATTGCACTTCCTACTGACTCCCACCGGTAGTGAGATTCTGCATCTGCACTTATGGAAATCCTGAGGCCTAAAGTCAAACTGCTTTTCTTCAGAAATTTATATTTGCTTTTTCTGGGAATCAATAAGTGCTATGATGTAGGGACATGATAGATCCCTTAGAAAGGCCCGATTGAGGCATTAATGTGAGAACTCCAGGTTACTTCCTCCTTCCTCCACCCCTAATTTGCTGTGGTCCCAGAGAATGGTTTTCTAGCCACTAATGCAGGCGTTTACCTCTAGGAAGAGTCTTTGATTTTATATTTATTTAATTCTCACTCATCAGGGTTTTCTAGCATTTGTTTTGTTTTTCCTTTGAGATATAACTCATTTGCCACTGAGTTCAACAAAAGATTAAAAATAACATTGTGTTCAGCAGGTTTGACTCAGTGGATAGAGTGTCAACCTGCAGACTGTAGGGTCCCAGGTTTGATTCCAGTCAAGGGCACATGCCTGAATTATGGGCTTGATCCCAAGTGGGGGTTGTGTAGGAGGCATTCAATCAATGACTCTCTCTTCATTGATCTGTCTATCTCTGCCTCTCCCTTCCTTTCTGAAATTAATGAAATGTATTTTAATAAAATAACTTGGTCATAATGTCCTCTGAATCCAGCTGTATGCATAAGAGAAAGGACTTCAGAAAATTCAGCCAACCATAATTTCATAAAGCAGAAGTGCATGTATCTTGAGATCAAAGATGAAATTAAAAACATCCTGGAGACTAATGACAATAAAAACACAACAATGTAAATGCTATGGTACACAGTGAAAACAGTCCTAAGCACAAGTTCATAGTTCTACAGGCCTACCTCAAAAAAATAAGAATAAAATGGTAATAAATCATTTAACTCAACAACTCAAAGAATTAGAAAGAGAGCAACAAGAAAAGCCCACAGTGAGATGGATGGAAATAATAAATATCAGAGAAGAAATGAATGATATAGAGACAAAAAAAATACAAAAAAATCAATGAAACCAAGAGCTAGTTCTCTGAAAGGATAAAGAAGATTGATGAACCTCTAGCCAGGCTCACCAAGAAGCAAAGAGAGAGGACCCAAATAAACAAAATCAGAAATGAAAGAGAAGAAATAAAAACAGACCCCACAGAAATACAAAAGATTATTAAAAAATACTCTATTCTAACAAACTAGACAACCTGGAGGAAATGGACACCTTCTTAGAAAAACACAACCTTCCAAAACTTACTCAGGAAGATTCTAAAAATCTCAATAGGCTGATAACTATGGAAGAAATTGAAGCAGTCATCAAAAAGTTTACAGCAAACAAAAGCCTGGGGCCAGATGGTTTCACAGGCAAGTTTTATCAAACATTCAAGGAAGAACTAAAACCTATCCTATTAAGACTATTCCAAAAAATTCAAGAGGAAGGAACCATCCCAAGCTCTTTCTATTAAGCCAGCATCAACCTAATACCAAAACCAGATAAAGATAACACAATGAAAGAGAATTACAGACTAATATCCCTCATGAACATAGATGCCAAAATCCTCAACAAAATTCTAGCAAATCGGATCCAGCAGTACATCAGAAAAATCATATACCATGACCAAGTAGGATTTATTTTGGGGATGCAAGGATGGTACAATATCCTCAAATAAATAAATGTGATACATCAAATAAACAAATTGAAAGATTAAAATCACATAGTCATATCAATTGATGCAGAAAAAAACATTTGACAAAATCTAAAAAGCATTTGTCAAACCCTTTCTTAACAAAAACTCTCAGCAAAGGTAGGAATAGAAGGATCACACCTCAACATCATAAAAGCCATATATGACCAATCCACAGCTAACATCATACTCAATGGGCAAAAACAAAAACCATTTCCCCTAAAAACAGGAACAAGACAGGGATGCCCACTCTCACCACTCCTGTTCAACATAGTGCTGGAAGTATTAGCCATTGTGATCAAAAAAGAAGAAGAAATAAAAGGCATCCAAATTGGAAAAAAAGTAAAGCTGTCCTTATTTGCAGATGACATGAAAACCCTAAAGACTCTATCAAAATATTATTAGACTTCATAAATGAATTCGGCAAGGTAGCAGGATACAAAATTAACACCAAGAAGTCTATGGCATTCCTATACACCAATAATGAAGTTACAGAAAGAAAGACAAAAAAGCAATCCCATTTACCATCGCACCAAAAAAATTAAGACACCTAGGAATAAACTTAACTAAGGAGGTAAAAGATCTATACTCAGAAAACTATACGACACTGAAAAATAGATAGAGGAAGACATAAAGAGATGGAAGAACATATCATGTTCATGGATTGGTAGAATCAACATCATCAAAATGTCCATATTGCTCAAAGCAATCTATAGATTCATTGCACTTCCCCTTAAAATACCAATGGTATATATCACAGACCTAGAAAAAACTTTCCAAACTTCATCTGGAATAAAAAAAGACCCCGAATAGCTACAGCAATCCTGAGAAAGAACAAAGTAGGTGGGATCTCAATACCAGATATCAAGCTGTATTACAAAGCCACTGTTCTCAAAACTGCCTGGTACTGAAATAGAATGGAGAACCCAGAAATTGACCTGAATCACTATGCTCAATTAATATTTGAGAAAGGAGGCATGAACATACAATGAAGTCAAGTCTCTTCAATAAATGGTGTTGGGAAAACTGGACAGATATATGCTAAAAAATGAAACTAGACCACCAATTTACATCATACACAAAAATAAACTCAAAATGGATCAAGGACTTAAACATACCACAAGAAACCATAAAAATACTAAAGGAATCCACAGGCTGAAAAATCTCTGATATATGCCGAAACAATTTCTTGACTGATACTGCTCATACGGCAATGGAAACTAAAGAAAAAATAAACAAATGGAACTACATCAAAATAAAAAGCTTTTGCACAGCAAAGGAGACTATCAATAGAACAACAAGGAAGCCCACTGCATGGGAGAACATATTTGCCAATGATAATCAACAATAAGGTTTTAATCTCCAACATTTACAGGAAACTCATGTAGCTTAACAAAAAGAAAATAAACAACTCAATCAAAAATGGACAACTGATCTAAATAGACACTTTTTGACTGAAGACAGAAGGAAGACCAAGAGACATATGAAAACCTGCTCAAAGTCAGAGAGATGTAAATCAAAACAACAAAGTAGTATCATCTCACACCTGTCAGAATGGCTATTATCAACAAATCAACAAATGACAAGTGCTGGAGAGGATGGAGATAAAAAGGAACCCTGGTGCACTGCTGATGAGAATGCAGACTGGTGCAGCCACTGTGGAAAACAGTATGGAGTTTCCTAAAAAAAAACAAAAATGGAACTCCCATTTGACCCAGTAACCCCACTTCTAAGAATATTTCCCAAGAAACTAGAAACATGAATCAGAAAGGATATATGCACCCCTATGTTCATGGAAACAGCCTACGTGCCCATCAGCAGATGAGTGGGTTTAAAAAACTGTGACACATCTACACAATGAAATACTATGCTGCAGTAAAAAAAGAAAGCATTCTTAACATTTGCAACAACATGGATGAAGATGGAGAGCATTATGCTAAGTGAAATAAGCCAGGCAGAGAAAGATAACTATCACATGATCTCACTCATTTGTGGTGTATAATGAACAACATAAACTGATGAACAAAAATAGATCCAGAGACAGAGAAACATCAATCAGAACATCAAATCTCAGGGAAGGTAGGGGATAATAGGGTAAAGGGGAGAGATCAACCAAAGGACTTATATGCATGCATATAAAGCTAATCAATGAACATAGACAATAGGGGGGTGGGAGCATAAATGGGAGGTGGGGGGTAAAGGGGGAATAAGGACACATATGTAATACCTGAATCAATAAAGAAATAAAAATATATATATTGGAATATAATGAACCATAGTAGCTAACTCATGTTCACATTTTGCCTAATAATGCTATCTATCTTTTCTAAAAGAAAAAAAATCATATTATTCTATATTCCAATAAGTGTTTTGCAATGGCTTACATGCATATGCTAGTTTAGGTAGATCTGAAAATATGGTGAAAACTCAAAAATATCATCCAAAGTAATTTTCATCATCAAAGTCATCATCTTGTTACCTTAGAATTAGGAATAACTTATACAGAAGTAGATTACATGATCATTAGGTTTGGGAAGATTATAAGCTGTGTGGTTAAGTAATAATACAGACATAAAGAGGTGAAAGTGGTTGGGAGAGTTCTCAATTGAAAGTATGGCAACCTGGCTCTAGTTTCAAATATATCAGTAACCAACCAGGGTATATTAGTATAGTAAAAACATTCCATCTTGTTGTACCTGTTTACTCATTCATAAAACAAAGATGTTCTAAATCATGGTGAGGGGTCTTCCAGTGGTGGCTTATATTTGTAATTAGTATCCCCTTATTTTTATATGATGGTTTGTGGTTTACAATGATCATTTATTTATTTAGCAAGTATATAAGTTATAAGTAATTAAGTGCTAACCATTTGTTATTTACATATGGACAAAAGCACAAATGTAAATAAGGCAAGCTCTTGTCCTTGAAACACTAACTACCAAGTTGGGGAAACATATACAATGGACTTCAGCAGAACCCAATCACGGGTAATGAACTCGGCACAACATCATCTGAAAGCAGAGAGAGGGCTGGGCCTAGAACAATTGTGGGAACCTATTGTGAGGGCACCTCTTAGCTGAACGTTGAACGATTCGCTTATGTTCTCTTATTCAACACAGCAATTCTGTTCCCCACTGTAGGAATGGGAAACCAGAGGTCAGAAAACTACATACGATGCCCAGGGTCATGGTCATGCAGACCTATGCAAAAGGCTGGATAACAACATGCCAAACTCCTGACTTTGGGAACTCTGAATATCTTACTTCATTACAACTCTAATGTTATATAATCCTATGATTTCATGAATAATTACATAAATCACATTAGCTGAAGAGTAAGATATAGCATGATATTTGAAGGACAGGTAAGGCACAGATGGGAGCCAGGCTGGTGAGTCACTTAAGGAATTGAAAAGTTGAGTCACAAAGGGTTGGAAAAGCACATGCCATTGTCTGTGTGTTGAGTAGGGAGGGTCTCCTGGAATCCCATGAAGTAATACATTTGGACAATAGCTTCATTAGAATATCTTGGCAGGAATTCTAAAGTAAAACTTCAGGTGAAATAGCTAAATCCCAATCGTCCTATGGTGTTGAGAACTCTGTGGTATTTCTAAATTTAGTTATTTTCTATTTCAACAGGTAGATTTTATTTCAAGTGGAGGTGTTTTCTTTTTCTATCTACCTGCACCATCCCACCGCCTTGGTTTCATGTGTCTTCAAAGCAGGTTTCAGATAGCAAAAACCGCTGTTTTCTTTTCTTTTCTTTTTTTTTCTAAATTGCATTGAGCCCTTCTGAGAGTATAGCGATGTGATAAAGCTGAAATAGGATGGGCACTTTTGGATGGGTTGTGGTCACTAATGCAGTGGGAAATGGCCAGATACACTAAGCACTGTTGGAGACAGATGCATTCCTGTTTTGAGGCAATAACGTGTAACGAACACCGGAAATGGGCGTTCATAATAAAACCTGAGGGAGTCCCAGCCATTTGGTCCTTTTCTTCTACTAAGAAATAACTTTAGTTGTTGGTTGTTATTTGAAGGTATGTGTATTTTTTTCTCCCTTCAATTTGATTTGCTTGTGGCTGCCGCAGTGTTTTGCACTGTGAAGGATGGGTATTTGGAGAAATGACCGACATTGGTATTATATTTATGACCTCATAATGTGGCTATTGAAGTTCTGATGTGCACACTCCAAGGAGCTCGCTGGGCGGATTTCTGCCTGTCCGAGATATATGGGGAGACCGAAAGCTAGCCATAGGCACCTGGCAGTGTAAGTAAGCCTCCAAGAAATGGGAGGTAACAAATGTCCTTTATTTTCTTTTTAAAAAATTTAATTTATTGGCATGACATTGGTTGACAAAATTGTATAGGTTTCCAATATATAATTCTATAATACAGCATCTGTATATTGTACTGCGTGCTCACCACCCAAGTCCGGTCTCTTTCCGTCACCATTTTTTCTTCCCTTTACTCTCTTCCACTTCACCTCACCTCTTTTCCCTCTGGTAATGAGTGTGTGTGTGTGTGTGTGTGTGTGTGTGTGTTTTGATTAACCCCTTCACCTTTGTCACCCAGCCCCATAATCCCTTTCCCCCAGTAAACAAAATTAGAAACAGACTCATACATATAGATGTCTTCTTATTTTTATGAAATTCCTTCTGTATCTACCTTCTGTATCTACCTGCTTAAGCAATGTTCAGAATGCTGTTACAAAGCGATGGGTTAGGAGCACACTTCACTGAGCCTGACGATGGAGGCCACAGTGCGGTTGGGTCCACATCAGCAGAAGATAGCAACGCTGTCTGAGGAGAAGCCCAGGACTTCAGGCCATTGCCTAGGAGCTGCTGTGGCGTCTGCCAGCTCCTGTAACAGCTTCGGCTACTCTCAAATGAATCTATATTTCTTGTGACAAGGGAAGTGTGGGAAGATGTGCTTATGAAAACTTAAGATTCTTACAATGCCATGGAGATCAAATTAAACTAAAGTTGAGAACCTGTTGCAATAGGGCTTCATTACCTTAACATTCACTTAGAAAATTCTGTGGAATTGACATATTTAAGGTAGGCTGCTAGAAAGGTTTGGCAGAGGTAACTGTTCAAGTTTGTTGAAAGTGAAGTTTTAAAATGAAGGCAATTTTAAGGGATTCTGCCTCTATAAAATATTGGGGTAAATGATAGCTCCCAGTCTTCACCAGTAATTACTGATTTTTTTTTTATTATTCTATAGTTGTATACTGTGCTGAATGAGTGGGGAAAAAAATAGCAAGAACCACAAGAGAGGGCCACTTTCAGCATTGTGACACAAATAGGCTCCTGGGGTCTCCGTGGGCATGTGGTTCTGAGAAAGTTCATCTGAGTTCTTTTCTCTCTGTTTATTTCCACCCCTTTCCCAGAACACTGTTTAACCTTGGCCTCCTTTTCCTTCTGTTTTTAAAGGAGTGTCTGTGTCTTCCCAAGAAGAGCTGGGACTGAAATTTCCTGGTAGAGACGCACTTTAAAGATGGCCTGGCTTCAAGCACCAGCTGTATGTGCGTTGAATTATGAATCCCAGAATTAACTAACCTGGAGCTGACTGGTTGACTAAGTGGGCTCCGGACCCTCCAGTGCTCCCTGGAGTCTGAATGCTTCCAGAAATAGGCGATTGTGTCAGTATCCGGGCAGGTGCGTGCTGTTCTTCTGCCATGCTGACAGTCTTGTTTATTTCATATCAGCCAGACACCTGATCTTGACCCTAAGTTGTCCTTGCAATTTGGAAGTCAAAAAAGCTATTTACCTTACAAAGAAGTAAGAAGTTAGTGGCTTAAGCTACTAACAGCCACCCACAAATTATTTTTAAAGCTATGCACACATCATCATTATTCAGATTCTTGTTCTAAATAACTGTCAGATTTCCCCCTAAAGAATCGTAAAAAACAACCTCAGTGTTTTAAGTTTTCTTATATCTCAATTATGGCAATTTCTTATTTCCTTTCCTTTGTAGAGACCTAATGATTAAAAACTTTAAGAGGAAAATGTATTTTAAAAAATAGAAGAAAATAACATTTAAGACTTTATTTCCCTGTGAAAATGCCTGAAGATTATTTTTCTCTTTTGACTCCTTTAATAATTCTTTTGACAATGATTTCAGTGATGTTTCTGCTTTGTCTTCCAGTACAGAAACATTACCCTGCAATAAGGACATTACCTGCTTAGTATAAACAGCCGGTATTTAGAGGTGCTTCTCTTAAATTATACCCCTTTTTATTTAAAGTTGTATCTGTACATATCAAAAAATAACTCCAACCATACATTAAAATAATTAAATTGAAAAATGAACATCTTTTTCATTTTCAATTCCTATTCAAAACTTATTACCTTCAGTTATACTGGTGGCTAACACTACAATTTAAAGTCAATGCCTTCATAGACTGAATGTTTGAGTCCCCTCAAAATTCTTATGTTAAATCCTTAACGACCAATGCGATTGTATTTGGAGGAAAGGCCGAGTATTCTGAGCTGCCGTAATCGCTTCATCTCTAAAACTGGTGGGCTTTCCCATTACATTTTTACTTTGTTATAATATTTACATTCTCCAATCTGCCTATGAGTTCTTTAAAAAAAAAACCTGAAAAAGACAATAACAAATCTCACAGTTAGGATTCTATAATTTTGTTTATTTCAAAACCAAATAGTTTGCACTGGTGGGGAAAAATGTGAAGCTATTTCACTAAATCTGAGCCCCTTGAAAGAGAATGTTTAAAACATCAAGGTCAAATTGATTTTTCCCCTACATGTCATTAGTTGTTTAAAGCATGCCATATTTCATCTTATGGAAAGCACCTCGACTGCACTTAATACACATCAGGGCTGTTGTAAGAATTGTATATGCGTTAACCCATGAAGGGCTGTGATTAAACCTGTATTACAGATGAAAAAAAGCAAGAGACACAGAGAAGATCAGCCACCTACTCATGATCACAAAGCTAACCCTTAGCACTGAAATTCACACATAAGCAGTCTGGTCTCAAATTTGGTGTTCTTAACCATCATGCTAATTACTGCCTGGCCATTCTTTCTCTTATGGCCTTTTGTAGGATTTCAAATTGCTTTACCTTTTTTTTTTTTTTTTTTTTTGGTTAACTGAAAAAACACAAGCATTGTTCACTACTTTTTTTTTTTTTGCCAAGGAGTGGAGAAGCTTTTCCAGATTCTTCATCAGACTAATGAGTTCTATAGACTATATTTAACCCTTCAAGGCATGCCTATCAAAGCCTGGTGACTTGCTTTTCTGGTTTGGTCTAAAAGACAACACAGGTATGTGAAGGAAAGTAGAATTAAACTCCAAATCCTAGGAAAGCTGATGTCCAGTAATTTGAGAAAGCATTAGGTCCAAGGATTTCTTAAGATTCCAAAACATAAGCCACGAAGGTAAGGATGATAGATTTTGATACATCAAAGTGAAATATATTTTCAATGAAGAATAATAGGCCCTTCACTGAGATCCATGCTCTACTCTCTCCAGCTTGTGCCCTGTGAGGCTGGCACTAAATGATGATGTCAACATGCTTCTCAGTTCTCTACTAGCCACTAGGTTCCCCTCAACACAACGAACCCGCAGAAAATGAGGCAGGTCAGTAAAGCCAGGTGTGTATTTCTTCCTCTCTCTCCTCTCTGATGGACCACAGCCTGGCTGGCTGGCAAAGGCAGGAATAAAAAGTAGATGTTGTTTTACATTAACATTTTTAAAAACTAATATTCAAGGATCTCTGTAAACGTGTAAGGGCACAATGTTACAAGGGGTTTAAGATCCCTAAACCTTATATGGATAAAACTATGCATTCACTCTTCTAACAGATGTTCAAGACTTTCACACTCCTTATATGTCTTGGTGCTGTGACCAGCAGCCTAATTACTACTTTGAATTTTACATTTCTTCTTTCAGGTCTCTGAGATTTTCTTTGCCATATGTTCTCTTTGCCACTGTCATATAAGTGGAAGCAAATAAAGGAGAACAAGTAAAGGAGCCCACATCTGTAAGGGATCCAAGATGATGCAGTGGTGACTGGAAGGAACAGCTACATGTACTTTCATGAAGTATTAATAACATCATCTAATTCCTCTGGTTTGCTTACATTCACCTTTTAAAGCCAGAAATTATATTAATAATCTTCTTAATAAACTTAATAGCCCTGACCAGGTAACTCAGTTGGTTAGAGGATCAAACCTGATATGTTAAAGTTGCATGTTTGATACTGGTCAGGGCCCATACTAAGAATCAACCAATGAATGTGTAAATAAGTGAAACAATAAATCTCTCTCTCTCTAAAGTCAAACAATAAAAATATTTTAAAAATTTATAAATGGGCTAAAGTATTGTCTAATCTATAAGCAAATAGAACAGCTCAGGTGTGTATAAAATCAAGAGTATTTAGTTATAATTCACAAAATACATTAATTTTACTGGAGAGTTAGTTTTTAAAAGGCAAATAGCCCACAAAAGCTCTCCTACAATAAGTTTATAGAACATTCCCTTCACTTCTAAAATTTTATTTGTGTCCCCTTGTAGTGAACTCACCTCAGCCTCTATCCTGGCAAACACTGGTCTAGTTCTAAAAGTTATATTTTCAGCTGAAACCAGTTTGGCTCAGTGGGTAGAGCATCGGCCTGTGGACTGAAAGGTCCCAGGTTCGATTCCAGTCAAGGGCTTGTATCCTGGTTGCGGGCACATACCCAGTAGGGGGTGTGCAGGAGGCGGCTGATCGATGTCTCTCTCTCATTGATGTTTCTAACTCTCTATCCCTCTCCTTTCCTCTCTGTAAAAAATCAATAAAATATATTTTAAAAGTTGTATTTTCAGGAATGTCATATGATACTAGAGGCCTGGTGAATGAAATCTGTGCACAAGGTGAGGGGTGTCCTTCAGCCCAGCCTGCTCCATCTCCAATCTGGGACCCCTTGAGGGATGTCCTACCTGGATTGGGCCTAAATGGGCAGTCGGACATCCCTCTCACAATCCAGGACTGCTGGCTCCCAACTGCTTGTTTGCCTGCCTTCCTGATTGCCCATAACCGATTCTGCCTCCAGCCTGATCACCCCCTAATCACTCCCCTGCCAGCCTGATTGATGGCTAACTGCTCCCCTGCCAGCCTGTTTGCCTCTAACTGACCTCCTCTGCAGGCTTGGTCACCCCTAACAGCCTTCCCCTGCAGGCCTGAGTTTCCCCCAACTACCCTCCCCTGCTGGCCATCTTGTGGTGGCCATCTTGTGTACACATGGGGAGCAGGATATTTTGACCATCTGGGGGCAGTCATCTTGTGTGTTGGAGTTATGGTCAATCTGCATATTAGTCTTTTATTAGATAGGATAGAGGCCTGGTACACGGATGGGGGCCAGCTGATTTGCCCTGAAGGGTGTCTTGGATCAGGGTGGGTGTTCCCTTGTGGTGTGGGGTGGTCTGGGTGAGGGGGCCGTGGTGGTTTGCAGGCCGGCCATGTCCTTCCCTCCCCCACCTACGCCAACTACCCAAGCAGAGGCCCTGGTATCTGGGATTTATTTATCTTATACAATTGAAACTTTGTAGCCTGAAGTGGAGCCAAGCCTTCTGCTCCCACAGTCATTGAAACTTCATTGCCTTAAGCAGAGGCCCTGACCGTGTGGAAAGTTTGGCTTCCTCCATCACCTGGGGCAACCAAAGCCTCCCTCCTACTCTCTGTGTGGCCATAGCCATCTTGGTTGGGTTAATTTGCATACTCACTCTGATTGGCTGGCAGGCATGGCTGGTGGGTGTGGCTTGTGAGTATAATGGAGATATGGTCAATTTGCATATTACTCTTATTAGATAGGATGTAGTTCATTGGGTATGATTTCTTTCATTTAGCAAATGCATTTAAGATTCATCCATATTGTGTGTGTCAATAATTTCTCTTCTTTACTACTGAGCAGTATTTCATAGTATGGAGGTGCCCCGGTTTGATTATCCATTCACCTTTGAAGGACATTTGCGTTGTTTCTAGTTCAAATGATCATGCATAATTTTACTCTATTTTGTTCATAGGTGTTTGTGTGAATATTAGTCTTTTTTTTCTAAGATAAAGTCTAGGAGTGGTATTCTTGATAATAAGGTAACTACATGTCTCCCATCATAGGAAACTGTCAAAATGCTTTTCAGAATGGCTGTACTAACTAGTGTCTTCACCTGTGATGAGTAAGATTTATGAATTTTCAATTTTATCAGCTTTTATTTTGGTTGTAACATTGGGGATGATGACTTCCACACACACCCCTTATGTACCAGGAGCCTAATTACAACTTTGAATTTCATATTTCTTCTTTCAGGTCTCTAGGGTTTCCTTTATGTATTTTGAAGTCCTGCTATTAGATGAATACATATTTAAGATTGTTTTGTTTTTGGTGAATTGATCTTTTATCACTATGTATTATTCCTCTTTATCCTTATAAATCTTCCTTCTTTTGAAGTTTACTTTGTCTGCTATTAAGCACTTTGTTTTCATTAGTATTAATGTGAAATGACTTTCATATCCTTTAAATTTAACTTACCTGTATTCTTATATTTAAAATGGATATGTCACAGACAGCATATACTTGACTATTTTTTAAAATATAGTGAGTAGCCAGATTATTATGATCTCTGAATGCATAATAATCTGACCATTCAGTGTGTGTGTGTATGTGTGTATTAATATATTAGAGGCCTGGTATATGAATTTGTGCATGGGTAGGGTCCAGCCAGCCTGGCCAGGGGGAGGGGACATGGGCAGTTGGCTGGCCTGCCTATTGGTCAAACTCCTGGTTGAGGGGCCAATTTGCATATTAGCCTTTTTTTATATAGGATATACACTGAGTGGCCAGATTATTATGCATTCAGAGATTATAATAATCTGGCCAGCCACTCAATATATATTTTTATTGATTTCAGAGAGGAAGGGAGAGAAAGAGAGAGATAGAAACATCAATGATGAGTGAGAATCATTGATCAGCTACCTCCTGGACAACCCCTACTGGGATTTAAGCCTGCAACCGGTGCATGTGCCCTTGACTGGAATCAAACCCAGGCCCCTTCAGTCCACTGAGCCAAACCAGCTAGGACTTGACTGTTTATTTTTTATCCTGTCTAAATTTAAGAAGCCAAGAATTAAAATTTAAAAAAAATGTACTGCAATTAAATCCCGTGGACTTTCTACTACTCAGGCTTTCAGAGATACAGGTCTTCCCGAGAGGAGGGCAGCACATGGGATTTCAAACTGCTGGCCAGCCTGCCCACCGGGGTGCTTACTAATGACATGGGAGGCAGTATGTTCTGAGAAAGGGAGCCACTTCCTTCATCAGTAGACAGTCCTTTGGGCTATGCCAGATGGAATAACTTGAGAATTGTGGGTAGAAGTATTCCTAAGGGCTGATCTAAACTCCACCAAACTCCAAATTCCAAGAGGAGTGTTGATTTGGCTTCAAAAATACTGTATATCCAAGTTAAGTGCTTAGCAATTAACTTTAGAGGATGAAAGTGTTGTGTGTTTTTTTTCTAATGCTTTTACATAACCCATGCATTATGTAAAAAGCTGGACCACTGAGGGGTTTTGCTTCTGCCCCTTCTTCATGAATCAAGTCTCTTGTATGAAACAAATCGTTGCAACAACAAGGAGTGACAGTCTGACAGCCAAGTCAGGTATTAGTGGAAATGACAGCCAGCAAATCAGAAATCATGGCAGGGCATCCGTATGAACAGCAATTTGTGCTTCGTCGAATAACCGGGAACCTCAGGATATCCTGGAGAAAGAGGATGAACAAAATCAAACAGATACATTTCTATCCATCCCACATTCCCCTGAAGTAATTGACAAGTTGAAGGAAAGCAGTGCTCACAAGTTTTCCTTTCTTACTTAAATTCCACTTCTTGACACACCCAAGGGTTTAAAAACCAAACCAATAAAAAGGAAGCTAAAAAAGCCTATTTTCCTCTTACAAGACAAGCAAGGAACATGGTAGGCTGCCCACCTAATTATTTTATGTTTGATTCCAGGGAGTGTCTGCCTGGGTATTATCTAGAGAACAGAATAAAATTCAGATCAGCTAGAAGTATACTTTTTAAAGTTACAATACAGTCTATTAGCTTAGATATTCTGTTTTGTACACCTCAAAGGCTTTTTGGAAATTATTTCGTAGGGTTTTTTTTTTGATTCTTTTCATTATTTCCAAGAGTAACATTCATATTTCTAGTAGACAGTTGTAAGAGTATTTTCTTAAAACTTCAATATTTTTTCTCCTGAAATTACAAACATCAATGCTCTGGTGATTAGGAAATTAGATGTTAAACTGTTTGTTCTCAGTAATCATATAATATTGCTGAATAAGGAACTAAATCTCAGATTTCTCAGGACTTTCAGAGGGATCTGGGGCAACTATCAGGGAGAGCACCAGACAAAAGGCAAGGAGGTCACTGGAAGGGAGGGGGACTTACCAGTATGTGTACAGCCGTGTGTGCTCAGGGTTGATGCAGAAAGCTGATTGCACACACAGCTCATGGGATGTTTATTATTATTTTTGCCTGTATCCTGAGGGGAAGCGGAGCAATCAGGCCACCTTCAGCTTGAGTTCTCCAGGAGCTCCCATCTCAAGCACTTAAAGGTGAATACATAACTTAGAGGTGCAGTCTTGTAAAAGGGAAACAGACCCCAATTTAACTTCAGATTCCACATAATACTATTGAAAATGTTTTCATTGCCTGGAAGATTGGGCACACCTTACTTGAAGTCATCATACCAGCTGTGTGTCTCACTGGATTCCCAGGTAGAGGATGAGCAAACGTGAGAATTCTCCCACACTCACTTCTCTCTGTTTAGTAGAGCTGAGAAAGAGTTCCTAATTCAGACAGAAAAAAAACTGTCCAGGTAAAAAAAGTTATCAAAAACTTTAAAAATGCAGCGAGGATGCAAGAGGTTTGCTAAAATGTTAGTAAATGGAAGTTCAGAATTCAACAAATAAGTACATCAAGGTTTTGCCACTCAGAGCAGAGTTGTTCCTCATAAAGACCCAACATCCCAAATAGCTCATCTCAAGGGGACAAAATGTCACAAGTATTCATAAATTCAGTGGTTTCTGCTATTTACCCAGGGACAGGAGAAGGTGTAATTTTCTGCAAAGGGTCTGAAGGCAGTCATACATTGCCTTGACATGTATAATGAGAGGTTCCCTCTTCCTAGAAATGATGGAGGGACTACCAAGATTCATCAAACATATGACTGTTGCTAATTTCTTCTGATTCATGAGAAAATAAATGAGAGATCTTAAACAAACTTGGAACTTATCTTTATTGACTTTGAAAGAGGAAAAGGAATAGAGAATATGTATACCTAGATTAAAAATAAAAGCAAGAATGTATATTTTTTTCTGGATCACTGCTTATGACATCTGAATGATGGGCTCATAGCAAGTGGGCAATATACATCTTACAAAGACTTAAGTGGAAGAGTAAGAATTTGATCACAAGGGCTCTAACCTGAATATGAAATGTGGATTAGGAAGTTGGATATTGTGTTGGAAATAAAATATAAGTATGACATATAATGAGTAAAAATAATGGAAGAAATTCTAAGGGGAAAATAATGATGGTAAGAATGAATTGGTAAAAGTTTAAGTATGAAATATAAATTAAACAAGTTTTAACACAAGATGATATATATCATCTTATAGATCTCACAAAAGTTGACGCTAAAGGATTCATAATTAGAGGAAGACTTCTAAAAAGCAATGATACCAGTGGAAGAAGAAGAGAAGAGTATATTATATGTCAACACAGGAACCCATGAACTGGGATACAGAGGGATTAATGGCATTTCTAAGGAAGGTTCCTCTGAGAAGGACCTTTGATCTTAATGAATTCTAGTCCACCTGCAGCCACTGCACAACTAGAGGAAAGTTACCTAATCTTTGTGATGCATTCTTAGTGCCTGATGGTAGAGATGTTGTGACTGAATTGCATAAACATTTCAAGCATGGTATCTAGAACATCAGAGGTAGCCAAAATGCTACTCAGGAGAATTAGTCAGGAAAGATTACAGTGCTCCATTCTGAGAGAACACAAAATGTTGGCTGTGCTCATCTATGTTTTGGGGTTGTTTTAGGCCCCAAGTCATCTAATGTTCTCAGCTCCTGGTATGATCCTGCCTGCTTCTCTGGCTTCATCATGTGGCTCTGCCTAACTCTAAACCAAAAAGAAGTCTGTTTTCTGTCATAATAAAGAGGTCAAAAGCATTCAAAAGAAATTTTAAGGGTGTGAGAGTTTCTTCTTAGCAAGCTGAGGCTTAAACCAAATGACTGGTAGGAGAGTGAAATTGCTGAAAATAAGACCTTTGGGTTCTAGTGCAAAATGTGATTCTTACTACAAGTAGTTTGTAACTGAGTAGGAAATAATTTTATCAGAGCTGAAGATTTCCAGAAACTAAGAATCAGAATTATTATAAAAATGAGTTCAAGGATAAAAGATGTTTCCAAGAACATGAGGGCCATGTGGCCTGGTTAAAAGGACTATTGAAAATGTCAAAAGGCTACACTCTAGATTCCCCTTATGTAGCAGCTGAAATGACAAAAATATTGTAGAGAGGCGATTCCAGGGCTTAGGGATGGAGTGGGAGATATGTGCCTGGGGCTACAAAAGGGCAGGTTGGGGTCCTTGTCATGAAAATCTTATATGTTTCCAATGGTATTGGTCACACAAACCTACACATGAAATATGATTGCACAGAAACAAATGTGCATACACACACACATACACACTCATACCCTCAAAGTGAAATGAGTACAGGTAAAACTGGTGAAATCCGAATTAGTTGAATCGATTGTATAAATGTCAACTTCCCATTTGTTGTGCTGTGGTCTACTTCCTGGGGAAACTATGTTAGGGAGTACAGGAGCTCACACTATTTTTTCTTAAAATAACATGTGCTTATACAATTAATTCAAAATAAAAAATTTGGGGAAAAAATTGTTGCATGCCCACAGTAAAAATGAACATGCATGGAAAAGCTTGCATAGAAGATGGGAGGGAAGTTGACAATACAGGTCAAGAGGACAATGCCTACCTCTCCCCCAGAAGGAGAATGCGGGAGAAATGAGGTAGGGCTATAGGGCACAGCTTAGCAGAAGAGAGATCCTGGGGTAAAAGGAGACTCTACCTGTCTGATGAGAAAACTCACTCTACTAAAAAAGAAAAATGTGTTACTTACTATGCTTACTAATTATCTACTTTGGAAGGAAAAGAAAACCTGGGAGAATAATGAGAGAAACTTTTTCTAAGGATCAATTCTACAACTAATAAATAATTAATGCAAGAAAGAAGTAATTAGAACCTCAAGATTATATAGTAAAAAAAAAAGTGAAGGATAAGGGCATTCATATTTATATCCTAAAAACTATAGAAAGGTCGATTCAAAAGTTTCCAATAAAACATTTCTTAAGCTATGAAAAAACACATAGAGTTCTCAAGAAAAACAAATAAAAAAATAAAACAGCTGAGACCGGTTTGGCTCAGTGGATAGAGCGTCGGCCTGCGGACTGAAAGGTCTCGGGTTCGATTCCGGTCAGGGGCATGTACCCTGCCTGTGGGCACATCTCCAGTGTGGGCTGTGCAGGAGGCAGCTGATCGATGTCTCTCTCTCATCCATGTTTCTGACTTTCTATCCCTCTCCCTTTCTCTCTGTGAAAAATCAATAAAATATATTTAAAAAAATAAAAATAAAAAATAAAATAAAACAATGACAAATTACCCAGATAGTGAAAAAGGTAGAATGAACAATGGATAGCACTTTTCTTTTATAATAAATAGAATAATTGCAAATGATCACTAAAAATTATCAAGCGTTGCATAAGGCTCCTTCCCAACCTATGTGCTTTGCTCTTTCTTCCTTCTCTCTCCTTCTCTTTTATGCTTTGAATAAACTTAATCTTGTCAACCACAAATTAAACCACTGAACCTGGAAATGATTTTCCCGTTGGCAATCCCAGTTGAGCCTGGAAACCCCAGATCACCATTTAATGGGCCCATGTGTGTTTCCCTCACAAATGAGCAGTGCGCACATTCTCCAAAAACGACTGCAGAAGCAGTCACGTGTTGAGACTGCATTTCTATTTGCTTGTCAAAGAATTGTGGTTTTCTGTTTTATTCCTTTTTAAAATAGCTTTTCCTGGCAATATTAAAAATTTTATTTGTAAATATGATTCGGGGCCTTTTGGAAACCAGTGGAACATCCCTTTCTATCTCTTCCTTGTCAATCCCGCGGTTTGATTTGTGTGGAGCTGCCAGGCTGCTGCTGTGGGCCCCTCGGGCAGTGTGGGGGTTCGGGACTGAACTGGCATTGCGTGAAACACAACAAACACCTCCCTGCTTCCAGGAAATCTTCCTTTTTTTTCTTTTTGTCAACATAAATTATAAGCAAAACAGACTAAAAATGGAAAAACCAGGGCCCATCTGTCACCATGAGAAGTCTGCTTGCTGCTTAATTCCTTCCACAAAGTCAGCCAATTTGAGGAGAGACCCAAGCATCTCGTTGGCCACAGTGGCTGGGGACCAGTCTTCTTCAGATGCTGAAAATTTTCTGTAAAGACAGGGGGAGGGGAATACAGAGAAGTGTCTGAGCTTTAAGCTGATGGGAAGTGTTCAGTAAAGTTACCTGGGTGTCTTGGCTCTCGGACAACTCCAGCTCCTATATTTCACCTGTACGGGTTGTCTGAGCAGCTCAGCATTGTGGTCCTACACTGGCAGCCCCTGTGTCTTCTGCAATCCTGTCTCACACAAGAACAGCTTGGCCAATACTGACCCATGTCACTCACTGACCACAGCCAGGGTCAACGTGATAGAGATTTGATGACACGGAAGAAAGAGAAAAATCCAATTGATACCTTATAAAAATACTGTTCATGACAAGATTCTATCCAGCTAGGAGAGGAGACTTATGACTAAAGTGAAAGATGGGTGTCCCCTTCCCATAGATTCCATTATCCTCATCTTAGCTAAAGACCTCTAGGTGACCATTCTGATAGCGGAGCAGAATTCTAATGACCCAGAGTTCCTTAGACAGCTACATGGTCATTTGAGGAGGTGACTGGAAGTATCAGGAGGTGCTTTAAGTCAGTCCCAGATTTTCCCAGTGGAGTTTACCCAAACTTACTACAATACCACCCCTCTTGTCCTTATTCACAGGCACTAGGGTACCCACCTCAAACAAAAATGCTGCCTCATTCCTACTTTCTACCATTTCTGACCAGCACTAAGATGCCTTTCCTGCAGGGTGGCCACATTTTACCAGGTCCCATGGACTGGCCCCGAGCAGGGCTCAGCCACCACACGGGCTCAGCTACCACATGAGTGCTCAGAAGCTGGCTGTCTTTGTGTAAACTTCGTTCCCCTCTCATTCTTCTCCCCTCTCCATCATTGCTTTTATCATACCTGACTTCTGGTCATTCCAGTGCTGATCAGATTCCTCCAAAGTAGCATGTCTATAAAATAAATTGACCAAATCAACTAATAAGTGGATCATATCAGTCAAATTTCTGCATGTTAACAACTTTGGCCAGCTAGGAGAGGAGACTTACGACTAAAGTGAAAGATGGGTGTCCCCTCCCCATAGATTTCATTATCCACATCTTAGCTAAAGACCTCTAGGTGACCATTCTGATAGCAGAGCAGTGTGACTGTCTCACAGTGTTTGAAGGAGGCCACCCTGAACTGTATTCTCTCAGTGATACTTTAGTTCATTGTAACTGCAGTTGCCTGAGTCAGGGTAAATGTTGCTTGCCATTTATCTTCGAAAATTTAAAAAAGGGTCAAGAGCCCTAACTAGTTTGGCTCAATAGAGTGTTGGCCTGCGGACTGAAGAATCCCAGGTTTGATTCCAGTCAAGGGCATGTATATCCCCTAATGGGGATGTGCAGGAGGCAGCGGATTGATGTTTCTCTCTCATGGATGTTTCAAACTCTCTATCTCTTTCCCTTCCTCTCTGTAAAAAAATCAATAAATATATTTTAAAAAGGGTCAAGAATAATCAAAATGGTACATATAAAATGTTTATAACTAAAAGTTAACAAGAATACTATACATCAAAAGTTGTGTGATTTTGCTTACCTCCATATTTAAGGAAATTTATAATCTTCAAATATGTTATAAAATAAGAGTTAAATATTCATTCAATTCAATTTAAAATTATATTAAAATACAATCAGGATCAATGTATTGAAAATAAGAGGATAAAACACAAAGAGCACAAATCAATAAGAGAGGAAAATAAACATTATGGAATATTATGGAATGAATCAACAAAGCCCAAACCTGGTTTCATTAAGAAGTTATTAAATGCAGAAAATTATTAAGTCTTATAAGGATGTAGGGGACACATAAACAATATTAGTCATAGAAAGAGGATCACAATTAAAAAAATAGTGGATACTTTAAAAATGAGAGAATATTATGAGCAACTGTATCCCAATACATTTGAAAGTTTAGACAAAAATGGACAATTTTCTATAAAATATAAATAAGAAGAAATAAAAAGTCCTTCTATATTTAAAAAATTAAGTCAATACCTTCAAATTCTCTTATAAGGAATATACTGACCTTGACCATTTTACCAAACTTTTGAGAAATGTCAAACTTATAGAATGAACATGCACCTAAATATAAAACTAGTGAAGTATAATAAAAGGAACAGAAAAGGCCAAGCCAATGCCACTCACTTGTAAATATTTTCTGCAAAATTTAAGCAAACTTAATGCAATTCGCATAAAAACCATCATATATTATTCTCAAATTGAGTTATTCTGGAAGTGCTGATTCTTTACCAGGAGGAAATCTATTAAGGTAATTCACCATATTAACATATCCAATGAGACGATCTGCATGATCATCTTGAAAGATGAAGGGAAAGCATCTGATAAAATAATGACATTCATACATTTAATCCTACGTGCCAGACACTCATCTAAGCCCTTACATTTATCAATTCAATTAGTCTTTCTAACAATCCCATGAGGGAGCTACTTCTATCGTGTACCTCATTTTACAGCCGAAGACACAGAGGCACACACACAATTGGAGTAACGTGCCAAGGTCAAGCATAAATAAATGGTGGGACTGGGTTTTGAATATATTTCCACACTCCATGACAGCAAATATTTCAGTATATTCATATGTAAATATGCAAATAAGCAGTCACCAAATGATGGCAGATTCGGTTCAAAATTTCACTTTCACTTGCCGTTTGGCTGGTAAGTTCATTTTCTAATTCCCACAATGTCTTGTGAGGGCATCCAATCAAACTTTGCTGAATGAATACATTTCTCTTTCTTTTGACAAAATAGTAGGCTTCCAGGACTAAATAGGATTGAATTATAATAAATTTAAAGATCATCACCAATAATATTATTTTAGTTTATTTAGCCATGCTGTATAACATTGTTTCCATAAACAAATGTTTCCAACTTCTAATTAAGCATGCCAACCTTATCATGCCTATTTACCATGAAACTAATTGTGACCATCCCATAGTAACCCCAGAGTAAAAGAGTTAGGCCTATGAGCTGTTCACTTAAAAGAAAAAAGATAAAACAAGTAAGATTGTGAATTTTTTAAATGTCTTAAACATTGCTGTAATCTTTTTGCAACAACAAAAAGTTTAATTTCAGTTCCTAAAGTTCCTTCTCTTTGAGATAATCAGGATCTGAAATTTACTAGAATTGTCACTGTTAGGTGTTCAGCTATATTTCTGGAATGATCCCTGGCCAGGATGCTCAGTTGGTTGGAGCATCATCCCAAACACCAAAAAGGTTGTGGGTTTGATCCCCAGTTGGGGCATGTAAGGGAGGCAAATCATCGATGTTTCTCTCTTATATAAATATTTATCTCACTCTCCCTTCCTCTCCATCTAATATTAATAAAAACATATCCTCTGGTGAGGAATATATATGTATATATCTGGAGAGAGAGAACAAATTGTCAAAGAAAATATTTTCTGCTTCTTTTGTACTGACCTTCAGATTCTTGATCTTTTATCTCATAGTTACTGTCCTGACTTTATCACAATTTGTCTGAATCCTCAAACCTTATTCCTCTTGTTGTCTTTTGTTTTAGGTGCTTGATACATGCCTTTGCTTTCCTGTTATTTCCAGTGTTCCTTTCTGTGTGTCTTTCCCATCTATTGCTTCAACTGCCAAACCTCACAGGCATGAACTGAGGTCAGCATCCACCCAGTGAGTGGCCAGCAGAAACATGGGGACAGCCACACAGGATTTGATTGTGGTTTGGTCTGCACAATTCCAAAACCACCAATCCAATTCAAGAGGAAAGCTCTAGTTAAATCAGCACTTTAAAAATAAAACAACCAAATGAATGTCTTTTAGACCAAATCATGGGGACAGCTGACTTGTTTACTCCCCAGTGGGCTGGACTAAAGTGGAGGGTCCCCTCTTGTGTCAGTTTAGTGATCAGCTAACGCTGCCCCTTCCAAATTTTAGTAAACCATCCTGCCAGTTCATTGGAAAAAAGAAACCCATGTATGCCCAAGTCTGGTTTCATTAAAATGTGGCCATGAGCACCTAGTGAACTTCCTGGTGTCCACTCTCAGAGTGTAAAGAACAGGGGTCAGTGTAGAGTGATCTCTGAAGGGACAACTGTTGAGTGTGAGAGGGACAGTCTAACCTTGAAGCAGCTGAGATACTCCAAACAGGTATTACGCAGAGGACAAAGGGTAAAAAATAAACCTAATGAGCCAAAACCAGAAGTGGAGCCAGGTGATGCCTGACCCTCCTGTGGAAGCCTTAGCATGCCATTGTGCCCAACGAAGCTGACACTTACTATGGTCTAAGCAACAGGTGAGGGAAGAGAGACTGGCACATTGAAAAAGATAGAAATGAATTAGAGGACACTAGGCTGTGGTGTACAATCCAGAACCCAGGAGCTCCCATCTACAGAGAATCCATGCTCCCAGGTCCTCCTCTGTGTCTGGCAAAATGATTATTAAATTAAGTTGCCTCTCTCCCCATATTCTTTCTTATAGATACATTTAATATACTTTTATCCCTTATCTTCTGGGCCACAAAAGTTATATATGACTCATCTAACTACTAAGGCAATGCAATAATTCAAAAAATAAATTAACCACTCCCCCTCCACCCACTACCACCACCACATACACACTGCTCTATTTCTTTTTCCAAATCCTTCACCCAGCCACCACCAGCATTCCCTGTTGGGCCTGTGTCCTCCATAGTGCTCTTACAGCATTTTCTGCATTTAATAATTATAGTGCTCCATAGACTTGATCATTTTCTTTTGGAAAATATGGATTCATATCACTTACCCATTCCACTTAAAAATGTGATCATTGTCATCCTGGTAGCTCCTCTTGTAATAGTTGCACAGTACTCTGCAGTGTTCCCGATGTTAGCACAATACATGTAACTGGTCTCCATTGATAAAGCTGTAGCACAGTGATTTTTCAACCAGTCTGTCACAAGAATTCTTAACACATGCAGTACCTGAATATTTAGTAAGAATATATAATCTTTCCCCTTAGATTGTCAAATTTAAAAAATGACCACAGTTAGCCCAATAGCTGTCCGGTGTGAATGAATCAAAATCAGGCCTAATTTGTTTTTCAGACTGGGAAAATACATATTTTTGGGTGTGCCACCAATTTTTAGTGGTTTATTGGTGCCGTGAGATGAAAAAGGTTGACAATGTACCACAGTACATTTAACTATGTCTCTTTTGATTTATGTCTTTTTTTTTTTAACCAACAGAAGCAATGTTGTCTTAAACCATATTAAGAATATATCTTTATATCCTGGTGGTGTTATTTTTATCCACAGGATTCTTAAAATGGAATTGCCAAACCTAAGAGTATTTATATTTTTAATTTCAAGAAATATTTCTTAACTTTGGTTTGGAGAAGTCTGTAGCTCTCCCCATCCCCTCAACAGCAGCCTGAAAGTCAAATCTTCCTTATTACCTCAACAGCATCAGAAGTTATCATTTTCCTTCATTTTTTTGATTTTTTCTGATTTCACTACAGTTTTAATATCCATTTCCCTGACTCTCAGCAAATTCTAACACCTTTCTATGTGTTTATTGGCCCTTATGAATTGCCTTTTCATATTAACAATTTTCTTAGATTATTTGTAATGTTTAAATCAATTTTAGGAGATTTTCATACATGGGATGGCAACCTTTTGTGAAATGTGTTATAATCATTGCCAGCCTTCTGATTCTCTTGATTTCTGTTTATCATTCTTCACTACTTAAAAATGGTTTATCTTTGTGCAGTTGAAAATGTCTAGTTTTTTCTTTCACACACATTAAGTATTTAATTTACATGCCTTTTCTAGCCAAGTTAGTTTGCCAAAGGCTTACTGGTATTTTAAAGGCCATAAAGTTGTCATTGTCCTCTAAAGCCTCAGGTAGATTCAGACTGCTGAGGAATGGTCTCATCTATTTTAGGTGGGTTTGTATTTCCTTTCTCATTTAACAACCTTTATGTATCAAATCTGGCAAGTCTATTAGGACTGTTATTGGGGGGAAAAGTTAATCTGGAAAGTGAAAATAGACCAGAAAATACAGAAGGTAAATTTGTCAGTTTCCCATTGCGTGAACTAATCTGAAGTTTGGGTGTATGTTGCCTAGCACATTATTTTCACTTCTGGAATAAAATGTTAGCGGGCCTATAGAGCCTTGTTTCTCCACAATCTGGCAGAAATATATTCTGTTTCTCCTCCAACTGCACATCTCAGAAATATTGGCCCATGGAATGGAGTAGCTGAGAGAAACTGTGATTGACATATGGAGCAGAAGAATGACAATATGTTGAGGTGGGAAATGGGATGGTATTATGTATATTAGGAGGGAAATGTTCAATTCTGTTGAGAGTATTGTATATTCAATGCTGATAGAATCAAATAATTTAAATGTGATTTTGATATGAGTAGTAACAGGATTTATATAATGATAGCTAATTATAGAACATACACCAGAAATATTACACTTTCTTCTCTAATGGTCCAGGTATCACACTGAAAGGTAGTGGAGATGATAGATGATAGAAAGAGGAAAAAATGAAAAAAATGAATAAAAAAGAAAATTATAAAAATTCCTCTCTCTAAAATATTGGTCTGATAAATTTCTACTCATTCCTATCAATGATGTATCAATTTATAAAATGTAAATTTCGTTATAGAGTAGGTTAAGGTAAAAATGGAGATAATGACAATTTCATCTTACAGACATGATCCTGAACTGAGGAGTCAGAAACATTTCTCCACCATGGAAATGACTTGGCCCATGTTGATTGCAGAAAGAACTGGAAGAAGAAATTGAAAACGACTAGGTGGTCCTGGCTGGTGTGGCTAAGTTGGTTGAAGTGTCATCCTGTTCAAGGGTTAGATGCCAGGTTAGGGCACATACACGCTTAGGTTTCCAGGGGTGTGCAGGAGGCAGCAGATCGATGTTTCTCTCTTTCCTTTTCCTCTCCTCTCTCTCTAAAAAAAAATAAATGAAAATATGTAATAAAAAGAAAATTGCTAAATGTACCTGCTCTCAGGTTCCTTTCAGTGCATTCCAGAGCCTCAGTGCCTCTCTCTGCTTATGATTCCAGTGTCATCCTTCATCTCCTTTATCCTAAAAGATTTGCCTTGTTATTTTGTTTATTTTGACATCTTCAAATAAACTGTTTTATAGAATTTTCCTATTGTAAAAGTTGGGAGCTCAAAGAATATATTTAAAATGGAAGTATTCTAATCTATTTTAATTAAAGCACTATATACATTACAAGGAAATTGGTGAATATAATTCCCCAGAATATTGCTATACTTGCTGGCAATAGTCAAATCCCCAGCTTCATCCTCCTGTGGATTTTTTCCTTACTATGCTCATTATGATTATTTATGTTTATTTGTATCATTTTGCTTAATTATGTGTTGTGTTTCATATATCTTGTGTTATTTCTGAAAAATGGCATTTAATGAAGTGAAAGTAAATAGGTAACTGTCAAGAGGAGATGACAGTCTGTTAATTTATGTAAAGTGTAACCACCCAGATGTTCTAGAAAATACTTCAGTCAGAAATAACAAATCCCATAAACATAATACTGTTTTTAATAAACAGGTAATGGCTGCATGCTGTGATAAAAATAGTTTATCCAAAATGACTTATAGAGTTCAGTCTAGACCCAAGAATTTGGGGAGGAGTGATCAATGCAGGAACCTAGATCTAGGTGGGTCACTAAGGGGTTGGTGAGTCCAGGCAGCAGAATGTGAGATGGAGAGTGAGCACTAGCTCTCTAGCACAGCCCTTAGCATTAGTAAGGACCTTATAAATGTAGCTGTGTTATACAAAGTGAGCTTTCAGATTCCAAAATCTTATAGACCAAGAGTGGACACCATATCTATCACTAGCAAATAATATTTATCTCACCCCCACAGAGTAAATGCCAGAGCATGGGGAAAAGGACAGATCTTAATTGTCATCATTTACTTCTTTACAAATAGTACATCACACTTAAGCATTATTATGTTCTTGTTGAGTTATGAAGCTTATTGTCCTTGTCAATTTTCCTCTGGTGTTATCCATACATTTTTCCTCTCAAATTATTCCTGTTAAGTTTATAACAAAATTTAGAAACCAATAGGTAGGCCTCAAAATTGCAATTTTGGTTGTGGAATTCAAATAATTTTGTTATCACCACTCCTAAGATGCTTTAAGTTGTCTTGTTGTAACTAGATATTCTGTTTTTTTCTTGTTTGTTTGTTTTTTGGGGAAGCAACATAGCAAAAACAACACAATAAACTGAACTTGCATATTTTAAAAGAAGATATTTAATCCAAGAATGATCAATGATCTCCACTTTTTCTTTTACTCATAGTGTCTAGATATTTGCTAATAAAAACCTGGTCATCACTAGAATTTGATGAGTAAATGAATTTTTAATGGTCACATGTAAAGTTCTGAATGGTTACTGTGTGTTTTCTTATGGAATCCCAATCTCCTACATTCCAGAGCATTTGTAGATGAGCTCAAAAGGTGGTCACACTTACTAATAAGAAATATATAGTTATACATAATCTTATCCTATATTTACTCCTATCCTTTCTATATATAAGTTATTCTTTCAAATACGAAGATGCCACTTTCCCTGTATAGAGATTTTTGGATCTCTCATTGAAGTGATTGAACAAGGCCTCATTCTGTCGGAATGTTCTGGGCCTTCACATCAAGGTCCACAGTGTATAATCTGAAGAAAGGGTGCAACACATCTGTATGCAAATGAACACATCAACAGTCTCTCTTGTCAAAACTGATTGTGTCACAATTATTACCACAAGTCCCACTTTGCTGCCAGGAGTTTTACATTCGTGACAGCTCTCTGAAGATGAACTCTTTTCTATTTTTTTTCTCTCTCTTTTTCTACAGGCATATGATTTACCCAGGCCCAACAGAGTGAGCCAATATAAATTAATTGAACTTCGCAATGAGACAAGATACTAAGATAACTATACCTCTCAATGATGAGTATTTTAAAAGAAATCTAAACAAAAAGGCCTTGTAAGGAAAACATAGAGCTGCTTTTATTTGACTAGCCAGATGGCTTACCTGTTGTGCACTGACTCTCTCTGATGGAAATGATGCACCAATAGCATTTAGATGAATGATATCCAAGTCTCACACCTGCACATGAGGTTACTGCCACAGGTGCAGCCTGGTGTGACCAACAGTTGGTATTTTCCAAACTGTGGATCTATACTGATTGATAAGTTCTATGCATATTTTATATGCTGATCTATAACAAAATAAAATGATTTTATTTTTAACTTGATATGATTATGGGTTGTTCTTGACTCCTAACTTTAATGCTGCCTTTTCTAGATTTTTTCCTTGAGTACAAATGTGAACTTATTATTAATACTATCTTTTTTTAAAGCACCCATTATTCTTTTATCTTTTATCTAAGAGATATCACTTTGAATTTATCATAGCCTAGATTTCTAACTTAACCTACAGTTAGAAATATATTATGTATATATTTACATGTAAAATAAAACTACATTGAAATTTACTTACCATAAATACGATATATAATATATTCTGACATTTTCTATTCTATTCTGTTATGTTCCTTCATATTCTCTATTGTTCTGTTTTATAAAGAGGAATAATTACTCTCAACCCTCATGGTTGTGCCCAAAGCCCATTATCAGGAAAAGAAAGAGAAGCAGAGTATGCTGGTGATATTACTGGGGCCAGGACTCCATAGCATCTATTGTTGGAGTGTGGATGGCATCATATTTTAATAAAGAGGACTGAAGAAATTACTTAAATACTCTGGCAAAATGGCCATTTTCTCTTAAATATTAGAATAATGAGCAGGATTCTAAAGATACTAAATATAGCAAAGGTGGATGAACTCTTGATAGGATATTTCTTACCTATCTATTAATCAACCACCTCTACCTTGAGAGCATGTATGGTCAGGGGACTATATCTGAACTATGACCTTAGCAAGTGGGCGAGGACCAGGTAAGACTGTGGATTCAGGCAGTTTGGTTTAGAATCCTCACTCCATCATTTAGTGAATGTATGACTTCAACAAGTGTATCTGGGTTCTGAGAGTGAGTATGGATTAGCTGGGTGTGACTCTGGCTTTTAGACATGGTGCCCTGGGTTGCCAGCATCTGCTAGGGGAAAAGACCATTTTTTCAGTTATGGATAGTTCTTTCCAGTCCTAGTCCATGTTGACCACAGATTTTTCTTACTCTTACTTATTACAACCCAGATTGGTCATAATTTAGTGAACTACAGAGAACATCTGGCCAAATTCTAATGTTAGGATTCAGTACATTGATTTTGTAGTTAAGCAAACTGAGGTCAAGTGATTTTCTCATTTGAAAGTTCAATTTTTAACCTGATGTACTAGGTGTAAACTCTGAATTTATTACTATGAGAAAAATGGAGGGTTGAAATTTTCACTAAATCCCCAAATAATATGATTGCATATGAATACCTAATTCATTTTATCATTCAGTTGTGTAAATTTTGAATATTTTTATTTAGAAATTTACCTCATTGTTGCCTCTTTGATGATCATAACAATCACTATTTTCTATGTATGATTGTTTTTTTCTTCCAGATTCATATCTAAATTAAATTGATTTTAAAAAATACTATCAATCAATTTTTTAATGTCTTTCTTTTCCCTTTTAATAGACAACCTTCTTGTGCCACTTTAGATTTTTAGGTAACTGAAATTTCTATGGACTTCCATACAGATTCTAAAGCAATTGTTTATATTAGGCTAGGAGACAATTTTAGGATGGATTATGATCTCCCGCTAAAACATGTTATTTCCAAATGTTTGTGAGCACCAAGTAGTCTTAGTTTATGAAGCACAAAAGGTCAAGTAGCAAATTAGCATTAAAATAAAATGCTGAATGCTTGTCAAAATGAGGTGGATTCACATCTTATGCAAATACCCAGAAACAGAGTCCACCTGAGGAAACAGCTGTCAGAACATCTTGTCAGCAAGTGAATTAAAGTTTCATAAAGCACACACAGATATCCACACCTGCTTCAGACCAAAATCAACAGTATTAGGTCACAAACTAGCAATACCTGAGCAAGAATAAAACTTTACTCACTTTGCTTTTGCTTAATCATGAGTCATGCTGTGTACATTAACAACATCATCTCTCATTGATCATGCTCCCTCTGTCACTTCCATCCAGAAGCTAAAGGTTTGTCTATTAAGTCACTAGTGATTCTTTATCTGGGTGTGATTTGTTATTGCTTAGATTGTACTGGAGACACTAGGATTGTACATACTCTGTGTAATTTTATTGATGTTATTCTTGTCATTTTTTTAATTATTTCCTTCCTGGGTTTGAAAGAACGTCAATGGTTTTACCTTTTTATTTTATTTTTTTAATATATTTTATTGATTTTTTTACAGAGAGGAAGGGAGAGGGATAGAGAGTTAAAAACATTGATGAGAGAGAAACATCTATCAGCTGCCTCCTGCACACTCCCCACTGGGCATGTGCTGGCAACCAAGGTACCTACCCTTGACCAGAATCGAGCCCAGGATCCTCCCAGTTCGCAGGCCAATGCTCTATCCACTGAGCCAAACCGACTAGGGCGTGGTTTTACCTTTTTAAAAAGTTCCTCCATCATCTTATTTATCAAAGAATAAACATGATAAAAATATGAGATCTTGCCCAGCCAGAATGGCTCAGTAGTTGAGCGTCATTTTATGAACCAGGAGATCAAGGTTTGATTCCTGGTCAGGGCACGTGCACGGATTTCGGGCTCGATCCCCAGTGTAAAACATGGAGGAGGCAGCTGATCAATGATTTTCTCTCATCATTGCTGTTTCTATCTCTACCTCTCCCTTCCTCTCTGAAATCAATAAAAGTATATATTTAAAAAATATATCAGACCTTAAATTAGCCATAAGTTTCTGACCTTACTAGTCCCTAAGTACTTGTTAGTTCTTTTTAGGTTCACTTTAAAAAAGTACTAACCTTTAAGATGTAATATCTCATCTTGATAAGGTAGGAGAAAAAAAAAACTTGGATTGCTAAAGTTTATGTAGAATGAAAAGGAAGCTTGAGGATCTATCTCTTCTTTTTAGACTTGTGTTAGTATGTTTACATTTAAAGACGTTTACTCATAAATTCCCTTTGTAGCTACAAATAAAATGTAAAGAACACTACTATAGGGTTTGTTTATCTAATTTATTATGTGACACCCCCCTCCACAGACAACCAATATAATACTTGAGCTTCCTCTGAAAATTGGATGCAAGCCTAATAACTAGGTCAGTTAATACCTGACTTTTGAACATACACAGACTTCCTCTTACTGCCCAGTATACCTTTCCCTTTCTTTCTTCTATTTAGACTAGGATCATTAAGATGGTATTAATCTACCTCATAATTGTATTGGTTTTAATATTGAATCCACTGTTTTCTGAGAACTCATTGCTTTTGCATTTAGCTTTTAAACTTTCTTTTCCGACAAATGTTATTTGCTAAGCAATTGTGAATGCAAATCATGAAAAAGGCTTGATACTGTTAGTCCTAGTCCTTTATGAACCATTACCCCATAAACCATTGTCAGTATTTGTATAAAACACTAGTTGACAAAGGTTTTACAGTGGTTTTAGACTCAAAGATGGACTGCTGCCAAAGGCACTTCAGATCTTGTCAAAAGACAATATAGAATATGACTGTCAGCTCAGAAAGGAAAATGGTCTATTGCAAACATGCAAGCACCAAGGACGTTAAAGCAATAGAAAATTGCAATATTTTTAAATCACATCTTGGAGGTAGGCTTTTGACATAATTGGAAGGAGATAAAGTGTAAAGCAAAGAATTTATAAACAAGAAGGTCATTGATATGTAGATCTGTCAGTGGAAATGTATTCATTGATCCCCAAGTCCATTCTTGGTTATTGGTAGAACATACCTTCAAATGTTTTTAGGTTGTTACTCAGATTTGGTATTAAAAGACTCACCCTAACTATTGGTTTGTATATTTGGAAATTAAAGTTAAAGAGTGAGAGAAAGCAACTAGCTTTTGATAGTCTTTGTTATCAAAGACACCAATAATTAATGAGATGAAATGCTCAGCTTAAAAAACAGTTGCCAAAGATAGTGCTGGCAATCATAGAATGCATTGTATGTCTTGAGTTAAAAAGCTTCCCAAGCTGGCTATGTGACAACTAAATGAAGGAATGCCTAAACAACGTTAGAAGTATCAATACTGTCCCTTTTTTATTTTACTCTTTTCATTTTCTCTAGCAATAGACATTCTTTCAGACAATTTTTTTTTTGGAAGAGTGCTATCAGTAAAATAATCTTGTTTTGCTGGTAAGATTCAATCGGATTTAGGCCTATGGATATGTGTGTTTGAAGCAATCTATTGTACATTCTGGGTCAAGAGGTGCCTGATATATAACTAATATATTTCTAAACAGGACTAAAAGTTTTCACTTAAGTAGTTATATAAGTTAATATGAACAAATGATATTAACTTTGATTTCACTTAATCTAGAAATCTTTTTCAACATAAAGGCAAATTCTGAGTTCTCTTTCCTCTGCTAATCTCATATATTTGTGCAAGAAGCTAAAAAATGCCTTAAAATGGACAAATAGGTCTATTTTTAAAATTTATCATAATAAAACAGGATGGGCCATCATGCTCTATTGCAAGAGTTATAAATCCAGTCCAGGGTCTGGGAAGCAAGACTTTGCATTTGAACACAGGGCTGGGCCAGTTAGGGGACTTGGTGAAGGTATATTCCTGCATTGTCTCACCCATATAAGCATGAAACCTTCAACTATAAAATTAGGGTTTGGATAAGCCACCTCTAGGTCCCTTTGGGGTCCTAAATTATATGGTTCTCAGGAAAGTTGTCAGGTGTAAAAGAAATATTTTGCCCAATTTATGACTGCTACCTCCTCCTCATCCATGATGTTTCAAGCCTTGGTGAAAAAGAAACTACTCTGGAAAATTAACCTCCAGTTAATGCTTTTCCAGTAAATATGGCAGTAATTGTGGGGCCAAGCCTCTCTATTTTGGTTTTGCTGACTTTATATAAAGTTCTTGTGGGCTATATGCCTCCATTCCCATTATCCTAACTCACTGACCACCCTGAAGTGCTTGTTTTCCACCCACATCAACTCCATTCCTCATTCTGGAGACACTCTTTCTCACCCTCCAAACCTCCTTTTTCTGTTCTCATCAGAACCTCTGCGTCTCCCTGAAATGCTTCTCATCTACTGGGCTCCTTTGCTCATCTCTTTTCTGCTCCAGAGGAACTCACACCCACCTGACTGTCTGTGGGGCTGAGTTCCTACAGAATCCAAAGTCTAAGCTGGATCTGCTATGAAGAACTGATAATGGGAGCATGTGAGAAGACCCTCAGGTGTTGTGGACTATGTTCCTCCAGGGCTGAACTGCCTCTAATGAAATTTGGAGTCTTGTTCTGATGTTACCCTTGGGCTGCCACATACAAAGCCATTCGTTAGCTTGTTAAGGTTCATTCCCAGTAAAAAGGATCCTGTAAACCTTTGAAACATTATTCACAGAATAAGAGAAGAAACTGTAGTCAAGTAAATCTCAAAGGCATGGAGAAAATTACAAAAGCAAAGATGTGGAAGAGGCCTCCTCATTTTAGAGAAGAGTCATATGCACCCAAAAAGAAAGGATGCTCTATTCGTGTGAACTGTTTTGCCCCCGCTTCACCACACTGACTCGCATCCTGCAATGAATCTTTTGATTTTTACTGAAATCTCACTTTCTGTGGTCAGACATTTGGAGAGACTAACTCTTCCCTATTGCAACAGTTGGCTTTCATTGTTGCCCAATGCACTGTGTTAGTGCAAGTGGAGAATCCTCCAATCAGCAAGGTTAACAGTGACAAGACTGAGCAGTTGCTCATTGTATCTAAGTGTCTTCTATCTCTTATCCCCACAACTTACAGGAAGGGGAAGAACATGTGGACAATATGGACTCATTAACTATATAACCACTAAAATGATTGAAATTATGTATTTCCAAATAATTGCTATAATTGCTGTAATTAATTTTAGGTTTATGTTATGTTTGAAATAAAAAGTAATAAAATAAAATGAAAAAGCCTCCTTCACATACAGGACTAAGTGCTTGCAATATTTTAGTGTTTTTTTAATTGCTCCATGTTTTCCTTTGATCAGCAAAGGGAAAAGCAGCAGCTGCAGGAGAACCACACCTGCTTCCCTTTACCTGATCCAGCTGAGTGGCAGCCCGAGTGAAGCTTGTGTGTCGAGTTTCAGTGCGATGATGGCGTTTGCTCTGCACCTTACTACGTTGAATACAGGGGCATTCTTAGGACCCAGGTCTAGGAAAGATGAAACCAGATTACAGTTACTATGAAGTCTAATGATAAATTAGCGGCATTCTCCCAGAGTCTATTCCGCATACTTTTAGCATAGAAGGCATAAAACAAAACAAAACAAACAAACAAACACACCATTTAAGTTGCTGTTTAGTCACTCATTTTCTGCACTCTCATTCCTTAGGGCAGTGGTTGGCAAACTGCAGCTCACAATCCACAGTTTGCCGCTCTATGCTCTATTGACTAATGAGTTTGCTGACCACTGCTTAGGGAAAAACACTTAAAAAAACATTTTAATAATGTACTAATGCCTTTAACCTGAAGTCAAAACTTCTGGGTAAGGGTAACACCTTACAGCAGTGGTTGGCAAACTCATTAGTCAACAGAGCCGCAGTTTGCCGTCCACTGCCCTTGGGGCACACTTGGTCTGCACCCTGCCCTCCTGTTGTGCAGGGAACCCTCCTCCCTAGATGGCCCCATCCTTCCCCAACCGAGGCTCAGAAACCTGCTGGGAGCCTCTGAAATGGAGACTAGCAGCAGGGCTGGCATTCATTACAGGTGTGTCAGAGCCAGGGTCTGAAGAGGAAGAGAGGAAAGGAAGATTGAGGAGCGGAAAAATGGTTGTCATGCACTCTCACAGACTCAGTCAATCTGTGGGCAATACTGAGGCTGGGATGGCTACTAGAAGTTGTCCCAAGTTGGGGCAGAGAGTCTGTACCTTCGCTCTTTGGCTACCACCAGTCACTGGTGCAGCTTCAGCTTTGGGCAAGTGGCTTCTTTTCAGCTGATGGCACTTTCTGGAGCTGGCTGTCAGCGGCAGCCCTCCAAGTGGCTCAGGAAATAAGTGCTCCCTCCAGGAAGGGATTTCAGAGGCAGTGACAGCAGGCGAAGCAGACGCAGGGCCACAGATGACTGCCAGCCGTGAATGAGCCAGGCTTCCATCACTTTGGAGCGGGGGATACACCAACCGACTGGAACAGAGACAGAAGGAGGGGCACATAGACTCCGGGAAATAATGCAATCCAGTGTAGACACACGGATTTTGGACTATCAGTGGTCCATTTATCGAGTTTTAAATGCCTACCAGAAAAGACAAAATGACCAAGGAGTCTATCTACAATGCACGGGTGAAGAAGGGAGGTCCAGGATGGAGGGATAGCATTGGGAGCCTGCAGTACAAAGATGGTGTTGTGGTTTGAATTTCCCTTGAAGTTCTAACCCCCAGGACCTCAGAGTGTGACCTTATTTGAAAATAGGGTTGTTAAAAAGAGGTGACACAGGAATAGGGTGGTCCCTAATAGATATGCCTGGTGTCCTTCTAAGAAGTTGACCATATGAAGTCAAAGACATACAGAGAGAATGCCATGTGGGCATGACAGGAGAAACCACAATGATGCTGCTGCAGCCTGGGATTGCCAAGGGCTACTGGAGCCACCAGAAGCTGCAAAGGAAGAGGGACACTCCCCTAGTTGCTGCAGAAGAGTCATGGCCCCGCTGACCACTTGATTTCAGACTTCTGGTCTCCAGAACAGCGGGGGCACCTGCTTTAATCATTTGAAACCACCTTGCTTGGGGCACTTTGCTATGCAGCCCTGGAAAGTAACAGGTGAGGGTGTACAGTGTGTAGATAGAAAAAGCTGAGCGGAGAGCAGGGTCCCCAGTCCAGAACCAGATGGAGGTACACACAGAGTGTGATGCTATCTGAGGGATAGAAGAGGCAGGAGTCCTGGACAGGAGACCACATGGAAGAGTCACAGCTGTGCCCATGCATTTCAGTCCTTGGGAGCCACTCGTGAGCACAAGGCTGCCTGAGAAAGTGGGGCCCATTTTTTTTTAATCTATCTGAAAGGCTAATTAGAAAGTCAATAGTTATCAATCAGGCTGTGTAAATGGATTGGAAAAACAGCCCTCCATTCTGTTTCCTGAGAGCAGCCTAACGAATCTGTGATCCAACAGGCCCAATCTGACATTTATTCCTTTCCTTTTAAAATGGAGCATATATCTACTTAAAACAATATTATTCTTGGCATTGTTTAGCTCTTGTGTACGCTCCTGTCAAAGACATGAGAGATACAGAGTGAGTCTTTGGCTCAGACTGCAACTGATTTATGTGACAAAAATCCGTAACTGCCAATGTTTGCCAAAGGAATGTTACAAGCTTGAATCATTTCATGCAATTTATAAACACATTTAAATGAAAAAAAAAGTTTTACTTGTATTCTGCATCATGAATGGATTTGTGTCTGAATTTAGAAAGCAGGAAGCAACTCACCCCAGGGAATAGCACTTACATTGCTGGCGTGGCACCCTTCTCCCAGGGCTATCTAAGAATGTGTCTCCGTTTTTAGGCTTGCAAGTTCTGACATTGTCTTACCTGCCAAACTGAAATAGTAAGAGGCAACTACTCAAATGTGGGGTTTTAAAAATAAGTACTATTTTTAAACTTCTATGAATAATTAAAAATACTATTATAACAATATATAGTAAGATTTACTTATATGTTGTAGCTATTTATTATCTACTAGAGGCCTGGTGCACCCTCTCCAATCTGGGACCCCTTGGGGGATGTCCGACTGCTGGGACTGCTGGCTCCTAACCACTGGCCTGTCTGACAGCCTGATTGCCCTCTAAACATTCCCTTGCCAGTCTGATTGACGTCTAACTGCTCCCCTGCTGCCCTGTTGGCCCCCAACTGCCCTCCCCTGCTGGCCAGATTGTCCACAACTGTCCTCCCCTGCTGGCCATCTTGTGGTTACCATCTTGTAATGACATGGGGGCGACCATCTTGTGATAATGTGAGGGCATTGTGCGAGGGCACAAGGGCCACCTAGATTTTTATTAGTATAAATAATAATAAAAGCATAATAAGCTAATTAGGCCTGATGGCTGAATGACCTTCTAGATGTCATTCTGAATGTCCTTCCTGACAAAGCTGTGGTGGCAGGCACCAAGACAGAGGTGGCTAGTGGCAATCAGGAAGGCAGACATAATGGTTAGGGGTGATAAAGCAGGCAGGCAGGGTGGTTAGGTGCAACCAGGCAGGCAGGCAGGCAGGCAAGTAGTTAGGAACCAGCACTCCCAGATTGTGAGAGGCAGTCAGACATCCCCCAAAGGGTCCCAGATTACAAGAGAGTGCAGGCTGGGCTGAGGGACCATCGCTCCCTCTTGTGTATAAATTTTGTGCACTGGGCTTCTAGTGTATAATAATAAAATAAACATTTCTTATAAATAAAAATCTCTCATTTGCATGGGCCCTTTGGAATGCTAAAAGAATGTAAAAGGCATAAGCTATGCCATCAATTCAAAGTTCAATCCTAAATTTTCTTTGCCTCCTGTTATCCCTTAGAACTCATGGCTGATCCAAATGCTGGATTTCTACAGGACCAGGGGACAACCACTGTGACCCAAATACTTATCATTCAAAACAATCAGGCTCCTAACAGACTGTCCATCTATGTATCTTTTGATCAAATGTCACTGAAACTTAATAAGTGCCTCCTGTAAATGAACAGTTTTCTTATTTTTTTCTGTGATTTTCCCCATTCTGATTATCAATCTTATTATGACTGTTTTGTACTATAATATCAGGCATTTAGCTGGGGCTCTGTTTTGGAAATATATTTGTTGGCAGCTGTTCTGTTATCTTATGTATAGATATTCTTCTGCATTTAAAGTTATGTTTTCTGGTCCCTTTCCCAGAATGAGATAGATTGCTTGAGTTGGACAAAGAAAGGAAAAGTTTTGCACTGTGAATCTCTGAGATCCAAGAAGCTAATGATGTGTTCCATTCTTAGAAGATGTGTTAAAATACAATGTCCTGGTCTCTGAGACAGTTTCAGTGAATTCCACTGTGTAGAAAAAACGTACCCGCAGAGATTATTTTTCATGCCTCTTACTAGGGTGGGTTTATAGAATAGATAATGTCACACTAGGAAGCTGAGTATTTTAACATCTCTTAGTTATGTTACCTAGTGTTGTTAACAACAATCTTTATTTACTTATTTGTTTATTTATTTGTTTGTGTATTTATTAAAGATTTTGTTATTGTTTTTAGAGACCGAGGAAGGAAGAGGAAGAGAGAAAGAGAAACATCCATGTGAGAGTGAAACATTGATTGCCTGCCTCCTGCACGCCTCCCAGGGAGTGAGCCAGAAACCCTGGGCATGTGCCCTGACTAGGAATCAAACCAGTAATCTTTTGGTGCATGGGAAAATGCTCAACCAACTGAGCCACACCACCAGGGCAATGACAATATTTAATCTGATTACTGTTCAGTCCGTTACCAAACAATAACTTATTGTTCTATCATTGCCAGTTATCACCGTTGACTTGTGAATTATGAAGGAGAATTTGTAGTTTATATTTTCCAGATGATGCTCAGGGAGATTAAGTGATTCCCTGAGATACACAATTGCTAAGAGAAAGTCCAACCTCAGAGCAATAGTCCTCAACCATGGAAACATAGACAGATCAAATGAAGACCTATTTAAAAGTGAATAGCAATGCCTGGAAACCTTAGCCCCACCACAGGCCAATTCCATCAGAACCTCAGGGGTGGGATCAGGCTCCTACTCTTTTCAAAGTTGTTCTGGCAAGTTATTGTGCATCCACAGTTTATAAGGTTGCTCTGATACATGTAAGTTCTCAGTATATGCAACCAGTTTCATGTCAACTGTTACCTTTCATTCTTAAAGCCTCATAGTGTTGTCATGAGGATTAAATGAACAAATGCATATGAAGTATGTACAACAGTGCCTGGGTCATGGTACATACTCCATAAGGATAATTAATTCATCAATATCTTTATAATCACCATCACCATTATCATCATAACCATCATCACCATCATCATCAACATCACCATCATAAGCAGCATTGCTGTCATCATCACCATCACCATCATCATCATCACTATCAAGAAATACAACCTTGGATGGTTTTACTGAAATTACTCTTCAATTGCAAAATAGTCCAATGTAGTTCATGACATTTCCAGATGCTGGTATCTTTTGTTAATGCAAAAGTAAGTCATATGGAATTAGGGAAGAGGATATCATAAGGGAGAAATTAACTCATTAAAACTCTGTTCCTTATTGGAACTCTTGTTTCTCATTTTGGTCAAATAGTAACCTGTGACCTCATCAAACTATCAAATTAGTTAGATTCTAAAAATGGGACCTAAATGAACAAAATGACTAACAAAGGTTTAGATTATCTCACAAAAGGGAACATAATATATTCAAATATTTAATATATTTTGGTTCATGGAAAATGACATTATTAAATATACATGCTTTCTACATACATAGTGGTGAATATCTAATTTAACCAAATCTTTGTCGATCAGTGCAGCAGTATTAAGTAGTTTTTATGGACAGATTTGTCATAATAATAAAAAGCCTTCTTATGTTTAAAATTATAAAATTTGGAAGGTTATACAAATTTGTGGCTCTCTTTTGGCAAGAGCTCTGTTTTATCTGCTTTTTATATTTTATTGATTTTCTACAGAGAAGAAGAGAGGGATAGAGAGTTAGAAACATAGATGAGAGAGACATCGATCAGCTGCCTCTTGCACGCCCCCTACTGGGGATGTGCCTGCAACCAAGGTACATGCCCTTGACCGGAATCGAACCTGGGACCTTTCAGTCCGCAGACCGGTTTCGGCTTATCTGCTTTTTAGACTTTGTGAAATTAATTAGATGATTATTCCTTAATAATAAAAACTTCATTATAGCTTCATGAAAATTAGCATGGCACTGAAAAATAAGTGGTCTCTTTTATATTGTGAGTAAACTGTTAGACTATTCAGAGGTCCTGCTATATCAAAATCATGTGCTTGGGAAAGCTGATGGAAGTAATAGATGATGTCATTCTGACTTAGAAAGACTTCTGTACAGATACTTAACAGTGAAAGATACATGAAGAGTTAACGCATTAAAATATTGTGTCATTAAAATTCAGAGAAATAAAAATTAATACCATAGTAAAGTACCATGTCACAACCACAAGAATGGTTATAATAAGATTGGTAAGCCCTAACCAGTTTGGCTCAGTGGATAGAGCATCGGCCTGTGGACTGAAGGGTCCCAGGTTTGATTCTGGTCAAGGGCATGTACCTTGGTTGCAGCACATCCCCAGTAGGAGGTGTACAAGAGGCAGCTGATCAATGTTTCTCTCCCATCGATGTTTCTAACTCTATCCCTCTTCCTTCCTCTCTGTAACAAATCAATAAAATATATATTTTTAAAAAGATTAGTAATATCAAACATTGGTGAAGGTGTGTAGCACTGCTTTATACACTGCTGGAGAGACAGTGAAATGGGGCCATCACTTTGTTTAGCAGTTTCATGTTAAAGATAAACTTACATCTGCACCTAAATGAAATATTTAGCAATTCCATTCCTATATATTTACCCAAAATAAATGAAAATGTACCCAAATTGGACACAACCAAAATGCCAATCAGGAAAAGAATGGATTCATAAACTTTGGTATATTTACACAATATATTTCCACTAACTGATAAAAAGGAACCATGCCCTGACTGGTGTGACTCAGTTGGTTGGTGCAATTCCCAGTTAGGGATCTTACATAGATTGCAGGTCTGATCCCTGGTCAAGGCACATAGCAAAGGCAATGGGCAGATGTATCTCTCTCATCTCTCATCTCTCTCTCTCCCTTTCTAAAATCAACAAAAAAGAAACCTGCTACTGATACATGCAAAAACATGGATGAATCTCAATAATATTATTCTGAGTGAAAGGAACTGTCACAAAGTGGTTGTTTTCATCTAGCTGAGAACAAGACAAGCACCACTCTGTGGGCACAGAGCTCAGGGAAGTGGTTGCTCGGGTGTTTTGAGAGGGCATGGGAAACTCTTGGAAAGGAACACAGATGAATTTTCTCAGGTGATGGAAATATTCTATACCTTGTTTTTTGTTTGTTTGTTTTTGGTAGTTACACAGTGCATTGAACACATAAAACATGTACCTTTCGTTGTATGTAAATTATAACTTAATTTTCAAAAAGACAAAGGACGCCTCTATAAGTCACCTCACAAAATTGCCAAAGGCCACATCTGCTTGAAAGAAAGTTCACCCTGCTCCTGCCAGGCAGGAGTCCTGCTCTTCTGCAGATGGCCCTGGGCTCACAGAGTCCTTCCGTGAACATCCATCGTGGCGATGTCTCTTCTAATGAGGCCCGCCATCTCTTGAAAATGCTTAATTTATGTGCACACTCAGAAAACATTTATTGAGAGGTTATTATGCGCCAGTCACTGTGGCTGACCTCAGGGACCCAGTGGTGAGTGAAACAGACAGATGCCTCTGTCCTCAGGAGGTAACAGTAAACGGGAATTTAGTGATGAGCTGGATGACTTTCCTGATTTCATGGGCAGATAGGAAAACCACATCTAGTTCTAAAACTGATGAATTGGCACTTTTGTTAAGTTTGGAGGCTTCCACTAAAATGCTGAATAAATACATCTTAGGCCCTTGTTCTAAAGAGCCTTTTCAGAAAAACTTCATAAATAAATGCCTGCATATTTCTGAAGTATCTTTAAAAATTACTATTGCATTTTAATATAAAATAATACAAAATAATTTTAAAAACATATGTGGAATAAAATGTCTTTCAGAGAGAAATTTTCAACATGTTTTATTTATTTTTCTAGTATGCCCATTTCTTACTCAAAGTATGTGAAAATGAAGAAAGACAGACTAGGATTAATGACTTTCTTGCTTAGCCTGATTAATTAGGAACTTTAAACTTCTCACAAAAAGTTTCTCTTGCCATATTTTTTTTGTAGCTTGTATAAGTGATTATAACTAAAATTAGGATACTTACTGCCCCCGAAGTACTACTATTTTTCCCTTTGTTTTGGTAAATAGTAATAATGGCTTGCAAAGACAAGCACTAATACAAAGCAGGTAAAGAATTTTGAATTTAAAAAGTGTATTTGACATAAAAGTCACTGTTCATACCATGTTTTTAAAAAGCATTTTAAAATCTCTTAAACTCTACAGATCAAATTTAAGATAAAACGTGATCAGATAAATTACCCAACTCTTTTTGAAATGTGTTTTTTCTACTTAATTCTAAATTGCATTATCTAATTTGACATTTAAAATATAATTCTGTGACTATTTTTCAAAAGAAACTTTTAAAGCATAGACAGACCTGCAAAAGAAAAAAATGACATCGTTTCTATTTTATACTATCCTGAGGTAATCTATTAATGAAATAACTGGACATCAACAGTCGACTAAGCTAATATAAAAGGGCATAATCTGAAATGCTCTCAGATTCAGGCTATTCAACTATTGAAGCAAATAAAAAATGTACTTGAAAATATATACTATAAGACATGATGTGATTTGAATTTGAGGATAAAGGTTATGCCTTATCACAGTATACCTAGAAACCTGCCAATTGACTAATAATAGAAGCTCAATAAATGTTGATTAAAGACATGTTTAATGAATTATTATTTTTCATAGAAATATAACTCCTGAAGAGATCTTGGAAGTATCTGGTCAGTTTCCAAATCATTGCAAAGTTCTTTTCTAACTTGCTTTCCCTTCTATATGATAAATCAGTGGTCGGAAGACTCATTAGTCAACAGAGCAGCAAACCAAGAGCCACGGGTTGCCAACCACTGTGACAGATTTTCATAAAACTAAGATGGTAACATGGCTTCACCTTGGTCTTCTTTTCCTCCAGGCTAAATGTGTTTCTCCCCTGTTTTTGGTTACAATGCCATTTTTCAATAGTAAACAATTCTGTTCTAACTCCAATGAATGAGCTCTTAAGATAAAGCATCAACATTTTACATAACATCATATAGAAGAGACAGGCCTCAGCACAAGACAGTAAGGATACCTTTTTTTAAGAGCTGAAGAATTTTTTTAATTTAATTCTTTATTGTTTAAAGTATTACATATGTCTCCTTTTTCCCCCATTAATCTTTCCCTGGTCATTCTTACCCCCCAGCACATGCCCTCACCCCTCTACTGTCTGGATCCATGGGTTATGCTCATATGCATACATACAAGCCCTTTGGTTGATCTCTCAACCCTACCTCCCCTGCCTTCCCTCTGAGGTTAGATGGTCTGTTTGATACTGAGCTGAAGCATTTTATTCTATTAATTATCTCTAAAATGAAGTTGGTTGTTTCCTCCCGTTTCTAAAAGCATACTCCTGCAGAAGATGGTCATCGAGAAAAAGGTTTGTAGGTCTCCTCCAAAGTCCATCCTCCCCTCTTCAATGGCAGCAAAATCTGGGCCTCATAATATGCAATTGTTCAGCTAGACTAGACTTTTCAACTTTCATGCAGTTGGATATGGCAATGCACCTGTGTTCTCACTAACCAAAAGTGAACACAAGTGATGTACTCCATTCTTGGATTTTGGAATTAAGTCTCCAGGCTGTCTTTTCTCTTCGCTCTTCCCACTGGTGTGAATCCAGGAGTGACAATGGTATTGGGGATGACAGAAGAGAAAATGGGAAGGAACCTGGGCCTCTGAATGACCTTGAAGAGAGGAGTGGTCCAGTTGACCTGAATTTACCATCTTGAAATGGTTGTGTGTAGAAGAAAAAAAGTCCATACTCTTTATATCAGTATATACTGAGCTCAAACTGGAGTCTAGTTGTTTAACCAGGTACTTTCACCAGACAACTAATAGAGAGATCCCAACTTCCTAGATGTTTTACCTCATGAACTGCTATTAATACAGACCTGAATTATGTAGGCCATATTTATAAATCAGTTACTTTGATGTCATATATAGAAAGAATGTGTCTATATCTACTATAGGGACAACTCAAATTCAGATAATGAAAAAGAACCTCAAAGTTAAGCAAATCATCAGTTCAAAATCAATGGGCTTAAGGCAATTGAACCAGGTCTATCACTTGGCTACATCTGAATGTATAGTAAATCAGTAAGAGACTGTGTCTTAGTTATTAGATAATTTTGGATCAAAATGGCCATAAAACTTAAAAGTGTGTCTTAAACCTGCTTAATGATTTATATAAATTTTATATATTTATATATACAGCGGTACCTCAAGATACGAGTGCTCTAACATATGAGATTTTTGAGATACGAGCCATCGAGGGAGCGATTTTTGCTTTGAAATATGAGCAACATTTGAGATAGGAGTAATTGCGTGGATCAGCCGGCTGCACATGACCCAACAGTTTACCGCCACTCGAGCATCTCATAGTTCCCAGGCCTCAAGGTTACGAAACGAATTAAACTTGTATCTCGAGGTACCACTGTAATTTAATAATATAATTTATATATATTAATGTATTGAGTTATATTGTACTGGAGGACCCGTGCATGAAATTTGTGCATGGGGGTGTGTCCCTCAGTCCAGCCAGCACCCTCTCCTAGCTGTGACCCCTCGAGAAATGTCCGACTAAACAGGCAGTCAGACATCCCTCTCACAATCCAGGACTGCTGGCTCCCAACTGCTCACCTGCTTGCCTTCCTGATTGCCCCTAAGTGCTTCTGCCAGCCACCCTGATCACCCCCTAACAACTCCCCAGCCAACCTGATTGATGCCTAACTGCTCCCCGACCAGACTGTTTGCCTCTAACTGCCCTTTCTGCAGGCCTGGTCATCCCTAACTGCTCTCCCTGAAGGCCTGGTCACCCCTAACTGCCCTCCCCTGCAGGCTTGATCACCTCCAACTGCCCTCACTTGCAGGCCTGGTCTCTCCCAACTGCCTTCCCCTACTGACCATCTTGTAGTGACCATCTTGTGTCCACATGGGGGCAGGATCTTTGACCACATGGAGGTAGCCATCTTGTGTGTTGAAGTGATGGTCAATCTGCATATTACTCTTTTATTAGATAGGATTGAGGTCTGGTGCATGGGTGGGGCCAGCTGGTTTGTCCTGAAGTGTGTCCAAGATCAGGGTGGGAGTTCCCTTGGGGTGTGGGGTGGCCTGGGCAAGGAGCTTATGGTGGTTTACAGGCCAGCCACGCTCCTTGGCAACCCAAATGGCGGCCCTGGTATCTGGGATTTATTTATCTTCTACAATTTAAACTTTGTAGCCTGGAGCAGAGCCAAGCCTCCTGCTTGCTCTGTGGTAGCAACCATTTCTGTTAGGATTTATTTATCTTCTATAACTGAAACTTTGTAGTCTTAAGGGGAGGCCAAGACAGGCCAGGGTTGCAGAAGCTTGGCTTCCTCCATCTTTGGGGGCAACTCTAGCTTCCTGCTCTCTTCAGCTCCATGGCTGCCACCATTTTGGGGGTGATTTTTTTATCTTCTGTAACTGAAATGTTGTAGCCTTGAGTGGAGGCCTTGGTGTCTGGAAAGCTTGGCTTCCTCCATCACTGTGGAAACCCAAGCCTCTCTCCTGCTCACTCCATGGCTGCAGCCATCTTGATTGGGGTTAATTTGCATATTCATTCTTGATTGGATGGTGGGTGTGGCTTGTGAATGTAGCAGAGTGATGGTTAATTTACATATTAGTCTTTTATTAGATAGGCTATCTCATATACTAGACATAGATTACATGTACATAATCCTTATTATACATAATATACATATATAACAAAATATGTACTCATACATAATTTAAAATCAAATTCAGATCAGTTTAACAGTATTAAAATCAATGTGTGTAGCCCTAACTGGTATGGCTCAGATGACAGAGCATCAGCCTGTGGACTGGAGGGTCCCAGGTTTGATTCTAGTAAAGAGCATGGACCTTGGTTGTGGGCACATTCCCAGTAAGGAGTGTGCAGGAGGCAGCTGACTGATGTTTCTAACTCTCTATCCCTCTCCCTTCCTCTCTGTAAAAAAGCAATAAAATATATTTAAGAAAAGAAAATAAATGCTGTAAAATGATATAGAATAACACACATAAAGAGAGACACTATTTCTTGAATGTCTTAATGAATACTTTAACACTACTAGAAAAATCTGGTAAAGAAGAAAATGTCTTCATCCTTATGGACATTTATATTAGCCTTTTTCAAAGTCTTCATACAGCTTTTACTTAAGCTCCAAAATATTCATTTTTGTTCATGGAGATTCATTCTTAGGACTTATTTTAGATCATCAGAAATCCTCAGGGTTTGCAATTTTCTTCATAAATACCAAAAAGAAATGAGTTAAGAATTTTTAGAAATGTTTACTTTATAATAGGAGAGAATTACTTAGAATAATAACTTAGAAATAGTTATCAACTAAAAAATCTATGTCATCAGTTTACAAAATATGAAGGTTGTAATAGATTTTAAGGAGCTGTTTATATATAACTCAGGTCTTAAATGTGTATGTTGGGATATATAAGAATTTGTGATAATTTCATATGTTATGAAATACAGATACTTTTAAATACAAAGATCATGCTAATATTTTTGTACAAGATACATCCCCTTTTTTAAAAAATCAGGTTCCCCCTTTATATTATGAGTCCCTCAAATAATTATAGGTTTCACGAAAGAGAAAAGGATCTAAACTAAAATCTAAAAACTAAAACTATATAGGCTTTAAGATAAAAGTTAAAATGCAAATTTCAAAGAGTGCATCACTCCTTTCTATTTATTAACATTGTCTAAAATTGCAGTGTTGTTAGCAGTATTTGTAGAAACCTGTTTCTCACCATGATCAAGGGAAACAGAGCTGCTGTCACAGTATGGCCTTCGTGTTTTCATCTTCAATCTGATCTTACCCTCTGGTATGGACATGAAGAGTGAGCAAGTACATGGATGCTGTTTATCTTCAAATTACACACCACTCAGCCAGTGCTATCATATCAGGGCCTCTCCAAATACATGCTGGTGAGCAAACAAACATGGGTGACATCTTTCATTGAAAAAGAGCAAAAATCACTGCCAACTGAGCCACCCACTTGTCCCCATACTTCTCTGTCGCTCCTGACATATCTCTAGTCAGAGACACATCCTGTGTTCGTATTCTCCCACCACAGAACTCACACGGGACAGAAATTCACGTTCTAATAGTCACTTGAGTGATTTGTTTGTAGATTTTTTTTGACATAAATTGGTTTTTCTTTAAGGTAAATTTACAAATTCACAGCAGTCAATCCCGCATTAAACCTGGCTGATCAATTTTAATGAAATGCCCTAAGTCATAATAATAATTTAAAAAAAAAAACAACTCTGCTTCTTTTAAAACAACAAAGAGGTATTTATTTGCCCCCGGGTCCCAGCCTCCACCTGCTCCTATATAAAGAAAATGTAGTGTAATAACAATGACATCTTTAATTTTGCTGTTTTTCTGGAAAATCACGGCTTATAAATCATGATTATCTTAGGTCATAACAAGCTTCCTCTGATATGCTGACCTCGGGACCCAAAACTTCCCAGGTTCTCCAGGAAGACCATGGGAGAGAAGGATACCAGAGCCTGCAGGCTCACAATTCTTTATTTTTTAATTATTAATAAAAATCATTTAAAATCCTCCATGACCTCATTTCAACCTGGAACTACAACCACTTTTCACCTTACTTCTCACTTCCTGAGAGTGGTTTATACTCACTACTTGCATTGCCTCATCCACCCAACCCACCTCCAAAAGCATTCTCCTGTAATCTCCTTTTTCTAGAGTATCACAGACCTTCTGATCACCAATTTCAAATACTATTGTTTACCTCTCACTGCATGTCACCCTTGTGATGACTATGACCCTGCTTTTTGCCCCATTACACTCCTCCTGCCACTACCACCACTCAGGAGCTTCCTACAGCTCACTCTTCCTGGGTCCAGGGACAGGACATTGTGCATCCTGCTGGTCAGGGCCATGTAAATGCTCAGCACTCAACACAGAAATGATACCTTCCTGGGCCCTGAGAGGCAGGAGTAATTGTGACTATAAGTAAGTGGGATTTGATGTCCCATGTGTGGCAACAGAGCCACTAGTTTACCTGACTTATAGGCAAGTCTTGAAAGGGTTTCTACAAAGGGGACTAACAGGATGACATCTACATGTTAGAAAGAAGCCTGTGGCAACAAGGCAGAGGCTGGCTTAGACATCACAGGCCCAGAGGCAGAGGTAAGGGAGAAGACTATGAAATGCTCCAACAAGAACTAGTAAAAATAGACAACAAAGAAGCTTTGATTATAAAACTAGAAGTGGAGAGGACCAGAGAGAAATGTGAACTGTTGAAGGATCATGGAAACTGTGGCTTAATGGGATATGGGGTTGTGGGATAGGAGGTGTTGTTGATGATGCCTGGTTCTTTCCCTGTGGTCATATTCGCCAAGATAGGAGTGTACAGAAGAGTGTTTCTGATGGCAACAGGCATGGGAAGGATCTCAGTCAGTTCCGACTGCTGGAACAAATACCACAGCCTGGAGGACTTCAACAACAGACATTGATTTCTCACATTCTGGAGGTTGGAAGGCCAAGATACACATGTGGCAAAATTAAGTCTGGTGAAGCCCTCTTCGTAGTTCTTAGACACTATCTTGTTTTGTCCTCACTTGGTGGAAAGGACATAGGAGCTGTCTTCTTTAAAAGGGCACAAATCCCATTATATAGACTATGCTCAAGACCTTATCACTTCACAAGGTCCTCACCTTCTAGTGTCTTTACCTTGCAGGAGGAGGTGGGTAGGATTCAAATGATGAATCTTGGGGGACACATTCAGCCTCTAATAGGTTGGAGAACTGATACTGTGTGAGAGTTCTGAGCATTGTAGCCTCCTCATCACAGTGCTCCACCTCTTCATCCAAGCAAAGAACTGTTTTAAACTTTGAAACCCCTGCCTCAGTGCAGAAAGTGATGAGGAAACTTAAATCTATGTTGATGCTTTAGACAAGGTTTCCTAGTGGAAGGGGAAATGTGTGGGCTATGGACAGAAAGAAATGTTATGGGCACAGAGAAACAGTGAGAATTGGAGATAAACTACAGAGCCATTCAAGGCAGTAGTACTCCACTCCCTGGGAGGAGCCTAGTGGATGTTCACATTGGAAGTGCTGTCAGGCCAGCTGTGGTATGGGTGGTGAGAGACCTTTTGATGTCACCATGGCACTCTGAACTGGCCTTCTTGGCTTCAGTAAACCAATAATACATTCCAGGCTTCTCAAATGCTTACACCTGGCCCATACCTCTCCCATTAGCTCCATACGTGTCCATTTATAGGATGGCTGCGCTCTGTTTCTCGCTCATTAAGGTTATGGTTCTTTATTTTTTATCTTAACAATAGTAGAGTTGGCTCTTTGAATGGCAGGTAACTTTTGAAAAGCAGGTGGCAATCTAGATTTGAATAATATTAACCATGCTCTGGATTCAATACATATTTTCCATTACTTTCCAAACTGTGGAAATCAGGTGACTACTTTGGTTAACAGTTTACCCTTTGTTCTAAATACCTTCACTGTTCTAGAGCAAATAAAAACTCATCTCCAAAACGTAATGAAATTCTTAATTATAATGAAAAGAAAAACTACTAAGCCTTGATGATAAGAACTACAGTCCATATTGTATTTACATATAACCAATGACACTGTTGGTTATGATCAGAGGCTTCCAAATTCCAGCTTGGGAGTAGCAAGTGGGGTATGGGTGCAGTGTACATGGGTTTGGGGTTCAACTGGAGTCTCAAAAGATTTATTTCAGAATTTATTGTTCTTTCCTCTGGGCAATAAGAACTGCTGCTCTAGGTTTTAAAATAACAAAGATTGATCTTAGGTTCATTTCCATAAATATGCTGGACATACAGCAAGCACTAGAAGGCGTTCCTTTCTGGTTGAAATGTGGCAGCTAAGCCCAGGGAGTCATCTATGCTTATTGTGAAATTTCCCATGAATACTAAAGCTTCAACAAGGGGCAGTTTCTTCAAAAAGGACTTTGGTCAACAGATTTGTACTGAAATAAACTTCATGAGTTGACGTGAGCTTAATTAAAAAGTGATAAATCTCCTTTGCCTCATCTATCAGCTATTTAAAAAGAGTGGGACTTTGGGCTCTCGCTATTAAGTCACACTGGTTGGCACCTATAAACACAATTTCCATGATATGTTTTATATCTGAGGAATAAGGAGACCATGTATCTTTCTTTCTAGAGGTTTTAAGTAGTTTTTCATATATTGTTTTTCATCATTTATGGAGACCTTGCTGATGAATTAAATGTTATAGTTGCAAGTGATAAGTTGTATGTCCTTTTACATATAATAAATAAGGCAATATGACTTGAGAACCCTGAATTCCAAAGTTCTAAGTATATAACAGCATGTGTGTCTCAATGCACAAATTAAAATGCTAGTGTCTTTTATGACTATAGATGGACATCTAAATCCATGTTAAGATTTTAAGTTCTGAATTCAACTGAAATAAATCTTCATATGTGGGAAGAATCTCATATATGGCTCCTTTAATTTATGCAAATGCAAATGCCAGAAGATCATTTCCTATTGGTGAGAAGACTCCAGAAGGCAGACTGCACTGTGACTAGCTTTTAAAGTAGCTATTTTTTCCATCCTTGCAATATGATTTTTTCAGTGTGCAAGGGATGGCATGGTAGAAGAATGGACTTTACATCCTTAGAAATACTGAAACTGGTCCTGATCCAAGCTAGGGTTAGGTGTGTGGGATGATGCCTAACTAAGCAAACCAAGGTTGGCTTTTATGTTAAGAAGAAGCTAGAGGTAAGATCTCAATTCTTTCTCCACCTCTGTTGTACCTCACCCTCCAGTGGTTTTCAACTCTTTGAAGGAGCAGTACTATCAGGATGTCTTCTTGGGGATTTCACCTTCTCAGTCTCCACATGGTACAGAGAAAATTCTCATCTCTTTACCATGTGTCGCTTTGATCATCCACATTGAATGTTGCTATAGCATACATTATTTTTTCTTGAGATTTCAAGAAAACCTTTTAAAGAAAGAAAGAAGAGTAGAAGAAAATCTTACCCCTATTAAGTATTTGCTCTTTTAACTGAAGGTTTTGAATTTCAGTATTTAATTTGGGGCTTCAAAGCTAATAAACTGAGTCTTAGTTCTATTGGATCTTTTGTGACCCCTCTTTAAAGAGAATATATCTTCATTTGTGGTCTAACTTTATAGAGGGAAAAGATATGAATAAAAGGAATCACCCTTTAAAAATAATTATAAAATAAAATCTTGCCAATATTTCAAAATATTATACTATAATGAGTAAATTTACATGTAAGAGAGTAAGAAGGTATTGTACTTAGCCTCAACCAACCCCAAATAACCGGGTAAAACAACAACAACAAAAAATCTGTACAACATCAAAAATCTGTTCATCCATTGCCTTCCCCATTTGATTTATCTGAAATATATTTGTTTTATAAATTTGGAAAAGTTCAGTTATTTTAATCTCACTTTGACATTGCAGGGAAATAAAAGACAAAAAAATTCTTAAATGTCAGTTCCCAATTTCTGTGAGTGCTTCTCTCTCTGGTGTGCTATCTATAGTTATATTTACTATGTATCTGAATACAATATCAAGAAACATAGTCTAACAAAGCATTTTTTTTATAATTTCCAATTTATAGGAGAAGTCTAATATGGAAACCTTTAAAAGGTTAATTGTTCTAAAGTTTAAGTAGATGAATTATACTTACTGAGAACTAATTAAAAATCAATAAAATTGTGATGTGTAGTTAACATTTGTCATGTTATAGAATACAACTCTTTTCTATCTTCATTACTTTCTCTCCTGCCAGATCATTATCAAAATAAGAATAATGGTCTTGTTGGTGTGGCTCAATGGTTGAACAGTGAGTCATGAACCGGAGGTCATGGTGCAATTCCTGGTCAGAGCACATGCCCAGGTAGCAGGCTGGATCACAGTAGGAGGCAGCCAATCAATGATTCTCTCTCATCATTAATATTTCTGTCTCAGTCTCCCTTTCCCTTCCTCTCTGAAATCAATAAAAATCTATATTAAAAAAAAACAAAAAGAATCATGATGCCATAGACTATAAACATTTTTTAATCCCTCTTATATCTCAACTGGCTTAAAAAAAAGATGTGAAAGAAGAAGGTAAAACCTTTATGTCAGATAGTAGGTCATGCTGTTTCTTAAGATAACATACTTTATGGTTTCTGTATATTTGTAAGAAAGAAGAAAATATTGGCCCATTTTATCTTTCTATACAATGGATGGTGCTGAGTGAAAGGCAGTTTCAATCTTTCCAGGCATACTGATGAAAAGTAAAGAATGTCTTTGCCATGCAAAGAATGAGTTTCCAGGGTGTTAGGACACCATGATATTTTGATATACAAAGCAAAATATCAAGCAGTTGTGCAGATATGTGACCTGGAGACAACTCAGAGAAAGAAAGTTTAACATAAATGGATAAATAATTTTCATCCTCTTCCTTCTATTTGTTATAATGAAAATCATGTTAATTTCAATTTTGATAAATGGAATTCTGGCAATGTCAATATAAAGAGGCTGGCAAGTCATCTCCCACATAAATAAGGATGAACAAGTATAAAGCAATGTTTTCAGGGCTCTGGAGATTGATCAGATTTGAACAACACATTTATAAGTTTTTTTAAATCATGAAACACTAGGGAAACTGGGTCAAAACAGGAAGAATAATTGTCCCTTTATTCCTGAGAATGATTTCATGTTCCCATTCTCACCCAGTTTATGACATTATACTTTTACAAGGGCAGGGATGGCCTTGAAAACCAGCATTCTGGCCATCACCAGGGAAAAGAGCAGTCAACTTGGAATGGAGGCTGAAAACTCAAGGTGGAGTTGTCAGTAAATGCAACAAATTTGTTAGGCAATGAGTGGGGGAAAAAACCATAGCTTTTTTATCTCCGTATGAAAGGCCCATTTAGGTCAGGACTAGCAGAAATTTAGTGATGAAATCCTAGAAATGAGGAGGCCATAGAGGGACAGAGATAAGCACTCACCACATCCTGGCTGACTATAAACTATGTCCATATGTAAGGGAGAACTGAGATGTGAGAATAAAGTAAAAGATGAGATATATTGGAGTAGTAGCTGAACTCTGAGTGCACATCCCAACTCATCATCAATTGACAAGGTTGGAAGCCATAACAGGTACAAGGTATTTGAGCACAACCTCCAACAGGTCATAGACTAATCATTAAGCTATGCAGACACAAGTGAAATCCCACAGAAGGCAGCCTAAAGTATAATGAATAAAATAAGTAAATCTTAGAAAAACCAATGGCCACACACCACAAGGGAGAAAGATTCCACAAATTAAGACCGTACAAATTATTTAAAAAGAAATAAAAATTGAGGCATTATTTTTTAAAAAGGACTCAGCCTGGCTAAAATCTACTTTATTAAATGTCTATGATTTTAGAAAACTATATGAGACCTGCTACAAAACAAGAAAGTGTGACCTATATTCGGAGTTAAAAAGCAACTATTAGAAACTGAATTTGAGTGGGCTCAGATGTTGGATTTAGCAGACAAAACTTCAAAGTAGCTATTTTAAACATATGCAATAAATTTTAAAAATAACTTTAAAGACATAAAGGAACATATGATAGTGATGTCTACAAAAATAAGAAATCAAAATGAAGGAGCAGATATTTTTTTAAAAGAACCAAATGGAAGTTCTATGGTTAAAAAACACAATAATTTAAATGAAAAATTCACTAAATGGGTTCAACAACAGACTTGAAAAGGCAGAAAAATTAATCAAAGAAACTTGAAGATAAAACTATAGAAATTATGCAATCCAAAAACAGAGACAATGAAGGTTTAAGAAAAGTGAACAAAGTTTCAGAAACCTTAGAACATCAAATATACTAAGACATGTATAATGGGAGTTCCAAAAGAAGAGTTAGAGAAAGGAACAGAAAAAAATTTTAAAAATATAGTGGAAAACTTCCCACATTTAATTTAAAAATCTACAGATTTAGGAAGTTCAAAAATCCAAATCACATGAACTAAAACAGATCTATACCTGCATTATCATGATCAAACTGCTGCAAGCCAAAGATAAATATATCTACCTAATAAAAGAGTAACATGCTAATTGACTGTACCTTCATGGTGCCCACCAGCCAATCAGGATTGAGTATGCATATTAACCCAACAAAGATGGTGGATTAATTTGCATATGCAGGCACCAAGCAGCTGGAGTGGGATACTTGTGTCATCATCATGGCTACAACGCAGGCATTCCACACCACCCCAGCTGCCCTGGGCCTCTGGGCACCCTGGGAAGGCAGAAAGGTGGCTCTGGGCCAGAGCAGAAAGGCAGCTCTGGCCAGAGTGAAGGCAGTGCTGGCAGCCAGGTGAAGAAAGGGCCCATTCTTGCATGAATCTCCATGCATCAGGCCTCTAGGTGTGTGTGTAAATCCAACTTAGACAACTTTCATATGTGTGTGCTTGTGTGTGTGTGTGTGTGTGTGTGTATGTGTGTATATATATATATATATATATATATATATATATGTATGTATATGCATGTGTGTTGGTGTGTGTGTGTGTGTGTATATATATATATATATATATATATATATATATCAGAAAGAAAAAAGACTATAACATAAAGGACATAATCATACAATAAATAACTAACATATGATCATAAACAATGAAAGTTAGAAGTAGGGATGACAAATCAAACTACTAAAAGAAAGAAAAACTTGTCAAACCCGAATTCTATATGCAACAAACAAACAAAAATAGACAAAATAGAGACATAACCAAATAAACAAGAAATAAGGGAATTTATTGATTTATTGCTAGAATCCTTGCCCTTCAAGAAATACTAAAGGAATCCTTCAGGTTGAAAATAAATGACACAATATAATAACTTGAATCCTTAGGAAGAAATGAAGAACACCAGAAATGATAAAGATGTAGGTAAATTTTATATATACATGATATAAATATGTTTTCTCTTAAAAAATTTCTTTAAAAACATAAAATTATATCAAACAATGCCATAATACTTCATGCACTGTTGGGTTTATAACTTATATAGATGTAATATATATCCTATCTAATAAAAAATAATATTCAAGTTGACCATCACTCCAACACAAAATGGCTGCCCCCATGTAGTCAAAGATGACTGCGCCCACGTGGACACAATATGGCCACAATGAGATGTCTAGCAGGGGAAGGCAGTTGGGAGGAACCAGACCTCAGGGAGGGCAGTTGGGGGCAATAAAGCTGCAGGGAAAGGCAGGCCATCAAAGGAGGGAAGTTGAGGGTGACCAGGCCTACAGGGGAGGGAAGTTAGGGGCAAATAAGCTGACAGGGAAGCAGATGGGCTTCAATCAGGCTAGCAGAGGAGTGGTTAGGAGGTGGTCAGGCTGGCAGGCAGAAGCGGTTAGGGGCAACCAGAAAGGCAAGCAAGTGAGTAGTTGGGAGCCAGCAGTCCTGGATTACGAGAGGGATGACCCAGATTGGAGAGGGTGCAGGCTGGGCTGAGAGACACACATCCCCCATGCATGAATTTCAAGCACCAAACCTCTAGTATGAAAATAATAGAACAAAGGAGAGGGGAGAAAAATAGAGCTTGGATAGAGCAAGGTTGCTATATTTTATCAGAATTAAGTAACTGTTATCTTTAAGTAAATTGAGCTAAGTTAAGTTGCATAATGAAATTTTTGGAGCAATAACTAAAATACAACTAAAAAACAAATAATTTGAAATTAAGAAAGGAATTAAGTTAACAAGATAAAATAATTTGACACAAAATGGTGTGACAAAATAAAAGGCACAGAGGAACAAAAAGACACACAACAGAAAATAGCTAATGTACATTTAATCTTTCAAAAATTACATTAAATATGATGGACTAAGCACTCAATTAAAAAGGCAGAGATTGTCAGACAATAGATAAAAAAGAATACTTCCAACTTGATGCTGTTTAATTTAATCTTGAATTCTTTCTAAAATAAATGTGAAAATAGAAAGCATTGTGTGTCATAACTTATCAGAGCATGAGGACATTTGGGAAGTTAGAAAGTTACTGTAAATGTGTAAAGCACTCTGAGCTAACTATGTATGCCAAAGGGGAAGATACTGCCTTGATTGAAACCCAGTGATTTTATAATTCCATCTTTATGACTGCCACTTTTTAGAGTCATTTCACTTCTTTCTCTTTTCATGGAAGTTGGAAGGTTCAAGTTTTCAGAACTGCTGAACATGACCAATGTAGCTGAAAATAAGTCACAAGACAAACTTCCAACTGCTGTTCTTGATGTGCATTTTAATACATTGCAGATGTTGCCTTTAATATGGAACTAAATGGTATTTAATTTTCTATTTTTATATTTACATATATATGAGCTAAAAATGGCAGGACAAACTTCTGATTATCCTAAGTATATGTAGACCAAGCAGCTAAGGTACTAAATGTTATTCATGTATAATTTCTATAAATAAAATAAGTTCAATGGATATATAATACAATTATTTAAAATCATTACTTCTTTTTTTATATTTTATTGATTCTTTACAGATAGGAAGGGAGAGAAATAGAGAGTTAGAAACATCAATGAGAAAGAAACATCGATCAGCTGTCTCTTGCACACCCCCACTGGGGATGTTACTGCAACCAAGGTACATGCCCTGGACCAGAATTGATTCTGGGACTTCAGTCTGCAGAATGATGCTCTATCTACTGAGCCAAACTGGTTTCAGCTCAATTCATTATTTCTTTACATTCCCCCAAATTGTGATGTAGATGAGACAAGTTCAGCAACTATTATAAATTTTATTATTTCCAAATGTTTTCTTTTCAGTGTTGAACATATCCTACTCATTCTTTTAATAATAATTTTCTTTAGCTATGAAAAATATGACTTGAAGTTTAGAATTTTGAGTCCATTTTACACATGAGGAAAATAAGGAATAAAATAATATAAATGAACTTGACAACTTCCATACATGTGAGTACTGACAAGGTGGAACCAGAATTAAAAGCTACTCAATTACTCATTCTAGGTTTAACCTCCTAAATGTGACAAAATCAGTTATGCACAGCCTACGGTCATCTCTAGAGAAGTTGGCTAGAACAAAGTCATATGTAATACAATAGTATGAAAAAGCCAAAGAATGTAATGATGGAACTTGACTGCTTCAGCTGTGACTTTTTATTATAGTCTGGAACAATTCCTAAAGTAGAGAAATGTACTTACTTTCTCTGGACTGGCATTTTTTAATTGTTTGGGATAACCTTGGTATAGATTAAGAAAGAAATAATACAATAAAATAGAACAGAATAAATCAAAATGCATCCTAAATGTTAAGTATTCATAAAATTCTATATATGTGTTTTGGTTGATATTGCACAATATCTTTCATACTACGAGTTGAAGTGAAAATATTTGAGAAGCAGTTACCTAAAGTACCATTGGTCTCTGGCTTTCCATATGTCCAGGTAACCATTAATTCCTTTTATTCCTTTCAGATCCAACTCTATTTCATGCTGTCAAAACCAAAGGAAGAAAAATGTTCAGTATTTCTATTTAATTATATATGTATGAAGAGGTCAATGGGGGAAAAGAGGAGATATCTATAATACCTTTAGCAATAAAGATTTTTTTCAAAATGAGTCATTAAGATTATTGTATGATAACATAAGTACATTCAAAAGATACAAGAGTAAGTACAGTATAAGAGAAAATCTACTCAAACATTTTTTGTATTTCTACCTTTTTATTCATTTTGTGGGTAACCAAATAGTTCGATGGATTTGCTGCCTTTTAATTATACTAATCACATTTGCCACACCCACATGACTAAAAATAGAAGCACTGAAACCCAGGTGTTTAGGATAAATATAATAATTTCTTTGGGTCTGACCATTACCTTCCATGTATCTATGAGTTAATGATCAGTGTTCTGAAAGTCACATGAAAAAATGCATCTCCTCTTCCTTTTGTTGCACTCACACTTCTCTGAGCATATTTGTGCCTGTGTATGTATGGACATGAATGTCTGTGAGAGATATTTAAAGGGATACAAAAATGACAGGTATACCAAGAGAAGGGTCTCAACCAGTGTGGATAAATCAATCCATCAAGAAAAAAAAAACCACACAATTCCACCATGAAACTTAATCACTAAAGGTCATGTCGGGGAGTAAGGAACAGATTAAATTAGCATAGTATTAGATATGGAAAATGATTTCTGTCAAAATCATCTTTACCACAATTATAATATGTTAATTACGTATTTCATTAAGGAAGTTGATTATGGTTCACGGCTGAAATCATGCCTGCACCAACACCTGGGAGGAAGCAGCGGAGCCTGACCCCAGCCTCCTGCTCATTCTCCTACTTCCTTTCGTTTTCTCTGCCTCTTTTTTTCTCCCTTTTCCACATTTCTCCTTTCTCCCCTTTTCCATTCTCCTCTTTATCGGCCTCTCATTTGATGCATCAGCAGTGATGAAATGTTCCCATCTTTAAAGGGACTATGATCCCATTTAGGGGACTCTAGGCTGTGCCCTTAAGTAAACAAAGGTTCCTGGCCTGGTCTCTTGAGTAAGTACAGTGTTATCAAAATATCCGAATGGTGAGCAGCCAAACCTAGTGAGGATCTTCAATGTTGCTCCTTCTTAACATTCAGGTTACTCTCTTTGTCTAAGATTCCTTTTCTCCTGTCCCTCTTCCTCTCCCTCATTGCACACCTCTTCCCAATCTCACCTCCCAGCCCTGGCTGCTGCCACTCGTGGAACCCCAGTTGTGACTGCCTGAGAGAGCTGTGCTGCCTGTCACAGTGGCCTGTGATGGGTCTTCAGGGTTTATATTGACAAACTTCCAACTGCTGTTCTTGATGTGCATTTTAATGCATTGCAGATTTAAAGAGGCCTGGTCCTTCCCTGGATGATGTGCAGGGGCTCATGCTAACAGCGTGTCATAATTCTGTCCTGGGAGATGACCACAATGAGGACGGCAGAAAGGATGGGGTCAAAGGTGGCAAAGTGATCCTTGAGATATGCGAGCCAATATTAGTGTCAATAATCAGTGAGCCTTTTCCTCAGGATCAGCCATTCATTATTCACTTTTTTATGACAGTCCAACATTAATTCTAAAAGTATTTAGAAGTCCAGAGTTGTATTATGTGCCTCCTATGGCCCTTGTTCGTGTATCTTACAGATTCAAGATGTGTAGATCCAGGGCTCCTTTTGGGTGCCCCCTTGAGTGAGGCTTTTTTGCACTTAGAAACATCAAGTAGAGTGTAGAAGAGTGAGCGTGGGAGGAGTAGAAAGATGCCATGTTACCCTTCACATGTGCATTGCTACACAGTCTGGCTAGCCCATTCTCCACCTAGGCCAGCACATGAAGCAGAAAAACAGGGTGGCTAACCAGATGTAGGGGCATTATTCATGCCCCTAAGAAGAGATTCTGGTGAAACCCTCTGCGGTTGGATGTGACTGCATCTCCGTCAGATGTTATTCATGTATAATTCTAATATTTCTCTATGAGTGAAAATGCATCAATGCTTGTGTGCCCTTGTGAGGGTAGATTTTGCCACACAGAATAATCTTGTTGGAATTAAGCATAATTGTCAAGAAAGACTTGGTCATCACAAGAAAAGAGTGTCTCATACAACTGTCCCTTTGCTTTCCAACAGTAATTACTTTAGTAATTAATCTCTGTCATTTAAGTGTATTACATTTTGAAAAGAGAAAATGGAAGAAAGACCGGTTTCAAACTAATTTACATCACAGTTTAAAATCCCAGAATAGGGTGAATCAAGTGTCAAATTTAGCCCTTTCACATTTTCTAAAATAGTCTCGTTCTAACACCCACTCCCTCGAAATCAAAGGCAAGACACTGAAGTCACCTCTTCCTGAAAGGCCGGGCTTCAAAGGCAATATTGCTTCGGATTCTTCATGGAAATCCTCCTGGCTTGTTCCAAGGTGCTCAGAAATACAATTAATAAGCCCACTGAGGAGTGCCATAGGAAATCTCTTCTGCCCAAAGACCATTTGTGCTGCGAGTAATGTCAACCGCCCCTAATGCAGCACAAGGATTTGTTAATGACATCATCATACAGTAAGTGAATAAATCTGTTCCAGCAATCTCCTTTAATTCCTTTTCACCTCATTTCATCGTTTCGAATTAACTTGTTTGACCTTGTTTATTGTACACCTCATTATACTTAATTTTCAAAGAAGTGATTTTAATATACTGAAATTTTCCTCAATTTCTTATTCGCTGTTTTTAATATTAGTAAGAGCCTATATATTATCTGTCTTTTAATAGCAGCCCTTATAAATAAAATGTTTTCATAATAGGCTCTGCAAAAATACACAGTATATTTTTAAAAAATCAGATATACTTCATATATAATCAACGTAGGCTACTAGCTGCTTTAAATAGAAAATTTTTAGGCTTAATAATCCATAATTAATTTCAAACAAAATATTCCTCATTGAGAACTACACTGAAATGTTCACGCCCATTGCTCTCCACCCAGGGAGGCTGAGCATCAGATAGAAGGATGGAGCGAGTGTCCAGGCATTGCTAATAGATAGTTGGATACTACTCACCTTTTACATGGTGAATAAATGAAATTGCATTTATTTGTCTAATAAGGTAGATGAGAAGGGACATATTTTTCTTACCCACAAACATACAATTCATACATACATTGCAATTCTAGTTCAATATTCAACTAGCTTGTTTCTTGGACTAAATACAAACCGTTATTATTTCTGTTGCTATGTAAAACCACAAAGAGAAAAAGAACATAAATTTGTAAAGTGGGAGGAGGTGTACAATGTCTGTGTGTAGGAAAAGAGAGTCACAGCCAAGTGCATGGGAGAAAGAAGAGGAAAGTGAGGAAGGAAGTATGGGGGAGAAGAAATGAAACAATGGTGATTATGGTAGCCGCACTTTCTGTCCAATACACTATTTCAGGGGAACACATTATTTCTAACTGGAGAACATCTTCATGGCCAGACCTGTGTGAGCCATCTCTGACCCCAAAGACACACACAAAAGGCCGAGGCAGGTGGGTGACGGGGTTCACGTGCCTTGCCGACCGACTCCGGTGTGTCTTGGAGAAAGAATGCTGTGCAGATGCTTGGTAGTGTTTATCTCATCAGCACCTCTGTCCTTGGTTTCACTTTTTTGGCTTGATGAAGATGCAATAAGGCTTCATTAAAACAACCGAGGCACTTCTGGTGGAACTCACTGCAGTCTTCCAGCTCTGATAGGGGTTTTCAGGTTCATTAGAGAGTCTTCATTGCTTTCTGACAAAAAAACAAAAACAAAACGAACAACAACAAAAAAAAAAGCAACAACACCAGAACAGGTATTTATATAGGCCCAGTACTTCCTGATTAGAGAGGTTGCAGCCCATACATAGAAATACATGGAAGATTAAGGAAAAGGAATAGCCTCTTGCAATTGACCCGCTAAGTGAACATATATCAGGGCCCAGTATGTGGAAAGGCTGGGAGGTTCTAGTTAACAAGAGCTGACTGATACCAGAAGCAGGTCCCCTCCCCACGCCTCCTCCACGGGCTTCTTACCCTCCCTGGCTGGACAGTGCAGGGCTCCTCTGTCTCTCCCCTCTCCTCCCCAAATCAAAGATCAAAGCCTGCATTTGTAAAGCAAATAGTTGGAGAGTTACAGCAGGGTTTGATGAAAACCCACTCCAGACCTCTTGGGAGATATTACCTTCCTCATTATTCCACTGATTGGCCTTATTTCATCCAAGGATTACTGCACATTCTCCTGACGGCTGATGAGCGGCTTCATGAATATACAAAATAATCCAGCGGCACTGGGCCAGCACTGATTATTATTGTGCAAGTCGAAGGAGCTGCTTCAAATGAGCTGCTGGAGACGGTGGAAGTCTTCCTCCCCATTTTCCATCTGATTTTACCACAAGGATCCTTATTAGGCTATTTTTCACATGTCGGTAAGAGAAGGAGAAAGAGAGAGAGATTGCATCTAGTTAAAAATGATCAGGGAATTCTGGGTACCAGATGTTTTTTGCTTAATATTGCAAAATGCCTTTTATTAGATTACACTGAGCACTTACTAACTACAGTTAAACTGCTTTGCAGAGAAACCCGATGGGAACGGTGTCCTAAATAGCTTTCCTGGGTTGGTATTTTCCCCCCTTCCTTTCTTTTTTTGTGGGCACTCTCCAGTGTGCATGTGCTTATTCATGGGTGTGTGCATGTGTGTGTGTGTGTGTGTGTGTGTGTGTGTGTGTGTGTGTGTGTGTAGCTGGATCTGCCATTTGGGAGAGAGGGGCTGCAGATATGAAATTATCAAGGACTATTTCACACTGGCCTGGAATAATTTAGCATTGCACTGAAATCCAGTCTCTTTGGCCAAAGTACTTGGCCAAGGTGTTAATGAAACAGTAATGACGGAGACCAAAGGTGTTTATTTTCAGATTCAGCCAGGCAGAAAACAGCAATGACACCAAGTAGCTCTGATGGCTCCAGTGTCCTCTGACGGATTCAGACTTGGATCGAAGCTGCATTTGGTATAGAACCTTCCTTTGTGCAGGGACCCCCCCTCTCCCCCCCCCCCCAAAAAAAGGCAGCTCCTTCAGGAGACAAGTTTTGGATGGAACCAAAAACCTTTTCATTTCAGTCCAAAAAACACACCTATCCCCACTGTGCCAATAAGCAACTGCGCCTCCCATGGCCTTCTCTGCCCTCTAAATGAATCAGAATGCTTAATTTACAGCGTTGCTAATTTAATATCTGATAAACGAGGTCCTGTGATTGTCATTTACAGCTGCACACACTTGTTTTTACTGATTGTGAACTGCTGAACTTTTCTGGGCAATAAATGTCTTATGCTGCACTGTGCACTATGCCACATGAAATAAATGACCAAAATGAGTGACTCTTGGTCTCTTCCCACCATGTTGACCAGAGAATTGTTCAGCCAGATATATTTCTGAGCAAGGAGGAGGAGTCTTCAGCATCGTGGATGGTGACAAGCTTGCTCCATCTCCACTAGGAAGGGGCTGCTTCTGGGGAGTAGGCACCAGTTGTTATTGAGGTGAGTGAAACTCAGTTCAGGTGAGTCTGCCTCTGGCATAGGCTTCTTCCAGAGGTTATTCATTCTGTTTACGGGGTTGCGACCCTCTCATTCCACTCAACCCTAGAGATATAGCTAGTAAGGAGGTATAGGTGAACGCATTTTTAAACACAGGAGGCAACATGCACGTGCAAGGTGTGATTACTCTAAATGTATTATTATTGTTATTGCTATTATTGGGGGAAAACTACCCATTGTCATTACATCTGAGAAAAACTCCTATGTGAGTTTTCAGGGGCATCTGTCAGGGTCTTATGTCTGTAGGGGGTCCAGTAAAATTCTAACGCCCCATTCTCTTTCTATTCCAGTCAGGAAATATACTTGTTCTTCTACACAGACATATCCTCGGGGTTGGTGTTGGGGGAACCTGTCAGGCAGACAGCTAGCATGTTGCTGACAAAGCTGAGCCATGCCATCTACCAGGCTGCTCCTTGGAACCACCCCACACAGTAATTTAATGAATCTACATTTCATGACTGAAGTGATAAGAATGAAACATTTTAAAATAACCAAAAGGTAGATACACCAAAAAAGCCTGATGAAACATTAAATGGATGTAGTGTAACACATTATCTTTGCTTCTGCACATCCAAAAAGCGCAATGAACTAAAACATTGCATTAGGCCAAGAATAAAGCTAAAAATTAAATTGGCGCAGAAAGATCCAGGGTAGTGGTTTCTGCACTTTGAATGCAGTAAATTTGGTCATTTAATCTCATTCTCCCTATCTCTGATGTGCACACTTAAAAGAACACAGGGCTCACGGGGAAAAGGCTAGAGAGGAACGCGGCTACAATTCTGCCCTTAACTATTTACCTGATGCCGGAAAGCAAGGGCTGAGTCTTATTAATGTTGATTTTTTTTTTTACTGTAAAATTGCTTCCATTTTCCAACATTTAAGTGCAGCGAATGTCAACAAACATAAAATATGAGCAACTTTGTAAAAGATGGAAAACAGACCCAATAAAGAAGACATATTTAAAAACATAATAGTGCCCCTTCAAATCAATGAATAAAGACAAGCATTTCATACACTAATGCATTTATCTATGACCATTATAAATTAGTCGCTTGCCAGAAAATACACTTCTTAGTACAAGTGCCATTATTTAAAGTTGTCTATTTAATGCACACTTAGTATATTTCCTCATCCAAAGCTCCTCTGCATAATTAGACAACATCCATTCTTAAAAACTAAAGTAGATGCCAAAAATGCAATACATAAAGCATGATGTTTTACAAATTTACATCTTCGAAAGATAAGTGTTGCTGCAGATAAAAGAAATTGCAAGAAGATCACTCCATTATGATGGTCCAGGTTTCACTGTGTGGACTCCCAGATTGAGCTGGCAGAAATGTAAGCCACAGAGCAGTCATTCTTACTCAACTTCAGTGAATGCATATTTTCTAGGGTGATATGATAAACAGGACAACTTGAGAGTGGGCCTTTAATAATTTGCTGAATTGTGTATGGCTATCCTCTCTTGGGTTCCCAGATCCTTTGCTTCTGAAGTCAGCATCAATGGGCACTCAAGTATCATCAATGCCTTCGCTGTCTCAGGTGCTCTAATGGATCATTCTGGTTCAACACACTTATTTGCAAGACCAAAGATGGGCTTTAGAGAAAAGTCAGAGGACTAGTTTCTAAGTCTACATGCCCCACTGCCTCCTTCCTTATAAATACCCACTATTATCTTTCATGCTTCTTTATTATTTCACTAGTGACCCAGTGCATGAAACTTTTGCACATTAAAAGGGCATTAATTAGAAGAAATAATTTAATGTTGCTATTTGCCCTTTCTCTATAATAGAAGTATCAGATATGAAAGAAAATTAGTAAAATGTATATGAAAACTTTCCTCCTGTCAGAGTCTGGGGCTCACCATGGGACCCAGAGTCAAGTCCCTGCCCACCCACATGCACCTCAAAATTGTGTGAGACCCAGACCAGGTAGGTCCCTTACTCCGATTGTGCTAAATCCAGACCTGTCCAGTCTCACCCTTCCAGGCAAGGGGTGTAGCCTCAGGTCCCCTGGCCTGGTGCCAGGATGGGGGTGTGGCCTGAGGATCCCCCAGCCCAGACTGTGGCAGGGGGCATGCTTTGAGGTCCTTCATGAAGGTCTGCCTGGTGGGGGACACGGCCTGAGATACCCTATCAAGCCCCGTTGGATGGGAGGCATGGCCTAAGGTCCCCCGTCAAGCCCTGAAGGGGCACAGCCTCAGGTTCCCCAACCCAGCATCAGGAGTGGGGCTCAGCCTCAGCTCCCCTGTAAAGCCCTACTTGCAGGGGGATACAGCCTCAGGTCCCCAGTCAAGCCCCACTGGGTGGGGGTATGACCTGAATTCCCCTGAACCAGCACTGGGGTACACCTTGAGGTACCCTGTCAAGCTCTGCCAGATGGGGGGTGCAGTTTGAGGTCCTTTAACCTGGTGCCAAGGTGGGGAGCATGGCCTGAAGTCCTCTGTCAAGCCCCACAGGGGCAGAGGAGGGTGTAGCCTCAGGTCCCTGCTGATTGCTCATTAAGGCTCCTTATGGGAACTTGGCCTCAGGTTTGGGTTCAGCCATCTTTGTGATGGAGTGATGGTCAATTAGCATATTCTCTCTTTATTATATAGAATTACTAAGGCCTAACATTGGCCTCTTCTTTCTTAGGGGCCCCCTTTACCTATCTGGAGATAGTCACTAAGAGAAGCCCTGAGAGATCACAGATACTCACACATGAGTATAGTGAATATGATTTTTATGCTGTCTAATGCCATGACTTAAAGATTAAAGAATTTTACCAAAAAGATCAACTTTTTTTTCCACTTCTGTTTCTGAGAGATTTTTACACTATTGGAATTGAATACCCATCCAAGAACCTCCTAAATCTTCCTTCTCACAGGAGAATCACCAATCTGTGGAACTACAAAAGAGAAAGGGATTTGTGATTAGTATCTGTTGAGTTTGTTTGGGCTGGTTTAGGTGGAGACAGACTCTCAGGTAAAATCAAGTGTGAAAAGAAGAGATGCATTCCTGACTCATGCTCTGATGAGGATCTTGGCAGATAGAATAGTTGTATACTCAACTGTCGGCCACACCTGTCATCCTCTTCCTGGCTAATACAGACTTAAATTGTGTTCTATTTCTAAGTGTCTAGCCCAATAAGATTGGGAGAACATGATCTTTTTCTTAAGCAACACTAATCATCTTGATCTCATTGAGGTAAATTTCAATGCAGGCATGTGATAGACTCACCATTATAAGTCCACTGGGATAGGATCATGGTTGGGAATATTTATCTTGTTCCCAGAAGAGGCACATAAGCAGGGACCTTCTATTCTTATGTCTTTGGATGCTTCCGTCTGCACTCGTTATCTTTGCTGCAAGAACCATCTGGTACCAGGTCTGCAACCTAAGGATGATGGAGCAGGAAGATGGGGTAAACCTAGATCCTCAATGCTAGGCTGACACCACCCTGCCTCTGGACTTCTTATTATACTGGATAGTACATTCAATATATCTTTGGTTGCATCTTCTGTGATTTTTAGGCAAAAGCATTTTAAGAGATATGGGGTTTAAAGATACAAGAAAAATGGAGGCTGAATAGATATTCTTTCATAATAAGAAGGGGGGAGAAATATTTCAAGTTAAGCAGTTGATAGAGGCTCTGGAAGCATAGAGTAACTGTCAGGATAATGGATATACTAGTAGAGTGGGCAAAGATTGAATTTTCAAAGGGTGCCCTAAACCCCTCTTCTTGGTCTGCTGGGTCAGAACTTAATAAAAGTTGCTACAGAAGTTCTGCCAAAGGAAGCAAGCAGGATTCTTGATCTCATCTTAGATATGGTGACACATACAGACACATGCAATTGTGCCATGCTGAAAACAAATTACTTACTTCCAATTTGTAAAAGTATTAGTGCAAGTAATTTCCACATAATGAAAAAGGCTCATTAGAATAAAGTGGTACATTGCAGGTAGAAAAATAGCACTCTATTTGTAATTGGTTTGGGCAAACTTTGTGAGGAGGTAAATTTCAAAAGCTCCTTGGAAATAAGGCATCCTTTCCCCCATTCACCACCTACTCATCTGTTTTATGTTATTAACTCCTAGAAGGTGTGCAGATGTTTTTGTTATTAGTTTCACGTAGCACCCAACATAAAAACTTGGAACAGAGGCCTCTTTTCCTTAGTACCATCCTTCTTTTCTGCTTAATGATGATGACTTCACCATATTCCCATAGATTTCTGACTTTCCCACCTTGACCGATCCTGTTCCGACAAGAGCTTACAGCCCTTAGACAGGGAAGCAATGAATGCTAACATCTGTGCACCACTTAAGGTCTACTTATGACATCAAATCTTAAAGCTAAGATTTGCGTTTATTGAGAAAACCATGTGGGTTTCCCAAGAGGCATAGTCAGTGAGAATTTGGCAGGGGACAGGGATAGACATGCCTCTAGCAGTTCTGAGAGGTGCGGGTATAGATGAGATGGTGTTCACAGGTGAAGCTTCAGTAAGGGGAAGGTGGTGGCCAGAGTGGTATAAACGTGCTGCACTAAATTCTAGTGCTTATAAAAAAAATCTGAACTTAGATCCAAGGCCACCGGAAGAGAAGCACTACCTTGGGTGAGCTTAAGCACTATACACTGTACATGGAAATGTTATTACTATTGTTGTGCCTCTGTCTTTTGTAAGGGAGCTACTACAGCCACTGGACTAATGTCTTCTTTCCCACAAGTTCATGTAGAGAGCCTCCCTGTGGACTGGTGAATATTCCAATCATAGTTCTTCTAAATTACAGCAAATGCAAGAAACTGAAGAATGTTCTCTATTCTCCTTTCTAGACAAAACTGAATTCAGGAGGAAGACTGGCAAGTTTTGAACTGGACAGAATGAAATATCTTATTTTCTTTAGAAATGGAGAGCAGAGCAATTGTTACATTGCATGTTTCAGTATTTGAACCAGTCACCAAATCTTATTACTTTCCTATGCTACGTGGTTTTTATTAATTAAACCCTATGTGAACTCATAGATGGTGTAGTAGATGAAAATTCCTCATCCTAGAGTGAGAATGTGTACCTCAGGAGCACCTCTGACCTTTCCCTCTGCCTGGCCCTTTAAGGACAAGTCTTTTACACGCTCATGTCACAAGAATTCACAAGTGAGAAGCTCCTGGATGAAGAAGGTAACTTGAGTTCCCCCAACCCCTTAAAAGTTAGTTGAGTTTAACACAAAGCCTTGGCCTCATTATTGGGTGTCTGGTACCACTACAGGAAGGGGGCAGGAACTCCTTTTCATTGAACACTGCTGTGTTAAATACTACACAAAGCGGAAATCAATTTCCCTGCTCTCGGCACATCTTTTTAGCAGTGGGAAAGGCAGTGGGGGACTGGGCTGTGTAGAGGCAAGCCATGTACTTCTTAGCTTCCTGCTCTCCAGGAGGCAGCATGTGAGACCCACACGTGTCTGACTGGGTTACCCATGCCAGGTGCTATGGCCCAGCTGAGTCCCTTTGGAAAGATGCAGACTCTTTAGGAAGCTTGAAGAGCCCAGAGTGCAGAGCCCAGCTGATTCGTCCCTGAGTTCCTGCCTCCTTCCTGTAATGGTACTAGACACTCAATGGCAGCAGTCTGAACCCTGCTTTTTGCCAGCTCCTTTACAAGGTTTCTCTGTCCCTATTCCATCCTGAAGTCTCATGGCAGGGTAGGACCTCTTCACAGTCCCCACTGCCTTTTCTGCTGCTAAAAAGATGTGGCAAGAGCAGGAAAATTGATCTCCACTTTGTGTAGTATCTAACACAGCAGTGTTCAATGAATAGGAGTTGAGAATAAATAAATGAAAACTCTGGCAACCTATGGCCACCATACTCAAAGGGGCTGTGAGATATTCACCAGTAATAACAGATATCTGTATGTGTATCTACATCTGTATTTGTTTTTGCATGTACATCAGCTTCAACATCTACATGTACCTGTTCACATCTCCCTAAAGGTCTCTATTCACAATGCTCCTGTGACAAAGTCAATGTTGCATCAGCATCTGTGTCCGTATCTCTGTCTATGTTAGTGTCCACATCTTCTGCCTCGTTCCCGTCTGCATCTATGCTTGTGTCAAGTTAACTTCCGCTTCAGTGTCAGCCTCTGCATATGCATCTACCTCTGATTTTGTGCTTATCTCAAAGTCAATGTCTGCATCACCATTTACATCAATGTCTGCATGTGCTCCTGTGCCTAGGTTTGTGTCTATGTCACCATCTACAATGTCTATGTCAATGTCTACGTCTACATATATATCTTCATTAGAATTATTGGTTACATACCTAATTCCCTCTATCAGTATTTGACCCTTATAAACAAATGTAAATATATAATTGATGTTTTTAGCTGGAATCTGCAAGTTCAATCACCAAAGCAGGACTTGAGGAAGGTGTTATCCACCAGTTACCCACCAATGGGCAGACAGAGGCAAGACTGAGCCCTTTGTCACCTTTATTGTGGTAGTTGCTACACGGAGTTGTGATCCTGCATCTGAGTGGACTGGGGGACACTCACTGCTCCTTCCCTGGGACACAGACTATGTCTACTGCCTGCCTCTCAAGGGACTTAACGCACACTCTCAGCTTTCAATACTACGTCCCAAGAAAGACAGACCATACATAGACATGGGTGTCTGCAGCACTTTTACTCTTCCATATTTTCAAGTGTTATTTATATTGTTTGATACCTACTAAGCTTTTGAATACCTGAGTGGTTCATAAAAGCTTTATTAAAAACCCCAACTTTTGAAGGGAAAATCATATTGGGTCAGAACCCTGACACAGCTGAGTCACAGGATGGGTTATTTTCTCTCATGGCCATTGAACACATTTTGTTGAAGGCAATTTTAGTGAAATGTGCCGGAATCAGCTTTCTCCAATGACCTTGACATTGTTCTGTGGAAAGGGGAGTGATTAGACCAGAGTAAAGAGAGAAAGAAGTAAATGGTTAGCAGGAAAAGTGAATTGAAAGAAACAGCTTCTAATTCTTTTCGGTAACAGTCTAAGTATGAATAATAAATGAGTAAAGACCAAGAAAAATCAGAGAGAATTGAAGAGAGTAGCAGGACAAACGATAAGGGAAGCAGACAAAAGGTGGCGACATAGGAGGCAATTAAAAGCCTTTTCGAGTTAACTGTTTCCTACTGCCTGAGCTCAGGAGACAGGGAGAGCGCTGCAGATCCCTTCTATTTTCTCTGCATTCCTAAGAAAATATTGTAGGAAAACAAGGAGAGAAAGAAAGGAAGGGTGTGAAGGGAGGAAGGAAGTTGGAGAAAGAAAGAGGGAAGGGAAGAAGTTGATTTGAAGACCAATATAATTTCATGTTTGTTACCCCTGTGGACACTTTGTGTCAAGCAAGTATTTTATGAAACCAAATTCCAACATATTGGGCTGAAAATCAGAACACTTTTTTTTTTAAATCACAGATTCATTGTTTTGGTGAGGAAAAATAACTGGAATGGTTAAAACTTCATGTATTTATTTATGTTGCTTCAATATTTCTAGAAAGACCTCCCCTGATAGTTTCCATAAGGGTATTCTGCTCATTTTTGAGGTCTCTATGAAAGCTCCTCCCTCATCCACCTCGCTCTCTAAATCCATGTAAACACCTCCTCCCCAGAACTTCACAAGTTTCATTCTCTTTTTCCTGCTCAAGCACCTTGATTTCTAAGTATTTTATGCATGGGTTATTTATTTGTTTTTAGTATATTTCTCAAGAAGATCTAAAAATTACTGGGAGAAAAAAACAGAATGCCATCAAAGGCATTCACAGAACAGGTATGAGCCACAGGATGTGTATTTTAAATGTGCTAGCAGAGAAATCTGTCAACCTGGATTTCTGTACCCAGCTAAATATTATAAATATAAATACAAAATATTATGTATCATTAACAGCAAGCTATTTTCACCCATGCAAAGACTAAAATATTTTTTTACTCGCAAACTCACATGAATGAACATCACAGGATGAACATCAGAGAGCATGAAATTGAGCCCAAACAGTGAAGACATACCCTTAGAGCAGAGATATAAAAATATATTGGTAAACATATTGACAAATCTTTTAAAGGTATTATCAGTAAAAACTAATTTGGCAATGTAGAAATAGCACAACTAAAGTAGTGAAAACAATCACATGAAAGAGGAGTGGTGATTAAGAGTTAAATCTTTTTAAATCTCCTCAGCTTCTTCAGGGGGAGATGAAATAATTAATTTTAAATTCTGATAATTAAATTTAATTTGCGATGTTTTATTGCTTAAAATAGATTTGGGGCAAATATGACAAGATTTTAGCATTTCTTAATGTTTATTATATTGTATTATGGGTATTTGTTATATTGCCTCTATACTCTTCTCTCTTTTGAATTGTGTATAGTTAAAAAAATCTTTTGCACATTAATTGAAAGGCAAATTAAGTCTTCTAGACAATGATTTCACACCTTCTTCTCTCCACAAACTTTCAACACCTCCTCCCTCATCCTTCCTTGCTGCAGATGACCTTGCTCCTGACTCCGTTGAGAACACTGAAGTGATCAGAAAAGGACTTCCAGGGACCCCCAGCCCTGCCTCCACACCAAGAGCCACGGCACCTGGCCACTTGGCAGATGCAGGCTCCATGCCCCTTCAGCCTCCTGTCCTTCTGCTGTAGAACTGACTGTAGCTCCCTTGCCTACATGGGACAACAACCAACACATAGTTCCTCATTCTTCTTTCTGCATGATCCACCAAAACACAAATAGGTGCTATTATTTATCCCGTTAGAAACAAAAACAAAATGGAATTTCTCTTGTCCACATTTTCCCAGATGCTACTGCCCAATTTCTGTTCTGCCCTTTATAGCAAAACTCCTTGAAATAATTGTCCAGAATTCCACCACTGAGAGCCCCTCCCCATTCTTTAAACACTCTTACCATCACCACTCCACTGTCCTCGCTATCGCCATGGTCAGCAATCTCCTGCATATGGCTAAATCCAAAACTCAATTCAGTGCTCACCTAATGTGAACCTGTCTCATGCCTCTTTCTTGGACTCTGGTGGTGGCTGGTAATGATTGGTATCATTGGCTTATAGATGCATCATTTCAATCTCTGCCTCTATCATCATCCTCTTTCCCCTTTGCCTCTGTTTATCTTTACCTCTTCTTATAAGGATACCTTCTAAGAAGGACCACCATAATACAGGATGATTTCAATCATACCTGCAAAGGTCATATTCAATGGTAGTAGGGTTAGGGCATGAACATATATTTGGGGGTGGGAGGGACACACAATTCAACACACAACATTTGGCTACTAGTTATTTTAAACTGAACATGTCCAAACTGAAATTCCAATCATCCAATTCAAACATATTTCACTGTCAATTCCTCTTATTGGATGTTTTAGGTCATCCTTGACTTCTCTCTCTTCTCACGTTCCATATTTAATTTCTAAAGAATTCCCATTTACGCACACACACACACACACACACACACACACACTCAACCTCACTCTTCCTACCTCCCTACCTCAACTGTCACTACATAGGTTAAAGGCACAGTGCTTCCTAATTATTGCATAGCATTCCAATACACGCTGAAATGTAATTTGTATAAGTAGCCTCCTGATGGTCAGTCTCCCCACCAGTTTTTCACTATTATAAAGAGCCTTGAAGTGATCATCTTCATGCAAGCATTTTAATGCCCTAAAGCAATTATTTCCTTCAAGTTCAATCCTAGAAGTGGGGTGGCAGAGTCAAAAGCAAGCATGTTTTACAATTTGTTTATCTTGTTCAATTGCCTTTCAGAAAGGTTGTGCAAACTGGTTCCTTTTAAATTATCAGTAATTCATAGCTAAGATAAACATTTTTTTTCTTTGTTACATGGATCTTGGCTTTAGAGAAAAATCAAGCCATTTGCTTCTTATATTTACTGTAAGCTAATAATTATTGTATGCCCACAAGACCCTGTTGTAGATAACTTTCTGCCTTCTCGGAACTTAAATTCTAGTTGGGAAGACAGATTATAGATAATGAATATAGTGCTCTGGTTGGTTTTGCTCAATGGTCAGAGCATCCGCCCACAGATCAGAGGTCAATTCCCAGTCAAGTGTATGTATCTTGATTGCAGGTCCCATCCCCAGACCCCCAATGGGGCACATGTGGGACACAACCAGTCCATGTGCCATGTGTCTCTCTCACATGGATCTCTCTCTCTCTCTCTCTTTCTCTCTCTCCCTCTCTTTCTTAGTCTCCTTCTCGCTCTCTCTTTCTCTCTCTCTCTAAAGATCAATGGAAAAATATCCTCAAGGGAGGATTAAAAAATATAATAATAATGAGTATAAATGCATTATATAGCATATTAGAAAGAGACAGTCAACCTGGAAAGAGAAAACAGGGCAAGGAAGCCAGAGCATAGGTAGGTAAGGAACTGTTTCTTCTTACTCCTGTTAACCATTTCAGTACTTAGCAGAGTATTTGCAACAGGGCAGTGGTTCACTCAAAGAATGTGCATGCACATCTGTCTGTGAGCAACAGTGCAGCCCTTACCATAGAGAATCAGTCTACTGGTGTCTCCATTCACAGTGAAAGAAGAGGGAAAACAGCTTTAGGTCAGGAATTTCTTTGCCTATAACTGTTGTCAGAAGGGGAGGTGGAATTATCCCCTGGTATCATAAAGCTTGGAGGCTGGTGTACTAGCTGGGAAGTTTGCCATCATGATTTGGGGAAAGACACACATTATGCATCTTAAACAAGTAGCTTCTCTATGAGCCTCTGGAGCTCAGTCCCAAAGTAGGGTTGCCCTCCCAGAAGTTTAAAAATACTACTCCTTAGGTTTGCAGTAGAAAACTCTGATTTATATCTAGTTTGTCCATCCCTCCCTTTGAAGTGCTTACAGTTGGGAAAACCTTCCCTTCAGGTAGCTGTTGTGTTGGATGAAGAGGAAGTAAGGTAGAGCTCACCGTCACCCTGTGTTAAGGAATCGCAGTGCACAGAAATTCACTCTGTGCATTGGAGTCTGTGTCCCATGACTCACCTTCACCCCAAGTAGTGAAGGTGGTAAATTATGGATTGTGGATTGCTGGTTGTAGGGATTTTTCCCCATAAAAGACAACATACAAGGGTTATAAACACACAATACAGATTATGAGACGATAAAAAGGCATAACAATACAATATGATTCATTGCTGACATGGGCACAGTATTTTGCTGGAAGATTAAAGATGATGTGACTTAAATAACTTTTATTGTAATGCTTCCAACAGATCTCCTAACGGGGAAGACAAACAGATCCTGCCCATGATGTGACTGGTGAGTGGTACCCACTAACACCCCCTGGAGAGCTATTTGTCTCCCCAGTCTCACTGCGATGGTTTCACTTTGGTGAATGTTTCACAACCAGACCAGGCAGCTTCTGGGCTTCGTGATAATATACCAGTCTCACAGGATGCTCTGTGTTTGGCTAAATAGAGCACATGTCCTCAAAATAACACGCTGAGGATGAGTAATAGGTGTGCCGGTCCCTCCTTCCAGTCTCTGTAAGACTCTCTTGGACTCTATCCAGGAATTAATTTGTGATAATCTGGTCCCCAAGTAAATAATTTTTGTCTCTAAACCGTGCCTTCAGTTTCACAAGGAACAATATGCAGCCCCGACAATGGGCCCTTTGCACATGGCCAAACGAATACGCTCCTCGGGGCACCTACGATTCAGAGGGAGGGGTGAGGGCTGGAGTCATCAATCTGTCCCTGTCTGCCACACTGAGGTGGAGCTGGAGAAGGGCTTCCAGCACTGCTCCCCAAAGACTGGGAAATCATGACCAGTGGAGAGTCCTGAAATCCTTCCTTTTCAGGCGTGGTGCAGAGGCTGCTGGCAGAGCTGCCTACAGTGGTAGAGATGCTGGGCATCCATGAAGTGGTCTCCTGTCTGCTCCAGTGTCTGACTGGCAGAGCCTGTGAGCAGGACCACTTAGTTCCAGAGCTGTTGGCAGCCTGCCGCTCTTTGTTCTCCACAACGTGGAAACAGCGCAAATACCAGCATCTGCAATTGCTCCTGCTGCTCTGACTGCCAGCCAAATCCTTTCTCTCTGCTCTCCCTGTCGGGCCATCCACATGCGGCACACAGGCCTGAGAGCAGAGATGATGCAGCATGGACGTGCAGGGCCAGAGTCACAGGATAACAAGCACCTCCACTCAGTGACTCAGGGAGACCCTGGGTGCACTGTTCCCTGCGGAACTCAAAACCCACTTGACACTTCATGGATACTGATGGCATTTATGGCACAATGTGTGCAAAACTTATGTTTGCCCCTTCTCTCAACAACCAACAGAAAGGCCCATGCTGCACACCTTCATAGGAGCAGTAACCTCAGCTAAATTTTATGCTTTGGAATTTTGTAAAAGAGAATTATTCTTTCTCATTGGTCCTCTGACTGCACTCCAGTGAGCCCTAGTGTGAAGGATACAAGGAATCCTGCCACTGATGGCAACCAAGAGATTTCCCATTTGGTCCAGATACTTCCAGATCCGAAGTGTTCATTTTTCTTAAATGTTATAATTATCTGTCTCTGTCTTCTCTGTTAATTGACAAAAGAAAAGGCCGTGTTTTCAGGACACCAAATGCTGCTGCATTGTTTTCCTACCTCAGTGGCAGATGTCGCTGGACTCAGAACTCTCCAAGGCCAAATCAAAATTAGTCTTGCCTTGATTTTAGAAACAAGTTGTCCCAGGGTTAGTAATATTGCTGTATATTGCTATAATATCCACATCATCCCCAGTCTTGCTCCAAACAACCTTAGCATAAAAATGTATAATTCCCAATTCTATTTATCCCCCTTTTTAAATGTATATCTTTCTAACACATGCTGACTCCAAGGACATAAAATACTTGTTTCTAGGGAGCAGTCTGTAAGTTTGTTTAAAAAGTACACACGGGGACTCTCATGAAGTGACTCTAGAGAAGTCTGCACATTGGTGATGTATGTGTGCGCAGACAGAGCAGCTGTCCTATCTCCTAGTCCCTAAAGGTTAAAACTGGCCCTGATCTCAGTGCTCCAGGACTGAAGCAAGCAGGGTGCATTTTCAAGCTAATAGTAAATGATAGTGTTCAGAATTTCAAGAAAATAAATACAGGCTGCTTTGTTAAGTTCCTTTCTGTTCTTCTTCTTCTTTTTTTAATCTCTATAATTTACTACAGTTCTGCCATGCCACGCAAATATGGGTTTGAATTTATGTGTCATACACTTCATAGGGATGGAAAATTAGAAATGATTCAGGAAGTATATTTTTTTTATTAGTTGCCAAGCAGATAAGAAAATGCTGAGGAAAATAAAATGAAGGGGAAAAAATCAAGGCAGAAACAAGGCAGGTAAAGTTCTTCCTGACGCAGACACATTTGGACCTCATAGAAAGGTCTCAAAGACAAGAGAGGTGGCCCCTGACTACTGCAGTCCTCGTTCCCTCTTTTGGAGGCCATGGAGGGAATGCCACAGTCATCCACCTCTGGCAAGTGTCCACTGATACAGGTTACAGCACAGCATCAAATCTGTGATGCTGCAAAAGGGCTGCTTATTCTGGTTCCATACCCAACACAGACGAAGAGATCTTCCTGCACTCATGGTCAAACCATGAGAACTGCATCAGATTTCAATGTTTCGCCCTCCTGTGTCATTGCTTCCCCCTGGGAAGTGTCCCAGAGAAGAGGAGTTCTTTCCTCTCCCATAACTCCTTGTCTGCATAGTCCATCCCCTCCAGGCTACAGGTTGACTATTTATGGAACACATGCAGGGGATTTGCCAGCAGAGCACCTGAAACATGGATGGTGTGGTTGCCACGATGTTAGTCCTATTCTGCCTGACATCTGGCTATGGGACTCTGAGAGCACAAGCACGTGGTTTCAGACTGTGATGGCTGATTGTATGTCTCAACTTGACAGGGCTAAGGGCTGCACAGAGGATTGGTAAAATATTATTTCTGGGTGTATCTGTGAGGACAGTGTCTCTAGAAGGAATTTGTACTTGAACCAGGAGACTGAATGAAGATCATCCTCACCACTGTGGGTGGAATGTCATCTTTTTCACCTTAACATTCCAAGGGAAGCCTGCCTGGGGCTTTCCATAGGGGAGCTACTGATAGATGTTAGTTGAAATGCATAGTAATTTCTAATAATATCAACAGTGTATAATACATCAAAATCCCCATATATAAACGTCATACACCAATAAAACATACAAATGGGTTCTTCTCAACATTATCAATCATGGTGGATGTATTGAGGTACTAATATTTACCCATTCATTACAGTTCTGTCACCATACCCCAAAGGCCCATTCCCTCCTCCTTCATCCCATTAGTGCTGAAACAAAAAAGAGAAAGTTGAAGACCAATAATATGCCAACAGAATGATCAGACATACCCCTAACAAAAGAGGACTCTCTGTTCCCAGACTACATTTACAATGTCGGCTAGGGCGAGAGGGGACCATGTGACCCTGAGGAAAGCAGTGAAGACTCAGACAGTTCCAGGGAAAAGAGATTTCTACCAGGAAGGAGCATCGGAGGCTGGAAGAAGCTGAGGGAGCACCAAGAAGAGGAAATGCTACCTTCCCAAAGCATCTCTAGTTGCCTGCACAGTTAACCATATGCTCACTGAGAATCAAGTCACTCATCAGGCTCTGGACACTGCCCAGCTCACATGCCCAGGGCACTGTTGCAAGGGGATACTCTCCTATCCCATGTCCTAGACATTATGAAGTTGGGGGACTTTGGCATCTTATGATTTGGTAGCAGTCAGAAGGAAAGCCTCAGTCCAGAAAAGATGGGCTGGATGGGCCAGTCTCATGTTGGTGCTCCCTTAAATTACTCTAGCAATTATTGTACAGTCTGGACATATTTCCATCAGTGTGTGATTTCCTCGATGTTTTGTCTATAAGTTCATACAGTTTACATGTCCATACACATGTGAACATAATGTATTTTCCTCAAAAATCTTCAAGTAAAATTAAATCTCCAAGAACATGCCCCATTTTTTTGTCTTGTATGTGGGGCACCCTCCTTCTTCCATGAGAACATTGTAGAGCAAAGAAATATAGACCTCAGACTGAAGTTCAAGAGAAACTCAAGAGAATAGATGGTGCCTGCCTGGCTGCTCAGTGGGACGTGGGGTAGAGATGACAGGCAAAGAGGCCTTAACTGCATGCTCTGTTCAGCTCAGACCAGACACATAATCTCCAGCATGGGCCATCTCAATTGAATCACATTAATCAAATCCAAAATTAGTTCAAATTATTTTAATGGAGTAGTTATCTGGTCAAATGTATTAGATTTTTTTAAATTATGGCACCAAGTCATCTTGCTTTGGAGTCATATTTTATAACTTCACAAATATTGTCAAGAGTTGAAATACTCCGTGTGATATTATGATGAGGGCCACATGACCCTATACATTTGCCCAACCCCATTAAACATACAATATCACGAGTGCACCATAATGTAAGCTACGTACTTTGGGTGACAATGACATGTCAACGTAGTCATCAGTTGTAATAAACGTATCACTCTGGTGGAGGATGTTGATGATGGGGCGGCTGCGCATGGGTGGGGCAGGGGGTACTTCGAACTCTGTATCTTTCCGTCAATTTTGCTGTGAATCTAAAACTTCTCTAAAACTAAATTCTTAATTAAACACACACACACACACACACACACACACACACACACTCATTGATATATGTGATCTAGTTTCATTTTCATAATATCTTCCTGAAGTCATTGCTTATATCACTAACTTTCTTTTAGAGATCAAGAAATGAGGGTGAGGGTTGAGTGACTTTCCTAAAATTATTTGGAGAGCAGAGTTCCAATTCCATTTTCCAAATCCATGCCACCCATGCCTTCCCCTTTCTGACTGGAGTCCACTTAGAAATTCTATCACTGTGGTGATGGTTCCAGGGGAGTATTCTCTGGAAAATGCTGTGGGCCTGTTCATGATTACAATAGTGTTGGAAACCCAGAGAATTACAACAGTGTTACGTGTCGTGACAGTTGTATATACAACAGGAGATTGAGACTCCATCACTTTAATAACAAAGTTGAAAGAGCTTAACATCAAAGTCAGGGAACCAGATCCATCCCAGTGCCTACCTGCGGTGATAAATCTGCTACTTTACAGCATAGTTTCCATGCCCTTTCTGTGCATCACATTGAACTGGCAGACGTTAGTCATGGCAAGGCTGTGAGGTTTAGCCAAGAAGACCTGGCAAGGACTGTACGGGCCAAGAAAAACAATGAGGGTGCTCTGCATGCTTTCTGTTCACAGTTGGGATGTGGAGCCAATTGAATTGTATTTTTAAACATTTTTCTTAATGACGTGTTTCCAAAATAAATATATTGACAATGCAATATACTATCTGAGAACTAAGATTTAACATAAGAAAAAAAGAGATTGATTATCCAGACTGGGTTAATTTTATAAAATAAATATATAACCCTTAGTCATGAGTGGACTATACAAACATAATTATAAAACATTTCATTTCTATTTGAAGAACTTTATTCCTAGTCCAGGTCTTGTCCCACATAAATCTCCCACATGGAGGACTCCCTCCTCCCACAGGTCTTATCTGTCATTCATTTGTCACTTAGCATGTGGCACTTATACTGTGGTTTTACCCCCAGTTTGGCAGACAGTGAAGGCATATGGTCTGCTTTTGACTGGCAGCGTAGGTGACCAAGGTAGCTAAGTACTATCTTTTATTAATTGAGCAACTCTTCAGGGCATTGCCTCCCACCTTAAACAGCTTATCAAACTTTGGAAGTTCCTCAAAATAAGAAAACTGACACTACCATATGTTCAAGTAATCTCACTTGTAGGTATTCATCCAAAAGAATTGAAATCAGGATCTTGTAGAGATATTAACATCCCATGTTTATTGCAGCATTATTCACAATATCAGAGATGCAGAAACATCTTAAATGTCCACTGACAGAGAAATGGATAAGGAAATTGTGGGCATATACATACCTCAGAATATTAGTAAACCTTAAACAAGAAGGAAATTCTGCAATATATGACAACATGGCTGGACCTTGAGGACATTATGGAAAGTAAAGTAAGCCAGTCATAGAAAGTTAAATACTACATCAATCCACTTATATGAAGTATCTAAAATAGTCAGATTCATGGAATCAAAGAATAAAATAATGGTTTCCAGGGACTGGGGGATGGAGAAATGGAGAGTTGCTAATAAATGATTATAAAATTATAGTTGTGTAAGATGAAAAGTTTCAGAAAACTGCTGTAAAACAGTGAATCTACTAGAGTAGTTAACACTGTATTGTACACTTCATACTGAATTGCGCATTTAATAGTTAATACTACATTGTACACCTAAAAAGTATTTTGATGGTAGACTTCATGTTAAGTGTTCTTACTACAATACAATAAATGTTTAAAAATATGAGAGAGCTAAAAATTATTATGTCCACTTCACCGATAATGTCACTGAAGTTTGGATACAAAACTAGCTGCCCACTGTACTGAGAAAAGAGCCAGGATTCAACAGGGCAGCCAGGACCTGGAGCCTCCACCTGAATTCTACCTTCTGCTCCCTTTCACTTCAGTGTTCTTACAGGAAGAAGCAGACACTCAAGCTGCAACTTGGCAACCATGAGTCAAAATCATGCATTTGGTAAGAGAGCAGGAGCTGCCCCAGAGCTCCTAGGTGGTGAGGATCCTGGCAGACATGTTTGAATTTGCCCTGAGAAGAAAATGCGGACAGGAGGACATAGACACAATGACCTGCACATACTGTGTCTTATATGAGCTGTTTTCTCTCACAGTATCATTATCCCCAACTTAATGAATATGGAGATAGGGGTTCAGAAGGCTTGAGGAATTTTCCTGGGTTTAGTTTAAAATCCAATCTGCCTTTCCAAAAACTCATGGTATTTGTTGTTGCTTTGTTTTGGTTGCCAAATTCATAGCCCACACATCATTGGCCAGAGAGGTCACCAAAGTGACTCTGCAGAAGGAAACTCAAGGGCCAGCCCCTCACCAAGTCAACTACATCTCAAGGACCTTCACCAATAAATTCCCTCCAGCCCCATGGCCCCAAAGACTTTCAGCTGCAGCCAACTTCACCTACAGGTTTGCACCTGAAGGAGGTGAAGGTGGTGAACCTTGCTAAGCCAAACCATTTAAGGTCCTTTTTTCTAGTGAATTAGACTGGTAAAGCCCAGACCATCACAGGACAAGCATTCCTAAAATGCTGGTCAGGTTTTAAGAGCTGCATAGCAGTGCTCTACCAGCAGGCTCCCTGAGCTACCTGGAGGAACACTGAGCCCTCACTAAGCTCTGCCACACCATGGGTATTGTTGGTTGAGCTAGTGTCTGTGATGCTGCCCTGGGGGCAGCACTCTTCAGATATGTGAGCCTGGGTATCAGATTAGTGTTCTCTCCAGTCAGACCATCATATCATTAAATCTGAGAGCTTGTCCATCTGGCGGTACAGGTCAACCATTCCATCTAAACCTAGTTAATCTCTCCTGGACCTCGCTGTTAGAGGGCAGATTGATTTTACCCCGGGGGGTTCAGCTGGGATGAAGAGCTGGTAATGGGGGACAGAGCAGGAAATAGAGTCATGTCTTTGTGCAGACGATGGACCATGCACCTGACGGTTGCTCATTGCTCAAGATGGCCAAACATTTGCCCAGCTTCATGGGAAGCATCTGTGTGGGGCCAGCAAGTATTGTTTGGCTTTGTTAAGATGGAGGTCACTACAGTCTAGTCAAGCTTGTCAGAGACTGATCAAGAATACAACCAGAGCCTCATTTCGGTTCCCAAGGGGCAATAGCCTGGAAGTCTGTGGATTAATCCGGTAGAGTTCTCTAGAATAAAATCTAATGCTTATCAAGCAGTTAGTACATGTGAAACATTCTCCTCAGCCTTTCATGTGTATTCACTTATTTTGTCTCAACAACAATACTATGAAGTTGGCACTATTATTTTTAATCCTCTTCTTATAGCTGCAAATATAGTATCACAGAGATTAAGTAATTGCACAAAAGATGATACCCACAATAACAGAACCGAGACCTGGACCTACGTGCTTTCCTGCCTCTAGCAGGCAGACGAGAAACAGGAAATTGCATAACTGAGGACTTTATGTGAAGCTAGATAGGTATAGCCCTGTGATATGAGCATTATTTCTCTATGTTACAGGTGAGAAACGGGGATATTTCCAATTCCTGTGAGGCCAATTTCTCTCTAATGGGACACCACCTGGCCTTTGATCCCAATTCTGTGAACAGGACAGTCATAGCCAGTCAGGGAGACAATGGGTAGGGTCATGCAGAGGAGCAGGCCTGGTCACAGTGGAAGTGGGGATGGGGAGTCCTCGCTCACATCCATCAGTGTTTGGGGTCAGGGTCCAGTGCACAATAGGCCCTCCATTTGGTGCTGAATTATTAAACCAAGTAGCTTACAGCCTATTGTAAGAAATTGAGGAAAACACCCAGTTCCCATTCATGAGTTTCACAGGGCTGCCATGACAAGACTCCACATAAGGACCACATAAACAATAGAAATTTGTTCTCTCACAGTTCTGGAGACTGGAAGTCTGAAATCAAGGCATCAATAGCCATGCTCCCTCCAAAAGCTTCAGGAGAGAATACTTCCTGCTTCTTCTAGCTTCTGAGGTCCCAGCAGCTTGTCCCCACACTCCTTCCCCTTCTGTCTTCACATGGCCTTCATCTCTGTGTCTCTGTGTCCTCTGCATTTCTTATAAGGTCACCAGACACTGAAATAAGACTCACCCTAATACAGGATGACCTCATTTTAAATAATTACATCCACAATGATCATATTTGCAAATCAGGTCACACCTGAGGTTCCAGGTAAATAGGAATTTGGGAAACACTATTCAAGCCAGTGTACCCATGCATTGTGACAATTCCAATACTCTGTGGGATCAGCAACAGAGAATCCAGGAGGGAAAGGCAGAGTGGCTTACAAAAGAGGGAGCATTATGAAGAGAATAAGGAGGAAACAAGAGTCCACTCCTCCCTTCTGCTTCTCCCCCTCCTCCAATTCCTCGTTCACCTCTTCAGTCCTAGGAAGCTACTCCTGGGCTATGGTCTCTCTGCTCCTAACCAAGAGTGGGGTACAGCCTTCCACGGCCCCACTCTGTACCTGCTGGCACAGAGCTGGGTCCACCTCTGGGGACAGTGGAAGGGACTCTATGTTGAGAGTGAAGCATGAGTGGAAGAGACAAAACTTGTCAAGTATAAAACATCAACTAAGAATTGAAAATATAACAACATTACGTGTATTAATGGAGCTTTTTAAGGATCATATATACAACAGTTTAAAAACAATTTGTCAGTTTGGATTTCTATCCTTCCAAAATGCCTCCATAAGGGAGATTTTGGCAGCACATTAGTCAAATTTTACTCACAAAGGATAAAAGACCCATGGAAAGGTAAATAAAAAGCTAAATGCCTAGAAATAGCACAGACAACCGCAAGCACTGAGTTGGAAATCAATAACACAATTTGTTAGTCATGGAAACATATAACTTTGTCAGTCTGTAATGTACTCACTTCCTTCATTAAAGAAATATTTTTGGCACAAGTAACAATATTATAATTTTTATTAGGAAAAATGTCAATGTTCGACCAAATCTACAAGTCCTGTTTTAAAAGAATCTGTTTGAAATTTCAGTTTTATGGAAATTATTAAAATTTTCTGTGAGTATAAAACAATGAATGAATTCATTGGATTTTATTTTCTTCCCATACAAAATACACCTGAAATTCATAAAAATAGATTCGAAGCCAATGTTGTCAACTAAGATAATGAAATTATAAGACAAGTTCATTGTTATTAGAACTTTAAAATCTCTGAACTGGGTATCCTTCTCCATGGACCCCAATGCCCTTTTGCTAGAAACTTCTGCCCTGCTCATGTCTAGTCACTCTCTGAGCTTCCCTGCTCCACATCTCCTCATTTGCCCTTTCCATGCGTCCCTATCTTTAGTCCTGGCATTCCATCTTTTTGCAAACTCTTTTCCCCTGAGTTCTCGAGTGATTCCTGCTCATCCCTGGAGACTTCCAGGGCCCCCTTCTCTTGTCACTTGTTCTATCTTGGAGATGCAATCTCTCACTCCCTTCTCTGAAGTATCAGTGTTCCCCCCACTATAGTGCCTGTCACCCAGAATTACAATTATTTGCATGCCTGCCTCCCACTAGAGCCTGAATTTTGGGAGGCCAGCCACTGCATACTGTCCGGTGGCTGTCCCTGTGCACAGCACAGCATAGCTGCTCCCTCCCTCCCTCCATGTGTGCTGGAGAGCTGCTGAGTGCCCTGCTGCAGTCCAGCCAAGGGGGCCCTATGAGGCTGTGCAGGAAGATCTGCTCCGTGTCACTCTCTGTAGCTTATAGGTGGCCGTTTTCTCCCTGTCTCTTGCACTGGCCTCCCCTCTGTACCTATTTGTGTCTATACCATCTCATAAAAACACTAGTCATATTGGATGCAGGCCCAGCCTAATGACCTCATTTTTACTTGGCTGATTATCCATCTCCAAATGCAGTCACATGCTCAGGTCCTGAGGATTGGACTTCAATGTGTTTAAGAGGGGACACAACCCCACCTATAACACCCATCCTTGCACCCTGAGGAATGTAATTTCTTACGTGCTTTCTTTCATCATTAACATACCCCAGTTCTTATATTTTCCTTTGTCTGTTTTTTAACTGGAGGCTCGAAAGTTGGTCTGTCTGCTGGAGGTCTTTAGTTACCTACCTTTTAAAGACCCTTTGTCACTGCCCCAGATGGAGCCATGCCCTGAGTCTAAACTATACTCTTCCTTCTAAGATTTGTATTTCTACTAATGTTTCAAAATCGGGTCTGAATTCCTCCACATGACATGCAGAGTATCTGTTCATTGCGAGCTCTGGGCCCTTAACTGCATGAATTATGGTCTCCCTGAAAGTGAGGCTAACCAGACACTGTTTCCAGGCTTCCCGATGAGCAGAAAGCCAAATATCAGCCATAAAAAATGTCCGGCGAATCGAGACCCTTCTATGGAGAGTTCTGAAAGGCAACCACTTAGGTTTGCTTTCTGAATGTCTTTTCCTTACTGAGAAGGCTCAGGCAGAATCAACCCACTAAAAAGGAATTGTCATAAAACCTCACACCATTGACTTGTAAATGGGATTGAGTCTGTGGCGTCTACATAATGATACCATCAGAAGGGAAACAACTATTGCATCTATATAACGGATGAGATATGAAATGACTACCACGGCGGATGAACACCCCAGAGGTAGTTTGCTTTATTCTACTCACTGCGTTTATATCCCCAGTTTCTCTAATTTTAGTTATTTTTTTTCCTCAGGACTCAAGACAAGAGCAAAAAGACTTTGCCCCTCTCCTAACAAATCACCTCACACAGAAGTCAATAATACAAATACCGCCGTGGCCGGGGTCAGGGCTGGGGCTTTATTAAAACTGATTTTTCAAAATGTATTTCTGTTGTTGCTGCAGCTTCAGGGAAGATCTGCCATAGGCTATGTCCCTTTTCCTCAGCAAAGGCAGTGTGGGATGGGCCTCAAAGCAGGAAAGAGTGATGTGGGAGACGCAGACAAGGTATGTGAGCCTCCTGGGGTCGGTACCACAGTTGGGGATCATTTGGGGACAGAAAATCAGGGTAAAGTTCTCTCTAGGCCTTTTCCACAGGCATCTCAGCTCTTGCCTGCCTTTCTAGCTGCACAGCCTCAAAATCATGAGCCCCTAAAGCCATCAGCAGATGCCCCCCGTCTCACCTGAAATCCCACCTGGAGCAGTGGCCCCCAACTAAATGCTTCTCAGAAGCATGGATTCATACCACGCTTTCTGCTGCCAGAAAGATCTTTGCAGAAGGTAGAGACCATGCAGGGTCACTCCCTCTGTCTGCAGCCCCCAGGTTGTCACACCTGCCTCATGAGGGCTGGAACCCAGTCACCCTTAAGAAATACAGGAGAGGGCTGTGCACCTGGGTTCGAAGCCAGATGACCTGGGTCTGCATCTGCCTGGACCCTGAACCAGCCAGCGCAGCACACAATACTCCCCTCCTGCCCCGCCCCTCTCCCTCTAGTCATTGGCCTTCCTGCGATTTGCAGCTGGAGGGTCCTGGTCACACTGTGTGCTCTGGACTCATCAAGTATTGCTGGCCTCAGGGTACACATTCCGATTGTGGAGACACAGCCCTGCGAGTTGATGAAGATCTATAGGAGCACCCATGGGCTTTCACTGTGGGTTCCACTAACAGGCCAGCTGTGAGATGGGAGAATTCCTGCAACATCAAATGGTGCAAAAGCAGACAAGAAAACAAAGGAAGGCTGGGAAGAGCAGCAGGGCGCCTCAGTCCACATTACACATGAATAAACAAACTGCAGAAAATAAAAATGCCCCAAAGTGTAAACATGCTTACACTTAAAATTGCTCCCTCCTTTCAGCCTCCTAGAGCCTTTCCATTGTAGTCAACCTTTTATTTAGGTTCGGTGACACGTTAATTATATTTATGTTTCATACCTTTCTGAATGTGTCAGGGCTTAAGGATATCTCTTTTCTTTTGTAATTTTCTAAGGAGGTGGCAGAATAAGAGGCATGTGACTGTTTAAGAGTTTGCAAATGATCATTTCTTTCTCCCCCCAATAACCCTCTTCTTTCCTAGTAGAAAGGAAACATGTTTATTGTGCAAAATCTAGAAAATAAAGAATAACATAAAGAAGGTAAAAATTATTCCACAATTTTTCCTCCCAGAAATATGAAGAAAATGTATTTCTATCTTTATTATAGTTGATCCAAAAGAAAAATGATAACATTTTATTTTATAAAGTTGGGCTCATGCTATCCATAGTACTGTGTACTTTATGTTATTTAATCTTGTGATGTGAGAATTTTAACACAACACTAAGTATTCTTTGAAAGCATGATTTTTAACAGCTACAAAATATTACTGGATATTCAGGTAATTTCTAATTTTCTCTCATAAATCATTCTATTGTGACTATCCCTGTGTATAAACCTTTGAGCACATTCTGGGTAATTTCACTAGGATACATTTGTAGGTGTGAAATTATTGAGAGAAAAAGAATGAACAGTTTTAAATGCAATGTCTTCATATTGCAAATTTACTCTCTTTCCTACACGTATAAAAATGTCCATCTCGCCTAACTGGTTTGGCTCAGGGTCTCAGGTTTGATTCCAGTCAAGGGTTTGTACCTTGGTTGCAGGCACAAACCCAGTAGGGAGTGTGCAGGAGGCAGCTAATCAATGTTTCTCTCATCAATGTTTGTAACTCTCTATTCCCTCTCTTCCTCTCTGTAAAAAATCAATTATATATATATTTGATATATATCTTAATGTCCATCTCCCAGCACCCTTACCAGTATAAAGTGTTATTCTCGAAATTGATAACAGATCCACCTTTACTTTAGGTGAGAAATAATGTTATTAATCTAATTTAATACACAAGGAATTGAATAGATTATTTATCTGTGTCCAATTCAAATTTATTTTGCAAATTGCATGATGCTTTATTTTAAAAATAGCTGTTAATACTTTTCTTCACAGATTTGGATATGTTCTTTGTCTTAAGGTTAAAGATAATTTATTTCCATGAAAGCTGCACTTTTTCCAAGTTTCTAAGTTGTTAACTTTTTTGTATGTGACATTTGTGATATTTTGTACATTTTGATGATATAAATCATGACAGAGTCAGATTTATTATTTACTTCATCTGTTATTTGTCCAATTTCATTTATTCTTTGAATGTTTCAGGTTTGTTTGTATATGTGGTTTTTTTTTTAATTGGTTTCTGAGACAAGAAGGAAGAGAGAGAGAAATATCAATGATAAGAGAGAATCATTGATTGACTACCTTCTGAACACCTCCCACTGGGGATCAAGCCGAAAACCCAGACATTTGTGCCCTAACGGAATAGAACCCTGACCTTCTGGTTCATGGGTCAATGCTCAACCACTGAGCCAAACCCGCTGAAATTATTATTTTCTTTTTCATATTTAACTTATTACTCTACTGAAAGTTTATTTCAGTGCATAGAACAGTGTAAGACTTTAACTTAATTTCTCCCTCAAATAGCCATTTCAGTAGCACAGTTGTTTGAGCAATCCATTATTTCCACAGAGGTTCACCATGTGTTCTTTACCACAGAATCACATATCTCCCAGGGTCTTTTTCTGGACAATACAATCTAGTCTGCAAATCTGTTTGCATATTGTTTAAAATGAACAAACTCTTTTGATTATTCTCTTAGTTTTATAATATAATTTACAATACATACACTATATATTTATACACCACAATGAATATACCACATTAGCTTTATAATATCTGGTAGGTCATTTCCATCATATGTTTCTCTTACATTTCAAAAATTATTTTCACAAAATGATGTGGCCACTTTGGAAAAGCTTCTCAGTTTCCTAAAATGTTAACATTCATGATAGGACCTAGCAACTTCATTCCTAAGTAGCTACCCAAGGGAAATGAAAGCATGATTTCAGAGAGTGGCTAGCCAGTATCCATAGTATCCCAATTTAAAATAGTCCAAAAATAGAAAAACACCCCACAAATACCCATACCACTTAAAAAATATACAGAGTATAATATATCCATATAATAGAAAATGATTCAGCAAGATAAAGTAATGAAGTTTTGAGAAATACAGTGGTACCTTGAGATACAAGTGCCCTAGCATATGAGATTTTTGAGATATGAGCCATCGAGCGAGCAATTTTTTGCTTTGAAATACGAGCAACATTTGAGATACAAGTAGTTGCGCTGATCGGCCGGCTGCACACGACCCACCAATTTACCGGGACTCCAGCATCTCATAGTTTCCCACGCCTCAGTCAGTGTGCTTGTTTACCTTGTTGTCAAAGCATCTTTTGTGCATTTACATACTTTATCACATTTCTTTTTATAACCATGGGTCCGAAGAAAGCGAGTGGAAAGGTCAGTGCTCAAAAGAGGATGATGTCTATTGAATTAAAACGTGAAATCATAGAAAAATATGAGCCAAGGTGTGCGAGTGGCTGACTTGGCGAGGCAGTATGCGCGTAGTACTTCAATGATATGCACTGTGCTTAAACAGAAGGAGTCGATAAAGGGTATAACTCCAGCTAAGGGCGTTACAATAATTTCTAAGCTCCGTAGCTCTCTCCATGAAAAGATGGAGAATCTACTGATGGTGTGGGTGACGGAGAAGCAGCTTAAAGGAGATACATTAACACAGGGCATCATATGCGAGAAGGCACAAACAATTTACGGTGATTTGCTGGAGCAGACCCCACACACTTCCACGGACGAAGCATCGAAAGACTCATTTAAAGCCAGTAGAGGCTGGTTTGATAACTTCAGGAAAAGGTCTGGCATTCACTCGATCGTCAGGCATGGTGAGGCAGCAAGTTCGGATGTGAAGGCAGCTGAGGATTACCTCAAAACTTTTTCCAAACTGATAGAAGCCAAAGGATATATCCCCCAGCAAGTCTTCAACTGTGACGAGACAGGGCTTTTCTGGAAGAAGATGCCAAATAGGACTTGTATAATGGCAGATGAGAAGGCGATGCCAGGTAACAAAGCCATGAAGGATAGGCTAACTCTCGCACTGTACGCCAATGCGAGTGGCAACTGCAAGATCAAGCCTCTGCTCATATACCATTTGGAAAACCCCAGAGTCTTTAAGTCACATAAGATTTTAAAAGATAAACTGCAAGTTATGTGGAGGGCAAACCTGAAGGCATGGGTCACCAGGCAGTTCTTTGTGGAGTGGGTAAACCTGTTTTTCAGCCCTTCTGTTAAGAAATATCTACAGGAAAACAACCTAAGCATGTAAGCCCTCCTCGTCCTCCACAATGCTCACGCTCACCCACCGAACCTCAAAGATGAACTCCTCGAAGAGTTCAAGTTTATAAAGGTTGTCTACCTACCTCCCAACACCACTCCTATACTTCAGCCCATGGATCAGGAGGTGGTTTCTAATTTTAAAAAGCTGTACATCAAGCACCTGTTCTGGCGCTGCTTTGAGGTGACGGAGAACACAAACCTCACCCTTTGGGAGTTCTGGAAGAACCACTTTAACATCATGATATGCCTCAGAATTATTGATCAGGCCTGGCTGGGTGTTACAACGAGGACTTTGACCTCTGCATGGTAGAAGCTGTGGCCTGAGGCCGTAGCAGAAAGGACCTTGGAAGGATTTGAACCCGAGGTGCCAGTAGAGGAGGAGATAGTGTCTCTGGGAAAATCCATGGGCCTGGAGGTGGATGAGAGAGACATGAATGAGCTCATCGAGGAGCACTCTCTGGAACTCACCACGGAGGAGTTACAAGAGTTGCAGTCTCAGCAACAGACGGAGGTTCTCCAAGAAATTGGTTTTGAGGAGGAGCTAGAGGTGGAGGAGATCTCTACAAGTGAGATAAAGGAGATCTTAGGAATGTGGGAGAGGGTGTCACACTTCGTGGAAAAGAAACACCCCGAAAAAGTTGCTACTGGTCTACTGGTCGTGCATCGGAGCTGTTCAATGAAACTTGCCTCACCCATTTCAGAAACATTCTGAAAGGGAGGAAGAGGCAAACCTCGTTGGACACGTTTTGGTTTTTTTTTAAATCGGCCAAAAATGCAAAGACCAGTAGCAATTAAGTTCAGTGAAGATTAGTTAAGTTACATTCAGTTTACGGATAAAGTGTAGCATTAAGATTGTAACGAGTAGGTAAATACACATTATAAAACCAGTTTATTCCTTTACATTCTCTTTTATTATGTTTTTATGCAATATTTGTCATTTATAAATACATTTTTCTTATTCAAAAACATGTAACAAGAACAACTGGGGTGGCATTTTGGGGGCTGGAACGGATTAACGGCCTTTCAATTGATTTCAATGGGAAAATTTGCTTTGAGATACGAGCAACTTGATATAGGAGCAAGGTTACGGAATGAATTAAACTCGTATCTCGAGGTGCCACTATATTACAATGTGGGCAAACCTTGGAACATTGTGAAAAGTAAAAGTATCAGTCACAAAAGGCCATATATTATGTGATAAGATGTATATGAAATATCCAGAATATGAAATAGAATCCTATAGCAACAGGACATAGATTGGTTATTGTGTGGGCTGGGGTGGTGAAAGACATTGTCTAAAAGTGGTTGTGCCCTTCCGTCTGGTTGTGATGGACAGTGTCTAAAGGTAGAGTGAATGATGGTTGCACAATTCTGTAAATTTACTAAATATTATTGAATCATACACTTAAATGGGAGAATTATATGAAGCTGTGAAAAATTGCTTTCACTATTTATTTTAGGACCATTGTTGAGTCTCTCCAAAAATTCCATCAGTATTACAACAAAACTAAACCTAGAAAATTTGTTATAGTTACATTAATAATTTGGTACCTGAAAACATGTATTCATATTATATAATTGGAAGCATACAGTGTATAGCTGCTGGTGCATTTCACTTCTTAAACTCTATGTTACTAAGTAAAGTCACATTGTTCATTTACTCCACTAAATATTTTTGAGGGCTAGCCTTACTTATTCTATTTTGATTAATATTGTAGATTTTCACATATATATTTCAAGCTTTATATTATCATTGTATATGTTTTTATATTTATTTAACCTTGCATCATTCTGCTTTTTAATTTTAAGATTTTTTAGATTAATTTGGTATTAGAAGTATATAATTGCAGACAGTTTCAAAATTATTTAGTCTCTTTCTGGTAATTTTTCTTTTTTCCTCCACGCCAATGATACTGTCCAGCATGAATTGGAAGAATAATGTTGATAGCAAATGAAATTATTTCATTTGATTTTAATGGGAATTTTTTCAGTGTCTCGCCATTACTCATAATACTGACTTTTGGTTTGTGTGTGTTATTTTTTACATTTTAACTTTGAAATAATTTTAAAAAATCACAGGAAGTTGTAAAAATTATACAGAAGTCCTATGTATTCTTTACCCACTTTCTCCTGTCAATTTCATTTAACATAATTTTTGCCCAACATTAAAACTAGGAAATTGGCATTAGTATAATGAATGTGTATAGTTCTTTGTATAGATTTGTAAAATCATCACTGTAATCCAGATTTTTTGCAGAAAAACCCTGTTTGATTTTGAAGTACAATTTATAGATTTTTTTTTATTATGGGGTGTGCTTTCAATATTATGACTAAAAGCTCTTCAAAGCCCTAATCCTTAAGATTTTGGATGATTTTTTTAAAATAAACAATTTACAGCTTTATGTTTTACATTTAAATCTATACTTCATTTTGACATAAGTTTTGTATAAGAAGTAAGCTTTACATCGAGGTTTACTTTTCTGGATATTGATACCCAATCAGTCTAATACCATTTGTTGAAAGAACTTCTTTCATTGGGCTTTTTAAACCTTTGTTAAAAACCAATTGGTCATCTGTGTGTTGAGGTAATGCTTGTTGCCTATTCTGCATCACTTATCTATTTATCTATCCCTCCTAAATACTGTATGGTCTACATTTCTGTAGCTATAGAATAATTATTGAATTAGGATACATTGATTCCTCAAATTTATTCATTTTCCAACATTGTTTTTATTACTTTGCCTTTCAATAAGTTTAGAATGATATTGTCTATATCTATAAAAAATCTTAATGAAAATTTGATAGGAGTTTCATTAAATGTGTATATCCACTTAGAGAGAAATGACTTCTTTAGCATGTCGAATCTTCTAACTGACAAAAACAGTAAGTTTCTCCACTTATTTAGATACTAGAGGCCCAATGCATGAAGATTCTGCAAGAATGGGCCTTCCTTCCCCTGGCTGTCCACACCGCCTTCACTCTGGCCAGAGCTGCCTTTTTGCTCTGGCCCAGAGCCACCTTTCTGCCTTCCCACACTGCCCAGAGGCCCAGAGAGATTGGGGCAGGGCGGAACGCAAGCATGCCACTCATCCACTCCACTCGGCACCTGCATATGCAAATTAACCTGCCATCTTTGTTGGATTAATTTTCATACTCCTGATTAGTTCATGGGCATTGTGAAGGCATGGTCAATTTGCATCTTACTCTTTTATTAATGTAGACTAATAATAGTCTACAGGCCTGGTGCATGAAAATCCTTACAGTCGGGCAGGGGTCCTTCAGCCTGGCCTGCGCCCTCTCACAATCTTGGACCCCTCAGCTAGGGTCCCTAGTCCTGGTCTAAGATCAGGGCCTATCAGGGCTTTCCTTCCCTAGGCTGTAGGCAGCTGGCCCCAACCCTAACACTGCCACTGCTTGCCATCTGTGTAGCGCTGCCCCCCTTCCCCTGCCACCAGTGGCCTCCCTCTATAGGTGACAGGCTGGGGTGCAATGACTTGGTTGGTCTGTGCCTCCTTCTTTCTTTTCTGGGGGGTGGGACCAGCACTGTGAGGGGCCCTCTGCCTACCTGATCACTCCTAACCACTTGTCAGCCTGCCTGATCACCCCTAACCACTTGTCAGCCTACCTGATTACCCCTAACCATTGGTCTGCCTACCTGATCACCTCTAATCACTCTGCCTGCCTGCTTGATTGCCCCTAACCATTCACTTGGGGGTGAGGCCAGCATGGTGAAGGGCTGTCTGCCTACCTGATCACCCCTAACTGCTTGCCTGACCACCCCTAACCGCTGGTCTGTCTACCTGTTCACCCCTAACCCCTCTGCTTGCCTGCCTGATTGCCCCTTACTGCTTGCTTGGGGATGGGCCAGCACTGACTTCTGGTTGGTCAGTATCTGATCATTACTGGTTTGTTACAACCCAGGGTTTTTATATATTAGGATTATTTAATTCCTTTCATCAATATTTTATCAAATATTTTGTAGGTTCCAAAACACAGGGCTGTATACTGTATATATAAGAATTTTTTTAAGATTTACAACTAAATTTTTCATTATTATTGAGCAACTATAGAAGAAATTATATTTTAAATTTTTCTTTTCAAATGTGCATTGCTAGTTTATAGAATTATAGTTGATCTTTGTCTATTGTTCTTTTATCTTATGACCTTGCTAGCTTCCCTCTGAATGATTTCAATTATTTTTAATTTGTTGGGTATTTTTATGGCCCAAGATATGGTCTATCTTGGTATATGTCCTGTGGACACTTCAAAAGAATGTGTACTTGGAATTTTGCAGTGAAGTGTTTTGTGCATTTATTAGATCCTGTTGTTTAATGGTATGGTTGAGTTCTTCTGTATGGTTGCTAATTTAAGTTTATTTTATGTGTATGAATTTGACTACTGTAACTTCCTCATATAACTGGAAGAATGCAATATTTTTCCTTTTCTCTGATGGACATATTCATCCATATTGTCATATGTGTCAGAATTTCCTATTTAAGGATGAAAAATACTCCACTGACTGAACTGGTTTTTGATGTTGTGGGATTTTACCTTTTCCTTTTCCCTTTCCTTATAGGGACTTTAGTAGCATAATGGAAGGTGCTGAGTTGACAATTGCTAACTGGGCACCAATTTAACCAGAATTCATTATAATGCTTTATTATTTTTCTGTGAATGAGGGGTTTTTAAAAACAATCCTATTACTGAAATCAATTTCAGCAGACAATAAAAAAAAAACATGAAGGAACTAGTGAACTCCATTTTTGATACAATGACTATTTATAGCTTGCATATCAGATTAGGTAACTCTATTGTATCTTTCCTATACAAAAGACACCTTAGAAAACATTTGAAATTCTATATTATTTACATGATAGACTGAAATAGACCCATCAATTATCATCTATCAAGTTTTTGCATAATTACAAGATTCTTAAAATAAACATTATTGTTATTATCATTCACTTCTAGATTTAGTGAATGGCCTACAGAGTTGAAAATCTGTAAAGCCAAAATATCCATATATTTAAGAGGGGAAAAAAGCTGGTTTGGCTCCATGGATAAAGCAGTGGCTTATGGACTGAAGGGTCCCAGGTTCAATTTCCATCAAGGGCACATGCCCATGTTAAAAGTAAAAACAAACAAACAAATAAAAAACACCTCAAGAAAACTGTTACTTAATACATGTATACATATTAGTTGATTAACTAAATATTTTATATTTTTTAACATATTGAACATAAAAACAGTAAGAGACAGACAGGAGAAACAGGATGGAGAGAGTCAAGAAAATAGAAAAGAAGGAGAGGGAGTCACAGGACAGAAGAAAGAGCCAGCCCGAGGTAGAGAAGAAAGGCAATCTCCCAGATTGGGGCCCTGCCATATCCAGTTCCCACCACAGGTGACGTCACCCTCAGCCAAGAGAACGCCATCCTGGGAAACGTCCAGGTACGTCCTGTTGGGTGAAGGATGAAGTCTCAGTTTTCATTCAATGAATGCCCTGGGAACTAGAGGTTTAAGCCACCTCATTAATGTTATTTTAACTTTATTTGGGGAATAGGAGTGAAATTTTTTCATTTGTTTCTAATGCTTGCTTAACAGAGACTAAAAAAAAAAAAAAAAAAAAGGAGGGAAATTTCCCTGAAATTGGGACATTTGAGAGAGTGTAGACAAAAGACTATTTCTGCTCCAAAGACCATCCAAGATACAAAGACAGAAGTTAGAGGCCATCACTCACTTGGAAAAGAGACTTTAAAAGCCCTGATTATCTCAGGAACATACATTTGGGGACCTTCCACCAATATAATTCAATCTGAAAGGCTTTTTCAAGGTTAATGAACATCAGGGAAAGTTATAAATTAGATGTTTTTTAAATGTAAACTTGACCGTTTTTAATCAAGCTAAAAGAGCTATTTCACTTTCTTATGAAAATGAATGTGAAGATGATCCTAAGATCAGAATAATTTGAACATCTAAATTTGCACAATGTACTCTTCCTATTCAGTGAGTATTTAGCAAGTCCATCCATCATTAATTATCCATTAATACTTCATTAATAATCTCAGCACTCATCGAATGTGACCATATCATAGAAAGATGACCTCTGTTCATGACAAAACTGACGATCTTAATGCAGAGTTTGGTTGAGAAAATGAAATGATAACGTATAGGAAAAGTTAATAATCAAGTATGCAAAAATTGAGGTCCATATTTTTCTTACTTCACTCACCTAAAGTACAATGAGTGGGTTTTCTGAAATTCTTGCTTAGACACTATTGGGCTCTTTTTGGCTTGGTTATTTAATATGGGTTCAGAGTCTAAGAAAAACTTCAGAGACAAGAAAGGTGTCTCAAGTCAGAGACAAGGTTCCTCATGAGACATCTCTCTTGTTGCTATTCCTTACTTTATATCAATTGGTTGGCTTCAGACAACTCGCATATAATTACTGACATAAAGATTCAAACTACTTACTGAACATCTCTGCTCCTCACCCTGTGGAAAGTAGTTTCCACAGCAGTTAGCAGAGTGTGTGCATCTTATTTATCCAACAATGCCATTGTGAGAATTAAATTAGAAAATAGTCATGAACACACCTAGCAGAACACCTGGCATGTAGCAAGTGCTTAAGAAATGTGTATTAGCTTGTTGTTTTGCAGTCCTTGCCAGGAAGAAGATCATTTGGAAAAATACCATTACATGCAGGGAATAGTGCTGTTTCCGAATATATAGCCTGGGATGCAATTAAGCACTAAAAGACAGGTTATAAACGACACAGTCATGACTGAGTTTAGTGAGTTTCTCTGTGTTGAAGGCACTGGTTGAGCACCACATAGAATGGGTGCCCTCACAGCAGGTCACTGCCCAGATGAAGGAGAGCAGGGGTCATCACCCAAAAGTTACATGACATATGAACTGCATCTAAGAGTAGTCATTTAATCATCACTGATGATTTTTCTTCTCCACCAAAGCTTAGTGAGGTTTCAAGACAAATGATAAATAATAAAATAATAATAATAATAGTAATAATAAATTTAGTTGAAGAAAGCAGTATTTCATCTACAGAAATGCAAAACAGCTTTTGAAATCAATGTTCCCATCTCCCCACTTTTTTTCAGCTTGCAAACCCATAACACTAAAACATCCTAACTGATTTTATTTCCACACTTTGTTAAAGTGATTTGATCCCAAGCTGGGACCTCATATGCCCAACATTTAACCCACAGAAAACTTTACCAGCCTGGTTTTGAACTCACAGAAACAGTAGCTCTTAATGGAAATGCTGACAGATTCTTAAGTATAGCAACATGAATGGCACCGATGATAATAAATATGAGGAGTGATTCCCAAACCGAAGATGGGCAAATAGTTACCCAGCTGCTACAGAAATAGCAAGATAGAATTTTTAAAAAAAGGGGGGGGGGAGGAGAAAAGAAATTAAATGAAATGGATATTAGCTGGAAACATCTGTGTTCACCACAGAGCAAAATGCATATTCAGCAGCCAGTTTATTGGCTCTTTAGAGGATGTGAATGGTGCGTTGTAAATAATGGCCTGCCTGTAATAAATTCCCAGTAAAAAAGAGAGGGGCCTCCGTGTGTTCCTCCCACAATTCACATTTCTGGGTCCCTGCTGGGAGTGATGATTCACAGCAGTCACAAATTCCTGTTTTCAAAATGCTATTGTATACTCTAGGGCTTTCATTAAGTTTTATACTAGCTGGGGAAATTTAAAACTTGAGAGAGCCGGGAGAGGAGAGAGCTGCTCTCATGGTGACGTGCACGGAGCATGCAGGCCAGGCGGCCTTGATGGATGTGATAGGCGGGGGGCCTTCCAACCCACCCGAGTGGGCTCCCATCCTTCTTCCTTCTGGAAATCCATAATGAAAGGAGAGAGCAAGGATCAGTGACTTCCTTATGTGATGGGAAAGGAAAGACAAGCTAAAGATCATTGCAGCTGAATTCGGAGAGGTGATTGAGAAACAGCATGAAGATAGAGGGCTCCACATTTAATGGGTTCCATGAGGGGCCTACGTCTGCCATGACTTTCTGGTTTGAAATGTGCAGTCTGCTTGCTCTACAAAGCTCTAAAGGCAATATCGCCTGTAAAGATGGAGGATTGCACCAATTATATGTACAAAATGCATCTGTTGAGTAGATGTTTTTTGACCACAGGATAATGTTTGGTGTTATGGATATCATACTTAAGGAAGGAATTGTCCTGTGAGGATAAAAAGCTTCCTCTCAATCTAGTATCAATACAAAGAAATCAACGTCTTGCCCAGCTCAATGAATTCATTTTCTTAATTTTTATTTTTTTCTAGAAGTGTAGTTACAACACGTTGTCTATTATAGTTTAACACATTGTTTCTATTGAGATATAATTGACATCTAACATTGTATTAGTTTCAGGCATACATCATAGGGATTCCACAGATGCACCTACTGTGAAATCCAGAGAACTTCTAGTGTTCAGTTTGGTGTGCACATTGCTGCCTGGCTTGTCCCAGCCCCTCCCATGCCAGGCCTTCCACCTGCAGAACACAGCTTTGTATCCTGTCCGAATTTTTCTAACCAACGGGCTATTCAATCACGCAAGGCAGAGGAGTGGGAGGAGTTGTTGGTGGAGTCTCAAAGTTCCCAGGGCTCAGAGTGCTCAGGAAGCATGATGTCCAGCGGCTGCCTGTGTTCACACTTTGGGAGAAGAACAGAGTCTCCCCAGGGTCTACAAACTGCAGAAGCCTGTAGGGGGAGCCCCGCACCTCAGGACTCCACCCATTCCTGCTGAGGACAGGAGAAAACAGCAGAGCCAGCCCAGTGTGCTCAGGTGGAAGGTTAACAAAGCCGCGTGGAAAGGCGGGTCGTACTTAAGATAACCAGAAAGAAGTGTGTTTATCAAGGACTCTTAACTACCCCAGAATTTTCTTTGTGTGTTTCCTCCCTGGCTTCTTAGATGGGATCTCTACTCACTGATGTCCACAGATAGCAAACATATTAAGTCATTTTCTGAAACAAAACAACCATTAATCCAAATGCATTCCATGTTTTCTTCTGTCTTTCCAAATAAACTAGTTCTTTTCAAATAAGCAAGTGGCTAGAGCCACTGAGAACTTTAAAAAAAAATCTGTTGGAGTCTTCTGTTTCACTTCTAGGATAATTTCCAACAATTTTGTTCTTTTTTAAGGAGTATTTAGGTTTTGGCAAGGCAAACAATTGTTGCTCACTATGCCAAGCCCTATCTCAGTCATCAGCAGGAGAAGCAGGCATCAGAAGCACCTCAAACAGCCTCAGCATCTCCAGCTCTCTCTGTCCAGGCACAGAAAAGGGAAGGCAGCTGTGGGTCCTGAGGGTCTTGGCCACTGCCCTGCTGAAAGGGTGGTTGGGAAGATTGAAACCAATATTACTTCTCATGGTGGTAAACTTTGTAGTGCAATGCCTCCGAAAGTTAATAAAAGCTGAAAACTATTTCAAGAATAGTCTAGATCCATCTGGAATAACAGATCCATATTAGTTTTCTGAGGAAGTCAAGATGTCTGGACCTCCCCTGGTTAACTGAGCATTCACTAATAGAATTCTTATGAGTTCACTAAACAATGGGTGGCATCCCAAAATATCTTATTGATTTCTAGAAAGACATTTGGGGATGCTCAGGACACAGCTCTCACCCCTGTGGTGACACCTCTCAGACCCTCACGGTATGAATCTTGCTCCATAGATCTGGTTGCTACAGAGCAGACACCAAAGCAGGTGGCTATCACATTTGAAGCAAGATGCCTAATGTTAAAGGATAAAGCCATTCTATATGGTGCACACTGAAACCTTTCAAATGTGCCTCTGCATGTATGTCGCACAGGTAACACCCCACTGTGCACTCAATAAGGTTCATCCAAAAGCAAAATAAGAGTCAGCCCTGCTTCTGAGTGAGCTCAACCAACAAGTTTTCAAAAGCCAAAAGGAAAAATAAGCTCCTTGCAATATGCCCAATTGAATGGGGGCTTTATGTTGATATCTTTTCCAAAAACACAAGTCTACTGACGCCGTGTATTTATTGCATCCTGTTAGGTTCTTTTTCCGGATCTCCCCTTGCTGCCATAATGCCCACACATTTGTGTGTGAGAGTGACTCATAATTATTTTAGCTGATCCCTACTGAAAACTGGAGTTCAGATGTACTGGCCTTGCTTGTGAACACATCAAGAATGTTTTTTACCCAGTATATTGCTAAACATATTACCAACCATTGTGTGCAGGATAAGTTCAAGTTTACAAAAAAATATAAAATCTATGTTTCTATACTCATTGAAATATAATAGAACCTTGATTTTTTTTCAATGTTTTTTTTCTATGTAGTAAGTTTAAAAGAGTTATCTGTTTTAGCTTCTCTTATTTTCCTTTATTCTATGAGTTTTCTGCTCTATGAGGTTAAGGACATAATCTATATATAAAGCAATTTTCAAAAATGGTAAAATGACTATCATACAAATGTAAAATGAGCAAGTCAAATACTTTATTGAACTCAATCAATGAGAGAACCAAGCAGATGTCATGACCAGTTCAAAGGAGAAGGAAAGGCACAAATATTTGGGGAGTGACAGAATGTTGGACTCAATGTGCCATGAGGCAGAACAGGTTTCTCTGCAGGGAATAGGAATTCAATCGAACCTCCACAGACAGATTTGTGTGTCTACAGACAAGAATGATTTTGCATTCCTGTCAGCTATCTACAATTGGAAGGCTGTAAATCATTCCTGGGGATTCAAAATTTGAAGAATCAGAGGATTCTCCTTTACATTTCGTTATCTAGACCAGTGGTCGGCAAGCCGTGGTTTAGCGTCCATTGGTCTAGACAATCCAGAGCTTTCTGAAACACAAATTTTCCTCTACACTATTTAGTTCATTTCTCTCGCCAGAGGTTAAACCTTCTCTGGCCCAAAGTAGGCCCACTTAATAAATATTTACTTTAAAAATGAGTCAATGCATATATTTTATAAATTGGATAATAATCTTATTTAAAACTTTCTCTTCCTGGGTAGCCCTGTGTCTGGAGAGGGATGGAGTTGGGAGCTTCCCAGTTTCCTCTCCCAGTCACAGCACCATTGGACATCTGTACACAAAACAGCCCTGGAGGCATCATATACATTATACCATGTATGTATCACTAACATTACTCAGAATATAGTGCTAAGAGGTTGGGAATGAGAGTGCGGAGCAGACAGAGGAACAGTGAGCATCCAGACCACTCTGTGTAGGTTGGGACATAGCTGCTCACTCCTGGCCCTGTCGTCCCACCACACACACCAACCTGGAACTAAGGAAGAGCAGGGCTCAAGCAAACCAACTTCCCAAGCAGCAGAAAAGAGAAGCTTTTTTTTTTTTGAAAGCCTTTTTAGGTCAGAAAGTTTTGTTTGAAAGAAAAAGAAAAACAGACCATTGCTTTTTAAAACTTGTTTTCTGAAAACACCATGTTGCTGCCCCAGAGAGACAGGGTCTATTACTCATTTTTATTCCTCTCCAAGACAGACTATGGGTAGACAGTGATGTTAAAAGTGATCACTTCTTAAAGTATCCTACCCTTTGTAACATGGCCAACTTCCAACACAATTCCTTTTATTAGGATTACATTTCATGCCCCGGAAAGCCTGTGTTCCTGCAAACCCTCCTGCAGGCACCATGGGGCCCAATTACTGTACCATTGGGCGGGAGCGGCCCTCTGTAGTGACTGTGTCTACTCTGTTTATAAACTCAGCTCTGCATGCATCCCCCAGGGCACATTGTTGCTTGCAGGGAACAACTTCTGGTGTACAGTCACTGTTCTGCCACCAACTCTGGGGCCTACAGCTCAGCACCCACAACTCCTTTCCCAGCCTCTCCCAAAACCCACTCAAACACACCTGCAGAGGGAAGTTCAAACAGCCTGAAATCATCCTCCACCCCCCTCATGCTGTTCTCTGTCACTGAAAACTTCTTATCAACTCCACACCGCCCTCCTTCCCAGGCTCCTACTCCAGATCTACTTTCAGAAGTTTCCAGTTCCCAGCAGAGATTAAAACACACTACAAAGAGAGAGCTTCACAACTTTGCGAAGGCTTACCAGCTAACCAAGATGGGCTTTATTAGGTTTCTGTTCCTTCCCCAGAATGACTTTCTTACACTGAGCTCCAACCCAAGCCCTACCCACAAGCATATACATAGACATCCAGAGGCTGGGGTAAAGAGAGCTAAAGAGAAAGGCAAGCAGAAATTGGGACTGTCCCCATGCATTGTGACCCATTCTCTGCTTGTCCACTCACAAACACACACACCCAGTTTTCTCCTGAGAGTTAATTTTTCTATCACCCAGAGCTGAGGATGGCTTCCATCACTCCAAGAGATGGTTGATGTGAAATACTGTAACTTAATTATAAAAATACCTGCTAAAATGTAATATTTTATCATTAAATTTCTATCATTAAATTTCTATCATAAAATTTCATCATATCAGAGAGCATAAAATGCTTGTATGATTTCCCAAGAAGAGAAAGCTCCAGGGATTGCTTTGTGCACTGTGAGAGCTGGAAGGGCATTTGCCAAACCCTCATGATATGTGGGCATTTACTCTTCTGATAACTTCATTCTTTTTCCATTGAGATATAATTGACATAGCAGTATAATATTGCATTAATTTCATGTGTATAATGTACTGATTCAATATCTGTGTATAAAAATCTCTTTTTTGGAAACAGATTAGAAAAATCAGTTGCATATAACTCCAGATTCAGTTCAGTCACAAAAGTCATTTACATGTGAAAGTTGCATTAGCCATACAATCATCTGATATGCCAGGGTCATTGTGGGCTAATTATTTGCTTTGCAATTATGAAAAACAATTGTCTTTAAGGAAGTGCAAAATTTCATGAGAGGTTCAGGCATCTTTGAATAGCAATATCCTAAATTGAGATGTCTAGAGGAATTCAGAGTTTGAATTTTGAGGGTGCAAGAACCACTCTCAAATAACAAACTGAGTGCAGTCAGAACTTACTGACTTACTAAAGACCACCTCTCCCTATCTCTCTATAAGAGAACTGACTAGGAGTGCCTTTATCTTCAGAGATCCCAGGTCACAGTTGATTAGATCAGGAGGCCCTGAATCTGGACCAGAAGTACACCTTAAGAATCTGATACCAGGATTAAATTCGATCCTGGGGACCTGGTGCCAGGAGCATGTTTTGCATGTGGAAGGCACATTGCTGTCTAAATACAAGTGTCCCATCCTCTAATGGCTTTTAGTCCATGATCTCTGTTTGCACTTCATCTTTTCTTCACATCTCTGAAACCCTACTTCTGTGACTGCTGATCTGCCCTCATTTCATCTCCTGTGGAGCTGAACCCCAATGGTCCACATGTTTAACCACTTTTTGCTGGAAGGCACTAATTTCTTGTCTCTTCACTCTTCCATTGCATCTTCCAGGAAAACAAGCAAACAGACACACCCAGTATTAAATCAACCTGACCACCTGCTTTCCCTGTTCCAATACTAGGGCTGTTGAGGATCAGAAGAAATCTAACAAGGTTATAATAGGACTCACTCCAGATACAGTTTCTCTAATCTCAACAGCAACCTCTGAGAGGCCTGAGAGTTGCATTTTGGGCCCAGAGACAGGTTGCAGTTCTCAGGGTGAGGAGACTTCTGTAAAGCAGAGGTCCTCCAAATACCTTGCACTTATGTCTCATAAGGAAGCAATGACATAGTTAATTGGGAAAAATCAACTTTGCCCAAGAAAGAATTTGAAAAAATCAACCAAGTTTCCCCCAAAATTAGCTCTCAATCAATAAATATTATTGATTGTTTTGAGCATACATTTTTATTTCATTGATCACAGTCAACAGACTTTTATTTTTTATTTTCTTTTTCTCCTGAAGATTGGGGACTTTCTTCATTTAGTATAGCCACTTTGCAAAAAAATGTTTGAATAAGCAAGTATATATTGAGCAACTCCTATATTCCTGATGTAATTCCACATCTTATGCAAGGTAAAACATGGGAAAACACACACCTACAGTCTTCAAATATTTCTAATTCAGGTGGAGGGATAAAACCAGCATATTTAAAACAGTTGGGAAATAGGTATGAGAAAGCTCTCTCATACTGACAGTAACTGAGGTTGACACCCCAAAAATGGGTGAGGTTGGTGCTGAGGGAAACCTTCATTAGAACATGAATGGGTGTTGAAGGAAGAATGCAGTGTGGATAAGCAGACAGGTGGGAGGACTTTCCACCATATTCTTCCTGTTTTCCTAACTTTGATTTTGCTCCCCCTTTGTGATTTTCAAATAGAAGGCAACAGACGCACACAGCGAGATGGGAAGTTGGACTGACATCGAATCCCCAGTCCTAATTTATCTCAGACAAAATGCTTTCAGAATTCTCATAAAGTCTTTGCGAGGACTCTCTGACCCTAGAATGTCTGAGAATCTGAAGCGGCTGGTTATATCTCCCAAGTCTTTTTTGGATTTTCCTGTGACAATTCTCAAACCTATTTTGGGGGGATTCAAGGTCCCTCAGACCCAAACCCTAAACCTCAGAATGTTCAGCAGAAGATTGGGCAAAACTTGAGAGCCATTTAGCCCCTCACACCTCCCTGCATGTGGAAGTGGTGCCTGGGCTCATTCAGTCCCCATGGTTAACAGAAACCACTCCAAGGTGACGTCCAAGTGGTTTCTGCAGCAGCATGGACTACCTTGTCTTTGGTTCCGGAGTTATTGTATCTGCTGTATTAGAGTAGGCCCCATTCACACAGCTGTATTTTTAAATAAATATAATCTTAAAATGTATATATGCACAAATTAAAACCCCGTGGTGTGCCTATATGTTACAGAAAGGAACTCAAAATAGATTATCAAAAGCAGCACTGTTCTCCCCAAAGGCTCTGGTGTAGACTCTTACATACATTTGTTGGGGAGCATGTAGATGTAAGGTGTTTCCATGTCACATGAATGCAGTCTGGGGTAACATGAGTGGAAGAGGGAGCCCCAGTCCTGTACTGATGAAAATTACTTTGGTATCATATCACCCCCTTCATAAATATGCCAAATAATATTTTATTTTTCAGCCTCCTGCACTGTCCTGATCATCAAATAATATTTAGACTTCTACTTTAAACTCTTTAATTTCACTTTTTTAAAAAAATTTTACAGAACTCTAAATTCAGTATTGCAGTACAAAAATCAATAAATTCCAAAAGGACCATGGTGTTAAATAATCAGTAATGAGTTTCTTTTTCTTTTTTTAATATGTTTTATTGACTTTTTTTACAGAGAGGAAGGGAGAGGGATAGAGAGTAAGAAACATCGGTGAGAGAGAAACATTGATTAGCTACCTCTTGCACACTACCTACTGGGTATGTGCCAGCAACCAAGGTACATGACCTTGACCAGAATCGAACCTGGGACTCTTGAGTCCACAGGCCGACCCTCTATCCACTGAGCCAAACTTGTTAGGGCAGTAATGAGTTTCTTAATGCTAAAAATAAATGTACAATTTACAAGAAGTTCTATTTTGATATCCAAAGTAGTAATAGTAGAAGATTATGTAAGCAGCTCACAGAGATTCTCATTGGGAGATAAAATTAAAGTGTTACCATTTTTTTTAAGTTTGTGGATTGGCACAAGAAGTTATACACAAAACTAAAAAATCACTCTTTAAAAAACAATACAGCCCATAAATCATGGGGTAGAAAAGCATAAAGAAGATTATGAAGGGATTTAAATATATGTTTCAGGAAAAGGAGGGCACCCCTCTTGGGTTCTTTTGAAAATAAATGCATGTTTTTACATATGCATTCAAAAGTCATATTTGCCAATATTCAATGAAATCTTGCAAAAACTAAAAACTAAAAACATTGCATGTGGACTGATCCAATAGCTTACATAAAACTTAAGCTTATTGGGTGAAAATTACACTTAGAATAATTTGTCAAACAAATCCCCAAGAACATTAAAACCCATGCAAGGAAGAAATTAATATCATGTGTTTCAGCATCAGTTAAGAGCCACATAGATCAGAGATTTGTTTTGGTGCCATGAAGGTCTGTCTTTGACTTTCAGACAAGATGAGAGTATGAACCACATGATAAGACATAAGCGTGAACAGCTAATTTCTAAGGTTCCATCAGATTATAAATGTAGCACGTTGTAATGAGGGGCTTTCCCACCCCCAGCTGTCTGCACAGGGTCTGCAGACATAACTCAATGGTTGAATTTGTATAGCATACCTAACAGAAACTGTATCTCCTTTTTTCTATCACTTTCCAAAGACAATGGTATTCTTTTTTAATTCTTCCTAAAGCATAAATAAAGAGACCATGCTTCTAAATAGGGAGCAAGCAAATTATCAGTTCTGTCCACAGCAGTCGTGCACCTGACAGCTTCGTGCCATTTGCTTATAAAACAAGCAATTGAACATATTCACATTCTTAGTGTATCAAAAATGGCATTAACTTTCTTTTCCCTTTTACACATCATTCTAAACATTATCCCTTGAAGAGGGTCTCATTTAATCTGCAAAAAATGGCGACTATGGAATATAAAAGCTGGATAGGTATGTATTTTATCAGAAAATATTCCAAACTTTTTTATAAAGGAAACTACCACCCAAACCGGTTAGGCTCAGTGGACAGAGCATCAGCCTGCAGACTCAAGGTTCTCTGGTTCGATTCTGGTCAAGGGCATGTACCTTGGTTGTGGGCACATCCCTAGTAGTGGGGCGGGAGGAGGGGAATGGGGAGTTGCAGGAGGCAGATAAGTGATGTTTCTCTCATCGATGTTTCTAACTGCCTATCCCTCTCCCTTCTTCTCTGTACAAAAATCAATAAAATATATATTTCTTTAAAAAAAGGGAAACTACCTGACGAATGAGAACATCAATGAAGATTTACAAATGAAACAGCCTCGCTTTTGAAATCAAATAGTGATTAGGGGTTATGTTTGCTTCTAAACCAGACTGTATTCCTTCAGCCAATCAGGTAGTTTAACATCATCCTTTTCAATGTAACTAAAGCTAATAAAACTGAGTACTATGAGATAAAGATGTGCAGGGCATTCACACACTTAGATGTGACTTCTACAGGTCCTCAATTCCTCAATGAATGGCCACCGTCACTGGGACCTGGGAAGACAGCAATGAGAAATGACTGCTTAATGGGTGCAGGTGTCCTTTCATGGTGATGAAAATGTTCTGGAACTAGATACTGGTGACTGTTGCAAAACATTTTGAATGTAATAAATGTCACAAAACTGGGACAGAACTGAAATAATAAAATACACCTCCCTACTCTTAGTCCTATACGTTTTGGGGAGTAAGTCCCATACATTTTGGGGAGAAAAAATAAATGAAAAAATAAATAGAACACTATTCAATTGCACAGATAACCAAATATCTAAGTATGATTTGATAGATTTTATGATATATGTATTTTACCACAAAAAAAGTAGCAAAGAGGAGTAAGCAGTGAATATTACAATTCTGCTACAATGACAAAATAAAGTTTAAGAAAACCTGGAGAGGGAAACTAGGTAGACAATATGAATGAAATGAGATGGTTCACTGGTTGGTAATTGTTGAAGATGGGTGACAGGTATCCACAGAGCCTTTTTGCACTATTCTTTTATTTCTGTTACTATATCCATAGTAAAAAACATATAATACACATACACATACACAAATTTTAAAAATTGTTTTAAGCAATCAGTGAATTTTGTGGATGATATAATAAATAATCAGGGATAACTCCTTCAGAAAAAGTTCCCTAGATTATGATCTCAACATACTTTTATGACTGGTTTGATAAACTATTTCCCCCTTATATAGTATTATTTGACAATGACTCAGAATTAAGTTAAAAAGTACAAGATGGTTGGACTAGTTGCAAAGTGAATGTTCATTTTGGAAATTAGAATATAAACGTAGGTGTCTTAAAATTAGCCAGGGCTTATCTCAGTGCCTTATGAAGAAAACCCTCAATAAATCTTGTTTTTTGAATTAATAAATGTTCCAATATGTGTGCTCAATACTAAAACCTCCAGGATTACTGTTTAAAATTGAGTGTTGGTGAGGAAGTCAATGACAACCTCTTCAAGTGCTTGAAACCAATTAATTAATTAAAAAACACATAATTTTGTACTTTAAAAAACAATGGACAAATTAATCAACTTAAAATAAGTTGCTGACTTAATTGTTTATAGATAGAAAGTCAAATGTGTGGGATTAACCAGTTGCTTAGGTAATAGGCAGATATAACCTGCAAATTTTACTTATAATTTAGATTTTAAAGCTGACCAATTCATCTAATTTAGGAATGCTAAATAACGATCAAGGTGTGTCTATCTTAAATCAACTACTTTTCACATTTAAAATATATATTTCTGTATTTAACTTAGCAAATCATTCAAAGATTGGGGTTGTTTGTCATGGTTACAACTCCACCCATTTTTTCCCTCTCCAATCAAGTGTTTGACTGGACAACAATGCTTTGCCCCTGGTTGTGACACCATATGAGAGTTCAGACTATTAGAGGCATGCAGTACAGAGCTCCTATGGTTACACATGGGACACAGATCTTGCTTCCTGAAGCCTGTCTGTTATTCCATCTACCACAAAAAAATGGCCACCTCTTTTCTGGTTCCATCCCTTTCTTCTGTTTCCACAGTAACTTCCTAATAGTTTCCTGCACAGTTTGATTCTGCCTCCTAATTTTCCAGAAGCACTGTCCTCTCTCTTCTCCTTCAGGATTTGCATGGCTGCAGGATGCCCTGGGACTCCTTTGGTCCTTCAAGATCCAAATCATTTCTTTAAGATCATGAGAGCACTAATTTTCTACAAGCTGTTGATAAGCAGCAACACAGAAGGGACAATTGGCACACATAAGTCTAATGGTCCAAATGCTGGAATAGTATTAGGAAAGCAGGACATGCTCTCCCTACAAAGTTTCACTTGAGAGGTGACTATTTGAAGAAATGGCCACAGCTAGCGTGTGCCTGAGGCAGGCAACAGGATGCAATCCATGGGATTGTCTAAGATGCTCCCACCCTGGTCCTTTGGTCCCAGGTGGAGGTGCGGGTATCTCTACACTCAACAGCTTCAGTCATGACAAGGATAACAGCAGACCAAATGGTCAGATCCCTTGTTCAACAGTCAATGTTACACACACTCTCCAAAGGCTTTCAGAAAGGTTCTTTCCCCTTAGTAACAAAGAAAACGTGGCTCATTCATACCAGGTTAGGAAAAAAAAAGGAACTAGTGAAAGAAGGTCCTAATGCTATAATCACAGGTAAAGAAGTAAAGACTGTGTTTGCTTTTCCTCCCCTGCTCAGCATATCTATTTCCATATGTACACGTACACACAGGTATTGTTAAATATTAGTACAGTGCTTTAGCATGGCTTGCTTAATACTAAAAATACACCCCCCTCCATATTTCATTATGGTACAATTTCCTGTCTTAAAGAAAGATGGAAACTTTTACTTGGAAGATATATACTTAGAATTTCCTGTAATACTGAATTAGCTACAGTCAAAATGAACTATTTTACACTGCCATTATTACTCATTTACCAAAAATACTTTGTTCTGCATTTAATATTTTCTTAATACTTTTAACTTTTCTAAGCACTTTCTCATCAAATATCTTTTCCAGACTCATCATAGACTCAGAGCCAGGGAAAATCTTACTATTGTCAAATGTCAGGAGAACAATGTATGACAGTGAATAGGGACAGAACTGGGAAAATAATTCATACCTCCCTACTCTTAGTCATACTTTTTGGAGAGTAAGTCCCATACATTTTGGGGGGGGTGGGAAACAAATAAAAATAAATAAATAGAACACTGTTCAATTGCTTGTATAACCAAATATCTAAGAAGGATTTTTTACGTGACAGAGACAAATGCTATGCGTTTATGATTACTATGTTTGCCTTTACACTTCTAAAATAGCTCAGTCAGTCAAAAGTTACATTAATAATCACATCAAAGACTCCTTTAATGCCATACCTTGACAATGGACATGTCCACACAAAACTATGAAGCTTCATTACATTTCTATTATATGATTATGATGTCAATGCAAATTTCTGAAAAGCTCTATCCAGCTGTAATTTCCAGACAGCTTCATTGCATTAAAAACAAAACAGTCAACATAACATTGTATTAATTTGAGGGTTTGACAGAAAGCCATAAGACAAAGGAGTGTGCCAAATCAAGTCAACCTACAGCTTGGCTTCTCTTGGAGTGTGCAGTATTATCCAAGTTTATGGTTCTACATTTGGAGACCAGTAAGGGATGCAAAAATGGAGCCTGAGAACTTGGGCACAACTGGCTGGAACTAATCAACATGCCACCACAGCTGCTGTGACGTTGCTGACTTTCTGTTTTGCTGGATCTGGTTTTCAATGTCATGCAGCCCTGCAAGCTACCCTACTATTGAAGCCAGGGTGGCTGGTGCTGGCAGGCTCTCATTCCCATTCTGTACATCAGTAGTTTTTTTTTTTCAATCCTGTATATTTATGGGGTTTTTAAATACTATCTTTTCCTGTTTCCCATATGTCAAATTCTACATGAACTGATAAAAACAGGCAAAGGCCTTATCATTCTCATCTCCTAAAATAGACTTTCCTCCCTCCTACCTCCTACACTTCATCAAGCCCCACAGCACTAATTACTAAAATCTAAATGTTCATCTGACTGAATTGCATTCTGTGTCCATCTTTAAAGACCTCAATTTAATTATTCACCCTGATGTGGGCACCAAGAGAAGGAAAAATAACCTCCCATTTGTATTTTCCAATTGTAGACTCAGCTCTGGGACAGTTTGGCATGAAGATGGTTTCCCTCAAAATGTAAGGTACGCATGCACCCTCCTTGCTAGTGCTGGGGGTGAGCTGGGTCCACATTGCCCCGCAGCAGGCTGCTTCATCAGAGCCCCCTGTGATGCTCAGAACTTGCACTCCAGGGAGTGCTTCCCAGCCTGATGCTGGGAGCAGATTAAAGGATTAAAGCTGTTTTCATTTTCCAACCCAGCCAAATAGACGCATAAGCAAGCTGTTAGATCGTCTCAGATGGCATAGGACACCATGGCCATGCTCTGCAATGTTTTACATAGCACAACGGGAGCATTTGCAAGTGAAATCATAGGGGGAATTAGGAGGGGGGTCCAGGAAGACACAAGGCTGAGAAAACTGTCCCATTCCAAATGCAGATTCCTGTTGAAGTAGCCTGGCAAGTCAGAGTGCACTCTGCCAGAACACAGTGAAAATGCTTGCAGGAAAGAGTGGAGGTGCTGTTTACTGAGAGAAAGGAGGAAATGAGAGTGTTGGAGGGTCATATGCCTCCATTTAACTCAGAAAAGGTTTGTCATTCCATGTTCTACACAAGATACTGTCCAAATGAACAAAGGGAATAGAAGGCAGCTGGGTTGTTATAAGAGGGACAAGACAGGAAGCAATATTCTGTGATGAAGCCACAGGTCAGGGCACCTGCTTTCTGGAGATTCAAAGAGGGGCATCTATTGGCCTGTTCTCTCCACCCATTGCCTCTATAATGTCCTGATGGCCTTGCCAGTGAACATGTGTATCGTCTATAGGAACTGGAGAAAGTGTCTATTGCATTACCAACATTGGCAGATTTGAAAAAAAAAAAGTAAGAACCAACATGGAAAAATGTACAAAGCTAAAGGAAATTGGTAAAACCAGAAACATAAGGAACATGCCTGCAGCTCACAGTGCTGAATCAATAACCTGAGGAGGAGAGAAAAATAATTACATGCCTTTTGGAACTAGTTTTATCATTGCTGTGTTAAAAATTTATAATAAAAGCCCAGGTGCACACAACCCTTCTGCTGTGTGTGGCTTAGAACAGATACACGGATCCTCTTTATTACTTAGAAGAGTTTCTGTAAAAATAGATGAAAATAGAAACAACAAAATACTGTTTACTAAAAAAAGACCATTTTGTCATTGATTCCTGAGCCCCAGGTGAAGAGCTTTTTCAAACACATAGGTAATATGAGCTCTTAAACAAATTATGTGCGTACTTTTAAAAGTAGGAAATTCTACTCACAAAGACCTCATATCAAAACAAACAAATGCAATGTTATTCTATAAATAAAAGAAAGAAGTGTATCTAGTGTTACTAGATAGAATTGTGCCCATCACTTCTAAAGACATGTTTAAGTCCTAACTCCCAGTGCCAGTGAATAGATCTTATTTGGAAACTAGAAGCCCAGTGCACAAATTCATGCATAGGTGGGGTCCAGCCAGGGTGGCCCCAATCAGGGTGGGTTGAGCAACCTCTTGCCATCTCCTCCCACCCTGTTCAACCTGATCAGGGCCAGGCTTGGATGGGAGAAGGGGCCACAAGCAATTGGCCAGTGGGCTCTGCTCCCAGTTGGGCTTGGGGGGCCTGTGGGCAGTGGGCCAGCCAGCCTTGCCCCCAAATAGGGTGTTGGAGGTCAGTGGCTGGAAGAGGCCTTGGTATATGGGATTTATTTATCTTCTATAATTGAAACTTTGTAGCCTGGAGTAGAGCCAAGCCTTCTGCTTGCACAGCCATTGAAAATTTGTTGCCTTAAGCAGAGGCCTTGACCGGCCAGGGTTTGCTGAAAGCTTGGCTTCCTCTATCACCAGAGCAACCCAAGCCTCCCTCCTGCTCTCTCTGTGGCTGTAGCCATCTTGGTTGGATTAATTTGCATACTTACTCTGATTGGCTGGTGGGTGTAGTAGAAGTATGGTCAATTTGCATATTACTCTTATATTAGATAGGATTTTTAACACAGCGATGATAAAACTAGTTCCAAAAAGGCATGTAATTATTTTTCTCTCCTATTGGGGTAGAGGAGGTGATCAGGAGTGGGGTTGGTTGTGGGGAGGGTATTCAGGAGGTTGGCCAGCTGTCCCCACCCCCTATAAGGCCTGTTTCTTGGCTGCAGTGGGCGTCATAGCAACTGGTTGTTCTGGTCATTCCAGTCATTTCAGCAATCCAGTCACTGGCTTCATATATATATATATATATATATATATATATATGGTATTTGCAAATATCATTAAATGAAGATAGGGTCATACTGGTTGGGATGGGTTCTAATCCAGTGACTGGCATTCTAATTTAAAAAGGAAGATTTTGACCCAGAGTGAAGGTGGCCATGTGGTGATGGAGACAGAGAGCATAGAAATGCAGCTACAAGCCAGGAGACACGGAGGGCTGCTACAACCACAGGAGCTCATGAGGCAGCAGCCTCCCTTGGAGGCTTCAGAGGGTGCATGGCACACACCTTCATTTTGGATTTTTAGTCTTCAGAACTATGATAATAACTTCCTGTTGTTTTAAGCCATGTAATTTGTGGAAATATGTTGTGGCAGTCACAGGAAACTAATGCATGACTAGGTCTGCCTAAATTGGATGTTTACCTCTGCAAATTTACTCCATATACATAAAGTATTTTGATTGCAGTGTGTATTTGACTTTATTTTTTAAAATACATTTTTATTGAGTTTTTACAGAGAGGAAGGGAGAAGGATAGAGTTAGAAACATCGATGAGAGAGAATCATTGATTGGCTGCCTCCTGCACACCCCCTACTGGGGATCACGTCCACAACCAAAGTGCGTACATGCTTTTGATCAGAACCTGGGACCCTTCAGACCAACAGGCCAACACTCTATCCACTGAGCCAAACCCTTTAGGGCAGTATGTATGTAATTTTAGAGATTTTTTGAATACTTAGAAACTTGTATGCTAGTGATGGTATGAGTACTTCTTTTCTATGACAAGTTATCCCTTGACCTCTTCCTCTCTCAATCACCCTTTCCCACCATTGTGTTCACCCCAAAGTGATACATGCCACCCACTGAATCATCCCAACAAGGTCTCCTGGGTTAGGCAGGTCAAAACATGTTCTCATAGTCCTTCTGATAACATCACACATAGGTTTTTCTGCTTGTCTGTTAGACCTACACAGGGATGTAATGAATTGAATCTCTCAAAATTCTGGGAAATTGTTCTGGAAAACAGGTGAGGCAAAACTCTTAACTGTACACATCATCTTGGGCTCAATGAATGTACTCCTAGGAATCTATCAGAAAGAATAAAATGTCTCTACAAAAGTATTTATTTCAGAGCTGTTTATTTCACCTGCGCAAAAAGTATTTATTTCAGAGCTGTTTATTTTACTTAGGCAAAAGCAAAATGTCCATGGTATCCTTAAAATCTCCCCTCTATTATCTCTACTCAATGCCCAGTTCAGGTCTTCACAGAACATGGAAAGCACAGTTGTCTTCCAACACTGTGGGCTGTTGCCCCATGAAAGCCTTGGAATAAGAATCTGAACAGGTGACTTGGTAGGATTAGGAAAAGGCCAAATTCTGGGAAAAACAAACACAAATAAAAAACACTTCCATAGACCATCCCACCACTTTTCATAATTATTTTTTAATTAGAGACTGGGTGCATGAAATCTGTGTATGGGTAGGCTCCCTAGGCCTGGCTGGTGATCAGGGCCTATCCAGGCCTTCTGGCTGCAGGCCAGAGCCTCCCTTCCCTGGCTACTGGTTACTAGCTGGGGCCTTCCTTCATTCCATGCCACCTCCCTGGTGGTCAGCTCATGTCATAGCAAGCAATCAAACTCCTGGTCTCCTGGTCAAACTCCTGAGGGGACACTTTGCATATTATCCATATATATATATATATATATATATATATATATATATATATATATATATGTGTGTGTGTGTGTGTGTGTGTGTGTGTGTGTGTGTGTGTGTTTAAGTTGTATGAAAACCAAATAAACTGTGAGAATTAGAAATTCATAGGTGATTGGACAGGAATTTGGTGGTGTGTTTCTAGAGCTGCTGGAAGTCAGGACTCAGCCTCACTGCAAGCTATCAAGACCACAGTTATGTCAGAATTCAAGTTTATTTTCTCTAACTCAGTATGGCAACCAGGTATGCCTCCACCCATAAAAGATTAAACTGACCAACACTTATAGTTTTCCACTAAACATGTTATTTTCTTGGAAAGAATAATATGACCATTAATTTTGATCATTCTTTGTCCCACATTTCTTTAACATTTCTGATTTTGATGGGGGTAGAGTGTGCTGTCAAGTGTATAAGCTCTTTTAAGATGTGTATTGGGGCCATTGAACCCTCATAGTTTACCCTCTGGAATGAACTTAAAAGGACTTGAGCTGGGAAACTAGCTTCCTTCCATAGATTAGAGGCTGCCAGGATGTGCAGGGTCCAACAGAGGAAATACTGGTTAGAGATTCTTGTAGACAACAGAAAACTCCTAAATTGCTGAACTCAATTTCCACACAAATTGGAAGTTTGAAGGACTCTCTGAATACATGGAAATAAACAGGAATCAGGGAAAGAAATTACCTGTGAACTCTCATCCATCTGCCATTTCAGAAAGATCTTGTGCAAAAGCAAAAATATAATTAATGAAACCTCAGTTAGATTGGGAATGACAAGAGGGAAAATGTTTCAAAAATACTGTGAAATATGCTGAGAATCCACTTGACATTTCTAAAGCTCTCTTTTAACAAGTGTGGGTACTCAGGAGGGACATGTGGCCTGCATGCCACGTCCATGGACATCATGGTCTGCCTTCCCTTGGGAGGGTGGGTACTAAGCTGCGGTTTACCAGTTTTCTTCATTCACCATGCGTTGCTCTGGTGATGCACCTCGGTCTCCATCCAGCATTAAATAAGAAGCTGAAAAGCCTTCTTCTTTCCTTCATAGAAAAGATCAGTTCCCCATGGGCATCGCCATCTCCCCATTGCCCAAATCTGCACTATCACCATTTGCCCCTGACAATGTGGAAAGTGGGCTTCACCATGGCCCCTGCATATTCAGCTAAAAACACAGAAGTATTTGGCGTGGACTTGAATTTATTAGAATTTCTCTGAAAAACAACAACAAAAAAATAAGTTTTAAATTAGTTCAACCTGTGTTGAATTAGGTCATAATAACAGAATAGTCTCATGGATTTAAACTGTGGTTTGGCTAACATTCTAGACACACAGAGAAAATAAAAAGCCTTTTTTTTTCTTAAAGGAAAGTCCTGTTTGAACATGGTAATCCTCAGTAAAGAGGACAATAAGCTTGTCTGTTGCTTTGTGAAATAAATTCCAATGATATTTTCATTTGAAAATGCCCCCCAAATATGCACAATGGTTCACCTCTCTTCTGATGAGTCTTACAGTATTATATGGGCTTTTAACTACTGGTAAAGGGCAGTTCTCATATGTTTTCTATGCAAATTGTAAAACTGTGTCAGAAGATTATTTTAGAAGAAATAATTAAATTAAATAAATAAGTGTTTAAAATAGTAACCAAAGTTCTGACTTGAAGTGACTGGAATGAAACCATTAATCTTAGAATCCCCATGGCTCTCAATCCCACAGCCAATCAAGTTGCTACTTGAATAGTGTGGGCCTCCCTCAATTCAACACGCTTCATTAACTGCCTAATTAGTATGGTAGTTTACCGGTATTAGATCATTTGATACCTAGGAAAACTTACAGTATTACCAAGATAGACTTTATACTATTTTTATATGTGAAGAAACAAATGCCCAACTAAAACATTCAAGATCACAGAGCTTGTTAGAAAGGTAAACCTAGTAAACTCATAATCTTATTCTTGAAAGTTTTAAACCCTCCACCATATCCCCACTTGTTAAAATCTTACTCCTAAATATAGGTCAGACTCACATTGTATCTCCATGAAGACCTGACCTGATTCCTCCTCTGTGCTCTGAACTCAAGTCCATGGTCAAGTACAGCAGACATGAGCAATACATATAGGTAGAATAAAATTGAAAGTTTCTTCCACCTCAGATTCTTGGGTAAATTTATGCTCTGGCTACTGAATGGTATAAAACTGAAAAACCCTGAAGTGAACTCTCCTGTGATCAGAGAAATTGTAAAATCAACTTGATTGTTGAAAATAACCAAGGAATGGTCTATGCCAGTGGTCGACAAACTCATTAGCCAACAGAGTGGCAAATCATGGCTCATGAGTCACATGTGGCTCACAAGCCATGGTTTGTCAACCACTGGTCTATGCCTTTAGTTTTCTATGGAAGAAAACATAACAACAATGTAGATATAAGATATATAAGTTATGAACTGAAAATGTGTTGATTTTCCTAATCAGGATGGGAGCAGAATACCTCCAAAAAAAGGACTAAGAGTACTCAGTACAAATAGCCACTAACAATGGTGAGAAAAGGAAGTTCCTAAAGTGATCATTAATAAAATATCAATGTTAATACCAGTTAAGTCTCTGACCACATGAAGGAACAAAAAGCTTGTTATGTAGAGAATAATAGTAAGAAGAAGAAGAAAAATATTTATTTATAGGTTACTATTACACACTCAGCAAAACATTTATCTGTTACCTCCACTGAATCTTCTCAATGACCATCAGTTACATGTATTTGCCCCATTCTACAGATGGGGAAACTGAGAACTATGTAATTTATATAATTTTGTTAATGTAACAAAACTGACAGTAAAAAGATTTGAAACTAATTCTGTCTAATCCAAGCTTATGTTTTCAAGCCTAATCTTTGTGGGTGCTTATAGTAGAAATAGTGATTTAAGAGTTGTGCAGAGAATTTCACACCAGATTTCCTCCCACAATATTTGTACCAGTCTTGAATCTTCATTATCCAATTTTTATAGGGTGGGGCAAAACTTATATGTATGGAAAATAACACAATAATCTATAATAATAAAAGCATAATATGTTAAGTAGACCAGACAGCTGGATGTCATTCTAGTTGTCCTTCCAGATGAAGCCGCTGTGGTGGGGGCTGAGGTAGAGGTGGTTAGGGGCAGGCAGGCAGGTGAGCAGTTAGGAGCCAAAGGTCCCAGATTGTGAGAGGGATGCCTACTTTTGCTCCACCTCATATTTATTTGCCTCAGGAAGATGGAATAAATTAGGCCCCACATGCTTTAGTGTGAGTTAGTTTCTAAGTGGGCTGTGGTTGGGAAATCAGAGACAGAACCCATGGGACTCCAGGAGGCTAACTGCAGGGTTGCTAAGGGGTAAGAAGCTGTGGAAGAAAAGTATTGAAAAGATTGTAGGAAGGAAAATAGAAGTTAACATCACCATTCAGGCAACATGGGCTGGCATTCTGTAGAAACTGTCTCAATAGCTTCACACTACGCATTTCTATTGCTGCCTCATATTATATGCTTTCCATGGGTTATGAGGTGGGGCTGTGCTCAGTTTCATCCCTTGCTGTCAGATTCTGGTTGACAGAGTAGCCCAATTTTAAACAGTTCCATCCACCAAAGCCAAGGGGAAAGAACTCTATGGGTGGCACACAGGCAACTGAATGCCCCAGCCTAGCAGTGACGCACAATACCCTGTTCACACCACATTGACCAGAACTAACTGTGGGATGACACTCAATCACCAGGGCAGGAAGTGCCAACCTATTGTGTGCATAAACAGGGAGCCAACAGTGAAAGTCTTGATATTTATCTTCTTCCCGTGTGGCCCAGCTTTGGCACCGCTTGCACACGGTCTTTCCAAATGTATATCGGTTCATTGCCCCACTCACTGTCCATATTGCTTCCCAAAACTATTTTTAGGTCAGCTTCTCTTCCATCACAGGAACAAAGCAAGTACAGAACGTATCTTTTAAACATGTTTGGGATGAGAAGCAGCATGGCTAATGATGGATCCCATATTTCTGATGGGAGTGTTTTGTCATTTTTTGTCAGAGTTTCTTGTCTCTACTTCAATTAGATTATTTTATTGTGCATTATTATCAGAGGCATGGTATGAGATCTTAAAATCATGAATATCTGACTGATGTGAATAACTCCTTTCATTGTAATTTTCTATGAATATTATGATAGCCGAGAGGAAAAGGAAATTCATTTGTATGCTATGAGATCGTTGGAAATCAAACTTTACATTAAAAATAAACGTTGTTGCCAGGAGTCAATATTCCTTACCTCACTGAGCATCCATCAGGATTGTGGCAGAAGTGGCCCCTGCTGGCATGGAAAGCTGGCCTGTTGTAAAGGAGAGGGCATATCCTCATGGTCATGATCATTAGAATTGATGAGATGAACACCCAAGGTTGAGGACAGAATTGTGACCCCCCCCCAAAAAAAAAGTATGTTCGATTCTAAGCCCAAGCCTCAGAATGTGACCTTATTCAGAAATAGGTTACTACAAATGTCATTAGTTAAGATGAGGATGCCCCATAATCCAATAGGACTAGATACCTTAAAAGAAGATAGACACAGGGAGAGGATGCCCATGTGACAGATGTGACACAGATTCTCCAGCACCAGAAACTAGAAAGAAGCAAACATTCTCTCCTGAGATTGTACAGGGCTCATGGACCTTGTGACACTTGATGGCCAACTTCTATCCTCCCAAAGTGTGAGAGACTAGATTCCTTATGTTTGAAGCTGCCCAGTTTGTGGCAATGTGTTTAAGCAATGCTAGAAATGAACATGCCACAAACATGACAGTTAAGAACTTTGATAACACAGTATGTGAATTCAGGTGCATGACAGTGAAAAAACAAAACTGGAGAATATTATTTTTCTGAACTTAATTCTGGCTTTGAGTGTATAATTTCTCTGCTTTTAATCAATTAAATTATGTGTTGCTCCTGACTGACTTTTTTTCCCTAAAGAAAGCATATTTATTGTGCTTGTAGTGTTGGGTGGTAGTAAAAGGGGCTGTAAATAGGAAGCAGATGATAAGCAAACAAACAAAAGAAACATAAGGAGACAAGCATAATTGGACCTAGCGCCACCCCTATGACTATTGCATGTTACTGTAGAAATTCAAGAGGACCGAAGCACTGGGGACAAAACATAGCATCCTGACGTGGGCACCAATTCCAGCAATATCTGGAGTCCACAGGTCACCACTGATCCCCATTCCCTTTTAATTCCAAGTATCTTTCCTCTTGGAGAAGGAAACAGATCAGCTCCTGCAACAGAGTTCACAAGGTGGATCCTCACTCCTGCTACACACAAACAATGGAGAAAAATGCAAGGCTCACGGATATCATGATCTCCCAAGAAAAAAAAATGGAAGAGGAGATGTAAAAGGGGGAGCCCTTCCAGGGAGCCCAAGGAGATATGGGCACCATCACACATTTTCTGCATGGGAGGCAGGAGCAGAAGCAGAAGAAGCACATCTTCCAAGCAAACTTCAGAAGCCCAAACAGGTGTTAACACACCATCCACACTGTGTGGTGGGGAATATAAGTAAACACAGTCTCAGAAGAAAGTATGTGGACTTTGAATGTATAAAATTATAGTATACCTACATGCTCAACTAGGAACTCAATTTATTTCTGCATTAAAAAAATCTGATAATGAAGTTTTGACTTATATTCAGAATATGATGTTCTGTTCTTTGCCCTCACTTTTTGATTTTCAGTTCTATCCTCCTTTTCACACAGAACTTACATAGTGCATTAATTCTGGACAATTCTTCCTCTTGGAGCCCCAAGCAGGGCCATGGGGTTGCTGGGACTGAAGGAGGGCCCTCCTCCTGAAGAAGATACCCCAGAGTCCAACCATTGGCTGACTCCATCTTTTTCTCCCCAGCTCTTGACCTTCTGTGCCTGGTGGTGCCCATCTGGCATCTCAAAGTTTTCTTCACTAGATACGTACCAGAGTTCACAGCACACAAACGAAAGAAAGATAGACTTTGTGTGCTGTGATTTTGTCTGAATTCATGCTGATATTCTAGGCTATTCCTTAGTCAGCTGGCATCCTCTGCTTTGGGGCACCCACTACCTCTCACTATATCAGCCTCTTTATTAAACTGAGTGCCAGACAAGCGGACATACGCAGGATGAAGCCTTCTAATTGACTGGTTTGGAGAATTTGAGATGTAAGCTGTGAGGAACACTTCAGCACAAACCCTCCCTCCCTTCTGTCTCCCACAGACATAGTGAGGGGCTGATGTCTGCTCACCAGTTACCCACAAAACCTTGCTGATAACAATTAATGCCCATCCAAACAGATAGCAGCTCTTCACAGTGCAAAAATGAAAAAGAAAAGAAGAAAGACCTTCTTGAAAATAAAAAAGGACCTTTTATTCCTGTTTTATTTTTAACCTGATGTGTTGCATCGTACTGAATGTCACCAGATTGTCATTAATGTCACTTTCCTTCATGTTCCATATGTGATGTGACATATAATCTGACTAATGAAACCCGATGAACAATATGTCAACATAAAGAAGCACGCTGGGTCACAAATATGCTTCGAGAACATTAAATTGCAAGGAAATGCACATTGAACGTGTTTTCCATAGGAATAAAATTGAGTAGCATAGTTAACATATCACATTTAGGTATAATACCGTGGGGACCAAAAGAACCAACATACATTGTTGAATGACCTATAAAATGCACATTATCAACACATGTTGATAGCACAGACAGGCAGACGAATACAAACCAGGGACAGGACCAATAGTGACAGGAAATGAGGCTTTCTCTGAGAAGGAAAGCAGTGTGGAAATGAACAAAGCCACATTAATAAAAAGTGTTAAAAATACAAGAGTTCCCCATTATTTTCATTGAAACATTATCTTAATACTGCTTCCCAACATGCTTTTGTTCTTACCCACTAACACTGTGCATATCATGTTATGTAAAATCTTGGCTCTGGAGGAACTCTGGGCACTAGGCCTATCCTCGTGGGTCACGCCCTAGCCTGCACTGACCATCCATGATTGTCCTATTCTAACCCAAGGTCAGTTATCTCAAGGACAGAGACCTGAAGTTGTCTCCACTGTAGTGATGCAATTTACTCCATGGGATCTACTGGCAAGGGTCAAATTTGCTCATTTGTGGCCTAGAGCTTTGTCATCATTTCACCCTTCAATTTCCCAGGGCTAGAAGTCAAAGTGCTCTCCCTCTTACTCGCTTCTGCTCTCTGTCCTTCTTTCTCTCTTCCCCTTCTCTCATTCTCTCCTTTTCTCTTCCTCCTTTTCCCAAGTTTTTCCCTCTGTTTTCTAACCACTCTTCTAAGTAAGTTGTTTTGAAATGATCACTGACTCCTTAGTATTCAGACCCACTGTGCAAGCTTCCATCCTTCAGTGATGTTCAGCAATCTCTAATTATTAAACATTCATCTCTTCTTGGCTTTGATGTATGCACATACTTCCTTTGACTCCTTCCTTGCCATTTTTTGTTTATTTCTTCTCACTTGTTGAGTTTATATATTTCCCAAGAACCAGACATCAGCCCTCTTTCCCTTGTTTGTAAATCCCTCATTTACTCTGCAGCATTAAATATCTCCTCTATGGGTGATATCACACATGTGGACCTCTTGCCAATATTTCTCTCCACATTACTGACCACAGAGTGATCCTTCCTATTTCACTCAAATATCTTCACCTTCTCCTATCCACTAGGACTAGGTATATGTCCACTGCTCTCCTTACCTTCAACAGGGAGTGGTCAATGAATGAACACTTTGCCCACATTGCAGTTCAGACATTTCCAATGCTTCATTCATTCATTCATTCATCCATTTTTTTCACTCATTCAACCACCTTTGGTTATTGGTAACATCCTGAGCTAGCTGGTAGGTAACATTGTAAACTACCATAGCGCTTGACTCCATGACCATGCAATGGTATTATATGGAGGAATCTAACATGACATCGGAGGAGTCAAGAACAGCACCCCAGAAAAAACAACTTGTAAAATGAGAGTTAAAACATTTGTTGGAATTATCCAGGAAGTAACTGCATAAACAAAAGCTGAGAGAAAGAGACACTTTCTGTGAATGGCAGGTCCATTTGTCTGGGGCTTAGGAAGGCAAACTTAACTGGTGAGCTTAGAGTTCAGCTCCTAAACCACACCAAAGGGTATTAATTGGAGAATGTCATAATGTGACTTAACTCTTACAAATGTCACTCAGGACAAGTTGTTGGAGTTGGCTGAGACAGGAAACATGAAGGCCACTCAAGTGCTGTGAGAGTCACCAGATGTGTAATGGTGGTTTCTTTCTGAACTAAAAATTTGACAATAGGAATAAAAAGAAACTGACAGATGCATGATATATATTAAGAAGGCAAAACAGACGTACTTTTCTATGAGGAAATGGTAGTCAAGCTAAATACAGTGGGAACACCACAGTCCTGATTGAACAATTACAGTGGTACCTCGAGATACGAGTGCCCTAATATATGAGATTTTTGAGACACGAGCCCTTCAGCGAGCGATTTTTTTGCTTTGAAATATGAGCAACATTTGAGATACAAGTAGTTGCGCTGATTGGCCGGCTGCACACGACCCACCAGTTTACCGAGACTCCAGCGTCTCATAGTTTCCCACGCCTCAGTCAGTGTGCTGGTTTACCTCATGTCGAAGCATCTTTTGTTCATTTACATACTTTATCACATTTCTTTTTATAACCATTGGTCAAAAGAAAGCTAGTGGAAAGGTCAGTGCTCAGAAGAGGATGATGTCTATTGAATTAAAGCATAAAATCATAGAAAAATATGAGCAAGGTGTGCGAATGGCTGACTTGGCGAGGCAATACGAGCATAATACTTCAATGATATGCACTGTGCTTAAACAGAAGGAGTCGATAAAGGGTATAACTCCAGCTAAGGGTGTTACAATAATTTCTAAGCTCCGTAGCTCTCTCCATGAAAAGATGGAGAATCTACTGATGGTGTGGGTGACGGAGAAGCCGCTTAAAGGAGATACATTAACACAGGGCATCATATGCGAGAAGGCGCGAGCAATTTACGGTGATCTGCTGGAGCAGACCCCGCGCACTTCTACAGACGAAGCATCAAAAGACTCATTTAAAGCTAATAGAGGCTGGTTTGATAACTTCAGGAAAAGGTCTGGCATTCACTCCATCATCAGGCATGGTGAGGCAGCAAGTTCGGATGTGAAGGCAGCTGAGGATTACCTCAAAACTTTTTCCAAACTGATAGAAGCCAAAGGATATATCCCCCAGCAAGTCTTCAACTGTGACAAGACAGGGCTTTTCTGGAAGAAGATGCCGAATAGGACTTATATAATGGCAGAGGAAAAGGTGATGCCAGGCCACAAAGCCATGAAGGATAGGCTAACTCTCCCACTGTGCGCCAATGTGAGTGGCGACTGCAAGATCAAGCCTCTGCTCACATACCATTCGGAAAACTCCAGAGTCTTTAAGTCACATAAGATTTTAAAAGATAAACTGCAAGTTATGTGGAGGGCAAACTTGAAGGCATGGGTCACCAGGCAGTTCTTTGTGGAGTGGGTAAACCTGTTTTTCAGCCCTTCTGTTAAGAAATATCTGCAGGAAAACAACCTAAGCATGCAAGCCCTCCTCATCCTCGACAATGCTCCCACTCACCCACCGAACCTCAAAGATGAACTCCTCGAAGAGTTCAAGTTTATAAAGGTTGTCTACCTACCTCCCAACACCACTCCTATACTGCAGCCCATGGATCAGGAGGTGATTCCTAATTTTAAAAAGCTGTACATCAAGCACCTGTTCTGGCGCTGCTTTGAGGTGACGGAGAACACAAACCTCACCCTTTGAGAGTTCTGGAAGAACCACTTTAACATCATGATATGCCTCAGAATTATTGATCAGGCCTGGCTGGGTGTTACAACGAGGACTTTGACCTCTGCATGGAAGAAGCTGTAGCCTGAGGCCGTAGCCCCAAAGGACCTTGGAAGGATTTGAACCCGAGGTGCCAGTGGAGGAGGAGATAGTGTCTCTGGGAAAATCCATGGGTCTGGAGGTGGATGAGAGAGGCGTGAGTGAGCTCATCTAGGAGCACTCTCTGGAACTCACCACGGAGGAGTTACAAGAGTTGCAGTCTCAGCAACATGCGGAGGTTCTCCAAGAAATTGGTTTCGAGTTGGAGCCAGAGGTGGAGGAGATCTCTACAAGTGAGATAAAGGAGATCTTAGGAATGTGGGAGATGGTGTCACACTTTGTGGAAAAGAAACACCCCGAAAAAGTTGCTACTGCTCTACTGTCGTGCATCGGAGCTGTTCAATGAAACTTGCCTCACCCATTTCAGAAACATTCTGAAAGGGAGGAAGAGGCAAACCTCGTTGGACACTTTTTTTTTTTAATCGGCCAAAAATGCAAAGACCAGTAGCAATTAAGTTCAGTGAAGATTAGTTAAGTTACATTCAGTTTAGGGATAAAATGTAGCATTAAGATTGTAACGAGTAGGTAAATATACTTTATAAAACCAGTTTATTCCTTTACATTCTCTTTTATTATGTTTTTATGCAATATTTGTCATTTATAAATACATTTTTCTTATTCAAAAACACATAACAAGAACAACTGGGATGGCATTTTGGGGGCTGGAATGGATTAAGGGCATTTCAATTGATTTCAATGGGGAAATTTGCTTTGAGATACAAGCAACTTGATATAGGAGCAAGGTTATGGAACAAATTAAACTCGTATCTCGAGGTACCACTGTATAGGGATGATAATGCCACTGTTCAGGATAATATATTAAAAGAAGAGTTTGGGGAGGAAATGATAACAGATCCTTCCCAGTGCTTTAATACATTATGCCTATGCCTATGAGACTCTAAGCAGTGTGAGGGAAGGGCACTTCTTTTCTTCAATTGGGGAGTCCTTGTTGCCAGCACAATGCATCTCCTAACAGAGACCTTGCAATGGAAGTGAGCCCAGCTAAGGAGGGAGCTAGTGGTCGAGGAGCCATGTCCTAGTTTTTTCACGTTGGGGGATTTTTTAACTTTTTACTTTATCAAAATAACAGAAGAATTTGTCTTAATTTGTCCAGGCCATTGTAAGAAAATACTGCAAATGGGATGGCTTATAAACAGCAAAACTTTATTTCTGACAGTCTGGAGGCTGGGAGTCTGAAATTAGGGAGCCAGCATGGTTACAAAGGCCCATTGTCCAAATCACAGACTTCTTCCTGTGTCCTCACATGACAAAGGGAAGGAGGGAGCCCTCTGAGGTGCTTTTTATAAGGACATTAATCCCATCCATGAGGGCTCCTTCTTCATAAGCTAATCACTTCCCAAAGAACCTACATTCAATACCATCATCTGGAGGGTTAGGATCTTAACAAATGAATTGGGGAGAGGGGACACAAACATTCAGACCATAGCAGGATTTATTATTATTATTTATTATTATTATTATTATTTCCAACAAACTACAGAAGCCATGCAGTGGGATTCTAATATTATTCTCTCATGTAGTAATTGTAGGAACCCTAAGCAATCATGGCTAAGACCATGAGTCTATCCCACCCTAGCCAGAATCTTTAATTGCCCCACTTGGTCCAGTACATTTAAGGCATCCTAGTCCCCCTTGGACTAGGCCCTGGACTTAGACTTTCCTTTTGCCCTGGGCTAATGGCTGTGGGCTCTATACTGTGAATGTTCAGAGTTCCCTGTAAGCACAGTCTCCACAGACGTTTCCTTCCCTTCCCTCCATCTGGTCAGCCCTAACTCTCTCCCCCTCAGCATTTGGTTCTCCTTATTCTCCCTGCTTTGTTTTCCCCCAGAATCCATGTATTGTGGTCACAAGAGCAACATTTTTAAATCTCTTTTGTTAGGAGGAATTAATTCCTGCTTACCATCTGCTTGGGCAAAATCGTAACAATTTTTATGTGACTCTCAGGGACAACTCCTTGACAGTGGCAGATATTAAAGATATTATCATTGAATGTGTACTAATGGTCAATGAGGTATAGGATACATTTGTATGTGTTAGAAAGAGAATGAATATTTGTTTAATGAATTAATGATCAAATAAATGAGTACATCTAAGCAATTTCACCTGACTCTAACCAGAATTAAGCTATTTCTAAACCTATCAAAAAAAAAAAGTGTAGCCCTAACTGATTTGGCTTAGTGGATAGAGCATCAGACTGCAGACCGAAGGGTCCTGGGTTTGATTCCAATCAAGGGCATGTACCTTGGTTGCAGGCTTCTCCTGGATCCACGCTGTGATAAGGGCACATACAGAAGGCAACTAATTGATCTGTTTCTCTTATATCGATATGTTTTTCCCTCTCTCTTTCATTCTCTCTAAAATCAATGGAAAAGTATCCTCAGGTGAGGATTTAAAAAGTACAATAAATAAATGTATATGTACATAGATATGTGTATACATATGTGTATATTAATAAATTAGAACATTGGAAAATGTTTGATATTCATCTCATGATCCACCCTCAATTCAAATCAAACCAAAATAGGAATGAGAATAATTATCATGAAACAATTGGCATGTGACAGATTCTTCATATTTTTGCTGTTGAATCTTATCAGCAACTCTGTTTAGTACTGTCCCCATTTCCACTGCTCAGAGGAGTTCCTCTCACAGAGCTGTTAAGTGAGAGCTGGGATCTGAATTCAGTTTTGTAAGATTCATACTCTGGCCCCCACATGATATAAGGAACCTTGGAGATAATAACAGTCTCCTAATTACTTTTGGAAACCAATTTTTTCTAGAACAATCAATCTGTATTTTACTGAAATTAAAAAGAAGATTTGTTGATGAGAACACTCAAGCATTTTGGGAAGCTACTTCTAGTTTGGGTGCAATTCAGCATGACCTTTGATTGCTCTTCTGTCACCAAAACACTTTGGGGATCCATCCCTTTTGGGAGGAGACTTTAGAGTGGTGACTCAAGCAGTTTACCATGGTGTCCTCTGTGTAACTTACCCCACAGTTACCATTGTGCTTAATGGAATTACCCAGCCGTTACTATGTGATTATTGGGAAATAATGTTGGGTATTTTGCAGTGAGTCTATCAATAACCCATGCCACCAATACACCTACCATTTATCTCTATAATTAAGATATGGTTGACATCTATTCACTTGTTTAAGAAAATAGGAAAGTATGTTTTTAAATGATGCTTTAATTAACCAGAGCATTGCAAATTTATGAATTCAGTTACCTGAGTTTTTGTAAATGATCTACCAGCTCCAGAAGGAGATGCTAGAATTTATGTCAAATCATCATAATAGATACTTTGTTGTTCCAACTAGCTTGAAAACAGATGTATTTACAGTTCCGGCAGCTGCAGCCCCACTATTAGAAAGCCACGTTTGTACTCCCTATTATATTTGTGCTTCCGTGGTTGCATCCCAGTTCTCACTCCTGAAGCAAAATGATCAAACAGGGGAAGGAAGGCTGCATTAAAACTGCCAGGAAACTGGATAACACATTTTTTTTATCTGAGGATAAAATTATAAAACCCTGAAAGAATTGGCAATGGGAGCTTGAAAAACTACCATTTTCTGGAGTAAAACTACTTTGCGCTATCTTATAAGTAGTGGCTATTAATGATGTGCTACCCTCTTGCCCTCAGGAAGAAGAATTCCTACTCCCAGTTCCTAGTAATCCTAAGAAACAAATAGGCGAAACATCTAAGAAACAGTTTTCCAATATTTAAGAGTATGTTACATGAACAGATTTACTTTCCTAGGTAAAAGTTTGTGAAAGGTTTAGAGGGCTGCAAATATCTATGTCGTGGCCCCACCTGGTGAATAATACAGCCCTAGTTCCATTTCTTGGACTGATAAACCCTTTGATCCTTTGGGTGCCCAGCAAACTTAACCAGTTAACTGGGAGAACTAAACGACATTAAATTATGTAGGAGCTTTGCTAATGCACAAAAACTCTGCAAATACTCTCATCTTGTTAAAACACTTAAGAGATAAATACTAGTTATGTATCATAACAAAGGGGGTCATCTGCAAGACTTCCAACAACATAAGGGATAAATTCAAAAAATGATAACCTGGATGACAGTTAATGACAACATTTTCTGAACCAAAGGTCTAGACACATGATCTATATCCTTTCACAGCGATGGAAGCCAAGGCCATGTCCTTCAGAGAGAGGCAAGCATGATGCTCAGACCATGCCTCTCCGAGTGACAGTATTTTGGATGAGTGATCAGGATCTGAGGTCTGGGCTCCACTCCTAAGACTAGATTGCACCCCAAGTAGCTTAACTGTTGCTAACTGACCTTCAAACACCATTGGAAGTGGTACAGTCTGGGAAGATGAAGTCATGTAACCCACATATTGGGCACATTCTGAAACAGCTTCACAAGGGATACAAAAATGAGGTGTAGATAATTTCCCAGCTTGCCCACCTCCCTGAATTCCTCAATGTCTTTTCTGCTTAACTTTTTGGTGGTGGTGCAAATTCCACACAAATGGAGAATAAAATGAGACAACCGAATTTATTTTTACTTATGGACCTGAGCCAGAGTTTAAATGACTCCAGCAACGACACTCTCTCCCTTGGGGAGCCTATTCTCCTGTCTAATAGATCTCACTCTTAGGAAATTTCTCTTATAATTCAGCATAAATTGTCCCTTGCTGAATTCCACCCATTATTCCTAGTTGGATGTCCTTGGACTACCTTACACAAAGAATCCTCTCCTCATAGGCCTGTCCATTTTCAGGCTGGAGAGGAGATGGGGAAATGGGAGGGATGATGAGGAACAATTGAGTAAAATCTACCAATTTTTCCCTGGCCACTGTCTAATCAATGAACATTTCAGCCTCAAACTGTTACATATGGACACAGACAGCAAATTTATTAAAAATGAGATCGGATAATTTCAGAAAAATATTTAATTCTCTGCTAACCTCGACATCCCCCTCTTTGTAATTTCTCTGTAAGTGACATAGGTCAAAATCATAAAGCTAAAGAGCAAAAATACAGAGAGAATAAAGATTAAGTTAATAATTAAAGATATCTATTGGCAGTAAGCAGCCAGGATATTGAAGAAAGAAATAGCTAAATGGGAATCCCACACTTATGTAGTTGGGAACACACAGACTTAGTCAAGCTATGTCTGAGGTTACCGAAAAAGATGGAGTAAAAGAACACCCATTAGGTTTCTCTAATCATTGCCTTTTATCCCCCAAACTTCCCTTCCCCCATTCATTTGGCAATATTCTTTGCAATGCTGCATTCACAATGTACACAGTGCTTAAGGGAAATAGATTTCTCTGTGGTCTCACTTTATAACCAGATGAGATTCTTAGAAAAGACGTTGCACCCAACGCTGTCATGAAAGCAAACCCACTTCTTCCCACTGGCAAGTAAATGTTCTGGCTTTAAGCCAATTTCCCATGCTGTTCTGTATGCATCACATTGCAGTTCTCCCTTCCCTGCCTTGAGATAAGCCCTATAGTATTCCTTCAGGACCCAAGTCTATTAAACAGCAAAACAAAATATGCAAATTATCTCCCAACTACATGCATGAAGCCTGCAAACACTCTTCTTAGGAAAGTGCTGATTATGGCAAATTATGAATTAACATGTCAGGCAGTGAGATTTAAAAACTTATAACTGTGTTTACTATCTAAAAGTCCCCGAATGAATTGAAAAATAGAAAGGGAAAAACAGTAAAATTTCTGATCCAGTGATTGGTAAGATTGCCAGCATTGAATTTCTGCCTTACTTACTTTGCCAACTCCACCAGTGTTTACATACGTATGCACACACATGTGCATATGAAAACAGGCATGCATAGGAGTATACTCACATGTGTGCATATAAACACAGACATATGTGCACAATAAAACAGACAGCAGACATGTCAGAAGAAAACCAGAATGATAGTTGGTCCTCCTGGTCTAGGCTGCTTACCTAATTTCATCACAGGCTCACTAATTCCAATTTTTCCATTTTTAATTTTTCCTCCGTGGGAGTGGGGTTTCTACATGAAACAGGCACTAGCATAACTGCAGGTGGACAGTAAGTATATAGACATATATGACTACTCACCTTAATGCATTGCTGCTAAGTGGGACCAAGACCAGCAGGTCCCCCAACCTTGTTAGAAACACATGCTCCCAGATCCAGACCCCCTGAATCAGAATTTCAGGTTGTGGGGCTCAGGAAGCTTTGTTTTATCAAACTACCCAAATGACTCTCATAAGCACGGTAAGGATTGTCAGTACTGGAATTATAACACTAATGTGGCAATGACCCTGTCACAGCCCCTTTGCCACATGCAGTGAATGTGATGGAAATTCATTTGTTTATAAGAACTGGTTTAGCCTGTGTAGATTCTGAAGGTCTAGTCATTTCTGTACAGGAGTTAAGCTGTAGTTCAAGAGTTTTCTGAAATTAGATAAACAAAAGTTCCCTGACAATATTGGAAAATGTTTTGTTTTAATACTGTAGTAATATTGGCTACACAGCTCTGGAAGGTTTGTGTGGCCCTCTTTAAATTACATTTTCACAAGAAAAGGACCCAGTAAAACAAAAGTTTTTGTCAATCTCTGATCACATTATAGTTCTTCTTTAAAAGGAAAAAACCTGATTATGTGCTGAGCACAGAGTCAATTGCAGAACAAATTGTTTTATTTGTGAAGAGCTACTGGTCAATATGGGAAGAAATGGAGCCCTTCATTCTCATTGGTGAAAGATCAATATAAAGTTGACGGTCCCTCAGTCCCAGGTAAGACAATATTCAAGGTTTAGCAAGCGAGGAGCCAGATTCTTTATTAAATACTGCCTGGCAGGAAAGTGAGGCTAGGGGCCATGATTTTTTTTAAATGATTGTTCTGAAGGTAAGTTTCAAGTTTCTCCACCCCATCTGTCTGGTGGTTTCCTGGTTCCTAGAAGACATGGGAAGGTGAAGCCCAACCTAATTACATGGTCTCACCTTGCAATGAGTATCTGCTCCGAGTCTCTGTCTCCTTCTTATTCTGTAAAATTGGATTTTTCTCCAAGAAAACCCACAGGCTGTCTTCCCTTTTCTGCTTACCCCTTGCCTTTCTTCCTCTGAGAAACCAGTCTAAATAGGAATAGTTGTATTCATCCTCCCTATGGGGCATAGAGCTCGGAAACATATAACTCTTCTACCCTAATCCTCCCTTAGGCCGAGAAGTAGGGGCTACCATCCTCCCAATATTAGAGATGATGAAACTGAGTCATATAAAGATTCATTTTCATGCTAGAGTCTAAGTTGAATAAGTGATGGAGTGGGGATTTGAACCTGGTCCTCTGGCCCAACACCTGCTACTAAGCACCACCTTCCTCCTTCTCCAGTTCTAACTCTCATTCTGTGTTTTTCCACACTGTACACAGCCTGCAGCAATGTGTAAATGCCAATGTTATTCTGCACTTCAGTGACCTGGTGAAAAGTATTTCTTAGACACCACTGTGTGGAACTTATTGGGCAATACAGAGGGCCCAACCAAACAGAGTTGATATTCTTTATTATATTGGGTGTTCCCTAATGTCAGCTAGAACACTCAATTAGCAAATGCTGAAGCATGGCTCCTAGAGGGAGTACAGGGTGAAGTTCCTACAATGCTCTGGTCATAACATTCATCAACCAATCTCTTCACAGTCTTATTTTATGTGTGTTCCTGCTCTAAAACCTTATTTAACATCTACTGTAGATTCATTAGCATTCAACCATGGCCACAGGGCTGTGACTTTTGCCCAAACAACGCTCATCTAACACACAGATTTTCTTTGTAAGACACATCACAAGAATGCTTAGGTACACTAATCAGATCTTCAGCCCTACGTTTGGGGACAACAAAAAGCACACACATGATACACAAAAAAAAAAAGTGAAAAAATTTTTTCATATTTTTTGGTATTGTGTGTGTGCTTTTTCGCAGTGCACAAGTGAATGATAAGAAGATACAGATATGAGGCTCCAGGAGCCCACCATCCTGTTGCTTTTTGTGATATGGCACTCAACAGATGGCAAAGGAGATTTTTTATGAGCTGGGGGTGACATGTTGGGCAACTCAAATTTTTCACCTCTGAGCATGTCTGTGAATGACCCCCAAAGCTCTGCTCTGTTGTGGGGGTCACAAATAACTTTTATCAAGTAGATGCATTTGTGAATATGAGACTGTGAAAAATGAGGGTTAACTGTGCTAGACTTAGTTCTCCATGTATTTTGACAATCGCTGATGGTCTTGGAAAGAAGGAATTTTTTGGGTGTTTCTGAGTGTTATAGGCACTTTTTCAGTCTTATTTCCTCCTTATTAAAGTAGCTGACCTTGTCCTTCTCCAGGTTCTTCCCTGAGCCTCCAGGCATCACTGCACATTTGTTTTCTGTTTTTCTGGCCTTGCTGCTCAGTGTTCTAATTTCTTTCCCCATCCCTTCAATATTGGAGCTTCTTTGGCCATTGAGCTTCTCAATGTTTGCACATCATTGGGGCTCAATAATAAAGATGCCCTGGGATGCCTGGCCCCTTAGACACCTACATATTATAACCCAATTTCACAGAGCCTGGGAGTCCAGAGCCCACCCCAAATTTCCACAAACTCCCTCCTACTTTCTCATGCTCCTTTCTGTCCCCATTCTTTCTGCTGCCTCGAAGGGCGATGCACTGGACTTCGCTCAGATCTTCTCCAAATCCCAGGAGCATTCAGATATAGGTGACACTGTCCACTTCATGCAGGACAGTGCTGACAATAGCCAGGCTCCTCCAGTTCCAAGCACGGAACCTATGGGGTCCTATCAAGGCATTCTCTCTAAATAAACGCAGAGCCTCTCTTAGGAGCCCTATGGGGACAGCTGTTAATACAGTGACATTTTCTACATCATTAAATTGATGCTGATAAATTCTAGTTCAGACCTCACTACTGATCTCCACATGCATTTATCCATCCACCTGCTGGTTACCTATGCTTGGAAGTCTCAGAGGTGCCACAAATTTAACATGTCCAAAAACTGACTAACCATTTCATTCCTGAAACACTCTCTCCAGGGTGCCATATCTCATTGCGTGGCACTTCTGCCCAGTTGTCCAAGTTATAAGCCTTGGAATCACTTCTCAACCACCCTCTCCTTCCCCCTCCATGTCTGATCGATCAGTTGTCCATAGAATCAGACCTATGGCTTCTCCCTTGGGAGTATCTCCTAATTCATCCACTTTGCTCTAACTGTATAGTCATTGGCGGAGGCAGGCCAGCATCACCATCTCAGTCCTGCTTCAGAAAGCACCACAAGGGGTGTTATTCCCCCTACAGTTCATTTTCCATGATGCAGGCAAACCTGCCTCCTCATGCAAATATGATGACTTCTCACTTTGTCTATACCTTTCCGTGAGTTCCCATCACCCTCGCTTCACTTAGAAGACTCACTCAACTGCCTCTGGTTTCCTTCCACCATTGTCTTCACCAGGCTTCCCTATGGCTTCACTCCAACCTTCTATCTTGGTCTCAGTTTTTCAAAAACTCTCTCTTCTTTTACATCCCCCACCCCTTAACCTTTGTACATGTTAATATGTCTACCTGGAAGGCTCTTTTCTCTTTTTCTGCACCTGACTGTTGGTGTCTTCTACACTTATTTTTCCTTAGGACTAGGTTGGGGTTCCTCCTTATTTACTTTCTATGTTATCAAAAGTCCATCCTATTGCATTATAATAAATGATCCAATGACAGTGTCACTGTTAGAATAGGTAACCCACAGGCAGAAATTACACCATCTTGTTGTTAGTTGTGTCCTAGTGGCCAGGGTAGTATGGGACAAGTGAATGATGAGTAGACATAGACATGAGCCTCCAGGAAACCATCATCCTGTTGCAAGTTAACAACTGCACATGTGAAAGTTAACAACCCACTGGCAAAGTCACAGTGCAAGGTAATTTTAGACAATACAAGGCTGTATTTGATTGATTATAGGTGACAATTTCAACAAATGAGCTGTCATGAGCTTAGAAAGACATGGTATGTCGATGGGCAGGAATATGTTGAGGGTATGACTTGAGCTGAGCCTTGGTCAATGCAAAGAACTTATATTCTGGGAGTTTTAAGGCAATAAATAGCATAAACTGGAAAGAATACATGAAACTGTTTAACTAGAAGACACCTAGCAGAGGTGCAGGAATGGACAGAAACAAACAGGTGGAGAAACTCTGGACTTGGAACTGTTGTGACCCATTACTTTCATCAAGTTTGGAGGGATAAGGGGAGGAGGAAAGGGGCTTCCCTGAGCCTGATACATGGGAAGCTGTGCAGGAAAGGTTGCCCCCAGGAGCCTGGCTAGTGAAAAATGTAGTCACTGTCAGCATTCCAAGAAGAAGAGAGGAGAAATAAACAAACTCATCTACCTCAGCTCTTACCCCGTCATCTCCTGCCATGCATCCCCCAGGAGGTATGAGAAGAAAACTTAAGTGATACAGGGGATGGTTTGGGCAAATGGAAATTCTTAGCAGCACAAGGAAATCAATCTAACTTTGCAGCAGAATTTTGTTACAGAGTCAGGGAACCATGGCCAAAAAGGTGTTTGTTGATTTAAGGGTGGAAGGATCTGAAAAGATATTACAGGCTCTCAGTCTCTGTGTGAAGGCCACTGGATGGATGGATAACTAGGTGGATGAATGGATGGAAACTAAAATGTATGAAGGAAGTACTTGCTAAAGTACTGTTTAACTAGAAGACATTTGCACTATATTGCACACATATCATGTCAGATCAGGTTAATAAATTTGGACTTCATCCTATTACTATAGGCAGCAAAGTAAAGAATTCAGCAGAGTAACAAAAAAGTAATGTTCTAAGCAAATTGAACTTAGCAATGGTGTATTAGAAGAACTGGAGGCCAAAGATCTAGATGCAAACAAATGAAAAATGGACTTATAATAATACTTTACTGACTGTTCTACATAGCCCAGGCAGTAGTGGCATATGCTTTAAATAAAGTATCTCTTAATCCTCAGAACCCCATTCTGGGAGATAAGTCCTAGTACTCCCCTGCTTTTACAGATGAGAAATTAAGACTATGAAAAGTTAAGGAACTTGCTTCTTGTGCTTTAGTGGTTGCTATAGGGTTTATGATATCTATAGTCAGTAAATGGTAGGGCTCAAACTCAACTTGACATCAGAGCCCACACTCATAACCCTGAGGCAGAGGCCCCTTAGATTAACAGCAATGGGGACAGTGTTAGGAGACCCTGTAAGACCAGAAGTACGGCCTGTCCTGGTTTGGGGGAGGTCACTCTTTAATGACTACATAGTTTTTCAGGCAGCCCATTCTCTTGGCCTTCTGCCCTTAATACCTTTCACTGGAACCCCATCAAATTTGCATTTCTTTGCTTATACCCCCTTAACCTCCACTCTTTCATTTTCCCTATTTTGGCAAATTGTGATGATGTCAAGGTCACCTTCTGTTGAAGCTGTTAGTTAAGAAAGGTATTGAAAAATGAAGGGTGATATTAAATATCCTCCAAATACATGCATGTGTTTTCCCAATACCTGAGAACCAATCTGGAAGGAAAGCAGACGCCTTTATTTATAGAGGGTGACCATGTACAGACTGATTTCATATTTATATTTTTGGGATCATTGACAGGAAAGTCCCATACCCCAAGAATTTCCTCTATTGTACCCATGACCAAGTGTCATGCGGTCTCTAGACTCCTCATTAGGTTGCTTCCACTGGAGTATTGATAGCAAGCACAGGAGATCAGCATATTTAGTGAGCATCCTCGATCCAATGCCCTGTCCACTGCAACATCCTTCAGAACATTTTCCCTGAGTGGGACAATGTGAGTTGTTTTTGAAGATCCCTGATATCCTTCAAAAGAATGTCCTAGCTACCCCAGGTCATTATTATCAAGCTCTTACCATGAAAATCCCTTCCGGAACAGTTAGATGAGACTCCACCACCATCATCCCAGTCCCTCACTAAACACATCTGTAAGCAGAATAAGGGGTAGAATCCAATAAGAGTATAAACCAAAACAATAAGGAAATAAATTCACAGCCGAGATAAAACTCTTTGTTTTGTTGTGTTTTATTCATTTTTGTTGTTAATTTTTGTTGTTTTTTAAGTGCATTTATTTGAGAAACTGCTGCTAAAATGGGGCTAGGGGTGTATGTTATTCTGAGGTTTTAGAAAATCCAAGTCTGTCAACCCAGTGAAATTATAGAGAAAGCTGGGCACACGAAGCAGGCCATTTTTAGTGACTTCTAATGCTTGTGTGCATAATTCCAAATCAAACATATTCACATTATTAACTTTTTAAAGTTTATTAGTCTCAGTGCTAATGAACTCATTCATCCTTGGCAAACCCACACGGCTCCCTAATGAAACGTCAATAGATAGATAGGCAGTGAACTGAGCACATCCCATGGTTGATGCCAAATTCCACTTGGCTGTCATGACTAGAGGAAGGAGATCACTCCAAAGAGACTGTGGATGCAGCCTCTCCAATTGGGAAAAGCACCAGAGTGATGTCCCTAGACTGGGATTTGACCCCAGGGCTCTGCCACTTGGTGACTGAGTGACCTTGAGTAAGGGTCTGGTCTAGCTTAATCCCAGCACGTCTCCAATTTGTAATTAACACTTTCCCACTCTCCACACACCCGCTCCTTATGAGCATCATCAGTGTTTGTATCTATTACATTGCATGGCATCTTACATTCAGATAGTTGCCTCATTGGACAGTAGTTTATTCTTTATGGATAAATTTAAAACTGGGCTCCTCAGGAGCCAGCATGCCCCAGGTGATGGGTTGTAATTTCTGACCTGTTTGAACATTGCCCAAGTTCAGAGTTGTAATGAGTTTCCTAACCTGCGTTGGTTTGTGTCAGCCGAGTGACAGTGTGTCGAGTACGCCACGGGAGATATAAAATGGAATGGCCTTTCAAAAAAAACCCAAGCAAGCATCCCTTTCTCTCAATTATCAGTTTTGAGAAGCAACCTGAACACGGGCGCATTTCTGTTCAGAGGTTTCTGAACTGCTAGCATTAATTCTCCTGAATTCTCCTGGGGAAACTTCCTGTCTTCATGCAATGATGTTTTGTGTTGTGTGGTTTTTTTCCTTACTTTTTTTCCTCAGATCTTTAAAATTGTACAACAGCTAGGAAGTCAGGCTGTTTCTCCCCAATGCTTCCTGGGAAGAGACTACTTTATTATTGAGTAAAAGCAAAAATAAAAATAATGAAAAGCGTTTGCCTCTGGACCGAATAAATTATCTCCAATTTTCCTCATTATTTTTTTCTGCAGGGGAGAAAGACGTCACCTGTAATAAAATACGTATCAGTACAAAACAAACAGAAAGCAGTTTGAACCATTGAAGTATTTACCTTTTTATTTTAAAAAAAAGAAGAAGACATTTTAATCCTCTTAATGGTAAATCATATTATCTATTGTGAAAGCAGGCACGAAAGAAATATTTGAACCATGCAGTTAATTATGATAGCAAGTGACACATAATATTTATGCCCCTCTTATGCAGCCTGAACACAGTGTCTCTCTCACTGACTGTGACTCGCACGCTGATTGAAGTCTGGAGACCGACACCCAGACAGACCCACAGGCATCTGCTGAGATGCTTCGTTCTAGAGATAATTAACGGTACGAGAAGTAGCCATTGTTTATTCTTTCACAGTCCTAATTTCACATAGAGGGGGGGAAATTATCTCCCCAAATCCTTTCATTTTAATTCTCCATTTCAACATATTTATGAACTGTCCACACGGGCACAGCAAAGCAGGGAGTGTGCAAACAAATTTCTGCAGAGAACAGCTGTGCCTCTATGAGGCTGCTGGGCTTTTTGAAACTTCGAGATATTCATGAAAAAGGTGTTTTAGACAATAGGAGGTACTTTCACACAATCAGAATAAAATATAAAATATTAGTTAAAATTAGGAAATCAGATTTCTATTTGATGACCACCCTATGGCATGGCCCAGCTGTGGCAAAGACATGGATAACGCAGCTCTTCTCTGCAGTTCCTCCCATGTGGTGCAGCTCCAGGAAAGGGTGTTGAGAGGCCACTGGTGAGGACCAAGTGTATCAGGACCCACTCACCGGTTCTTGCAGTACCCGGGCAGTGTCGTGAGCAGCACACACAGCTTATTCTTTCCACACATGAAAGGCTGGATTCATTGCAACTGTTTCTACCACATTGCTTAATAACAGCTGTGGATGTCCAACTGTGTCCAATCAGAGTCCCACTGCTCATTCTTCTGTTTCCAGTAGCAGTTCTATGTGAACTACCCCATTTTTAACTCTGGGAGTCATCTAGGCATTTTACTAACACTTTGATTTCATGACTACTCACATCTCTCAAAAATGGATTGAGCAGGAAGCCCATTGTCTCTGGAAATGTACATTTGACCATAAGATACTCCCACTCATAGTTGGTGTCTTAAAATGAGGAGCCAATATAATCCTCCTAAGAGTAGAGTTTTTATTCACCTACTTTTTTTAGATTTCCATTAGATTAATTTTATATGCCATTACATAAATGATGTCACGAATATCAGTGATGTGAAATCACAAGAGCCATCAAGCTTATTAAACACCTAATATGTATGAAGTATTTTGTATATTTTCTCATTTGTCTGCACAATTAGTTTTGCAAAATCAGCATTAATACTCCCTTTGGTCAAGGCAGAAACTGAGGCTCAGAGAGGTTAAGTGAATTGCTGAAAACCAAGAGCTAGTAAATGGAAGAACCATAAACAAATGCAAAGTGTCTTTGTTCCTTACCAACACCTATTTCTCATTTATTACTTAACTAGAGGCCTGGTGCATGAATTTGTGCACCAATGAGGCCCCTCAGCCTGGTTTGCACACTCTTGCAATCTGGGCTCCTCAGAGAATGGCAGATATCCAGTTTTGGCCCTATCCCCACAGGCCCAATCCAATAAGGAGAAAGCCTGATCCTGTGCATTGAGCATCTGTCCCTTGGTGGTCAGTGCATGTCATAGTGACTGGTTGACCGGTCAAGCAGTCATTCAGTCATTCTGTCGTTTAAGCTTTTGTATATATAGATCAGTTGGTATTATGAAATTTTTACACAAATATTAACATTGAATTAAAGCATTTAAGTCTGAATTCAATATCTATTATGAGTTAGAGAACTAATTCACCCAGACTTCATTTAGCTACAAAATATTCAGAACATTTTATCCAATTTTTAAATTATATTCAGATATAACTTTTTTGCCCCTATATATTTTACATTTTCTGAGATGCACAGATCTTAAGTGTACAATTGGTAAATTTTGACAAATGCATATGTCTGTGTAACCCTAGGCTCTATCAAGATAAAGACATTTCCATCACACCAGAACATTCTGTCATTCCTGTTCCCAGTCAATCCCAGCCTGTCCACATCAGCAACTACTGTTCTGATTTCTATCAGATGATTTTGCTTATTCTTAACTTGATGTGAAACTATACAGTATTGTGTTAGTATTCTATTTCTTCCATAACAAATTGCCATAAATATAGCCAATTTTTCTTGTACTCACTTATTTGTGTTTTCTTAGTTCTACCAATTTTATCACATGTAGATAACTATTTCTACCATCCCCACAAGAATCCTTCCTGTGGCAATTAATAACCACACCCACCTTCTTCCTCCCCACCCCTTTATATTCTAAAAACTACTAATCTGTTTTCCATTTCTAAAATATTGTCATTTTAAAATGTTATATAGATGAAATCACACAGTAAGTAGCCTTTGGGGTTGACATTTTTTTTTCTTCACTCAGAATAATTATATGGACATTCAAATTCTTGTGCTTTTCCATATTTTATTTACTTTACTAAGGACTATTCCATGGCATGTATGGACCCCAGTTTAACCACATACTTTTTGAAAGATATCTGAGCTATTTTCAGTTTGGAATATTACAAAATGGAAATATGAATATTTGCATATAGGTTTTTGGTAAGCATGTTTTTATTTCCCTGAGATTGCTCCTCACTAGGTCAATTTTGTAGTTGTATGGTAATTGTATGTTTAATTTAAAAAAAAAATGTTTTTATAAGAATTACAAACTCTTTTCGAAAGTAGCTGCACCATTTTATATTCCCAGCACCATTGTATGTGTGAATCACATTTTCACCCACATTTATATGGTCATTATGTGGTGTGTTTTTTTATAAATACAGGGTATCTCAAAAAAATGTATACACTTTGAATAATTATAAAGGCAGTGTTTATTAAAATACATTTCATTTTCAAAATTGACCTATCAGCTGTTAAAGAATATATACATTTTGGGGGAATACCCTCTATATCTCTATTTTGACAATTGAACAGTGCCACCTTTTTCAGTTTAAGTATAATTGTTGATCTAGGAAAGTGGATTTGTGCTCTTGCATTATATCATATAGTGCTAGAAATATGAAGATAAGGGCAAATAAAGATAACTGTCACTATTTTTTAATGTTTACCTTTCTGATAAACCTATAGTAAGACCTCATTGTGTTTTTAATTTGCATTTACATGATAGTTATCTTGTTTCCCTGAAAGTAAGACATATCCCGAAAATAAGACCTACTTCCAGTTTTGCCTCTCATTGTAATATAAGGCATCCCCCCGAAAATAAGACCTCCCCGATAATAAGACCTCTCCCAAAATAAGGCCTCCCCAGAATATAAGGCCCCCGAAGCTACCGTAAGGCTTCTGACTCCTGTTTTAAAGAGACCTCGCACTGCCTGAACAGCTCCGGCTTCGCTGCAGCCAATCAGTGAGCTTGTTTGTGATGACAACTACTACCATACCATATACAGGTAATAAATTTCCTTTTTTGTTGTTGTTGTTCAACAATAAATGTGTACTTTATTCTTCTTCATGGAAAAAATAAGATATCCCCTGAAAATAAGACCGAGAGCATCTTTGGGAGCAAAAATTAATATAAGACACTGTCTTATTTTCGGGGAAACAAGGGAGCAATATTGAGGCCCAGTGCACGGAATTCGTGCATGGGGGAGGTGTCTTTTAGCCCATACTGCTCTCTCTTCAATATGGGATCCCTTGAGGGATGTCTGACTGCCCGTTTAGGCCTTAGGTCGGGCCTAAATGGGCAATCAGACATCCCTCTCACAATCCAGAACTGCTGGCTCCCAACATCTCACCTGCCTGCCTTCTTGATTGTCCCTAACCGCTTCTGCCTGCTAGCCTGATCACCCCCTAACCACTCCCCTGCCAGCCTGATTAATGGCTAACTGCTCCCCTGACAGCCTGTTTGCCCCTAACTGTCCTCCCCTGTGGGCCTGGTCACCCCTAACTGCCCTCCCCTGCAGGCTTGATCACCCTCAACTGCCCTCCTTGCAGTCCTCATCCCTGCCAACTGCCCTCCCCTGCTGGCCATCTTATGGTGGTCATCTTGTGTCCACATGTGGGCAGGATCTTTTGTGTTGGAGTGATGGTCAATCTGCCTATTATTCTTTTATTAACTAGAATAGAGGCCTGGTGCACGGGTAGAAGCCAGCTGGTTTTCCCTGAAGGGTGTTCCAGATCAGGGTGGGGGGGTCCCTTGGGGCCCGGGGTGGCCTGGACAAGGGGACTGTGGTGGTTTGCAGGCCAGCCACGCTCCCCAGCAACCCAAAGGGAGGCCCTGGTATCTGGGATTGTTTTATCTTCTACAATTGAAATTTTGTAGCCTGGTGTGGAGCCAAGCCTTCTGCTTGCAGAGCCATTGAAACTTTGTTGCCTTAAGCGGAGGCTTGAGCCAGCCAGGGTTTTTGGAAAGCTTGGCTTCCTCCATCACCAGGGGCAACCCAAGCCTCCCTCCTGCTCTCTCTGTTGCCATAGCCACCTTGGTTGGGTTAATTTGCAAACTTGCTCTGATTGGCAGGTGGACGTGGCTGGTGGGAGTGGCTGGTGGATATAGTGGAGGTTTGGTCAATGTGCATATTACTCTTTTATTAGGATGCTTCGTTGGCATTTATATATTCTCTCCAATGTAAAACACTGTTCTTATCTTTAGTCCATTTTCTAATTGGATTGTTTGCTTTTTTTCCTGTTAAATTGTGAGCATTATTTACATATTTAGGAACTAGTTCTTTGTTGGATGTGTAGTTTGCAAATATTTTCTAACAGCCTGTAGCTTGTTTTTCCATCCTCTTCATGTGATCTTTTAAAGAGGAAACATTTTTTATTTTGATGAGGTCCAATTACATCATTTCTTCTTTTTTTATTTATTTATTTTTATTTTTATTTTTATTAATTTTTATACATATCTCCCCATTGCCCCCCCTCCCTCCCAGGCGTACCCCAACCCCCCAGTGTCTGTGATCATTGGTTATGTTTATAAGCATGCATACAAGTCCTTTGATTGATCACTTATTTACCTCACCTAACTTTAATCTTTCTGCTATAATTTCACTGTCTGTTTGATGCTTTATGATTTTTGTCCTCCTGAGAATTATCAATCAGTCTACTCCCTTTCTGTGCTCCTGATTCTATTATATTCACCAGTTTATTCTGTTGATCAGATTTTTAATTCACTTAATTTTTAGATTCACTTGTTGACAGATGTGTATTTGTTGTTCATAATTTTTTGTCTTTTACCTTTTTCTTCTTCCTCTTCTAAAAGGGTACCTTTCAGCATTTCATATAATACTGGTTTGGAGTTGATGAACTCCTTTAGCTTTTTCTTCTCTGTGAAGGTCTTTATCTGCCCTTCAATTCTGAATGATAGCTTTGCTGGATAGATTATTCTTGGTTGTAGGTTCTTGTTGTTCATCACGTTGAATATTTCTTGCCACTCCCGTCTGGCTTGCATCGCTTCTGTTGAGAAATCAGCTGACAGTCGTATAGGTGCTCCCTTGTAGGTAATAAACTGTTTATCTCTTGCTGCTTTTAATATTCTCTCTTTCTCTTTTGCTCTTGGCATTTTAATTATGATGTGTCTTGGTGTAGTCCTCTTTGGGTTCCTTTTCTTTGGGGTTCTGTGTGCTTCCTCGACTTGTAAGTCTATTTCTTTTACCAGATGTGGGAAGTTTTCAGTCATTATTTCTTTAAACAGGTTTTCAGTATCTTGCTCTCTCTCTTCTTCTGGCACCCCCACAATTCTGATGTTGGTACGCTTGAAGCTGTCCCAGAGGCTCCTTACATTATCTTCACATATTTGGATTCTTTTCTCTTCTTGCTTTTCCAGTTGAATGTTTTCTGCTTCTTTATATTTCAAATTTTTGACTTGATCCTTGCCTTTCTCTAGTCTGCTGTTAGTACTCTGCATAGTAGTTTTCATTTCAGTCAGTGTCTTTATCATCTTCTCTTGGGTCTCACTAAATTTATCCATCTTTTCTAGCATATTCTTGCAAAACCTTATAAGCGTGGTTTTGAACTCTATATCCAGTCGTTTTTTTTCCTCCATTTCTTTTGCTTGTAATCCCTTCCCTTGTCTCGGCATTTTCACTGTGCCGGGGGAACTTCTGTGCTGGATTCAGCAGAAGAAGCCTCTGCTGAGCTTGGGAGGGGTGGGGTCTCAGGGCTTAAGGGACCGCCTTGCCTTCCAGTCGGCCCCGCCCTCCACGGCCCCTGAGTCTCACGTGACTGGGTAATGGCTGGAGCGGTCCTTGTGCGTGTGCCCACAGTGCCTCCAACCGCTGCCTTTCCGGCTCCCCTGCGAACCAGGACCACACGAGTCTAGGTCCCCAGGGTTTCGCCCAAAACAGGGGCCCAGTGGACTCAGAAGTGGCGCAGTTCGGAGGGTCTGTCTCCCGCCCACTCGCGAAAGCCAGTGGCACAATCAGCAATCCGCCCTCCGCGTGGTGCCGTGCGCGACCAGACCTCCGATCCTTTGCAACTCCCCTAAATTTCCGTGCACTTCTCCCTTTTCACAGTCCAAACTCCCCCCGTATGAGTTTCGGCTGGATCTGGGGTTTAGTGTCGTAAGATAAGGGGTTCAATGCCGTTGGGAGTCTCCGTTTCCCTCCGGCCAGAGAAAGCCAGCCAGGTACTCCGGCACCCGCTCTCTCAGCGCGCTCGTCTCCGTACCTCAGCTTTTTGCAGCTCCTCTGGGTCTCCGTGAGCCCCTTTCTTTCCCTCTAGTTGTAGAACTTCCACTCAGCCAGCTTTCCTGTGGTTCTGGATGATGTCCGTTCTGTCTTTTAGTTGTAGTTTTGAAATTGTTGTGCGAGGCAGCAGTATAGGTGTTTACCTATGCCGCCATCTTGGATTCTCCATCATTTCTTCTTTTATGACTCAAGCAAGAGTCTAAAGATTTCTTCCTCCTTTGTTTTTTTCTAAAACTTCTATAATTTTATGCATTACATTTAAGTCTGTTATCCATTTTGAGTTCATTTTTGTATAAGGCGTGGCCACAAGTCTCCACATATTACCAGTCATCCTCTGGATGGGGCAAAATTGTTCCAGTTCAGAGTTGCTAATTGACATAAAAAATGAAGACTACTGGAAATGGGATTTATGTGGGTAAATATAAAAGACAGTTTTCTTATTACTTAAGACTCTTTAAAAGATAATTAACTATTTAAAATAAAAATAATGTAGTCAGAGATTTATAACATGTAGAAATAAAATACTGTATATGACAACAGTAGTACAAGGCTGATAGGAAAGAATTAAATTATACTTTTGTAAGACTTTATACCATATGTGAAGTGATCAAATATCACTTGAATAAACTTTTATAAGTGAAGGATGGATACCATGAACCCTATAGCAATTACTAAAGCACAAAGTATTAAAATTAATAAGCCAACAAAAGATACAATGAAATAATAAAAAGCCAACAAAAGATACAATGAAATAATGAAATGTCCAAATAGTCCAAAAGAAGACATAAAAAGACAACAAAGACAAAAAAGGATGGATGGGTGCTACAATTAAAAAAAAAAAGCAAGATGACAGATTTAAACTCAACTGTAATAATAATGACATTAAGTATAAATTTTATTACCACTCCAATTAAAGGGCAGAAATTGTCAAATTGGGTATACAGGATGGGCAAAAGTAGATTTACAGTTCTGAGTACAGAGTTAAGAAAGTTATTGTAATCATTTTAACAGGCATTTTTTTTCTCATACGAACAACTATAAATTTACTCTTGCCCACCTCTGTATTTATAGAAAAAAACAACTATAGTCTGCCAAGAAGAAACTCAGTTTATATATAAAGACACAATTGGATAAAAGTTTTAAAATGGATAAAGGTACACCATAAAATTATTTTTAAAAATACTCAAGCAACTATATTAAGATCAGACAAAGTAACTTCAGAACAAAGATTTTTCAGGGATGGCCATTTTATTATAATAAAAGGATCAACTCATCAACAGGACATAATCTTAAATATTTATACATCAAGTAACAAAGCTTTATATCTCATACACTAGTAGAATTGTAAGGAGAAATAGACAAATCCACAATTATAATTGGAGATTCCAAAACTCTAGTTCATTAATTGACAAAGCAAGTGGACAAAAATCAATAAGTATAAAGAAGACTTGACCAACACTATTAACTAAATTTACTGAATTGGTATAAACAAGAGTAGAATACACAGTTTTTCTATTACAAGCATTTATTGAGAGAAATCAAATTCTGGTCCAGAAAATAAAGTAGGAATAGAAGAGAACTTCCTCAAACAGATAAAGCATATGATTTTAAAAGTATAGCTAATCTTAGATCTAATGACAGAAGAGAATGCTTTCCACTTAAGATCAGTAATAAGACAAGAATATCCACTCTCATTACATCTACTCAATATAATACTGTAGATTATAGTCATAAAACAATGAAAAAAGGCATCCTAAGCTTAATGGAAAACTTATGACAATCTTTATCTTTTTCAGATGGACATCATAGTATATATAGAAAATCCTATAGAAATTTAAAAAGTATTTTTAAAGGTCTAATAGAACTGCGAGTTAGTGAGCTAGATTGTAAGACACATAGTAAATTTACAAAAAATCAATTATCTTTCTATATACTATCATCATATACTGAAAATTAAAATTTTAAAAATCATGTATAACAACATCAAAAGTATAAAATACACAGGGTTATGTCTGAAAAATACTTAGAGATAAGTTTTCAGTGTACCAAGGTACACTGAAAACTTCAAGATATTACTGAGAAAAATTAAAGAAGTTCAATAGAAAAGAGATACACAGCATTCTAAACAAAATATCAGCAGTCTTGGGTAGAAATTGACAGATGGTTTCTAGACTTCTTACACTACCTGATTTCAAGACTTAATATAAAGCTACAGGCATCAAAAGAATGTGATATGGGGCTAAAGATAAGCAACTAGATAAATAAAACAGAATAGTCTAGAAATAGACATACACATCCAGGCCCAACTGATTTTTGACCAGGTTACAAGGAAATTCAGTGGAGGAAAATAATTTTTGTTGATAAATGATACTGGAACATTGGAGAATCATATTAAAAAAGGAGAACCTTTTGTCATACCTTGGATTATATACAAAAATAAATTTAAAAGTAGGTTATGGACCTAAATATAAACTTTATAAAATTATAAAATCTCCAAAAGAAAATATAGGAGAAAAATCTTTCAGCTCTGGAAATAAGAAATATTTCTTAATTACAAATACCAAAAACAGGGTATGTCCATAAAGAAAGAAAGCAGAATTTGTCCCTGCCAAGCTTCTATTCATTAAATGATTATTAGAACCCAGGAAATTAGAAATGGCTTTTATTCAATGTTTGTATTTTTATTGTTTACTCACTACGTTGCAACTGTTATTTCTTTTGGCCAATATTTGCACAGTATGGGGACCCAATGAAGCCAATTAACATATTTCAAGTGTACATTTAAAAGGCCCAAAATAGAATAAAAATATCATCAGTGTTTTCTTTGTTAGGCCAGGTGGCCAAGTTTAATAATTCTAAGACTTACCATGGAGGGGGGACACCCCAATAGTCAGTAAGAAAGTACCAGCAGACAGACCCACCTAAAGGAGCCATGGGATTGTATAACACAAGCTTTGGAGACAAAATCTGGAATCAACTACCAACTGAAGAAGTAACTTAAGATCGTTGATGTCAGTTTCCTTAAGGGTAAAAAAAAAAATCACTGTATCAATCTTGCCCATCTCACTGGTTGGTGGGAGGGATAAGCAGATGATGTGAGCACAGAGAAAATAAGCAATCAGAGCCAGGGACCAAGGCCCTTCACTCGTGAGTTTGCTCTGAGGTCACGCTATGGAGAATTCCTTCAGAACCTGGGTTGAGAGCCATCCCAAACTATGACCACAATGGAAAATCCTAGAACAAGTTTTTAAGTACTTTTCAAATGTTGACACCTATATATGGTCTATATGGGTATAAATATGTGTGTGTATATACAGTATATTTATGGTATATATCTTGGTCATGTGTAATTATAAAGAATGTCTTTACTTGATGCTTTTTCTTGAAGCTATTTGGGTTTGGTGGTGTTTTCAATCTTAAGGCTAAGCAGCAATTAGTTGATATTTTTTTAAAGATGCTAAAATAATATTCAAAATCTGATCACAATCTTCTGATATCTAGTTGTTAATTAGAGAACAATTAGCTCCAGGACTCTTTCAACACCCAGTATTTGCAGAATGTATGCAGCCCTCAGAACTCTTGGGAGACAATATTTAGGGAGCCTTCAGAGGCCCCATTACCTTAAGCACTTCTCTGGGAGCCAGGTTAGAATCCAACCAGGGATCTGGAATTGAGAAAATAGGTCATCTGCTCCTCCGTTGCTCAGAACAGAAATTATTCAAAATTCCTTTCATCTTTACCAATAATTTTGTTTACTACATGTTTTTGCCAGCTTGGCAAGAACAGTCAGCTCTTTTTTCCCTATTTTTTGCTAATATAATTTTGTCATATTTGAGTTTAGTTGTAATGTTCCTGTGTTCAGATATTCCAATACTACCCAGGCATATTCAATTCCAGAATAATGGCCACTGAGTTTTTAAATTTTTAATTTTTTTCTCCATCTTGTTTTCCTTCCCCCAAACATACATTTGCATTGATTTCAATCAATGTTCTTTTTCATTTGTCAGGCACTCAATACCTGCATTTTTTTTAATGATGAGTGAATATATGACCTCTTTATTCACCAAAGCCAAAAGGGAAGGCAAAATTAGCTGAAAGTGTCTCTTTTACATTGTGTAGAATAGCATAAACATTCAAATTCATTTGTGATATTTTCTATTCTAAATATTGACTAGAAGAAAGAAAAGTCTTTAAATTTATTATCGTCACTTTTTCTTTCTCTCACCAATTTTCAAATTATGGGGTGAAATATAGGTTGTCCCTAAGAATGTATATACATACTTTGTATAATTATAAAGGCAGTGTTTATTAAAATACATTTCATTTTCAAAATTGAGCCATCAGCTGTCAAAGTGTACAGACATTTTTAGGGTACCCTATATATTTAGAAAATTGTAGATAATCAGAAATTATTTTTTAAAAACTGTAAGAATTGGGGACATATGAGATATTTGGGGATCATGAAAATCATTCATTATTATGATATCAGTGTGTATTCCCATCAAGTCAACACCAATCTCTATTTCCTTTATGTATGTGAAATTGTCACTATATCCAACCTGAATATATGTCTATGGGGAGAATGGATTAAAATACTGTTTACAGCTCCTTACTGAATTCCTTAAACGGATCATTCCTAAGACCCTCCAAGTTCCCAAATGTGCATATTTAAAGTAGCACAAAAATGGGGCAGTGCTAGTCTGGGAGCTGCCTGCCCTGGGCATCTCTCCCATTTGTCACGTGATAACTAATAGACGTGTCCGTGGGAGATGAGGAATTGGCCCCTGGCAGGCAGCCCCTGATTTCCATATGGAATCCACTATTTAATGTAGGTGTTCTTAATGGCTGCTTAATTAGTAAACTCAGACAATCACACTCGACTCCAGGGTCCCTGAGTGAGAATCCCATTCCAGCAGTAAAGTTGCATCTGGCCCCCTATTGCCTGCATGGCACCCTGAGTCCTTGCCAGCTTTAAGTTATTGGGTTTGGGTGAGGGCTTTAATCTGTTTACCAGTGTGCTGTTCACGCCCGCATTTACCAAGGCTATTATTACTGGTTTGTTTTCTCCACGACCTCCCCTTGACCTTGCCCTAACACCTTTCTTCTGCAGGTTTTCCACGCAGTTCATCTGTCATTCCCCAAACTTCAACACGAGCTCCAACACAACATGGTAAGTAGGCAAGTAGTCGGGTAAGAGGCACAGCTGCTCTCCTATCTACAGGGACTCACACTTCACCTGCTCGAAGCACTCAGTTGTCAGTGGCTTAAAAGGCCAGACAGCTAGAATGTCTGGATAAACTCCTATCTGCTCGAAATCATCATGGCCTCAAGCCAGCCACAAATCCTGTGTGTTTTCAGGGGAGGTTGCAAGGATTTCTAGGATTTGGCTCCTCTAATAGCTTAGAAAGTTTTTTCACCTTCCCTTTATATTTCAGAAATAGGGGGGGGGGGGAGTCTCAATTCATCAATACCAGGAAAAAGAATGTGACTCTTGCCCAGAACTTTAAATACTCCTGGTACAGTGTCATTTGCAAATCAATTATTAAACTACAAGGCAAATATTTGCTCTGAGAAAGTAATGTTCATGTTAATGGCTTATCTTCTCCATGAACTGGTAAACTGGTCACCACCAAATCAACAGGTACTCCTGCTTCATTGTCTCACTTTGCTAAAAGCATCATATTACCATTTGACGCATGCCCAAAAAGGCCTACTTGAATGTTTGTTTGTTTTTTCATTTTTTTTTTTATTGTGTTACATGTATACATTGCCTACTTGGATGTTCAACTGGCTTCATCTGAAAGAGCCTTCAAACCTCCTACGTGCCCAGCATCAGATTTCCCTGGGCCACACGTGAGTGCTGACATTCTGACTTGTTTCATGAGGTCATAAAAACCATTTTCCCCCCTAAACTATAGAAAGGAAAGGTGTTCTGTGTCTCTCCTCCACCTTCATTCACATCTGCTGCCTTACTCATTTCTTCAATTTGATTACATTGTGTTTGCCCTTTTTTCCCTCTACTGGTGAATGTTGAGTGACAACTCCAGTATGTTGGCTGCGGTGTTCAAATATCTCAGGCCTTCTAACCAACCCAGGCAAACTCATGGTTTCCTCCCCTGGGTCTGAGGCGTATGGACCTTGCATTTCAACAGCTCATTCACTCAGATGGAATTCCCACGTCCTGCATCAGGAAGTGCCCGCTAGCCCAGCCACTTTGTATCTGAGCTGTAGGGCACAATTGAACTTGATACAAATTCCTTAAAATGTCAGTCTTAAAACACTGATGAAGCATTAAGTTTCCTCCCCACAAGCACACTAAACATCATTTATCAGTGATGACTCATAGTGGGGAACATGCCTCATTACTTGCAGGTACTTTTCTAGCTACCTTATGTGCATGAGGTCAGGGTTCTTATTTGCAGCAGAGGAAACTGAGGCAGAAGAGGTCAACCAGCCTGAGTCTGAGACAAAAAGTCTGGACTCTCTATGGCCTCACCAGTAACTCAAGCATCCAGGAGAGTTTGTGCAAGGTACGTATTCATCGATTCTCCTCTAAAAGCTACAAATTCTGCAGAATTTATGATGTCATTTTTCTAACCATCTTGAGGCAACATTAAGTTGCAAGCAAACTCATGGCAACCTTGCTGTGGACTAAATTGTGGTTGACTATAGGGCCAGGTGGACCGAGTGAGCATATTCACTTCTGCTGACTCTATTTTGTTTTGAACCCATTTAGGTGGCCTGTGTAATTAGAAAGGAAACTCAGTTTCTTTGAAGATGCAATTCATTGGCAATTTTGATACGATTTGGAATAAATAGTAAATTAAGAATGAATTGAGTTGTAAGTTCTTCTAAAAAATTAATATTGGGGAAAAATAGGTAGCCCTTTAATAGTTAAAGATTGTAAATACTTATGTGTTTTTCTTAATCTAAATATATGTCTGCTGTAGCATCTGCTAAATCAAGGCCAAAATGTTTGACCTCTCTCATGAGTCCTTGTGAGCCACAGTCAATAAAAATGAATTATTAACACAGAATTCTTCATACAATTTTATCCTCTTCACACAACTTCTTATTTTTAAGCTGTGAATAATGTTCCAAGAATAAACCTTGCATCAGTGTGAGAGCTAGCACCTTTGTCTGAGAAAAACATCTAAATGCATTGCCTACAAGCAGTTAAAAAAATCAAAACCGCGGTGAACTCAGGAAGCATCTCCATAGGGAGTCGTTGCAAATGGTAACATCAGTCCCCATGCAAATCCACTCTGTCAGCTATGTCACAGATGCCCAAAAAAGCAGGCCTGATAAATATGGAGCATATAGACATAAAACGGCTGTGATGTCACATGGAGATTTATAAGCTCCTCCATCCCTGGCTTAGGATGTGGACAATGCAGATGCCTTTCAACAATTCTATCTTCTTACAGGTCTTGGGCATCACAAAGCAAATATTTTTGTTTGTGTTGGTGATGGGTAAAAAAGAAAATCTCTTTCAAAACAGCCACTGTCTTGTCTGTGCTATCTGTAACACGCTGTTATTCAAAGATGGAGTTTTCTAAAGAGGAAAGTAGGTATCAGAGTGGCTGTCTGGCAGATGTCCCTGTGAAGTTACCCCAGAAGTCATGTGAGCATTGGTTACTTGACACTGCTCCATAGTTTGGGTGCCATTCTCAGAACCTTGCCTCTGAGGTTGGACCCAGTGATGCGGCCATGTCCCCAGTCCGCCACTGAGCATCATTTCCCTGGCTTTGGTGCCATGTGTCCTAACCACCAGCTTCGCAAGTCCATCTCTGCGGCACCCACACCCCCAGCATTCCCAGCCCCAACAAGCATTCTTTCCATGATTGTGCCAAGCCTCCGCCCAGCAACCTGGCCCTCCTTGGCAGGGTTTCTGTGCCATCCAGTGGGCACGCTGACTGCCTTCCAGTCCCTCCTTTGTGGAAGCACTTCTTGCTGTCTGGTCTCCAGGGCAGGGAGTGAAAGCAGGGCCGGCCCACCCCACCGACCTAGTCTCTCGTGAACATCTATTGAAACTGATAGATCTAATGCCTGGCATCTGCCAAGCTGTCACTCAAGCCAGGGGGGATTTGGATGAGACAAGGCAAGCATTGTGGAAATGACTCTGTGATCTAGTTTATGGAGCGTGCCTTCAACTCCTAGGTGCAGTGGGGGCAGAAAACCTCGTCTCCTGCAAGAACAACTCTGTGTAAATGGGATATGCGCTCTATAAGGAACGGGAGAACATTTTCTCTTGATTTGTGCCTGAAACATAAGAGTGGGGGGAAAGCTTCCCAGCTGTCTGCTGCATTGTGTGAACATATACATGCATTTAAATTACTTATATCATTACTTACAGATGTAATTGTGAAATATGTTCTTTTTGCATTCACAATGAGGGACTGCACAGATGGTGAACGCTCCACTTAAAGCAATATGTCCATTAAAATACCCCGTACTGTTGGTGTTTAGTGTAGCGACAGCAGTGAGTTCATTACCGTGGGTTCTGCAGCAATGCTCGCAGGGGGCAGGAGGGCTCAGGAAGTGCTTGAGCACCCAGGTGAGGCCCGTTCAAACCTGGCCGCTCCTCTGCTGGCCCTGGCCACCAGACGTGGGCTTTCACAGCCAAATGCCAGTTGTTTTGCTGAGTATTTTGCTCCCAAATAAGAAAGTCAATAAACAGCTGACATTCACCAACGCCTTGCTGCTGGTTGTGTTTTTCTTTCCTCTCCAGATGTGCTGAGATGTGGGGTTCCAGATGCCTCACCTCCGACAGGATCACCTGCTCCCGTCATGACTAATTGTGTTGCCTAATGAGGCTGGGTCAGGCGGGGGCTAACGGCACACCAGAGAGCTGATCTCTTCTTCAGGCTCAGCAAGGACCACCAGGACCCAAGGTGTCCCAGGGATGGCCAGGACACTTCCTGACTCCATGGTGACTTTCGGGACCCGCCCTGACAAAGGCTGCCCCTTACCTTCACTCATCTACTACTCATATGTGAGGATTCCTTAAAGAAAGGAAAATAAATACCTTCACTCCTACAACACACACCCCTCATCTGCATTATGGTGACAGTGACAGTGACAGTGGCCAGTGTCCTCTGGAATACCACTCACAAATGAGGCAGGAAAATACTAACATCTTTCCAAGAGCCTATATGAAGAAAGAAAGTGGGAGACTCTTACTGTGCAGCCTTGAAGAAACCTATCCAATATCCTAAGTCAATCTCTCCATTGTGAAAACAGGAAACAATGACCACCAGACCTACATCCTCTGCAGTTGAGTTGCACAAACTTGATAACATCAGCAATCAGAAGAGGCCAAGGTCAGAAGGTCCCCAGGAAAGGTGGGGTCTGCAATCTTCCTACAGAACAGAGAGGTAAACTGGGGAAGGGAGGGTTAGCAGCAGGAACAAGCTGATAGAAGGGGAGTAAAAGAGTAAAAAACTTTCCTCCTAGGCTTGGCCCTGCGGGTAGTGGGACATAGGATCCAGTTATTCTGGAACAAGGGAGGAGACAGGCAAGATGATGAGGAGGAAAAGTAATATTTGAACAGAGCAGGGACTAGGGAGGAGGAGCAGTCTGAGATGGGTGGTACCATTCTTACCTCAGAGGATCAGGAAGATTGGAAAACCTCCTTCCCTTTGCACATTGAGTAGGATTTGCACCCAATTCCTCTGGTTCAAGTGCCATCTGCTCACTGTATCAGGCTATTTGCTCTTGGCTGCAGCAGGAAAGGTGAGAGAATGGGACCAGCTTTCATGCAGCACACAGAACAACAGAAGATCCTGTTGGGGGCCAGTTTTGTGTGAGTATCAGTAGGGAGCAAAGAGGTAGAGATGGGGAGGAGGTGGGAGTTCCTGTCCCCTCGGGGCTCTGTTACAGCTCCACCAGCATCATCTGGGAAGGATATACACTGAGATATCAGAACCCCCTGTGCGGCTGGGGGTCTGAGCCCTGAATGGTGGGACTCAGGATCCATCACCTTTAACAGCCAGGGCCATTCGGGCACAGTGCCCAACACATAGTAGGGGCTGGGAGAGCTTGGTGAAACAACAGCAAGTCAGGCTGGCACAGATGGCCTGGTGTTAAGTACCAGAGGCAAAGGGGAAATAAAAGGAAGAAGCCAGTAACACCTGCCAAGGTAAATAAGTGAAGAGGAGTCACCTGGGGCCGTAAAAGGAGAGGAAATAGTGAGACGGGGATCCAGGGACATGGGGAGGAATAGGGACTGTGGACTCAAAACTAGACAAAGGCAGCGTGGCTACAGTTGAACAGGGTGGGGTCACACACAGTGGGGTGAGGAGATGCATGGAGGCTGGATGGGAAAGAAGTTACTTGCCTGAAGTTCTCAGGGGAACAAAGAGGAACAGAGCACAAGAAAGAAAAACTAATGGCAGGTGTGATGGGCTGACTTGTCCTTCCCCCTAATCTGTAGCTGAAGCCCTAACCCTCGGGCCCTCAGAATGTGACTGCATTTAAAGGTCAGATAATTAAATTAAATGAGATCTTTAGGGTGAGAGCTAATTCAATAGGATTAGGATCCTTATAAAAAAGGGACATTGGTACCCAGACACACATGGGGCACAGGGAGAAGACGGCCATCTACAACCCTAGGACAGAGATCTCAGGAGGAACCGGCCCTGCTGGCACCTTGATCCTGTACTTCTGGCCTCCAGGCTGAGAAATGAATGTCTGTTGTTAGCCACCCAGTGTGTAGGGTGTTGTCACAGCATCCCAGCTAACGAATGCTGCAAGTAAGATCGAAAAGGAAGATGGTACACCCACGGAAATGGCAGCTTCGTATCCGAGTGAGATGACTCACAAAGACATGGGTGAGACAGATAGGCAGATGGGGGTGGCGGGTGGAATCTGAACTGTGGGGAGAAATTAAAACGAGATCCCTCTTGCCTGGGGATTGTCCTCTTCATGGTCAATGACTGCAACCCTTTCTTGGCACCACACTTTCTGCCACTAGGGCCAGTCACACCTGACAGTTACTCAGTAACACTGACTCTCTAACCTCCAAGGGCCAACCTCTTGGCCAGGCCTTGGGAACTGTGGGTTAAGGACCTTCTTCTGGCTCCCAGCCTAGGGAGCAGAGAGTCAAATTAACAGGCAGACTGAGGTAGGCTCCAGGAGGACAGCCAGCAGAGCCTGGGGGGTGAGAGGGGGGGCTCTTCCCAGCTGAGTAGGGAGGCAGGATAGCCCAGAGCTGAATTCTGGCTGCATTTTGAGGGATATGTGGGAATTCTGGAATAAGGGAATGACATTCCAGGTTGTGGACAAATTAGGGCCGGGACAGCCAGGGACCTGTCGATGACCTAAGAGGCTTGTGTGTATGGAACATGAGGAACAGAGAGACAGTCAATGGAGTCCAAGTTCACTGAAATAGCTACCCAGGATCTCACCCTCATGGAACCTACATTTAGCAAGGGGTCCCGGGTTCCAGGGCATGTGCAGACTCATGAGTTTGGATCTTATTCTATAAGTTTCTCTGATTCTTATAGAGACTTCCCTTGTCATGCGTTTCATTTTCTTTGGCCAAGGCATACTTCTCAGGAGAGATGAACTCCTACACACCCTTCTAAGGCCCCATTCAGCTCAGCAATGACCTCTTTTACAAAGCCACCTCCCAAATCCTCTACAGAAGGATATCTTCCATTCTGTGTCTCTACAAATGCTGAGGACAACTCCATGACAGCATTTGCCATAGTGAGCTGTGCTTGCTTATGGGTATGCCTGTGCATCAGTGATCCCTGGCCTAACAGATATCTGCAAAGAGACTAAGCATGTGAGGAGGCGAATAAAGAATACTGTGGGAACATAATTCGCTGGTAATAAAGTGGGGACTAGTAGTAGATGGGGTCTGCTACCATCTCTCTATACACCTCAGGCCTTGCCTTTGTTGGGGGAAAAGTTTTGGCTTGAATTTCTGACTCCTGCAGCACTGAGGTCCAGGCTGGTAGCAAAAGACCCAAGTCTACTCAGCCAGCACTCAGGCTCTTGCTCAGAATGTCTTGCTGTCTATCCTGAGGGCTGCAGGTGGAAGGAAGTAGTTGGGCATAGAGATGGAGAGGGAGGGTATATGGAGCGGAGAAGGAAAGAGGCCAACAGCACGGGTGGGATTGCTGCGCCAGAAAAGAGGTGACACACGGGAAGTGGAGGAGAGCCCCTTTCTGTTTATATGACAGTAATAGCTGAGATTAATTTTTCAGAAGCCAGGAGAATTGGCAGAGACATTTGGAAGATGAACAAATTCTAGTTCAAAAAGTAAGAAGTGTAAAATAATAATGCAGAGAGGAGAATGCTGAAGAGCAGAAAACCTGCCCCTGCCTCTGACATCAGTAGGGTGGGAGGAGAGGAAAGGCACCTAAGGGAAAGGAAACAGGGAGGCCTGAGGATGACAGAGCACCAGGGGGTGTTTCATGGGAAATTAACATTCCGTTTGTGATAAAAATGGAATCATAATGATATGCACACCATGTGGATGGCTTGATGGCAAACCTCAAATGATAATAAGATAATGAATATAAAAAACACCAGGTAAAGAGGCCATTGGAATGTAAGAACTATCCACTTGAGTTTCTATCCGCCAGCCTCTTCTGCCGTGTGCTTTCCCATACCGTAGCTTCTGGAAGACAGGAGATGGTGGCTTCCTGCCATCTTCTGAGCATCTGGCATTGAACCAGGTTTCATGAACAATGTGAATTGAATTGAGGCACAGATACAATGACTTCCACATTAAAATATTGTTTAACAGTGTGACTTGGAAGGACTGTCCGTTTATCCTTACCCATCAGCCGCATCTAGGTAGGTGACAGAAACCAACTGAGTCAAAGGGGCTCAGATTTGCCAATTCCTAGAAGATTCTAACTGGACGCTTCTGGTGAGAACAAAGCAACTCACAGTAAAAAAAAAAGAAAAAAGAAAAAAGAAAGAAAGAAAGAAAACTGTGAGGCCAGCAGAAAGAAAACCTGACCTTGGCTTGCCACTCACCTGTGACCACAGTGTCTTTCTTAAACATTTCATAAAGACATACAGGCACCTGGGTAATTCTCTCTAACTGTGAGAGCAATATATGCTTCTTATTTAAAACAAATAAAGAGAAGCAAAAAGAATAAATTTAAAAATTTTTAAATCCCTGGAATTTCATCTACTGTACCTGATTACTTCTAACACTTCTGCATTTCCTTCCAGTCTTGCCATGCGCTGATTTTTTTAATCATGAAATTAGTACAACACTGTACATACAGTTGTAATTCTACATTTAAAATATATAATTTCATATTGAATGTCACCCACCATTATTAACCATTATTTGAAAATGTCCTGTAATATTCTATCTCATGGATATGTTTGTTAGTACAGTCAACAGATGGTTAATGGACATTCATTACCTTTGAGTCCTAGGCCAGGCTGAGAGCAATACCATGAGCACAAGGAGCAGTGGGCAGACAGGGCAGAGAGTTGGGACTGCAGACACAGACATGGTGTGCCAGGACCAGTGTGAACATACTGCTATTAGCTGTTCAGTTTGCCTGGCATTTCTGACCTGACTGATGATCAGGGCCCGATTTGGCAGCGGTCACAACCTGCGCCTACACTGAAATTCAGACCCAGGTGGTCAAAGTCCCCGGAGAGAAGTTTGCTGGACAAGATCAAGGTTAAAGGAGAGTGGGGAAAGGGTGTTTCCCTGTCACACTCCTGGGAATGAGGTATATGGGGCTGGGGAAGACAGCCTGCCTATCTGGCCACATGAACTTGACCCTAGACCTTAAATGGAGAAAGGCTGTGGTAAAGAGACAAAGCTGTTTATTCAGGAGCTATGCCTGAGGCAGATGCCACTGTGCCTTCAGGTCAGAGCTGGGAATCCACAGGAGGGGTGTGCTCCACGTGAAAGCAGCTTCTCTTGGGGGCACTGCATCCACAAGTGAGTTCCCCATGCCTTGGAACACAGGAGAAAGCTAAGGCGTTATGGTTGCCATGGAAACAGTCACTGTGGCTCTTATTAGGTTGTGTGCAGGTTTTCTAAGGTCTAGAACGAATAGCTGGTGTAAGGTGTTTTGCATAGAGCTGGAGGCTATGTCAGCAGACAGACCAGTCCTCCCATTGGAGTGACAGAGGACATCTGAGAGAAGTGGATACCTGGGAAATGGGACTTCTGGGTCCTCAGGTAAGAAGTATTTTAGGGTGGTGGCCTCATATCCACAACACCATTTCCAGAAGAGCTGCCCCAATTATACCTCACCAACGAGGCAGGAAAGTCCTCTTTAGCACTCTCTCTGCCAGTGTAATGAGTCTAAGTGGCCTGTGGTTTTCATTTTAATTTCGGTTTAGAATAGAGTGGATTTTTCACATATTGGTAAATATCCGTTATCTTCCTCAGTAAAATATCTGTATATATCTTTTCAAAAAAAGTGGAATGGTAATATTTATCCCATGCATTGCTTCTAGTTTACTTTCATGTCTGTTGCTGACCTTTTCTTCATTGTAATTTGCTTTATTTTGTCACTTAGTTTTGGTTATGATTTTTGATATACAAAATATGTCACCTTCATATAATCACACTTCTCAGTCATGTTCTTCGATCATATCCTTCAACTATATGAGAGTCAGTCCTTCCCTATCCCAGAAGATAGGGAAGAGCAAACATATTTTATATTTTTATAGTTTCCTTTTTAATTTAAATCCTTAAATTTATCAGAAAAACAATTTGGAGCATGGGTTCTAGGGGAGAAAGTATACACCTGTTTCCTCTGAATTGCTAATATTTTGAACACTTTTTGTTCCATAACAAACTTTTTCTCTTATTTTACAGTGCATTCTTTATCATATTTTAGATATTCATTTAAACTTCCTTTTTTAATTTTTTTTATTAATGTATTGCACATACATAGCTTCCCATTGCCCCTTCTCTCCCAGGCATACTCTAACCCCCCAGTGTCTTATGTTCATTGGTTATGCTTATATGCATGCATACAATTCCTTTGGTTGATCTCTTATCTACCCCACCTCTCCCTAACCTTCCTGCTGTAATTTGACAGTCTGTTTGATGCTTTATTGTTTCTGTATCTATCTTTTTGTTCATCAGTTTATAATGTTATTTATTATCCATAAATGAGTGAGATTATGTGGTGTTTTTCTTGCATTGACTTGCTTATTTCACTTAGCATAATGCTCTCCAGTTCCATCCAGGTTGCTGCAAATGGTAAGAATTCCTTTTTTATGACAGCACAGTATTCCATTATGTAGATGTACCATAGTTTTCTGATCCACTCTTTTCAAGTTCAGTTCTTTTAATCTGTTTACCAAAACTTATTTCTGTTGTGAGGTAATGTTTGATTTAGGAAGCATTTCCAATAATAGGAATACTGTCCAGTTGCATTTTTGAATTTATGAAAGTTCCCAAAGAATGGTAGTACCTTACCTACCATTTTCTTTAACCTTAAAAGATCTTTGAAAAGTAAATTTTGTCATTTCTCCCTTATAGTTGTAGAAACAGAGAGTCAGAAGAAAAAAGAGATATGGTTCAGTTGCTAACACATTTGAGTGGAGCAATCTGGTCGGCCAGAATTTCCAGTTCTCTCTGAGAGTAAATCTCGATTCCTCTAAATCTTATAGAGATGTTCCAGGATTTCAATGATTATATTTAGATGAGAATTTTCAAATTATTCCCCTGAAACTATTTTTATTGTAGGAATCAATGAAAAATGCAATCCAAAGACTAAGGAAGAGATAGGGAGAGGTTTGAAATGTGCCTTCTCTTTATCCTCACACACTCTGCATTTGACCCTCTCAGCTTTTGTTTCTGAAACTGGGTTCCTGTTTGTCACATCCTCCAGCAGCCAGGGGCTCTCCTTCTTGTCTGGTAAAAATCCCAGAGCCAGAGGAGCGATTACTGTGAATCAGTAGTCCTATTGGCCCCAGTGCAATGTGGATTGGTTGTTTATCAACTCTGGGCAAGCAAGGAATTTACAGTACTTCCCTGAATCACTGCCACAACCCTGGCAGCAGGTAAAATTCTGAGTTCACTTGTCTCCTGAAATGTAAATTGGGTGTCTCATTTAGGGACAGTGCTCTGTGTATCCTGAAAATGATTTTCCTGTTTAAAAAAAAAAAAGACACCTTCATAACTTCTATACTTTTTCAATTGAGTAACTTGCAATTTTCAAAGAAAAACACAGTTTCAATAAGAATGAAAGAATATTGAGCCAATGTTGTAATCTTGGCAAGAACTGAAGTTTCTCACCGCAAATTAGGGAATTCCATGTTAACAGTCCAACCTTATCAAAGGAAAGAGAGTTCAATCTTTATCAGAGAGGTAAGCTCTCAGATTGGAAGCTAATGGCTAACTTTGAAGTTTATTTTATTAACATTTCTTTCAAGATCTACTACTGTGCGAATATAACGTTTTGAATAGAAACGCACACTTATGTAGATTTTCTTTCACATGAATGCTTTTGTCCTCAAAATTGTAAAAGAAATCTCTGACGCTTGAGAATTTGATTTTGCGTCTTTTTGTATGGACGGTGCTATCATTCATTCCTTCTGTAACATCTAGTAGCTGCAACTGAGTTCATCCTTCTGCCAAATACCATGATCATGCAGGCATAAAGGGTTTTTTTTCCCCCTTTGAAGAAGGAGCTGTTTTATTCCCAACTAGCCAAATACACTTACTTAAAGTATCTATCAGAACGCTTTCAATTAAACAGCATTTCTAGAGAGAAAGTAAAATTGCCAAGGCTGAGATTTACACAGTAATTATGTTCATTTTGAATGTGATGAATATTAGATATTGTGGCAGATTGTGAGATAATATTCATCTTGCTTGTAAAACATATATCCCCAAAGGTATATGCAAAGTATTGGATGTTTGGGCTGGAATAAAGTGGATTCCAATTCCATGAGATGTTTCCCATCAGAGCTTTTGTGGGGCCTGGAAGCTCAGTGTGTGCTTCCTGTTCTGGTATTAGTGACTGCTGGTGTGCTAATTCTGAGAGCTGAGTTATCCCTTCCCCTTCCATAACCAGGGCAAACATAACTCTCCCCATTTGGGGGCTAAGCCCCTAGTTTTTCATTGTCAGTCTGCATCTGGGCTCCTGATTCTGTGACTGAAAACACTTTTGCTGTCCAACTCGAAGTCCCCACCAGGTCATCAACTCAATTCCATCACCACCAGGAAATCCCCAGCCACTGCTTTCCTAAGAAAATACGTGGAGCAAATCCGCCAGGGATCCTCTCTCCAGCCTTCCTCCTAACCCTGCAAATATCTGTTTGCACAGCCCACATGTTTCTCCTACCTGTCAGGCGAGGAACCACACTTTCTTCTCCTAAGGCCACCCACCTCTCCACCGCATTCTTGACTCCATTCCCTTCTGTTTCTTCTTAGATGTTGTGCCATGACGTATTTCCTATACTTTTAATTTTCCTCCTTGCTGTCTGCTTTCTTAAAGCCTTTGAACTGAGGTTATTGGCCATTCTTTAAACCTTGGCCACTGACCTGGTCTTCCCACCCAGCTCCAACTTATCCCTTCTGGCTACAAAGTCAGGTGACTTGGGAATCGCTTCTTCTCCATTAACCCTCCACTGTTATTTCTTTTTGAAAATAGTACCATATATTTTTGTTTTTCTTTTTCTGAACACACAAAAAAAATGCACATTCATCACAGAACATTTAGAAAGTGTAGTGAGGCACATAGAAGGAAATAAAAATCACATGTGATCTGACAACTGGGAGGTAACTAGTGACTTCTATTCATATGTGCACTTTTTTCCAAATAAAAGTATGACCACCCTCTGTGTTCTTGTGACTTTACTTAGTGGTAAATCACGGATCTATTCCCATGTCAAGGCATGATTTTAAATGGCTCTTGGTGTCCCGTTTTATGCATATTCCAACATTGAGCCGTATCCACACAGCTGTGCATGCAAAGGTCCTGGATGTCTGTAGTTCCATGTAGTAGTGTGATGAGCTGCTGTAAGGACCAGTAGCCCTTAGATCATATAATGGTTTATGTGGGATCCATATGGATTAAAAACACTGCTCCTAATGATACACACCTTTTTTGAGGCTCTTGAAGCATATTGCTGAATTACTTTCAAAAGATGGTTGAATTGACATGTATTACAAAGAGCAGCATGTGAGAGTATTCATTCCACCATATTCTTGATAAATAATAGGCAATTTGCTAAGTGAAAAATTTTGCATTTTAATTTGAGGCCAAATAGGTTCTGAATTTGCATTGGCCACCAGTGTCTTTCCCGAAGGCAGTCTGCCTGGGCGGGTTTGCTCAGTTTTCTTCTAATCTGTTAATTTTTCCCTTATTTTCTCATAAAAAAACTCTTCATGCATTAATAATAATTATTATTTTCTAGGTTACTTGTTAGGAGTACTTTTCCCAATTTGTCAATGCTTTATCATTTCTTATTTATAGAAGAATTTTTAAAAAATTTGTAGGCAATCAAATCTGTCAGTATCTTTCTTTTAGCCTGTCCCTTTCCCTGATCAATTTTCGATCCTGCACCCAATCCCTTCCTAAATGAATTACTAGCAAGACTCAATAAAGCCTAGAGAAACAAGCAATCCCACTGCCCAGAATAAAGGCATCTTCACACCCTGTGCTACTGCCTAGTCCGGCTGGAGAGCTGTGCCCTCTGGGGTTTGTTCCTACGTGGCAAGTCTTCTTTTCAAAATTTAAGTAGTTAATCCATTATATAATTTTAATCGAATTTATTTTTTTTAGAATAGTATTAGGTTCTAAGCAAAACTAAGAGAAAGATAGAGACATTTCCCATACATCCCTTACCCCCACACATGCTCAGTCTCCTGTTATCTAGGAACTCACCAGAGTGGGACATTGGTTACGAGCCCACATTGACATGTCATCGTCATTATCAGGTTGTCTTCCTCTGCCTCCTCTTTCTCTATCCATGCCTTTCACATGGGGCTCCCCCGGGTTTTGGTCTTGGCCTCTCTTCCCATTTGAACACTTGTTCAAGGGAACATGCCCACTCTCAGGAGCTATGCTGTTGCCTTCAGCACCATGTCTCCATCCGGCCCTCCCTCATGACCTCCAGACCCATATTTTCTGCTGTTCACTATGCATCTTCATAAAGATGTTTCATGGGCCCCTTAACATATACATTTCCCTTCCTGTCATCTCTTGTTCAGTACAAATTCCTATCTGCTACTCTGTTTCCTGGTCTGGATGCTTTTGAATCTTCCAAGACATGATGCCCCCTTTATGTCTCCCATGTAATCATCATATCCTGTTTATTCTTTCTTATGGTTTTTCAGACCAAATCCTCTTCACCTCACCCTACCCAACCCTCCCCAGCCCTCCTCACCCCATGGCACTGCTATAATTCAGGTCTGTATTACAAATAAGCAGATAGGTTTCACAGTTCAGAGTTCAAGATAGCTAGTGAACAAACTTCCTTTTTTGAACGTCAGGTATGTCATCTGTAAAACAGAAGTGATTTGAGCCCTAACTGCCTATGGATGCTTTGAGGATTAAATACGCTAAAATAGACAAAGTACTTAGTCAACATGATTCCTGGCATACAGTTAGTGTCCAGTAAATTCAGCTATTATAATTATTTATCACTTCTGCCATAATCTATACTAATAATAGATGAATACGCAAATTGTCCAGGACATTATCACAGTAACAGTAATGACCAAACAGCAGGCTGCGTGGGGTGACAAGGCCGGCAGGGGATTTAGTGAGGGACAACCAAACAACTGACCAGCAGGCTGGTGGGGCGACCAGGCCAGCAGCAAGTTAGTGAGGGATGACCAAATGACTGAACAGCAGGCTGTGGGGGCAACCAGGTGAGCAGGGGGACAGTTGAGGGTGACCAGGCTGGCAAGGGGGGCAATTAGGAGTGAGCAGTTAGGAGCCAATGGTCCTAGATTGTGAGAGGAATGTTTGACTGCTAGTTTAGGATTGGAGAGGGTGCATGCTAAGCTGAGGGGACTCCCTCCCCATGCATAAATTTCATGCACTGGACCTCTAATTCTGTTTATAAAATGCAAACAACATCTTTGTTTTAATATGTCAGTGGTCTCCTGTATGACAGGTAAAGTCTAAACATCTTCCTATAACACAAGGCTCTCCATGAAGTAGCCTTGTTCATCCCTCTAGCCTATGACTCATGGTCCCTAACCCATGTGTCAATCTTGCTGAATGTAATTGTCAGCTATTGCCTCAATAATGCTACATAACAACCATCCCCTGTTTATGGGTCTGCAGATTGATCTGATTTTACTCCCATAGGTCAGGATAAGCTTGAATAATGTGTGGGCTTTGAGCTGAAGCTTAGACATAAATTTGCTTTACCTCCACATGTGTTTGTTCTAGGTATTAATCACTACCTGGTCCTTGCACTTTTTATGGTCAATCATCAGTGCAGGAGACCCAAGCCAGACTGGACAAACACACTTAAGGCCTCTCCTTACTTTACATCTGCTAATAGCCACCAGCAAAAGCAAGCCCTGTCGCCAAACCCAGGATGACAGAGGGAAGGACACTGTGCACAGTGGAAGGGAATGGAGGGGATAGTTGCCAAACAATGACAGTAAGGCCTGGCTTCCTCACCCTTTCTCTAGAATCCTTCACCTCCTGCCTCCCTTCCTTTTATTTAATAAACGTGAATCTGCCTCAAAAGACTCAGCTCAGCTGTAACCCTGTCAATAAAGCCTTTCACTGCCCCAGAAAGAACTGGGCTCAGGCTCCCCTGGGTACTCGCATGACCTGAGCACAAGCCGTTGTGTTGTCCGTATTTGTCTGCCCTTCTCTGTGGCTGACAGAGAACATTCAGAAATGTTCGTTGTGCTTGGGTGGATTGGTCTAATAATTCAGCCAGTATCATGTTGGCTTTTCTCAAGTAATTCTTTTTCTTTTTATCTGAAAATGAAGAACTGCATTAGCTATTTTAAGCCAGATATTCTCAGGTAACCATGTGGTCATACCTAATTAATTAAAGAGGGATCCTGGATTGTAATGGCCAGGCCAAAGTTTACATAAAAGCAGTTTTCTAATCGCCCATTTCAGAGGTGGATGCAAAGGGTAGATCTTGGTGCTCATGGGTCACAGGCAACTCCAGCCCATCCCTGGCATCAGCCAACTGAATGGGGCACTGGGCTCTGCCTGCCCCAAGTACACACGGTGACCATGTTGTTAGTATGTAATCACAATTACAACTCAAAGCTCTTCTCCAGAGCACCTGGGCCTGTCTGATCCCACCTCACCTTGTGGAGAATCTCAGAGCTGAGGGGCTGATCTACCGATAGATGTTATCTCATAGAAACTTGGGCTGGTTTAGACTTAAAGCATGAGATTTTCTGAGTAGAAATATTTTGAAGCCAAAATAAATAAAAAAGAAAAAGGGGGAAAGAGTCAAGCAGGCAATTATTTCTAATAGAAAAAACTATTGATTTTCCTTTTTTGATACATAGTCTAAATTATCCCTCAAGAAAAGTAGTAATGCATCTTTAAACAGATTTATTGGTTCTAGGAGGGGAAAATGTATTATTTAACTTCAATGCTATTGGTTTTTTCTTTTATACTAGATATACAAGTAGCACAGATGATCAGAAATGGGTAGGGAAACTCCTTCAAGAATCACAGTGAGTTTGAATCCCAAGGTAATATACTCTAGTTTTTATCTCCAAGCAGTAAAGTTCATAAAAAAAAGGTCATTTTTCTTGTTTAAAAATGACATCACACATTTAAAATAGGTATATTTTTTTTCACAAAATTTAAAGTTTCTGTGGGTGGAATGAACAAACCATATTGGATCCCTATTGTTACTTGGAGGCTCAAGTTCTTTGTTGTATAGGATTCACTCTCAGCACAATCGTGGGCTGCTCAGATACAGCAGTTACTACCCCATCCCTTTTCTGGATGTCTCCAGTCCTCTTCCCAGCTCTCTCTTCCCACACTGATTGTCTCTGAGACTGGAAGGCACAGTAACCCAATTTTGAGAACATCTCATTCCATTGTAAAAGTGATTATAAGTGATCAGGAGTCAATGGAAAGAGCCACTTCCCGCCTTTCCCAGCACGTCATCCTGTGCCTCTTGGGAGGGGGACTATCATCTCAGTGGGGCACAATACATTTGGGATCACAGAAACTGTTGACCTGTTCCCAGGTCTTTCTATATGCCTGTTGGGTGACCTTACAAAGTCCCCTCATTCAGGTGTGACTGATAGGTGAGAGGGCATCTATCAGTCAGGGACAATCTCAGGTGGCCTTGCTGAATTGCCGCAAAAACAAAAACAAACAAAAAAAACCCTACTGTAAATGATTGGAAGGCATTTTTCAAAATTAAAGTGCTCTAAGAGTCACAAATAAATATTTTACATTATAGCTATCATCAGAGTCCCACATCATATTTATTCTTTACAGTTCAACAGTTTAGGAGTTTGATGTTTTTGTCTTTTGTGTTTAATCACAAGGCTTTTTCAATTAACTAGGGTTACAGTCACCAGGATTCAAAATAGACAAGCCCAGAAAACCCAGTGGTCAGAAAGCATCAGGTCCTCATTACAACAAAGTAAGTCCCAGAACTGTCTTCATTCTCATTTCTACCAGTACTTGTGGGTCTGATGACCCAGCAAGATGAAGTGACAGTGGTTCTGGTAGCTGGACAACAGGATGGGTACAGTGGGTGTTGTCCTTTGGTTGCTATCCACAGTTACCTGTGCACTTTCTTTTCCTGCCTTTCCTGGAGGTATACAGACCTAGACGTCAGCCCTTCTACCAACAATATACAATAGGCATGTGTGTTTGGGGACACTAGCTACTTGACATGGAGCCTTAATCATCCTTCCAAATGATGAGAGGGAACCTTCTCTACATGGAACCATCAATTAAAAATTAAGTTAACAAAAGCCTGGTCAGTGTTCAGAAAAGCTGGCTAGATGCAAGAAGCATACCCCTACAGACCAGCTATGTCCTCTGTCTGATCTGAATGAGGAATGCTGATGTTCAACAAGGCCACTGAGTTCATGATCACACCCCCTGGTGAGTAACAGAGCACAGAGAATTTGTATTCTCCCCCTGTGACAAACAATGCTGTGAATATGGGCCCTTCTATAAAACCCCAGCTCATTCAGGTGCCAGGATGAAAGGTGCCACATCATAATTAATCCCTCATGTATTACAAGCAATTTCATGTCAAAATAATCAACAGTAGCTTTCTTTACCCTTTTGTGAATACATAATAAATACTGTCATTTAGCCGCCACAAACAGCAGATTTCTTTCCTGGTCTTTGAATAATATTATTCAGGAGGCAAATACCATCTCTCCCTCCCCAAGCCCTACTCGTCACACATATATGTGCTCCTTCAGAGGATAAATCATGGATGCCAACAGAAAAGCAGTGTGTTTAATTTCTAGTTGGTACCTCACGTTGTGATTATTCTAACTTGGAGTCCAAACACTCCCCAGGGCAGACACAACCAGAAGAAAGAAACCAGAGTGCAATGGAGGGTACCCCTCACTCTTGGTCATTTATTTCTTTTTCCTTGGTCATTTATTTTTTCCTCATGGATGACTAACAATGACATAGCAGCTAATGTTTGAGAGGTGAATTTGGAAAATACTGCCCTCTCTTCCATAGGCAGTTGATAAGAAACTCTGGTTATACAGCTTCCCCTCAAAGCGATGTCCTGTCCATGGCATCTCCTGACTCAGTGTAGAACTCTCTGCTTCCAGGGTTCCAGGATTTTGCTTTGTGTAGAAACTCTCCTGTTAAATTACTATAGTGACCAAAGAGGGAGCCCCAGGGGCAAGGACATTGCTGATAATTAATCTCCAGTTGCTTTAGGTGAGAAATGACTGAGCTAAAATCCTACTCTTCAGTCACATGTCACAGCAGGTAGAAGACCGAAGCACCACTACTTTACCTCACTAAATCTTGCTTGAAATGGTTTGTGAGCATTGCAGTGGAAACAGGTTCTCCCTTTGGTAGCCATTCAGCCATTGGGACAAATAATAGGAGCCGCTCCTTTGCGTATTCATGCCTGTTTTGTGGATGTGCAAGGAGCTTATAACTACTCGTAGGTCCCACATTTATCATAGTCTTTCTTCCACAATTTATTTTGTTTGTTTGCTTATTAATGGGATATCTACTTTGCCAAAGCTCTAGATAGAGAGGCTCCTGGGAGGTGCAGATAAATAAAACACAATGCGCTTGGAAGGCATGGCTCAGTGGTTGAGTGTTATCCTATAAACCAGGAAGTCATGGTTCAATTCCTGGTCAGTGCACATGCCTACATTGTGGGCACAATCCCTAACATGGGGACTGCAGGAGGCAGCCTATCAATGATTCTCTCTCATCATTGATGTTTCTATCTCTCTTTCCCTCTCCCTTCCTCTCTGAAATCAATAAAAATATATTTTAAAATAAATAAATGAAAATAAAACACAAAGTCCTCATGCAATACACAGCCACACACATACACAAAGTAATAATTACAATAAAATACAGGATGTCCCAAAAAATGTATATGGATTTTGAACAATTATTAATTCCAATTGGTTAATCCTGAAAAGAAAGAACCATCCATGTGCTATCAGCTGTTAAAGTGTGTATACATATTTGGCACACCTGTGTGATAACCTTCTGGATGTTAGCCCCTGAGACATAAGGACTGGTCCTCATTTCTCCTTGGATTCCCGATTTCTGCTACAACAATTTGCATATTGTGGGTGTTCCCTCTCCATGTGGAGATGATAATGTCCACCTGGACCACAGGGAGGAATTTCAGGAACAGGTTAGGAAGTAGTCCACCTACATCATAACTTGGGAAGAGTGTTGGGCCATTACAAAGAACCATACAGGGTGTCTCTTTTCTAGATCTTGTCATGGATATGAGGACACTGGCAGTGAAGTCTTTGAGTAGCAGCACATTCAGTTCTTGTCTACCATTCATCTTCTTTAGATTAAATAGCAAATTACCCAAACAGTTCCTGCCTTGATGGCACACAGATACAGTGTGTAGGGACAGATTATACAGTTGTGGGTGTGTTCTAGAGAACAAGGAGGATCCCGGGACACAGGGTACCTGACACCTCATGGAGATGCTGAGAGTGATGCAGTTTCCCACAGGTAGAGGGACAATAAAGACCTATCTTGCCTCCCTAGTTCCTTCCTGCGAGTGATGATTGGCAGTATATGTCTACTACTCGAAGAATACCTGTGTCCGCACAGTTCTCCGCTCCCTCTACAGTGACCTCAGAGGTTCGGGGGAAGGAACATAGCACAGGGAGGCTGGCAGAGCAACATTAAAACTGCCAGATTGATCTCCCATGGAGACTTCTCTTTTAAAATAAATGTATCTCTGAAAACTGCCTCTTGAAGCATTAGCTTTACAGTAGTTTCACTGGTTTACGACCTTGTGGTAAAATCTTAAAACAAGAAGCTCCTCAAGGAGGTACTAACACACCATTTACAGAAGGACTGCCATGAAAATAATATGTGGCAATGAAGTCACTATAAATTCCCCCTCATTCAAGCACACAGGGTACATGGGCTCTTTTTCTACACTGTTTTCTCTTTAAGAGGACACATAACAGCGCAGACATCACCCTCCCCACGTCCCTTCCCTATATTGCTAGCAAATCCACCTCGGACAGAAGCCATGGAACAATGCCAGGTGGCTGAATGGTTTGGCTTGGGCACTACTGGGCTGTTTGCAAGACAAGGGGAGAAACAATAATATTTCACCGGTCTCATTGCCTAACAATATAATATGACAGCATCCATGGAACTGATTAGCATAAATCAACATAATGTCCACTTTGCAGCATTAGTATTGAAAACTTTCATCTTGAAATAGTAAGAGGGAAAGGACACATATGATGAATCGTAATGATTTTGCCAGATGTTACCAGATGACAGTGTAAGAAGTACATGGCCACCTAGCCCCACACGAACATGCTCATGTCAACATCACCATCTTAGTCAGCTTTATTTTCATTTCACAACCTCTGTAAGGCTGCCCAAATATGGCAAACAAAACCGGGCTAAGATTATCTTCGCAGTTCAAAACGTGGTGATGGGTGACACATAAAAGTGTGCTGAGACACAGAAGGCCATTCCAGGAGTCGCACATATAATCTCTGAAGTTCAAACTACAGACGATTGTTCCTCATACAGCCAACTTCTAAAATAAGGGAGCGAGCAGCACTGCACCCCTGGTGACATTGTCAATCCTTGATGGATGAGTTCTGCTTTTCAGGGCGACCATGACGCAAAGGTTATATGCTCTTCCAACAGCAGTAAACACTGCTTCCTGCCTTTTCCTCTCTTCACTCAAACATTCTTGCTTAAAAAAAAAATCCATCCAATTCTCTCTTAGAAGGGAATTTCTTCATGTTAGCCAACCGAGAGTATTGATGGACTTGAAAATGTACCAGGGACGTTTTCTTCGGCAAGCCAAAGGAGGGAACTGAGTTTTGGAGCAGCGTAAGTGGCACATTCTGGACTTTGGAATAACCAGCCACCTAGTAAGAACACCGTTTACCCTTTGTGATATCAAAGGCCAGGCTTTGCCTATTGAAAATAAGCCTCATTTGAAGGTGGGGTATGGCATAGCTCCTGAGTTGAAAGAGGACAGCCATGTGTTCACTGCTTCCCTTGTTGGCCTATACTTGCCAGGCCTTGCAAGCAAACAGTAACAAAACAACTGCTCTGTATGGAGTCTCACCATATCTGGGCATAATATTATGCACTTTTATATATATTTTTTAACCCTTAAAATTACCCTGTGCTGTAGGTGTGAACCCACTTAATAGAGGAAGAAAACGCAATGTGGCTTAGAGAAATAAAGTAGCTGTCCCTCTCCCCACATGTGCATGTCCACATGGGGACCCAAGGAGAGAACAAAGATACTACTAGGCACCATGCTACATGGCTGTCTCCTGCGGAGGGTTCCTGATGTTGTTTAGCAACAGTAGGAATTAAGCTAAGAGGTGTAATGCAGTTCATAATTAATTATTGAATGCCAGCTATGTGCTCCATATTAAAAAGAAAATAAGACAATTGAACTTGGTTCATCTTTTTCTTGCTGCTTCCACCACCTAAGTTTCCTAAACCTTAGGGCGTAAAGGATCACTCTTTTAGTAGCAAAAAAAGAAAGAAAACATGCCCAATTATTTATTTTCTCCACTCCTGCAAGAAATTAACAAGTGATTATTTATGCACAGTATTGATAAAACATAGCAAAGAAAAAGAAAAACAGAAATACTTTACATATTTTAATTGGATCCCCTTTTTTAATTTAGACTTAAGTCTAAGGCATCTAAGAGAACAAAAACTTGACCAGTTTGGAAGACAATCCACCATCACAAAAACTTCTTAGCTCCCATCAGTGTTCTATGTGAAAGTGGGAGGTGGGGGGAGGGAGAGAAGGGCAGCTATAAATATGCAGTCATATTTAACTTTAGCAGATGCTTATAGCTTTGAATTCCTTATCCTGAAATTAATCTGTTCTTTCTTTCAAGTCATCCATTAGTAGGTTTTGGTTGGTCTTGTAACAGCAGCTTTCTTTTCTCTCTCCTTAAATAGTCTTTAAATGGTCAATGTACCCTCTTCAACAGCAATGTGCTCACAGTCCCACCAGGGTAGTACTGGTCTTCCTGTACAGAAGATACAGTCAAGTCACCTCTGTGGTTCATACACATTGTTACATGACACAGACACAGAAACCGGGGTTTATTGTCATGAGGGGTGGAAAAACCCAGAGGAGGACACAGTCTCTGACTTGATGTTGATCTGTAGACACAAAGACTGGTGTTTTTACCCATTATGGGAACTAACCAAATCATTTGCCAAGGGCCAGAGATGAATGTAATTCTTATTAGTTACTAGAGTAATCATTTCAATCACCCAAAAAGTTTAGTATGACCAATTTTAGGATTTGCAAAAGTTGCAATGGCAGATTGATAATTTATGGGTTATGGGCCTTAAGCAAGGATAATGAAAATAAATGCACTGATTTGTGAATATGTATACCTGCCCTATGCATATCACTAAACTTTAAGAATCCTATTGTGGTTTATGGTTTCACATAAATACAACACAACCTCGTAACTTAGAAAAAAGACAAGTGCAACTTAAGCACTCCATCAGAAGATTTGGCTTTTCCACTTTTTAAGACCATGGCAATCTATGGTCAATGTTTCCCTACTGGGGAAGATACAGCAGCAGCACGAGATGAGTGTTTCTCAAACATTAATATGCTCATGGATCCTGGTAAAATGCATATTCTAATCCTGTAGATATAGCGATGGTCTGTCTCTCTGTTGGTAACTCATCGACCACCCTTGAGTATCAAAGCATTGGACTTCTTGGTCCCCCTTAGGTCCCATCTCCAAGTAAATCCTTGATGGAATATTTAATATATAAAATAAAAAGAGCTCCTATTGTTGCATAAATAATATGCTATCCAGAGCTATCTGGAATCTCCACTTTAGAAAGTATGATAAGCACCTTCTGTAACTGAAGGGTTTTGTGATGGTTTAATTTGTGAAATGTCTTACTCGTTCCTTCACTTTTCAAAGAGTTAGCTCTCTAGAGCTAGGTAAACAGACTCATCTAATAAAAGCTATTTTTACTCACCTAGCAAAATGGATATATAAGGCACGTCATTGAAAACCACAGAGAATCTTTTATTCATTTCTCCTTCTCTTCCTCTTCCTTTTTCTTCTTCTTGTGACTTTTTCTGGAAGTAATTATTTTTTCATGGAAACCTCCTGACAGTACCTTTTGCATAGTATCACTATGTCAGTTACTAACTGTAATTAGCAGATGGCTAGGCTGAGTAGAGCACTGCCGCCTTCTAGTGAATGGTCAGCAACATCCTCCACCCATCAAGCTCCCCTACAGACACAGCTGAAACCCAAAAGCTGGTCAAGCTATAAATCCATTCTTCTCACAAATGTGAGAAGAAAAACATGTGCCATTTATAAAATGATGTACAAGCATCTTCTTATTTAACTTCAACTCTTTAGTCCACTATTTGTTTCCAAATAAAGTGCATTGAATTTCACAGAGAAATATAAATGTTAACATTTTTTCTATTCCCCTGACTATAAAGTAACTTACATCAAAGCTAACTTTTTAAAGAATCATTTGCCAAAGGAAGGCAAACAATTTGGTTAAAAATGTGTTCATTGATGTTATTAATTCAAAACTTCAGATGGATATTTTATGAAATTCTGTAGCTGCAAACACTCAACTATAAGATTGCACACCCCTCCTTTGCTGAGTGACTACAACCACACTCAGAAAATCATTTGCATGTGAATAGGTGCACCAAAGGAGGGAAGACATACTCAGTTTTAAAATAGCAAACTACCTTATAAATCTCAAACTTCTAAAACCACTAAATGAATCAAAATTGGTTCAACTTTTGCAACACCCACCTTTTATTCACAAGACATACATTAAATTAAACAGGATAAAATATGATATTGAACTTATGCAAAAATATATTGATGTAAAATTTGAGAGCGTTTGAAAGATCTAGAAAGGCAAATGGTGTCTCACTCCAATATCTTAATCTTAGCTGAACAAAATACCTTTTTATATATAATCCTAAATTTTCCAAACTCATAAGTAGGTAGAGTGTCCTTATTTCTTTAATATCCTCAAATATATTTCATAAGGTATTTTTCCTAAAAATCTTCTCCTTCCATCTTAAATTTCATGAATGCCAGGAAGTTCCAATTTTATCTCAGTATTAATTTTTATGTTGGAGAATGTACTTTTCTGTCTTTTCTCCTTTATTTGTGTAGAAATCACATGATTTTGATTAAAATGTTACATTTTATTTTCCAGGAATAAAGTAGCTCATACAGACCAACATAAGATAAAACTTTGAATCTGAAAAACAGCCAGATGGACCAACCCAGAAACATAAAAAAAAAACCTCTAAATCAGCGGTAGCCATAAATAAGGCCTGCCACTCACATCCACATTTGTAATGTAATTTACTTTTTAGAGAATTTACAACTATTCAAGCTTCACTATTTATTAGGGACGGGTGGGATTTGAGTGAAGTATTTATGTCTTATTAATTCTTTTTAAAAGCTATTAATTCAGACAACTTGTAAGATGAAACAATATCAGCTGCATTATTTAAACTTGGCCAGTAGTACCATACTGTGGATTCTGACATTGAGTTGGATGGACTGATCCCTTTTACAATCCCTTTCAGCCCTGAAACTCTATGATTTGATTAAGAAGGTGCTCCAAATGGGTATTGAGGGCCACACTAATAGCCTGAAAATATCATATGCAATATTTGGAATGGACCTCATTCCCAGAGAAAATTTTACAGCAGAAAAATTTACACCAGAAAATCCCAACGTTTTTGTATTTTCTTTATTGCAGTTATATTACAAAACTAAACCTATAGACACTAGACTGCTTATTAAAAATTAGGCATGTACTCATTTTTCTAAGTTCTGATCCTCCAAAACAATCCTGTTATCCTCTACCCAAGAGTTGTCTGATCAAAATCACTGTACACTACTAAGTTCTTCCAAGTAATACTAGCAGTTATTTCTTCCTTAAATGTGGACAGTTGTCAGCATAGGAGGAGAACATTCCTGGATGCCAGTATATGGCCCAAATGATTTGTGGAAATGGCTTCTATTGCTTTAACCTAGGTTGTATTTTATATTTTATACTTATTGTATATAAAATTTTCATAGCACAACAGAGCAAGCAGTATGATGGTGAATGACCATGCTCTGTGTTTTCCAACAAACTGAATCTACACCATGAAATCAAAACATGCTGTTTTGTTCTATCAGGAATGTGAAAAAAGGAATGTTTGCTTTTTAATTATATACATGGGATATTCAGCAGGTAGTAAAAATGATATTTCAAGCTCCCTCAGCTTTGTTTCAAGGTTTGAGTGTATGCAAATGACTCTTTGCAGAGTTCACTGTTACACTGATGCTGGAAAGAGAAATTTCCATGTATTAGTTGAAAGAAAGGATAAATATAAGGAGAATGGTGAAGTTTGGGGGAATAAATCAAGATAAGGCCTACTTTTCGTGCCCCAAATCTTTTAATGCTAAATGCATGGAATGGACTGATTGTGTAAGGGTAGATGTGGCTAATGTTAGATGAGGAACACACAGCATGAACCAAGTTCTTGGTGACAAGCACAAACGACAGCTAGTGGAGAGCCACCATGCTGGGAGATGGAACTGTCTGATGACAGCTCCACACTATGCCGGTCTCCTGTCAAGCCGAGTTGGGATATTTTCATTTTTAACAAACCTATGGGAAGCAAAACAGGTAAGTTAATGGAGAGATGTGGATATTTTGTTAGGAAGAATTGCATATACCTGCATATTGAGAGATGTGAGCACTTTGGGGGTCTCCAGGAACCAAGAGGTATACAGATATTGGCCATTTATCACCTACTGATTTTAATTCAAACTCAGTCTCAATCCCAGAATCAATGGTTGATGAAACAAAATGTTTGAGCCTTGGGATGTTAGCCAGGATTAAAGTTTTAGCAAAGACTCTAGAAGTATTAAAACAGACATAAGTTTAAATGGTGCAACAGGCAGATGGGTGGAGAGACGGTGACAGGCAGCAAAGGAAGAAGAGCAAGATGTGGGTAGGTCTCCAGCCTTACACCATCTTTCTGCTTCTGAATCTTTTCATATCAAATTCCCTCCTGGTATCATGGTAGAAAGGGAAGGAGGCCATCTGGTAAACCAGTAGTCTGACATCATATAGCATCTTCCTGCTTCTTAGACTGGCAGTTACTTGACAATGATGGCTTTACCAGTGCTCAGCACCACTTCTTGAACATCTATCCCCAGCTATCTAACAATGAATTTCCCACTAGCGGTATCTACCTAATTAAATTTCCAGGAAATGGTTACCAAAAATTTTCACTGAATAAACAAAATTATGAATACTGACACTATCTTGGGCTCCTACAATGAGAGAAAATAGTTGGGCACCAAATTTGTAATAAACTGGTTTACTTCTCTTCAGAGACCTTGAGAAAAATAGAGAGAGTTCATCTGTGTGAGAGGCAAGTCTTTCAGAGCCATGTTGCGTAGCTGAAACTTGCCCTAAACTCAGCCAAGCTCTGCTTCAGAAATGCCCATCGAATTAGTGCAATGGTGAAGTGTATGGTACTGTTTAAAAAATAATAATTGTTTGTATAAAATTATGCCCCTCTTGTAAACATTCATATGGCCTCTCTCTATTTGACTGCAACAGCTGAGCAAAAATCGCCTTTTTTATTTCACTTTTTTCAATAGATATTTATGCCACTTACATATTGTCTGAATAATTAGTGGCTATTTAGAGGCAAAACTACAGATATGATTTTTAAGAGCCAATATATTTCTAAGAAACAGCTTGAAAATAGAGATATAGTTGATATCTGAGACAGTCATTTCCTAACTTCTTAATTTTACTCTAAAAATTATATTTAAGAAGCTATATTTTAGATTTTAAAACAGTGGTTGGCACTTGGTAACCTTTCCTCCAACCAGAAAGTCATTGTCCTGTGTGCACTTCCACCACTCTCTTGCCCTGCCACATCGTCCACTGTTTGCAGCATCATTACCTGGAAAGGTAAGCATGAGCGTCAGGGACAAAGGGCAACTAGCTGAAAAAAGATTCCTGCATTTTTAGGAGGCAAAATAAGCTTTCTTTAACCACCTGGGTACCTCTGAACTCATTGTGGACAGACATTGTGCATAGTGCTAATCATGAGGTCACCTTAAGGTCATGTTATGTAAAGAGACAATAGTTCAAAAAAAAAGGGGGAGTAAGGTTGCAATTTCTCAAGTGCCACTGATTGATTGTAAGATCTCAGGTCCAAAGAGAGGAAGCTAAGAATTTAGAGGATATTTATGTTTACCATTCATAGGCCATTTTACATTCTCATAGAGTAGACTTTTGTGTAAAAGATGGCTATATGCCAATTCAGTAAGAGTCCATTTGCTTAAATAAATTCCTCCATAGAAAGACCGTGAGAAAAAAGAAATTGTAATGGTCTAATAAATTAGTCAAGTATAATATCAGTATAATAAGATGGGACCCACCAGCTGTGTCGAACAGAATGTCTCTACATGTTTGCACATGGATTAGCCTTCAAAGCATTTATGATTTTAAAAATATTATATTTTAATATAAAATAAAAGAAGAAAATTAAAAATTTTTATGTTTATAAAAGTGATAAACTGGAGTTATATGGACCCTTAAACATTAAATTTTATTAATTTCAAATAATTAAAACTTAATTATTAAATAAAATCAATGTAGTAATTCTTCCATTGAACTTCCAAACTATCTAGGGTTATTCAGAATTTGCAAATTTCTTTTTGAGTGAACAATATATATATTCCCCTCTAAAAGAATGTGTAGTTAGAATCCAAGTCTACTATGTATTTTATTATCCCATTGTCAAATTTGAACCATGACATTATAGCAATTATAAATACCATGACAATGTTTGATGTTTATATGGAATCTCTTTTTTTCACTCAGCAGAAACTGGAAAACTGGTGTTTTGTTTTACTCAAAACCAACAATTTTGAACTTTGGTAAAGTATGAATTATTACCAGCTCTCCTGTATTTACATCTGGGTGAACCATCTTTGTCAGAATGAAGACTCAACTGGGATAATGAGTAGCAAGCAGGGTTTCTGGGCAAAACTGGTTTTAATGCTTCCTGGGATTTGCAACATATCTGAAACACATGTGTATATCCAAGATTAAAAGTTGTAATTCATTTTCTAAATAATGCAGAATAATCCAAATCTAATAGAATTTCTCATTGTAATACATAAATTATTACTATTTTGGAGTCTATAAGACATTAAAATAGATCGGTTACTGCAAACAAAGCGTAGATTGCAATCAAATGCTAAGGAGCCTGTAGAATTATATTTTGCCATATCCAGTCTGGTCCCTTCTAAATCTCTTAGCATGCCCAGCTAAACTGGCTAATGAGCAAACCCTTGCTCTGGACTGAGAAGGGGTGTTTAGGGGCAGGGAATAGATAAGGTTCTTCAATGCTCTCATTCAAGAGCCCTTTTTCAGGAGAGTCCTCCACTGTGGACCTGTGAGTGTGTATCCCTTTTGACCTTCAGAGGGAAGCCCTCCAATGATCTGTTTTTCAGGCGAGCTTGCCTGAATTAATCAGGGGAGAGCCAAGCAGAGTTAACTGTGCATTTTGGAGGGAATTTCTCCCACTGTCATTTATCACCCGCTGCTTTGTCCTGATGACGCCTGCATATTCACACAGCACTAGCACGTTCATGGATCTGAAAAAGAAGTCCGTTTGCCAGGGATAAATAGACAACTCTTTACTCAGAACCCTGGGAGCCGATGCGCTTGCATCTCTCTGTGTGCCCAGGTGCATGGAAAATGTATGTACGCCTGGTGGAACCACGACAGTCAAACAATGCCACCCTGAACTTTCCCACCATGATTTGCTACCTGTCCCCCAAAACCTAGAAACCTGGGCTCTGGCCAGAAGTAAATGAGCAGAACAAATGAAAGAAAGAAATAATGTCTTTGTAGCATTTATATTCTGTGGCCTAAGTAAGAGCAGGAAATACCAGGAATTTCCAAGAGAGAGGCTGTTTCCAGGAGATTTTTCAGACTAATTTTGCATAACCACATTTGCTTCTCCAAGAGACTTAGACAGCTTGAATTAAGCATCTGAACTTCTGGGTGCTCATTTGAACCAAAGCCAAACTCTGAACTTTTCAGGTTTCCCGGCCATTCATCAAAATTTCGAAGATCAATGGCATGTAATGAATCAAGCGTAATAGCCGCCATCAGTGAGGGGAGCAAGGAACAGCGCCAGGGGATAGCCAGACACTCCACTGGACAAAACCTGGCTGACTGAATGCCCAGTGAATCCACTCGGTGATCTGGTACTGAGACAGCGAGCACAGTGTGTGAGTGGGCAGGCTGCCTAAAGGAGGGGGCGTGTGGCACTTCAACCTCATGCTGAGGGCACTGAGCATAGGCACATATCTCAAGATACCTAGGGACGTGGGATGGTAAGATTTAAAATTTCATGGGCTGCCTTAACATCATTGCACCTCAGAAGACCTCCAAAATTTAACCAGGAGCTCCGCTGTTCTCACCAATAGGACCAGCACCCAAAGGGAAAGACTCCCCACTTCAGCCAATTCTCAACTAATAGGTTTTACTTCCCTGGTTCACAGAATTACTCAAACAAGCCAATCACATCCTCCCCAAGGAACCTGGGGCACCTCTATCTTTTGTTACTACAAAGCCAGCTTCTCATAGCCCTGCTGGTTCTCTCTGCTCTTGCTTGGGATCCTCAGGTGGCATGCCTGGCATGTGGCATCATCCTTCCCTGGGCCTGTGGGGGTATGTTTAATGACTACCTTCTATTTGGTTTCATCTGTCCTATCTCAGGTGTCATGATTTCAGCCATCTCACATTATTTAGGGTGGAAATCCCTCCCTCTCCAGTGGGGTAAATAGGAAGCAGTCAAACAGGTGGAAGGTGTTAGTAGGGAACAATATTGCAAACTTCAAGATATTTGCAGAAGAGTTTCAGAATTAAGAGGTAGAGAAAATTATCTACCAAGAAGTATTTAAAATGTGACTTGAATCTATTCCTATGTGATATGTGTGAGTGGTGAGTGTGGTGCACACACAAGGGAAACTGCATTGTAGAGGAATAGAATCTGAATCTGGCATTCATTTGTGGCTCTCTGGCATCCACTAAGTCTGTTGCTGGAACACAGGATCCATAGGATGCCATGGGTTTGGTGAAAAATATGGTCTCTGCCACATGGGCTTGACAAATGCTGACTTGAACAAGTGTAGACAAGTTTATGAATAGTGTGCACTTGAAACCATTAAATGTATGTATAGGGCTAATGTTCTAGAATAGTACTCTGATACCTGCCAGTCTACATCATGACCTTTGTGTTTTAAGTATTTTGTAAAGAAAATAATAGAATATATTCTTTACCTCATTCCCATATTCCCTAAATACTAATTTTTGGCATATGTTTAAAAAGAAGTAAAAAATGAAGTTATCACAGTGTCCATGAACAAATTCTGTTTTACTTCAATTCTTACTGCTCCCCCATCAGCACCATTCCCACCATTTTAGATACACAAATTCTCAAAACATGAATGCTTCTTCCTCTCTCCCAAGGCATTTCCCTAAGTGACAACTATGTTACACCTCATATAGGCCCAGTCAAAATCAAGAATGGAGCAGGAACTTGAGTCATGTCAAACGAAAACATGAGTGCATTTTAATAAATAGTTTAATATTTGGTTTGAAAATTTCAGTCTATTATTACTTGACATATATGATTTATCATATTGGTTTCAATTAAAATGAGATTATAAAATCTTCATTTTAAAATGTCACAATTCTAAAATTTCCAAGACAATATTGTAGAGAATTTCCCTACCAGAATTATATTAAATTTACAGATTGATTAGACAGATAAATAGAAGGTAGATGATAGATAGATGATATAAGATAAATAGATAGATAGATAGATGATACATAGATAGTTGATAAATTAATAGGCAATATTGGAAAGAGTTGGAGCCACTTAAAATGGGGAATGCAAGTCTGATATGCTAGCCCATATTGAAATCTACTCATTTTCAGGATAAAGATAGCTTATTCTAAAGAAATATAAGAACCACTGTGTCCAACATTTTTTCCACTTAATTTTAGATAATTTCTTTTATTTTTAATAATTAAATTTAAAATTGTCTTTTTTTTTACCAATTTGTATTCCTTTTATAGTCAATAGAGAAAATTTTGCACACATCAGCATTATACAACTCTTAGCAGCATTTTTACAGCTAAAGTGATCCAATTATTCAGAAATTACTAAGAAAATACTATTAAATATACATTAAACTAGATATTAGGGACAAAGACATGATTCACACATAGACCCTGTCCTGAAAGAATTTATAGATTATCCATACATTATAGAAAGGGAGACATTCATTCCAAGTACATTATATTTGATGTTGATTCAAGGAAAAACTTATTCCTTGGAAAATTTAAGAAACGTATAATGTTGAATTTATTTTAACCAATTACTCAATTGTTTTATTTTAACAATGGTTTATAAAAAAAACTTTTTAAATATATTTTTACCTGGTCAAGAAAACAGGATGTCACATGCAAAAGGAGACATCACTAAATTATTCTGCTTATTGAGATTGTCTCCTGGATCATTATTGATATATGTATGTATGTGTGTGTGTGTGTGTGTGTGTATGTATATATATATATATATACATACATACATACATACTTATATATATATACATATTATATATATAATAGGTAATATGCAAATTAACCAGGACACCTAATGGGTCATGACCAGACCATTAGCTCTTTATTAGCTCCCATGCGCCCCACAGGGCATTGCTCAGGATACAAAGTAGAAGCAGGGAGGCTCCAGGAGAAGGTGGGATCAGCCTGAGGTGATTTGAGGGTGGGTGGCACCCTGGGATAAGATGAAAAGGCTAGCACCACGCACAAGCAGGCAGGAGGGAGAAGGTGACAGTTAGACAGGGTGATCAGGCCAGGAGGCAAGAGCAGATAGGCAGTTAAGGAGAGCAGGCCAGGAGGAGAGAACAGTTAAGCAGTTAGGGGGATCATGCCAGCAGTGGAGAGCAAGTAGGATCATCAGGCTGGCAGGGGAGCACTTAGGGGCATCAGGCAGGCAGGTGAACAGTTAGGAGCCAGTGGTTCCAGATTAGAATAGGGATTCTGGCTTGGAGAGGGTGCAGGCTGAGGGACACCTTCCCCCCCACCCCCGCACGAATTTTGTGCACCAGGCCTCTAGTAATAAAATAACTAGCAATGAAAACATTCTTACCTATAGGCCAGATTGGGATTTCAGAAATAATATCTCATTAGCAGAGCAGGTATTTTGATGCATTTTCTGGAAACCGAATCAAGGTACACATATTATGGTACACACACACACACACAAATTGCCATGAAACTCACAACAAAAAAAGAGGCTAAGGAAGTTATACCCCTTTTATCACTGAGGAAAAGGCTTCCAAATAGATGGGACCTCTTTATTCTGCTGATGCCAACCCAGAAGCAACTGGTAGAGCCAGCAAGAGTGGGAGCATGCAGGACTCAAATACCACTGTTTCTGCTAACTGGAAGTATCTCATATATACTTACCTCTCCTGCCTGAGTTGAGCTCGCTCCATGAAGACTCCAGGTGTCAAATCATAGTGGTGAAAATAAAATCTGAGAAAAAGACTGATGGGGATCAATAAGATGTTACCAAAGTAATATATCAATTACCCACCTACCAAAGGTGTATGGAAGTGCAAGGTACTGCTGCTGGCACGCTCCTGCATTACTGAGCATGAAAGAATCATGTTTGTTCTGGGCTGGACATGGACTTCCAAGGAGATAATGTGGAGCCACAGCATCCCAACCAGCAAAGGCATGGGCTGGTACCTCAGGTCCTTGACAGCCCACACCTCTCAGCTCTGCCTGTGTTGCTGACTTACCTTCTTCCCCCGCTCAGTTTAGAGCTAGGATCCCAATTTCCTGTTGATTTCAACCCACAGAAGTTTTGTTACTCCAGTGACCACAATTCCTGAACTCCGGGGCATCTGAAGTACAGTAATACCGGAAAACATTAGAGTTAGAAAGTCCTGGCTTTGCATCTAGGCTCACTTCATAGCAGCATGACTTTGATCAAGCTATTACTTCATTTACCTTCCATTTATTTATCAGTGAAATGAGAATCAGTATGTTTTTTTTAAAAAGGTTGTGAGAATTACATAATATACCAATGGGGAGGAATGTTTAGTCCATATAGTAAATGTCTTTAGGTTAATATCCATTATTGTTTGAGTTGTTGTTTGTTATTATTTTAACCTGGTTCTGCACTTCCACTGTGTGTAAACCAAAGTTCTTTATAAATTATCTGATTTGGCATCTTTACCTATTCTGTACCTATTCATCTCAGGACAGAATGAGCTTGGAATCCCAAGTCTATATTAACGTTAATGTCATTGGGTACTTTTGATATTCCTGTTAGCTCTTAGAGGTTATTACCATTTGTAGAAGCTGAAACTGGGAAATGTTTGGCAAAATGTCTGTCATATCACAGTTCAATAACTTCAGAAACAGAAGTAAATGCAGGTGTTATGACTTCTGTGTTGCTCATTAATATCAGTTTTTTCAACTACTACTTAAACTCCAACATAGCACCTTTATTAATGCAATTAATTTCTGGTAGTTTATCCCACCATTAAATGACTATAAGAGTTTAACACCCCCAGACAAAAAGGGAAAAAAAGATGGTAAAAATGTGTGTTCATTCAAATGGCTAAAATATATTGTCATTAATTTTGATAAAAATGATTTCCAGTGGGCTGAATCCAGAGAAATGGTTGATTAATAGGAGAGATAACAGAAGAAAAATATATATCTATGCTGATGTAGTATGAGAAATGACGTGGAGGGGAAATGTAGGGAAAAAATAGGTTTATTGCTACAAGATTAGACTTTTCATGTTAATTCTTTGCTCCAACTCTCTCTGCCCAGGGTTATGGGGGAAATGGACTATTGTCGAAAGTTGGCTCAACTTCATCAGAATTCCAAGCAGAGACTGACAATAGTAATTGCTGGCATTTATTGGGTGTACCATAGTTCTAAGCACTTTACAAACAAATTCACATTTTTTTTCAACTATCATATTTTGACTTTAATTCTATTTTAAAAAACTATAATTTTAGAGATGTTTTAGGTTTACAACAAAATTGAGCAGGAGATACAGAGATTTCCACAGACCACTTTTCCTACAGATGCACAGCCACCCCACTATCAACACCTCCCACCAGAGTGGTCTATCTATTACAATCAGTCAACCTACATCGACACATCATCATCACCCACAGTCCAGAGTTTATTTACATGAGTGTTCACAAAAGTGTAATAACACAAGTCCACAAGTATAGTATCACATAAAGTAGTTTCACTGCCCTAAAAATCACCTGTTGCCCCATCCGACCCCAATTCCTGGCATCCACTGATTTTTTCACTATCTCCATAGTTTTACTTTTCCAGAATGTCGTACAATTGGAATCAGAGAGTATATAGTCTTTTCTGATTGGCTTTTTTGACTAAATAATATTCACTTAAGTTTCCCTATGTCTTTTCATGGCTTGATAGCTCATTTTTTTCCAGTGCTAAATAATATTCCATTGTCTGGATGTACCAGAGTTTATTTATCCATTACCTACTGAAGGACTGAAGGGCATCATGGTTACTTCTAAATTTTGACAATTATAAATAAACATTCATGTTCAAGATTTTGTGTGGACATAAGTTTTCATCTCTTTGAGGTAAATGTCAATGAGCATGATTGCTGGGTCATATAGTAGGAGTATTTAGTTTTGTAAGAAATTGCCAAACTCTATTATGCTATGTTAGTACAGTTTTGGTAATATTATTATATTTAAAATCTCTTTTTCTTGAAATATTAACGTTTATTTCATGTAATATTATTATTATATTTAAATTGTTTTTCTTGAAATAATAATGTTTATTGGATGTAATATTTTTAAAAAATATGACTACTCCAAACTGAATGTGCTCTAAGTATAAATTACAGAATTTGAAGTTGTGGCATAAAGCAAAGAATGTAAAAGATCTCATTAATACTTTTATATTGATTTTGTGTTAAAATGAAAATATTTTATATATATTGAGTTAAATAAGATATAATATTAATGTGAACAATAAATAAATATTTAAATTCAAAAACATATAGTTAAAACTTGAGGCTCATACCTATGAAGAGGCCTAGGAAAGCAAGTAGTTTTCATTATTTCCCAAAGCTTCTGTGTGCCTTAGGATTAAAGAAATTGAATCTTATTTATTTAGGTGCCCCTACATATATGAATGATAAATCATCCTGAATGGAAAAATAAAAGGAAATTGCCAAACTGTCTTTCAATGTGTCTACAACATTCTGTATTTCCACCAGCAGTGAAGGAGAGGCCTGGGTGCTCCACATTCTCACCAGCACTTAGTGTTGTCAATGTTTTGGATTTGGGACATTATACTATCTGTGGATGGGATCCCATTGTTTTTTTAATTTGCATTCCCCTGATGACAGATGATGTGGAACATCTTTTCATGTGCCTATTTACCATCTGTGTATCTTCTAAGCTGAGGGGACTATTCAGAACTTTTGCCCATTTTTTAATTGGGTTGTTCATGTTCACCTTGTTAAATTGTAAGGATTCTTCATATAGTTTTAAGAAGTTATTTATCAGAGTTATCACTTGCAAATATTTCACCAATTAAATCAAGTTTACCAATTCTTTCTTTCATGGATTATGCCTTAGCTGTTGTATTGGAAAAGTCATTGCAAAACCCAAGATCATGTAGATTTTCTCCTATGTTATCTTTTAGGAGCTTTATAGTTTTTTCTTTTACAGGTAAGTCTACAATCCAGTTTGAGCTAATTGTTGTGAAGGATACAAGGTCTGTGCCTAAAGTCACTTTTTTACATGCTGATATCCAATTGCTTTAGCACTTTTGTTAAAAAGATTGTCCTAACTTCATTGTGCTACCTTTATGTTGTCAAATATCAGTTGGCTATATTGATGTGGATATATTTCTGGGTCCCCTTTTCTGTTCCATTGATTTACTGATTTATTCTTTCACCAGTATCACTCTGTCTTGACTACTGAAGCTTTAGAGTAAATCTTAAAGTTAGGAAGCATCAGTTTTACAACTCTGTTCTTCTCCAATAATGACTTGGTTATTCTGCATTTTTGTTTGTTTGTGTTTGGCTATTTTTTTTGTCTCTCTATATAAATTTTATAATCAGTTTGTCAGTATCTACAAAATAACTTTCTGCAATTTTGGTTAGGATTGCATTAAATCTGTAGATCAATTTGGGAAGAACTTATATCTTGACAATATTAAGCCTTCCTAGCCATTTGTAAGGAATATCTCCTTATTTATTTAGTTCTACTTTGATTTCTTTCATTAGAGTTTTATAGCATTCCTCATATAGATCTGGTACATATTTTGTTAGATTTATACCTAAGTATTTCATTGGGGGGGGGTACTAATGTAAATGGTATTATCTTTAAATTTTAAATTTCACTTGTTCTTTGATGGTATATAGGAAAGCATAGACTTTATATATTGACTTTTTGTTCTGCAACCATGCTATAATTATTTATTAGTACCAGGAGGTTTTTGGTAGATCCCTTCAGATTTACTATATAGATTATTATGTCATCTACAAAAGAAACAGTTTTAGATTTTTCTTTTATCCCGTCCTTTGATTTTTTTTCTTGTGTTATTGTATTAGCTAGGACTTCCAGTATATGTTGTAAAAGAGTGGTAAGTCCATCCTTGCTTTGTTACTGATCTTAGTTGTATAGCTGCAGGTTTATTACCATTAAATATGAAGTTAGCTGCAGATTGTTTTTTTACCAAGTTGAGAAAGTTCCCTTGTATTTATACTTTGCAGAGTTTTATCATTAATGGGTGTTGGATGTTGTCACTACAAAGAAAGGGGGTGGGGTGGGGGAATAAAATCCTTATATATCCTATAAGGATAAACCTCAAACATATTAGGCCATGGAGGAAGCCACTCACAAAAGTCAAATAGTATGTGATTCTATTTATATGAGAGGTCCAGAATAGGCTAGTTCAAAGAGACAGAAGGGCATGATAGGAGTTTCTGTGAGTATATGGTTTCTTTTAGAAAATATTCTAAAATTTGACTGTGGATTGTTAACAATTGTAAATATACTGAACCCATTGAAATGTGCATTTTAAGTGGAAGAATATTGTGAGATGTATGTTCTATCTCAATAAAGCTGTTTTTAAAATGAGTTCAGATATGAATTGAATTAATTGCTAAAATAGGCCTTCTTCCCATAGGTCTGGCATTTTTATTAAGCTCACTATAGTTTGTGCTTCTCCAGATGCTTCTTTTAGCTTCTCTACTGGTGATTCTTATAATAAAAACATTTCTCCACAGCCTCTACACCTCTTTGTAGATTGTATTTAATACTCCCAAATAATAAAGAGTATATAAATAATAAAGTGTATATAAGTCTGTATATTTGAAGAAGATGACTAGAGTTTCCTCACAGCACTATGAATATAAAATGTTGAATGTTTTTATGGACAGTCTGACAAAACAATATGATTTCAATAGTTAACTAATGGGTTTTGTCCCTTCAGAGCAATAACTTCAGTTTTGAAAATGTCTTCTGCTGCATTTTTCTCCAAAAATATGTATTTCAAATGGCTTGTGAAATGTATGTTAAATCAATCTTTTTCACTATGTTAAAAGTTTAAGTGATTCAATAAAAATAGAAGCCAACATTTTACACCTTGAACAAGCTTTCAAACACCACATTACCAAACCCCATTCTTTCCATGATAGAATATTCTGACAGTTCAGCATGAGACAGGCTCACCTCCTACGTAACTCAGGAGGATTTGTGTGGGATGTGATCCTGGCCCTGTAACCAGGAAAGCTTAATTAATTTTCAGAAAACAAAGTCATGTGCATGGTCTAATTAGCTTATGTTTCATAAACAAACCTAAAACAAAGCTAGGTGATATTGTTTTATGCAAACAATAAAACCTAATCGCTTGCTACTATTAGCCACCATCATCATTATAGTGGTTCAACCTTTTTTAACTCTCCATTGCTTGGAATAATAATAACCTGTTAGAACTTTGAAATGAAAATCTTTCTGCCTGACAAATGCTGATGTTTTTAAGTATTTCATAAGCCAATGTCACACAGGCTGCCTTTTGATTTGCTTCTTGGTCTGTGCAAGAGTATTAGGGAAGTTATCAAGACCAAAGGGCCTGGGATTAGCCCCTCCTCCTTAATTCCCCAATGCCAATCAGTAGGGGGAGCTCTCCTATTATTTAAGTGACCACAAACAAAGCATAGAGCATTTTTATGGACTGCTGGGGACAAGGGCGAGGGAGGAGTTTGTCTTTTTTTTTTTAATAAATGTGATCATCTGAAGAACATAAACACTATGATTTGTTCAGAGTCGGAAAGGTACCTCATTCAGTGTCAAGAATATATCCTAAAAAAAAAAAGCAAATTAATGAGGGTGTAAAAGTTGTTGGCCTGTAGATTATCCCACTCCAAGAAGGAGACATGCACCTCTTACTCATAGTGGAATAAAACTGAATGTCTTCAGAGTCATAATGGCCATAATAAGCTTCATCAATTCCTTGATATGATGGAATGTTTAGAAAAGTTAGAAAAATGAAAACATCAGACTGATAGAATATTAGACTTTGAGCAAGGTATAAATTATAATTCGGGATGTACCGAATGAAAAGAACTTCTCCATGTGTTCTTGAAACACTCTTGAGATTCTGTAATAAAGTTAAATAAAATGTGATGGTAAGGAAATGAGTAGAATATCAGGTAAGCTTCGCATGTAATTTACTAAAACAATACTTTTACAAATAGAGATAGATTTGCATGATTCTCAACAAGAACTTTTGAGTTAAAGTAGCAATCCTCTTATAGATGCTACATAACATTTGTGATGATATGAAGACCACAAAATACAGAGTGCAGTTACCAAGAACTTTATGTCTCAGTGTGAATGTCTTCCGCTATCATATTGCGAGGTATGGCAGAAGCCATTAATTATCCCAAGTACCAGTTTGCTCCTATTCTTTCTTACTAATGGAATTTCCCATTTTTAGTTGTACACATGGCTTTCAGAGGGGAAAGTAAAGTTCTCAAGCTTCATTGTAGCTAGTGGATGCTATTGGACTACATCCTGGCTAATGGGATATGAATGGAAGTGAAGTGATACAAAGGGAGGGAATATAAGTGGTAGATGTACATGTCAGGGAATGGAACATGATTAGACCTTCACCTCTTCCCACTGGCCGGCAGGTGATCTGATAATGGGTCATCTTGGACCGAGTGAAAAGGATGGTACCCCAGAGAGTTAAACAGTCATGCAGGAAGTACAGGGAATAACAGAATGTCCTCTCAGATCTTTGTATGGGAGAGGAATATATCTCTAAGGTGTTTAGGCCACTGCTCCTTTGTGCTTCTGTCTCTACAGATTAATTTATGTCCTACATAATACCCAAAGTCTATTCCTTCCCATTGTGGAATTGTCTAAGAAATTATCAAGTAAGCCAGCACTGGATTGCTCTAGTATCCAAAAATATATAAAGAGGGAGGAAAGAAAGACCTGTCTCAGACTGGGCAGGGTGGTCACAGTCACATCTGTGACATGATTCTCTTTTCACTTTCAATAGTGCCCTGAATTCAACAGCCACTCTATTCCTTTGTGTCATTGCAGTAAACCGAGCCATGCTAGATACTGGAACTTGCTACTGCGCCTGGAGACCTGAAAGTGCCTAACATTGTGTATAGCAGGAACACGTTGTGAGAGAATGGGGCTGTATCATGAAGTATGTCAGGATACTCTACACAAGTTTTAAGATACAAAATACAGATAGCTCAAAAAGAAGAGTATTGCAAGTGAAAGATGAAAGTATTTGACTTTATCAAATCAAAATTAGAAGAAAAAATCTTAGTGGAAATGCTTTTGATCAGGTTGAAGGAGAAAAGGAAAAATAGTAGAGGAAAGTGCAGCCCAAGAAGACAGGATTGGCCTGGTGGAGGGAAGACATGAGGTGGATATACAGATATCTGGACAGGGGTGTTCAGCAGGAGGAAGCTTTTACATCTGCGCTTGATAGAGTATAGTTGTCTGTATAAGCAGTAATATTCATGGTGTGAGATGTTCTCAGAAAGCCTGCATATTATTGCCTATCCATGACCCTGCGGCAACATACCCAAATCATTGTAACCTACCATGCAACATGGGAGAAGAGACATTCAATCAATAGTCTTTCTGTTTCTTAAAGAAAAGAGATACATACTTGGGCTAATTATCCATCTCTTCCTATCTTATAAATTCACAAAATGGCAGAGCTCCTTATCAACATCAACTTTTGTTTTTTAGATCCGTGTTTTGTCAGCCCAAAGTGATGCTAAGCTGGCTAACATTGGCTAATTCCATTCTTCAAACAAGCATGTTCTCCAACTGGGATGAACAGCAATACTCCCAACTTGCTTACACCTGTGTCCTCATGGTTCATGGGGGCCAAGAGTGGGAAAGGCAAGACATGAGAAAGCACTCTGAACACAAACACAATGAACTCATAATGCACAGCCCTGTCAAAGTTCAAAGAGACATGGCAAACCATTCTCTGCGGTATCCTTCAGCTTGTGATACTAGGATCCTCTTAACAGTTTCAAATCAGTACTTTAGCTAGCTAGGATTTTCCCTAAAACCTAGTAATAGTCATGTGTTTATATATTTGTGTATCCTCTTCACAGATTTGCTGAAAAATATAAAATTAATACATTTTAAAGAAACTACTTACAGACAACAAAATTAATTCCTAGGGTCGGTTCTCATGGTTTGTCTTTTTTGTTTTTTGTTTTTTGTCATTTGGTGTTTTGGTTTGTTATGTTTGCTTGTTTGACTGACCTATATTTAGAAGCACCAAGGAGCCAGACAAAGTAGGGGTAGATGCTGGAGAGAGGGGATAATCTGTTCCCCACTTTTTGTCCAAAGTAGTTCCAAGGACATCCAGAGCTGAGACACACCAAACTGGTTTCCTGAACATGAGGAACATTTTCCTCCACACAGATTGGGCTCAGATGATGGGATCAACTCGCCACCCAATGTGAAGGCACAACTGGTGTCTTCATTAAGGTTTATGGCAATCACCTGAAAGAGCAGTGTATTTGCTGGCCAGGACAGGAAAGTGTCAGAACCACATAGCTTATGACGTTAGAAAAAGAACAAACTGACTTGATAATTGGAAGTCATCAGCACAGAGGCCATAGTATTAGGGCAGGTTAAATGTTAAGACAGTGGTCGGCAAACTCATTAGTCAACAGAGCCAAACATCAACAGTACAACGATTGAAATTTATTTTGAGAGCCAAATTTTTTAAACTTAAGCTTCTTCTAATGCCACTTCTTCAAAATAGACTCACTCAGGCTGTGGTATTTTGTGGAAGAGCCACACTCAAGGGCCAAAGAGTCGCATGTGGCTCTCGAGCTGCAGTTTGCCAACCATGGTGTTAAGGAGTGTTAACTTTTCCTATTGGTAAAGGATTCAAAGTCTTAAGGATCCCATTCCTGAGACTTAATGTGTATTCAATGAACTTGGATAGTGTCATGTGTCTCCCTAGCCCAATGTTCTAACATGACAAAATCACCCACTCTACTCTATAAACAGATGCATCCTGGCTGAATTAAGCTTCACTAACTTTGAAGATTTGAAAGGCATACAAGATTCAGGGAAACAAATTGTGACCAATAAAAGTTGAAAATGATCTGTAAGAGTTCATTACGAAGCTGGCTGACTTTCACAATTGGAACACAGTACTAGGAAAGCAATTGAGTAAGATTCTTAAAATGAAAGAAGCTGGGTCATTAGGTATAACATAAGTGGCTCAGTTTGAGGCAGAATATAGATTTAAAAAATAAGACCAAATCCTTATGATCATAATAAAGTCAGCTAACCAAAGGATAAGCTGTTTACCAATTTAAACAGTTTAACAGTTTAAAAATAAGTAATCAATAAAGACATTAAGAACTTTTCAAGAAGTAATAAACACAGAAGTATATAGTGGGAAGAATTAAAAAAGAACACCTGATTTTTAATTATTATGGACATATGGATTAAGCTACCATCACAGGTATACATATAAAGGTTATGTTCTTTATAACATATTTACATCGTTATATTTTGTTTTAAAGGCATTAGAATTCCATCCTAGGATTTAAACAGAAGAGCAGCATATCCAGTTGATCCCATCCACAGGACCATTCAGCCATTGGTTATTTTTTCCAAGCCAACCTTAATAGGAGATTAAGTGAAATAGTATATACATGTTAGCACAGGGTGAGCCTAAAACAAAAAGTGGTCCATAAACTGTGGGACCTACAGTTGTTATATGTCTTTTAGAAAGGTTCTGTTGATTCTGGAATAAGGAGCATTTATATTGATAGTTGTATTATTCAGAAATAGATAAATTACTAACTTTAAGATTAAAATATAAATCTCACCTAATTCATTCATTTTTTTCTTCATTCATCAATTTATTACATGTATTTGTCAACAAAAAGCACACAATATGTTGTTACAATGTTTTAAAATAACCACCTACATACTTGGTCCTACTCTTTTCTGATCCAGTTCTTGGTCTGCAAATGAGTTTATGGGATGACCAGCCACTCAGATGACATCCCCATGAGGTCCTCATGGGACTTTTGGGTAAGGACTTTTGGAGGTGAAGATAAACATAACATTGGCTGAGTAGAGGATTTGCCATTGAATGTGTTCTGGTGGCTTTGTTTGCATTTATAAAGTATAGATAGAGTATGAACCACAGAGCCTGCCTTCAAATTGGACACTCTATGTTTCTACTCCTCTGGGAAAGGTGAGGGGGAAGGGAGTCACTAGGCCCCCAGTACGGTATTACTATTCCCACTATGCACACATCACTCATCTCCTTTTAAATGTCATTGTTTTTTCTTTCAAATTTCTCACAAGACCCTTTCTCATTAAAATATAGGCCAGGAAAAGTTTTAATAGTTAATGGTTTTCACTTAGCAAAGTTTTATATCTTATTACTTAGTTTTTAGTCTCTTGTGCATATTGAAGTTAAATAAATTTGTTTCAGAATTTCTCAAAAATGAAATGTTGGGAGAAAATGAAATATATTGCAAAAACTATCCTAAAGTTTCTTCCATTTCTTATTCTTTTTCTAAATTTTGACTTCAGAAAATTATGAGAGAGAAATAAATACAATTCTACACTCCCAAAAATATCAACCAAACTGAATGGGAGGAAAAATATAATGTAGCTTTCACATAAAATTCTACAGGTGTATTGCATATTTGTCTGTTAGTCAGATAAGACTCTCGGTTTTCTAGAGAATTCTAGACCTGTCAGAAATGGTTACAATGAAAAACAATTCTCCTCCCTTCCCCTGGGAAGCAGAAATATGCAGAAGTCAAACCAATTGCATTCATCTTTATTACATTCAAGCAGGAAAGAAATTCAGATCCATTTCTACTACATCTCTTTCTTAATTAGCCAGACAAATATGGCAGCTTCGAGTTCACTTTTGCAAGGAGATCTAGCTATTGACGAACTTTCGGAAGCAGCTCCCCTTCACCAGGATGTGGCAGCTGTTGGACATCTCGCAGGCATATTCCACTCTAATTAGAGCCAAGAAACACTGAAGAACCACATCCAATTGAGTCTGAAAACAATGTTAGTCAGCCAGAACTTCCTCACTCAAAACATACCAGAACAACAACAAAAGAAAAACAAACAAACAATTGTTCAGTAAACTTTAGGATTTTACTTTTTTTAATGGCTATTAAGACTATTACCACCGAAACTGGTTTGGCTCAGTGGATAGAGCATCTGCCTGTGGACTGAAAGGTCCCAGGTTCGATTCTGGTTGGGGGCATGTACCTTAGTTGCGGGCACATCTCCAGTGTGAGGTGTGCAGGAGGCGGCTGATCGATGTCTCTCTCTCATCCATATTTCTGACTCTCTATTTCTCTCCCTTCCTCTCTGTAAAAAATCAATAAAATATATTTTAAAAAAAAGACTATTACCTATACTGGAGGGAAAATTTTTGCATTAACTTTGAATGACATCTACTAATGAATTTATCATGTTTTCACATATGTTAAATCATCTATATTGTTTGAAATTTCCAGGCACCCAGCTCACTTCAGAGAGAACTGAGAAATCAACATAGAGAAGAGCATATGGAGGTCAGCTATGAGTTCAAGGTGGACCCTGTGGGGAGGGGCTGGTCTAGCATGTGTATAAGTGGAATCACAGGCATACCTCAGTAGAGCCCAGGCAAGGCCAGTACACCTGTATGGGTGTACTGAGACCTTGTCAAAGGAGATGTCCCATGCAGAGAAAGGAACATCAACCAGAATCCAGGATGCAAAGTCAGAGTTTTGGGAAACAGGAAGAGAGTTCAATTATGTGTTGAACTTTGGACAGCATGGTCCAAAATGGTCAAAGCAACAGTGAGGAGACATATGCTTATGGCATTCTCATGTTCAATCAAGGCCAGAGGGTACTGAGGTGGGATGAGAAGGAACCCACACAGTGGCATGCATCCTCCCATGAAACTAGCCCAGAGCCTTCTACCTTGAAACAACACTCACCAATATTACTGCATTTTTCATTTTATGGACGACATAGTATTCTCATATACTTTTTCATAGACATTCAGGTTTTTGGTTATTTTATTGAGTGAAGGGCCATATCTCATACCACTCTTTACATTTCCCACTTCAACTCCGCTCCCCACACATGTGCATGCATTGTTTAAAAGGCATATAGTTGAATTAGAAGAACCTATGTCAGGCTTAGTAAATGAAGAAAAGCTTAAGCAGATGGGTGCTCAACCACCCTTGGGAGACTCGAATTCAGAAGATGGAGCATTGGTCATCACAGCATGACTGAGCAAGTCATTTGACCCCAGTGTCCTCAACTGTGAAGACATTTAATTAATACTGCAATGTCTCTTTAACCTTTAAAAAGGTAATGGTCACCCATTATCTGTCAGATTCAATATCAGGAATTGTGGAAGGTCAGTGACTCCCCATCACACACATCTATGTCTGTGAGTTTTCTTTTGCTGTGTAGTCTTCCGCTTAGCACAGGTGATCTGCTTCCACAAGGGTTCAGTGCAGGTCGTCTTCTGTTTGTGGTTGGGCTAGTTCAGGACCCCATAGTGCAGCTGCTCTTTCCCCAACTCTCCTTCCCCAGCCTCTGGGCCTCTGCCTGCCAAAGGATCCCCGAGGAGACCCGTCCCTACTGGGGCATCCGACCAATGCTTTATAACATGCAGAATGCTTAGAGGCAAATGGGAGTTTTATGAATATAATGTTAATAAAAATTGATTTTTGAAAATGAAGCTGCCTCTCTATACTGCCTGTAGGCCAGATAAACAAGCCACTTGAGTGATAAATGCCTGCTTTTCTCAGTCATAATTGACCAAATATTCTTTTACTTAAACAAGCTGCTGCTTTACTATTGACAAAATAATAGTAACGAGATCAATTAGCCAGTTCTCGATAAGACTTGGGAGCTTCCATTTGTGAGGATGGGGCTGCAAAGCTCCCCAGAACAACTCTATGAGTTGTTGGGTGTCCTCCTGTCTCCTTGCCCTGCTTCCCACATCTCAGGAAGGGGGGCTGGGATTCACACGGTGATTATAGGATGGACGGCGGTCCTTTCCCGTGACCTCCTACACTCCCATGATTTAAGCCATGGTTTTGGCTATTGTTGATGATTTATTGTATGAAAAATGTAAATGATCTGGATGGCAGATGTTTTATATTTTCTGACCATTCATTTTCAGTGGGAATGTAATTAAAATTTATGAAGTGTATCTGCTGAATTGCATTGGCAATTGATGGTCTCCTCCAGGGCTGTCTATGTAGAGATGATGAGTAATTGTGGACAGTGAGATGTGGTGACAAGGGCAGGACGTGATGTTTCTGCCATAGTGAAACTACCTGGGCAGAGGACTGAGTTCTTTTGCCTTAGACCATGACCCAGCCCCACCCAACCCACATGTGGAGAAGGTGGGGACAGTGTTTGCCCTTACTTCTGCAGAGTTTAAAGCTCTGTTCCAGGCTCCTACATTCTCTGGATTTCCTTAAGGACCTTCCTCTGAAAGTCATGTTATAGGCCCACATCAGGGATCCAGGATATAGTGCAAACCTGCAAAGAGAACCCACACAACTCACTTTGGCAAATTCTAAATGTCTTCAAGGGAGCTATATTGTTTGCCTTGTATGTGATTTTTTCCAGGTGTCAAAGTTCTCACCAAAAAAAAAAGTAAAAAAAAAAAGTAGCTAAAACTCTATGTATACTCACCTCCACTATACCTGCTATATGGTAAGGCAATTATCAGTTCACATGTTCACTCCCCTTCTAAGTGGAGAGCTTCCTGAGGTCAAGCCCTGGCCTTTGGTTCTCATATCTCCAAAACCTGGCGCACATCCTAGAAAGGTTCCTGCCACAAGCATTGTTCCTGCACTTGATTGACCTGTGTTGAAGAAGCTACATCTAGGATAAAAGGAAAAAAAGTCAAAGAGCCAAAAAAGGGCTGCTTTATGGCATGATGAGCTTCTTATCTTATTAGCTTATCATCTCTTATGAAATATTTTATTATATTAATACCAAACTTGTATTGTTAATATCATTACTCTCATACAAAAATCCCTAGGTCATTGCCTTGGGCATCCACATCCTTAGTCCCAAGTAAGCCTTGGGATTGGATGGTCTAATTAAAGAAGTAAATAAGATTCTTCAGCTCCATTGTTAATGGTTTACCTACTCGATACCAACAAAAACAATTTTTCATTTTGCTTCTGCTTCTTTTGCACCCAAATTTTCACGAATTTACACATGTCAATTCCTGTGTGGTTCCAATGAAAGTATTATCTAAAGATGATAATACCAATGGCCCCTGGTTCAAGTGAGGATTGGTGACCATTAAAACATTGGATTGCTTTTTTTTTTTCCACCTCATCCTTTTCCATGTACCATTCTTTTTCTCTTCTTCCTTCTACCAACTTTATATCACCAGCTCACCTGTAAATTGTTTAATCAGCTACTTTCCAAACCACTCGCTCCATCTCACACAATTTTGAGGATGGTCTCTTTGATAACTAGCACTTCTCACTAAAAAAAAAAAAAAAAGTAAGAATACTGAAATTATTTTTATCATCAGATGCAGACTTTATAGATAAACAATCTTGAAATTTCTATATTTAATCTTTAACCTCTTCATCTCCTCTGACTATAATCTGCTTCAAGGATACCATCATCCTAATAATCTATAATCAGTACAAAAATTTGGTACAAGCATGTTCATTGCAATGTATTAAATGTCAAAAGATGGGAAAATGTTAAATAAATTATGGTAGAGCCATATGATAGAATAACTTCTGAGCATAACAAAGTCATGTCTTATTCTTTTTCCCTAAAGTTCTACTGGTACATATTTTTTCAGAAATAAATAATTAGAAGTATCCATGAATATTTAGCTACAAGCTATGGTTGTAACTTCTGTATAAATTATATAAGACTAACAACAGACTTGATGTCGAATAATTATTAGTTAATAATCTACTTAACAGTGGACCACTATGCAGTTAATAAAAATGAAAACATAATTATTCTCAAGAATTATATACTACTTATCATAAAATTAAATCATGTTACTAAATTATACATGCATGCACATAACTACTATTTTCATTAAAAATGTATACAAATAGGAAGAAACAAAAACTGAAAAGGTAACAGCAGTCATCTCTAAGTGAGGGGATTTTTACTGATTTTTATTCCCTTATCGTTTTTTCTGTGTTTTTATTTCTCTTAAAAATAAAATATATGCTGAAACCGGTTTGGCTCAGTGGATAGAGCATCGGCCTGTGGACTGAAAGGTCCCAGGTTCAATTCTGATCAAGGGCATGTACCTTGGTTGCAGGCACATACCCCAGTAGGAGGCATGCAGGAGGCAGCTGATTGATGTTTTTCTCTCACTGAAGTTTTTAACTCTCTATCCCTCTCCCTTCCTTTCTGTAAAAAATTATTAAAATATACTTTTTTAGAAAAGAAAATATATGCTGTGCAATAAAAAATGAATAAAAGTAGTAAAACTTTCCTGGTTGGTGTGGCTCAGTGATAAGTTTTGACTCATGAACCAAGAGGTCACAGTTTGATTCCTGATCAGGGCACATACCTGGGTGCTGGTCAATTCCCAGTAGGAGGTGTGCAGAAGGCAGCCTATGATGATTCCCTCTCATCATTGATGTTTCTCTCCCTCTCTCTTCCTGTCTGTGAAATCAATTAAAAATATTTTAAATGACTTATTTTTTAAAAATCCTATCTAATAAAATAGTAATATGCAAATTGACCATAACTCTGCTATGCCTACAAGCCACACCCTCCAGGCAATCAGGAACAAATATGCAAATTAACCCAACCAAGATGGCTATGGCCATGGAGAGAGCAGGAGGCTTGGGTTTCCCCGCAAATGGAGGAAGTCAAGCTTTCTTCCTGCCCTGGCCTGCCTTGGTCTCTGCTTAAGGCTACAAAGTTTCAATTATAGAAGATAAATAAATCCTAGATACCAGGGCCTCCACTTGGGTCGCTGGGGGATGTGGCCAGCTTGCAAACCACCACAGGCCACTCACCCAGGATACCTCATGCCCCAAGAAAGCCCCAACCCTGATCTGGGACACCCTTCAGGACAAACCAGTGGCCCACACCCATGCACCAGGCCTCTATCCTATCTAATCCTATCTAAGAAAAGAATGACATGCAAATTGATCATCACTCCAACACATAAAGATGGTTGCCCCTATGTGGTCAAAGATGACTGTTCCCATGTGGACACACCACAAGATGGTCAGCAGGAGAGAGCCATTGGGAGGGACCAGGCCTACAAGGGAGGGCAATTGGAGGCAATCAGGGCCATACTGGATTTCCCAGAAGAGCCAATGGCTGCCTAGGAGGCAGAGATTTTGATGCTGACTAGCATAGAAACCAACCAATCAGAACCTAATCTGGTGAACTGCAAAGGCAGAACCTAAGGTGGTGGCTGAGGAGGGGTTTTAAGGGCAACAGCTGTTTTGTGTAAGATGTAAAAAAGTGGTTCAATTTTTTAATAACCAGTTTGGCAGTACAGTGCATATGGATGGCTATCAGTTCAGATATAGGGATTATGTATTTTTTTTCTGCAAAGAGCATCTCTTCCTGCTGAAAAAGGCTTCCCCCTCCCCCCATTTAAGCAATCCTATCCTACATAATCTATCTATACTATAAAAGGGTAATATGCTAATTAGACTGGGTTGACTGGCCATCTTCCAGATGTCCCACTTCCTTCTGGACAAAGTCATGGTGGTGGGGGCAAGGCAGAGGCAGTTAGGGGTGATCAGGCTGGCAAGGGAAGAAATAGTTGGGGGAGAGATCAGGCTGGTAAGGGATTAGGGGCAATCAGGCCAGCAGGGGAGGGCAGTTGGGGGTGACTAGGTCAGCAGGGTAAGATAGTTAGGATCAGGCTGGCAGGGGAGAGCAGATAGGGATAATCAGGCCAGCAGGAGAGAGCAGTTAGGGGTGATCAGGCTGGCAGGCAGAGGCAGTTAGGGCCAATCAGGCAGTCAGACAGAAGAGTTAGGGAAAATCAGGCAGGCAGGCAGGTGAGCAGTTGGGAGCTAGAGGTCCCAGATTACAAGAGGGATGTCCCCAATTGAAGACAGTGCAGGTTGGGCTGAGGGAACCCTCCCCTCCCATGCATGAATTTCATGCACTGGGCCTCTAGTATTTTATAATTAGAGAAGGCAATAAATAAAAGTTATGGAATGCATGGATAAAATTTGAGGACTTTTTAATTTTTTTAGTTAAAAGACTTAAAATGAAAGCAAAATCTGGAGTGAATTTTCTTCAAATTTTACTTTCCAACTGCCTCTTTGCTGCCATGATGTTTACGAAACAAAGGGCTGAGATTCTCACTGACAACCACAGGCATGCTGTCGCTCACTGTCCTGTAACACTGTCATAATAAAAAGACATTAACATGTTAGTATTTGTGCAAAATGTTTCACACTCCAACATTTGTATTTTTCCATTTCTTTTCAAAACAACTTCAAATCTCTCCTTTCAAAACAGTGTTCAATGATGTCACTCACTAGCTGGCAGGTGGCTGGGATGGAGATCTGCATCTCATGCTTCTGTTTGCTGAGTAACTTGAAACATGGGCCAGGTGAGGATGCAGTGGGAGCTCCACTCAGGGCCTCTTGGAACCGAACTGAGCACCTGGGGACTAATGACATTCAAGCACATTCTGATCTGCATGAGCTGATGCTTGGGAAACCCAGTTTCTGGCCAGAGTGGCATCATGCCATGCAGAGCATGAGAGCCATGTGTCCTGTGGAGGAAGCCACCATCAGCAGCCCAGCTATCACTGAGAGCAGAGTAAAAGGAGGTGTAAAGTATAAGGAAGGAAGAGGGGGCACCTGAACTCTGCATAATAATGGCAGAGAAGCAGCACAGGGCCTTGAAAACAAAGTGTACCCCTGCTAGTGATGAAGTTTGGCTAAATCACAATCGAGGTGGCTAGGGTGACATGGTGCCATCAGAGAGACCTGGAAGAAAGAAATGATCTCAGTCTTGCCTGAAGCAGCCCAGCAGGACTGACAGAGCTTGGAGACCAGGGATGGAGGGCCAGGACCTAAGCTGGTGGAAATTGCTGTGCCTTGGCCAATGGGATGGGAATGGCTGGTGTGGGACCACAAGCTTCTTCTTGTCAGCAGGATTTCATTGAGAATGAGTTTTCTTTGGAGAGCACAAAACATTTAATACCCACTAGGCCTTGCTTATATTCACCACCAGTTTTGCAATAGGGATTCCTCTCCTTCATATCATCAGCCCAGTGCCTCAGAGCTGATCAGGGAAACCTTAGGTACCACTTCAAACTAGCCACTGACAGAGCTGAAGTCAATGGATTATCACCATTGTGACTCAGGGCATGATGCCTGGATGGCTACATATGGTGGCATGAAACACAACAGGTAGTGAATAACAATGTGACATTAAAAGTCACTGAAATGTCAGGGTAATAAGTGTGTGCACTCCACAAGATGGTTGTGAAGAACAAGTGAGAAGAGACATAACACCTGAATAAATGATGACAGTTACATAACAAACTCAATAAATGTGAGTTATTAAGAGTTTACTGTTAGCATGCATTTCATAGTTGCTCGGCATTTTACAGCTTTCAAATCATTTTATGAGCATTGCCATATTTTCTGCTCACCTTAAAGGAGAGAGAGAGAGAGAGAGAGAGAGAGAGAGAGAGAGAGAGAGAGAG